>OY776682.1:33642019-34842019 GCA_963675555.1 Leptura quadrifasciata
AGACTGATGCAACATTTGACAGTGAGTCAAAATAATCAAAATTACTCATCATAGTGTGTAAAAGCCAATTTTGTAAAAGAATATTCTTAATCTTATGTTTAAATTTATTTGTGCTCATTTCCGGATTTTTTAAGGCGTCAGGTAACACATTAAAAAATCTATAAGACAAATATAAGTAGGTATGCTGCGATGTTGATAACCTAAACTTGGGTAGTCTTAATTTTGTTTTACTCCTAGTGTCATGGCAGTGTATGACCCCCTGTTTAGTCACTTTGTTCTCATCAGTTAGTTTTTTTATATAGGATAAACATTCATAAATAAAACAAGATGGTAGGGGTAGTATATTCAGGCGTTTAAAAATTGGTTTGCAATGGTCATCATATTTAGCTTGTGCCATAATTCTAACAGCTTTTTTTTGTAATTTAAAAATTTTTATTGTATGACTTGATCCACCCCATAGAATTACTCCATACGTCATTATGCTGTGAAAAATAGCAAAGTAAGCAATTCTTAAGCAGTCCAATGTAGTTTTGTGACTAAGTTGTCTTATTATATATATGCCGGTCGATAGTCGTTTAGATAGCTGCTCAATGTGTGACTGAAAATTTAAAGTAGTGTCTAAGTACACTCCAAGTAGTTTTACTGGTTCGTTATTGGTAATACTTTTTTTTGTTGAAAAATTTAAAGTGTTGGTCTTATCCTCATTTATGGTAAGATAATTACTTTCCGACCAGTCTATTATCAAATTATTCGATTCTGTGATGTTTTTGTGCAGATTTTGTGATAATTCGTTGCTAAGTAGAAATGTGGCATCATCAGCATACAGTATTGGAACCACTTCGGAAGCTAAGTTGAAAGACATATCGTTAATATAAATAATAAATAACACCGGGCCAAGGACAGATCCCTGTGGCACCCCATAATCGACTTTAGAGAATTGTGATACGTTACCATTAAACTTGATACATTGTTGACGGCCACCAAGGTAAGATTTTAATAAATTTAAGGCGTTTCCTCTTATACCATAGTATTCTAATTTTTGCACAAGTACCTCGTGGTTCACAGTATCAAAAGCCTTAGACATGTCATAAAATTTAGCAGTGCAAAATTTGCGTTCTTCAAAAGCTTCTATAACAATTTCATACATTTCACAGATCGCATCAATAGTAGACCTTGCCGGTCTGTACCCAAATTGGGCATCAGTTAGTAATTTGTTCTTCTCAAAAAATTCCAAGACTCTGTTTTTTAGAATAATTTCAAATATCTTAGAGATAATAGGAATAATTGATATAGGCCTATAGCTATCAGTATTATTAAAGTTACCTTTTTTATATACAGGAGTAACTTGTGCTTTTTTGAAAATATCAGGATAAATTCCACATTCAATACATAAGTTTATTAAGTGAGCAATAGGCTTAGCAAGAACATCACTAACTAATTTCAGAACTTCACTATTGAGATTAAATACATCTTTAGCTTTGCTATTATTTAGTTCAGATATAACTTTTTTAATTTCCAAGTCACACACTGGAAACAGATAAAAAGATTTGTTTAGTTTCGGCACTTTATTTAAAAATTCTGTGAACTTAGTTTCATCCACTTTATCAAATTTACACATTAAATTGCTTATGACCTCTAGGAAATAATCCGAAAATTCATTTGCTGTCAGATTTGATGTTTCGATTTTTTTTTATTTTCTCTGTTATTATTAATTATTTCCCAAGCAGCTTTTTGTTTATTACAGGACATGAGAAGTTTTTCATTATTTGCCCTTAACTTAGCTTGCTTAATTTCATCTTTGTAATTATTTTTTAATATATTATACACTTGCATATCATTTTTATTTTTAGTTGAACAAGCAACTATGTGAACTGCATCTAATGTATTTTTTAATTGCAGTATATTACTATCACAGACGAAATTATTCTTTTTAAAGCTGGACTTTTTTATTAACTTCTCTTCAAAACATTGATTGTACAAAGAAGATATTGTTTGAACAAGAAAGTTAGCACAATCATTGGGATTTTTTTTCTCATAAAAGCAATTCCAATGTATGTCTATTACACATTCAACAAACTTTTCTTTCCTATTTTCTGTCATTGGTCTACACAAAATATATTCATTTTTTTTGGCAGATATATTTATATCAAAAAGAATTCCTTTGTGATCTGACATATGAGGTTGAACTACTTTCAAAGCTATATCATCACAGCCCAAATTCGTAAACAGATTATCTATTTTAGTAGCACTAGTATTAGTTACTCTAGTATTCTCAAAAAATTTTTCTTCCAAATTATAAGATAAAAATATATTTTTACATTCATTTACAACCATATTGTCGAAAATGTTAAAATTTAAGTTGAAATCTCCAACAACAACTATTTGTTTATTTGTAGGTATAGTCTCCATTACATTATCAAGAGCACTAAAATAGATATCCGTCTCTCCCATGGGTGACCTATATGTACATAATAAAGAAATATTTTCTTTAATTAACTCTATTAGGGCAAACTCAGCATGAACCTCTACACAAAATTTATTAACTTCCCTACTTTTTATGGAGAGCTCGTCCCTAACAAAAAAACATACACCACCATGACTAGCTACTTTTCTACAATAATATGAAGCAAGTTTATAATTAGGTATGATAACATTTTGAATTTCCGACTCAGATACCCATATTTCTGTTAAACACAAAATATCAATTTTGTTTATACTCAGAAAATACTCAATATCATTGTCTTTATTGGTTATACTTTGGATATTTATATAAAAACAATTTAACTTATAGATATCCGTTTTTTGTTTAACACCAGGTTTATCACTTGTCCCATTACTGTTTAATCTTCCTATGTGAGGAGTTCCAGTTGAGACAATCTTGGGTATAAAAAATTTTCATCTTCATTTATATGTGCGTCATTGAAGGAGTCGGTAGAATTTAACATTATATTTGAGATTATATTAATTGACTCGCCAGTTGATACGCCCGTGTGTCTCGCTATATTGCAACAGTCATTCTCTGGCAGATTATTATTTACACACGCATTTACTACGGTGTCAGAAAATAGTGCACAATTTTGGGTTTCACTATCATTTCTTGTTATGGGCACAAATATTAGTGCTTTATGTATCGCACTATTATTATTCATAATCATTTTTGCTAGTGTTGCTGCAATTTTTTGTTTATTAATTTTATTATTTTCAGTCTTATAATTATTAACTTCAAAATATTGAACACTTCCCTGAGTGAATTTATTTAATTTTATTAAGAACTCATTAAGCCTATAATTAAACTTAAATATACGTTTATTGATATTTTGATTATGTGTATACGGCACTGATGAGAATATAATATTAGCATCAGATTTTTTAAGCTTATTGCATATATTTCTAAAAGATGGAAAAGCTTTTAGATCAAAGTCATGTTTCCCGGCTAGAATAATAATATGGTCTCTTTTTGACAAAGTCACAGCTAGTTTGTCAATGTCTTCAATAACTACCGACAATGGTGCATTTGGTTTTATCATCGACTGTACATCAGAGTTACATAGATTATTACGTAACAACAAATTAATGCCTTTGCCACCTTCATCTGACAACAAGACAATTTTCTTTCTTACTTGTGCCCTATCATCTATAGAAACTTTATTGGGCATTATGTCATACTTTTTATTTTTATTATTAATATGTGGTCTTGAATTAATACCAGCATCAAGTTTCTTGGATTGAACAATTTGAGATTTTGTGGATTTATTTGTTAGATTACTTAATTGCTTATTCTTAAGGTTCACATTTTTAATCTCATTTGACTGGACTATCAGTTCTAAACTATTCATAGATATATCAGTAGAAATAGATATGTCCTTGTTTCTTTTTTCCGTTTGTGTACTAGCCACTTTTTCACATTTTTCTGGAATTAGTAAAGCAGTTTTTTGTAATTTCTCTATAGATTCCTTTAATTCTTTAATAAATATTTGTTGTTTTTGTAACAAGTCGTTCATATCATCCTCACGTTTCATTGCCTCATTTACAAATAATTTATGTTCAGCTCTTAATTTATTTATGTACTTATCTTTCAAATAATTGTCCTCGCTGAGATCTCCAATTGTCTTTTCTAATAAGCTTTTTTCATCTTCTTGTTCACTGCAATTGTCTTCTTCACAGCAAATTATCTTATTTTGCTTGATGAAGCGAATTTGATTCTTAAATTTTGGAACACAACACTTGTGATAGATATTGTGACATTTCACACACACGTAATGTAAAAATGGTCTGTTTTTGCAACATTTATAATAGATCGAACAAGAGCTCGGAGAATTAATGTTGTTGCTCGATGACATCTTACACTCTACTTAAACATACTATTTGAACACGGTTTTATTTCTACAATTAATAAACCCACTAGAATTCAGGGACGCAGCAGTTCTTGCTTAGACCATATCTTCCTGAAATCAAAGCTATCATTAGATTTATTTTTCCCTATAGTCTTGCAAATGCTTCTGACTGATCACTACTCTGTTATATTACAGTACGTATCTCCATCTGAAACCCAAAATACCATGTCTAATATAAACAGGCAAAAAACATACATTGATTACAACAAATTAAGGGAAAAATTAAGCAATGAACAGTGGATAGATTTAGATAGTGTAGATGCCATAACTGACTTGTTAATAACAAAACTAAATGAGCATATAAAAAGTAGCAGCAAAACATTTACACTTAAAAGAAATCAAATTAAAAGAAACCCGTGGATTTGCAAAGGACTGGTGAATTCAATAAATAAAAAAGATGAACTCTATAAAAAAGCAAAACGATATCCAGAAAACATAAATATACAGAACGAATTTAAAAGATATAGAAATACTCTTTCGGAAATTGTAAAATCAGCTAAAGCTAACGATTTTAAAACACAAATTAGCAAAAATAAAAATGATTCGAAAAATATGTGGAACTGCATAAAAAACATTGAAAACCGTAAATCTACTGATTCAATAAAAAATTTAAAAATCAATGGAAATGTTAGCTCAAATCCTCAGGAAATATCAAATTCTTTTAACAATTTTTTTAGCACTGTTGGAAGCACTTTAGCAAAAAAAATAACCACAGTCAAAACCAATTTTCCAAAGACCAGTATAAAAAATTAAATATATTTGACACATACGTGTGAGCAGGAAGTTAGAAAAATAGTAGGGGAGCTTAAACTTAAAAAAGCACCTGGTATTGATAATATTCAGGCAGAAACGGTAAAAGAATGTCTTGATTATCTTATACAACCTATGGTATATATCATAAACAGAGCTATTGATTCTGGTACATTTCCGAGAGCGTTTAAAATAGCCGTCATTAAGCCGTTACATAAATCTGGTGATAAACTTGATGTGTCAAATTATAGACCGATATCTCTCTTGTCAACCTTATCAAAAATCTTCGAGAAAATCTTAAAACATAGAATGACAAGTTTTTTGACCAAGTTCAATTTAATCTCTGACAAACAGTATGGGTTTAGGGAGGCCAGATCAACACAGGATGCAATAACCCATCTAACTGCAAAAATATATAGCTCGGTCAATATTTCTCAACCGGTCATATGCATCTTTGTTGATCTGGCCAAAGCATTTGATACTGTCAGTCATTCAAATTTATTAGAAACTTTGGAGAGAATGGGTTTCAGAGGAACTTGTTACGATTTAATGAAGAGCTATCTGAGTGATAGGACGCAATATGTCAAAGTTGGAGATACAATGAGCAATATGGAACCAGTATCTTATGGGGTTCCGCAAGGCACTGTACTGGGGCCAATATTATTTACATTGTATATTAATGACTTATTTAAGCTTCCCCTTACAGGAGAAGTCATCAGTTTTGCCGACGACACGGTTTTGTGCTATAAAGGAAAAAATTGGAATGTTATAAAATCTAACATCCAGAATGACTTTCCAGTAATAATAGATTTCTTCAGTAGTAAACTGTTGACAATAAATATGACCAAAACATATTATTTACCATTCACCAGTTACGTTCATAAACTACCAGATTTCTCGGATATCAGCATTACATATAATAATACCAACATTAAATTAACATCTGCCACATCGATAAAATACCTCGGAGTCATGCTTGATTGCCATATTAAATTGAATAAACATATTGATTTTTTAGTTAAGAAATTAAGATCACTTCTTTCTAAATTTAAATATCTTAAAAGAATCTTTGATACAGACCACCTAAAAACCATATATTTTGCACTAGTCCAACCACATTTATATTATGGCATCATTGCTTGGGGGGGGGGGCGTAACAAATTGTTACTTAAAAAATCTTGAAGTAATGCAAAAGTCGATTATAAAAATAATATTTAGCAAAAGTTATACTTACCCAAGTGATGATCTATATAAGGAATCTAAAATACTAGACATAAGACAGTGTTTTTTTCAAAGTTTGATCCTATATCAGTATAAAAACACAAAAGACATCATTGCTCATAGTTATGATACACGACATAGACAAAAATCTATTGCAGTACCTAAAATGGTTAAGACGGTAGGACAACGCTGTCACATTTACTTGGCTCCTAAAATATATAATGAAGTACCGATATCTCTAAAAAGTGTTAACTCGTTTAAACTTTTTAAGAAAAAACTTAAAAAATGGGTATTAGAAATTCCAAGATTGTCATGTCAGTTCACTTCATGATTGATGTAAAAAATAATCCTGCTCAATGATAAAAAAAAAAAAATCTAGTCGAGATTTCATATAGTGTATATTATTACCTATTACAAACTGTTGTATTTGTTGTATTAATGATTTATATAGTGTTGTATTTACTGTGTTTATCATTCATATCGTGTTGCATAAGTTATTATTTATATGGCGTTGTATTTATTATAATTATTATCTGTAGGTATAGTGCATATTATTTTGTTAATACTTTTATGTGCTTGTGATAGTAATATATTGTTGTTTAATGTAGTTTAGAAACATCTTAAGAAAAGCAATAAGTATCATTTCACTTTACGCATCACTCTCAAATAAAATTAAATTGTAAAATATGTAATTATCTATGCAGGTCAATGCGCAGTTTTTGATCCACGTGCAGGTTCTCCTTTGTGGATTTTTTTTCTGTTTATTTACTCTATATACACAGATATATTGTTTTCCGTATTTATGTTACACTTGTTCAAATTATTTTGGTGAATAAATATATTATTATTATTATTATTATTATTATTATTCCCATTTTCTCAGTAATTGTACTGGCCAATTAACGTGTCCTACGCAGTCTTGAGTAGGATTTGGATCGGGCGATCGGGGAGGGCTTTCACTCTTTCCCGATCTGCTATCTGTTTATAATTCTTCTAGTGATTGTTTAAAAACTTCCTCACAATATGACATGTCTGAAGAATGACGCTCTTCTGAATTTGATTATAAATGCCGCTAGGTAGGCCCAGTCGCTGGATGTTTAATTTCAGGTTGTTGGTAATCATGCCTGTGGTTGATATAACTATGGGGACGGTTTCTATGTTTTCCAGCTTCCAAACTTGCTTCATTTCTATTGCCAAGTTGTCGTACTTGGTGACCTTCTCAATTTCTGTTCGACCCAGGTTTTGGCTAAGGGGACACGCTATATCTACTATCTTTCCCAGTCGTTTTTTCTTTTCGATCAGTACTATATCGGGTCGGTTGTAGTCCAGTGTTTTATCTGTAATTATTGGGCGGTCCTAGTATAGCAGGTATTCCTCATTCTCCAATACAGGTTCCGGCTGGTATTTATAGTACGGTGGGGGGTTTTCCTTCAGATGGTGTAATTGCGCTAGTTTTGAGTGGATGATCTTTGCGATTTGGTTGTGCCTACCCAGATAGGCCGAATCTGCTAAAGCTGAGCAACCGCCTATTATGTGATCTATAGTCTCCCCCGGTCTTCTGCACTTACGACACACATCTACTACATCTGTTCTTTTGATGATGTGTTTCTCATAGTTACGCGTAGCTATCACGCCGTCTTGGATTGCGATCATATATCCTTCAGTTTCTGGAAACAGCCTGCCTGTCTTTAACCACTTGAGTGAGCCCTGCTTGTCTATATTCTCGCCATCTAACAATGTGGGGTATTTACTATGTAGAACCTTTTCCCGCCATGTAATCTCTAGTCTTCTTGGTTCTGTGTTGTCGTTAGGACGGCTAAGATTTAGCGCAGAATACCCTCGGTCCATCTCCACAATTTTTTGATGGAGTGGTTTGTTGGAGTCGTGGAAGTACCTTCTCATTTTTTCCTCTTGCTTCCTGCAGAGTGTTGAGATACTGACCATGCCCTGTCCTCCCTGGTCTCGCTTGAGATAGATTCTCTCTACGGCTGCGCGTGGATGTCGGTTGCGGAATTTTGTAAGCAGACGGCGTGTAAGTCTATCTAAGTCCTCTAGTATCTAAGTCCTCTAGGTCTGTATTACTGTACTTGAGGATGCCGAACGAATATGTGAGTACTGGCACAGCCCAAGTGTTTATTGCTGTTGTTAGGTTACGAGCATTGAGGTAGGAATTAAGCAGTTTAGTCAAACGGTATCTGTACTTCTCCCGAAATTGCTGTTTTAGACTTGTGTGGTTAATGCAGTTGTTTTGCGCAATACCTAAGTATTTATAAGTTTGGCCATGCAGCAGCGGTTCAAAATTTTCAAGTGGTTCTCCACCCTGTTGCACTTTACCCTTTGAGATCGTCATCACTGCACATTTATCCATTCCAAAGGACATACCTATGTCTCTACTGAAGGTCGCGGTTGTAGAGATCAGGGTCTGTAGATAGGCTCTGCTCTCAGCGTAAAGTTTAATATCGTCCATGAACATCAAGTGATTTATTTTTATATCGTCTTGTAAATCGAGCCTGTATCCCCTTTGCGTGCAGTTTAGAAGGTGTGACAGGGGGTTTAATGCCAGTACGAACCACAGAGGGCTTAGTGAGTCTCCTTGGAAAATCCCTTTTTGAATTTTCACTCGACCTATCTCATTATTTTCTATACATACTTTTGTATTCCACTCTGCCATAACGGTCCCTAGCAGTCTACAGATAAGGGGGTGTATTTTGTGATCTCCAATACCTTCTTGAGCCACTCGTGTGGTACCGAATCAAATGCTTTGCTATAGTCTATATAGCAGATGTTAAGGTTCCTCTTTTTATACATCCCTTTTGTTCGTTTGCGATGATGTTATTTTCCTCGCAGTGCTGATAAATCTTTTTATATATTGTAGAGGTTAGTAGCTTATAAATTACTGATAGACAGGGTATTGGCCTATAGTTCTTAGGATCGGTTTTTTCTCCTTTCTTAAACAGCAAAAACGTGATTCCTTGTGCTAAGTATTTTGGTAATTCTTCTGGGTTGTTTATTACGTTGTTAAATGTCTTTGCTAGTGCTGGTTGCAGGCAAGGAAATGCCTTAAGCCAGTAGTTATGAATATTGTCTGGACCTGGTGATTTCCAATTTGGTAGAGCCCATGTTGCTTCCTTAATATCTTGTTCTGTAAGGATGACCTGTGGCATCTCAGGTATTATCGCGGTATGATCTTCTATTGTTCGAAGCCACGTTGCTCTTTTATTGTGCTCTGTTTTAGAGCTCCAGATATCTTGCCAATACTCGAGGAACTTTCCTTTGTCATAACTTTCATCGGCTGAGTTAGGTACTTCTGCCTTTTCAATGGCACGATAGAAGCGCTTTTGACTACTTTTGAATTTGTTGTTCTGCATCTTTCGTTTTGTTGTTTCGTTGTACCTGGCCAGTCTAGCTCCTTTGGCCTTGTACTTTTGTCTCAGCTCGTCCTTCAGGATGATAAGTTTCTGGGTTATTTCGGAGTCTTGATTCTTTAGCCTAGCTGCTTTAAGTATTAATCGAAGTTTTGCTCTCACCTTTTCACTTTTGTTGCCTTTTAAGTGTTCTTCTATGATGTTAACTTTAGTTCGGAGTTTATCAATCTGTTTCAATAATCGAATCTTCCATGCTGGCTCACTTACGATCTTCTGGGTTTGTTTCCCGGTATAAGACTTTTGCCCATTCAATTCTATGGAAGTTATGGCTGCCGCGTATATAGCTAGGTGAAGGTCGTCCAATTTATCAGTGTTTTGAATATGCTGCGACAGCGCGTGATTCACCTTTGAGATGATCGTAGGTGTGTTTGTGTTGTTGGACAATATAGGAATTGCTGGCCTCTTCAGTGGGTCTGTATTTTGGAAGAGATAGTAGTTGGATCGAAAGGCTTCAAGTACTTTCTGGTCTTGATTGTTGTGTGGCTGTTCGAAATCGTTAGGTGCCTCGATTGCTTCGTCGTTTTCTTCATCTGAGCTGTTATGCAACGTATGCCCTACGTCTCTTCTTATCTCATCGATCTCCAATTGAGTAAGGAGGTTCCTAGAGTAGATTACTCTTATCCGATCGCATACGTTCTGTTCTGTTAGCTCTAGCTGAGGAAGAAGTTTTTTGACTTCGTTATGGAGCTTAGACCTCCATCCTGGGAGTGGTTTATCTTCGCACTCATTTATTTGTAAGAATGCACGGACAACTAGAGAGTTTGCTTCCTTACTCCATTTTATCCGACCACCTGTTGATCTGGTTAGTCCTCCAGTAGCAACGATTATTATTATTATTATTTTTTTTTTTTTTTTTTTTTTTTTTTTTTTTTTTTTTTTACAAAAAACCAGTCACCCTACTCTGTGGCTCCGACCCTCACAGAGGGGAGCTGGTAATACCAATAGCCACTCCCCACGCCCGTGGGGTGAGTGACTACCGGGTCCGCGAATCGTGTGCCCTGAGTAGACGTAATGAACCGAGGATGACAGCTTTCTGCATTCTGCCGGCTAAGATCTCTGCCGAATCTCGGCATGCCGGTATGATCTTTAGTTCTGAAAGCAGCGTCTGTCTCATTCCACCGAGGGCTCCTATAATCAGTACCACTATTTTAACAGAATGGCCTGGATAAAGCCTGCGGAGTTCGAAGAGCAAATCTCGATATTTTGTCCGTTTTTCCTCCTCTTTCAAGACAATGTTGCTCTCAGCGGGAGCTGAGAATTCCACGACATACATTGTCTTGAGTTGGTGGTCGAGGAGTACTATGTCAGGCTTGTTGGCTTGTATTTGCCTGACGGTGGGAAACGAGTAGTTCCAATAAATTAGGCACTTCTCATTCCCCACAACGGACTCAATATCCCCCGGAACGTAAGGCAGCACTGGTGTTTCGTCTATCCCATACGAGTGCCTTAGATGATAGTAAAGCACTCGTTATGCTGCGTTGTGTCTATGAATATAGGCCGAGACTGCGTATGTCGGGCAAGCCGACAGTAAGTGCATTACAGTCTCCGGCGCCCTGCGGCAGGCCCTGCAGCTGACATCAGGGACCTCCATACCCATGACACGACGTCGATAGACGAGAGTGTTAAATACACCATCCTGGCAAGCCATTATGAATCCCTCGGTCTCAGACTTCAGCCCAGCTGACCTTAAGAAGGCGAAGGTCAGCCTTTCGGATAAGCCGAGGTCTTCTATATTTTTATAGAAGATCCCGTGCAATGGCTTATCCTTATGGAGCTGCAGAAGGATGTTGTGTTCTGCAGCTCTAATGTGGGCTTTTAGTCGAACGGGTTCCAACTCGGTGACAGAGTCGGGGTTTACCCGCTCGACGTCGAAGATGAGACCAAGTTCATCGGCTGCTCTCCGTGCTGCCTTAAAGAGAAAAGCTCCTACCTCTGCATTTTCATGGTCTCGGACCATGCAGAGGAGGGGATCCGAACTCCTGATGACCTTACATGCTCCCTCCAGAACCATCCTGCTATGGAGACTCTCCAAGCTCAAGAGTCCACGGCCTCCCCGATGTCGTGGGAGATATAACCGTGGAACGGACGATTTAGGATGCAAGCTCCTATTGAGATGCATCTTCTTGCGGGTTACTACATCGAGTTGACGCAGCTCTTCTCTAGTCCACTTCACTACTCCGAAAGAGTAGAGAAGGATCGGAACGGCAAGCATATTTGTAGCAGACACCTTGTTCTTCCCCGACAGTTCTGAAGACCAGATCTGTCGGAGTAGGTGCTGATACTTGCCGCGGAGAGCGTTTTTCACTACACTCACTTCTTGGGTGGAGCGTTGCTCGACACCCAAGTAAGTGTACGACTCTCCGGCATCTAGATGGTGTAAGATGCTTCCGTCCACGAGCTGCGCGTCCTCTCCATAGTCACCGCATCGTCCTCTCTTGAGATGGATCAGTGCGCATTTGTCCAACCCGAACTGCATACCGACAGCCTGCGTATACTCCTGTACCACCCTAAGGGACTGTTGGAGATCCCTCTCTCCAGAGGCATAAAGTTTAAGGTCATCCATATAAAATAGATGGGTGACCTTATGCCTCCTGTCGCCGGGGGTACCGCAGTTGTAGCCACGGGTTTTCCGGAGCGAGACGGATAATGGCAGTAGTGAGATGCAAAACAGAAGGGGGCTGAGGGAATCTCCCTGAAATACTCCTCTTCTGAATGTTACCGACTCTGTTTGGACTCTATCGTTACCCGATGTTATGGTAAAGCGAGTCCTCCAGAGCGGCATCAGTTCTTCAATACATCTCACTACGGGACCGGGTACCACAAGACATCGGAGCAAGTGAACAATGAGCTCATGCGATGTCATGTCGAATGCCTTGCGGTAGTCGATCCAGGCCATAGAGAGGTTCCGCTTATACTGCATGGAGTCCTGCGTGACACATCTGTCAATTAACAGGTTCTCCTTGCAGCCAGCGACACCTCTCTTCGACCCTCGTTGCTCATATATCCGTTCGTAAACCGGTTCAACTGCGTGGAGCACCCGCATGTACAAAATGCGTGTAAACACTTTGTAACATGCGTTTAGGCAGGTTATCGGTCTGTAATTCTTTGGGTTGGACAAATCTCCGTTCTTGGGGATCAGCACTGTCCGCCCCTCAACAACCCAAGAAGGGATTTGCTGCTCCCCATTTAACCAGGAATTAAATATTCTGGCCAAATGGTGGTGGGTGCTCGATAACTTTTTCCACCAAAAGTTATTTATCCCATCGGGACCTGGAGCAGCAAAGTTCTTAGAGCCATCAAGAGCCCTACGAACCTCTTCTGGGGTTATTGGTTCGCACACTTCCTGTGGTTGCTGAAGCCTTTGACAAAAGGCTTCAAAGTGTGCAAGGGCAGGAGAATCTCGGTTGAGTGGAAGCCTCTCCTCGTACAGCGTTTTCCAGAAGTTCTCCACCTGATCTGCAGTCGGCGGATTGTCTACAACACGCGGAGGCGGTTGGAAAAGGCGCGAGGGCTTCTCGCGGAACAGTTTATTTTCCGCAAGCCCCCTCGCCCGCCTCACTAATGACTTTTTGCAAGTCACTAGCATCCGTATCCTGTCGAGACAGTGCTGTTTGGTGGTTCGCAGCACTGCCTCATTGAGTGTGTGATGGACGCGTCTTAAGTATTATTATTATTATTATTATTATTATTATTGTTATTATTATTATTATTATTATTATTTTACAAAAAACCAGTCACCCTACTCTGTGGCTCCGACCCTCACAGAGGGGAGCTGGTAATACCAATAGCCACTCCCCACGCCCGTGGGGTGAGTGACTACCGGGTCCGCGAATCGTGTGCCCTGAGTAGACGTAATGAACCGAGGATGACAGCCTTCTGCATTGTTTGGGCTAAGATCTCTGCCGAATCTCGGCATGCCGGTATGATCTTTAGTTCTGAAAGCAGCGTCTGTCTCATTCCACCGAGGGCTCCTATAATCAGTACCACTATTTTAACAGAATGGCCTGGATAAAGCCTGCGGAGTTCGAAGAGCAAATCTCGATATTTTGTCCGTTTTTCCTCCTCTTTCAAGACAATGTTGCTCTCAGCGGGAGCTGAGAATTCCACGACCTACATTGTCTTGAGTTGGTGGTCGAGGAGTACTATGTCAGGCTTGTTGGCTTGTATTTGCCTGACGGTGGGAAACGAGTAGTTCCAATAAATTAGGCACTTCTCATTCCCCACAACGGACTCAATATCCCCCGGAACGTAAGGCAGCACTGGTGTTTCGTCTATCCCATACGAGTGCCTTAGATGATAGTAAAGCACTCGTAATGCTGCGTTGTGTCTATGAATATAGGCCGAGACTGCGTATGTCGGGCAAGCCGACAGTAAGTGCATTACAGTCTCCGGCGCCCTGCGGCAGGCCCTGCAGCTGACATCAGGGACCTCCATACCCATGACACGACGTCGATAGACGAGAGTGTTAAATACACCATCCTGGCAAGCCATTATGAATCCCTCGGTCTCAGACTTCAGCCCAGCTGACCTTAAGAAGGCGAAGGTCAGCCTTTCGGATAAGCCGAGGTCTTCTATATTTTTATAGAAGATCCCGTGCAATGGCTTATCCTTATGGAGCTGCAGAAGGATGTTGTGTTCTGCAGCTCTAATGTGGGCTTTTAGTCGAACGGGTTCCAACTCGGTGACAGAGTCGGGGTTTACCCGCTCGACGTCGAAGATGAGACCAAGTTCATCAGCTGCTCTCCGTGCTGCCTTAAAGAGAAAAGCTCCTACCTCTGCATTTTCATGGTCTCGGACCATGCAGAGGAGGGGATCCGAACTCCTGATGACCTTGCATGCTCCCTCCAGAACCATCCTGCTATGGAGACTCTCCAAGCTCAAGAGTCCACGGCCTCCCCGATGTCGTGGGAGATATAACCGTGGAACGGACGATTTAGGATGCAAGCTCCTATTGAGATGCATCTTCTTGCGGGTTACTACATCGAGTTGACGCAGCTCTTCTCTAGTCCACTTCACTACTCCGAAAGTGTAGAGAAGGATCGGAACGGCAAGCATATTTGTAGCAGACACCTTGTTCTTCCCCGACAGTTCTGAAGACCAGATCTCTCGGAGTAGGTGCCGCGGAGAGCGTTTTTCACTACACTCACTTCTTGGGTGGAGCGTTGCTCGACACCCAAGTAAGTGTACGACTCTCCGGCATCTAGATGGTGTAAGATGCTTCCGTCCACGAGCTGCGCGTCCTCTCCATAGTCACCGCATCGTCCTCTCCTGAGATGGATCAGTGCGCATTTGTCCAACCCGAACTGCATACCGACAGCCTGCGTATACTCCTGTACCACCCTAAGGGACTGTTGGAGATCCCTCTCTCCAGAGGCATAAAGTTTAAGGTCATCCATATAAAATAGATGGGTGACCTTATGCCTCCTGTCGCCGGGGGTACCGCAGTTGTAGCCACGGGTTTTCCGGAGCGAGACGGATAATGGCAGTAGTGAGATGCAAAACAGAAGGGGGCTGAGGGAATCTCCCTGAAATACTCCTCTTCTGAATGTTACCGACTCTGTTTGGACTCTATCGTTACCCGATGTTATGGTAAAGCGAGTCCTCCAGAGCGGCATCAGTTCTTCAATACATCTCACTACGGGACCGGGTACCACAAGACATCGGAGCAAGTGAACAATGAGCTCATGCGATGTCATGTCGAATGCCTTGCGGTAGTCGATCCAGGCCATAGAGAGGTTCCGCTTATACTGCATGGAGTCCTGCGTGACACATCTGTCAATCAACAGGTTCTCCTTGTAGCCAGCGACACCTCTCTTCGACCCTCGTTGCTCATATATCCGTTCGTAAACCGGTTCAACTGCGTGGAGCACCCGCATGTACAAAATGCGTGTAAACACCTTGTAACATGCGTTTAGACAGGTTATCGGTCTGTAATTCTTTGGGTTGGACAAATCTCCGTTCTTGGGGATCAGCACTGTCCGTCCCTCAACAACCCAAGAAGGGATTTGCTGCTTCCCATTTAACCAGGAATTAAAAATTCTGGCCAAATGGTGGTGGGTGCTCGATAACTTTTTCCACCAAAAGTTATTTATCCCATCGGGACCTGGAGCAGCAAAGTTCTTAGAGCCCTCAAGAGCCCTACGAACCTCTTCTGGGGTTATTGGTTCGCACACTTCCTGTGGTCGCTGAAGCCTTTGACAAAAGGCTTCAAAGTGTGCAAGGGCAGGAAAATCTCGGTTGAGCGGAAGCCTCTCCTCGTACAGCGTTTTCCAGAAGTTTTCCACCTGATCTGCAGTCGGCGGATTTTCTACAACACGCGGAGGCGGTTGGAAAAGGCGCGAGGGCTTTTCGCGGAACAGTTTATTTTCCGCAAGCCCTCTCGCCCGCCTCACTAATGACTTTTTGCAAGTCACTAGCATCCGTATCCTGTCGAGACAGTGCTGTTTGGTGGTTCGCAGCACTGCCTCATTAAGTGTGTGATGGGCACGTCTTAAATTGGCGGCTAATCGACGCACTTTAGGCGTGAACGGCCTGTTGGCCGCCATATAGTCCATCACACATTGGATACGGGATGCGTGTTGCCTCGCCGACCGGATCTTGGCTTCCATCTTTTGTATGCGCCGCTGCGCTATCTCCTGTGGGGAAGAGGTATTTCGCCTCTCCACCTGAGACGAGTGTTGAGCAGCGGCATACACGGCACAATTTATGTGCCAGATGTCAGCCTCTTCTGGTAGCGCTGTGCGAAGTTCAGCGTCCACTCTGGCCAGGTCTTGTGGCCCGGGGGTTTTCAGACGGTGTAACCCCCTTCTGGTACTGAGACCCTCTGGTATTGGCGGAACGAGGAGAACTACGTCCTCAACCGGTGAATGTGGCGGCCCTTCGACCACCTCATTCACCGGTCCAGGAGCAGTCCTCACGTAGCCCCTACTACGAAGGTGGGATACATAGTCACGCAGATTTTGTGGCGTGAAGGCGCTATGCTCTGGTAGCCTCTCACACCACAGAGCATGCATCCGCGCCATGTATCCCCTCCGCGCGGGCTCACTGCTTTCATAGCAATGCAGAAGTTCATCCCTCAGCTCATCTGTCCACTCAAAGCGTCCTTGGACATTGCCAATTTCGTCAACGGGCGGCCCGTCCGGTTGGGCCCCACCACCTTGCCCTTGACCCCTATCCGAACGGGGTCGATCGTGGGGGCCCTGTCTTCGGTTTATTGGAACCAAAGATTAGGGCCTGTGGGTGGTTAGCCCAGCAGGCCCACGACCGACACCAGAGGGGAAGATGCTTTCCCCTCCCGGGTGCACTAGGGCTGCCGGTTCGGTTTTGCACCCCTAGCTGGAGTAAGTGGTGGCGCTACTCACCAAAGGCTTAATAGATGGAAGTTAGCCCCTCCTGCGTCATTATTATTATTATTATTATTATCTTCAGTGTTCTCACCCAGAGAAGGTGGGGTTCGCTTATTATCGGCCCTTAAGCAAGATAATAAGTTCCTATTTGACATTTATTCAGTTGGTAGATTTAAAAATTTTCGGACTGTATTACAAGTGCTGAGTATAGTAGCCTTCTGGATCAGACCAATAATATGCTGGCTAATTCCGAGTATCTCCAGGCTCTTCATCAAAGTTTTGGGAATAACACCAGTTGACGACGTTATTATTATTATTTTTTTTTTTTTTAAGTAAAACCAGTCGTCCTTCTCCCTGCCTCCGATACCAGAGAGGGTACGCTGGGAGCGCCAGTAACCAGTCTCTACACCGTAGAGTCAGTGATCACTGGTTCCGTGACTCGTGTGCCCTGAGCAGACGCAATGAACCAAGAATGACAGCCTTCTGCATTCTCCCAGCTAGGACTTCTGCCGATTGTCGGCATGCCGGTATGATGTTCAATTCTGAAAGCAGCGTGTGTCTCGTTCCACCGAGAGCTCCTATAATCAGTACCACCAGCTTGACAGTATGGTCTGGATACAGTCTGCGGAGTTCGAAGAGTAGGTCTCGATATTTTGTCCGCTTTTCTTCCTCCTTCAAGACAATGTTGTTCTCCGCGGGAGCCGAGAACTCTATGACGAACATTGTCTTGAGTTGGTGGTCTATGAGGACTATGTCAGGCTTGTTTGCCTGTATTTGCCTGACCGTGGGAAACGAGTAGTTCCAATAAATTAGACACCTCTCATTCCCCACAACGGACTCAATATCCCCCGGAGCATAAGGCAGCACTGGTGTCTCGTCTATCTCATACGAGTGCCTCAGATGGTAGTAAAGCACTCGTAGTGCTCCGTCGTGCCTTTGGATATAGGCGGAGACTGCATATGTCGGGCAGGCCGACAACAAGTGCATAAGCGTCTCCGGCGCTCTGCGGCAGGCCCTGCAGCTGACGTCAGCGACCTCCACACCCATGACACGACTTCGATAGACGAGGGTGTTGAATACACCGTCCTGGCAAGCCAATATAAATCCCTCGGTCTCAGACTTCAGCCCGGCTGACCTTAAGAAGGCGAAGGTCAGCCTTTCGGATAAGCCAAGTTCTTCTATATTTCTATAGAAGACACCATGCAGTGGCTTATCCGAATGGAGCTGCAGAAAGATGGTTTGTTCTGCAGCTTTTATTTGGGCTTTCCGCCGAGCGGGTTCCAACTCGGTGACAGAGTCGGGATTATCTCGCTCAACGTCGAAGATGAGACCGAGTTCATCGGCTGCTCTGCGTGCTGCCTTAAACAGAAAAGCTCCTACCCCTGCATTTTCATGGTCTCGGACCATGCAGAGGAGGGGATCCGAACTCCTGACGACCTTACAGGCTCCATCCAGCACCATCCTGCTGTGTAGACTCTCCAAGCTCAAGAGTCCACGGCCTCCCCGATGGCGTGGGAGATATAACCGTGGAACGGACGATTTAGGATGCAGGCTCCTATTGAGGTGCATCTTTCTCCGGGTTCCTACATCGAGTTGACGCAGCTCCTCTCGAGTCCACTTCACTACTCCAAAGGAGTAGAGAAGGATCGGAACGGCAAGCATATTAGTAGCAGACACCTTGTTTTTCCCCGACAGTTCTGAAGACCAGATCTGTCGAAGTCGGTGCTGATACTTGCCGCGGAGAGCGTTTTTCACTACACCCACTTCTTGGGTGGAGCGTTGCTCGACACCCAAGTAAGTGTACGACTCTCCGGCATCTAGGTGGTGTAGGATGCTTCCGTCTACGAGCTGCGCGTCCTCGCCGTAGTCCCCACATCGTCCTCTCTTGAGATGGACCAGTGCACATTTGTCCAATCCGAACTGCATACCGACAGCCTGCGTGTACTCCTGTACCACCCTAAGGGATTGTTGGAGATCCCTTTCTCCGGAGGCATAAAGTTTAAGGTCATCCATATAAAACAAATGGGTGACCTTATGCCTCCTGTCGCCGGGGGTACCACAGTTGTAACCGCGGGTTTTCCGGAGCGAGACGGATAATGGCAGTAGCGAGATGCAAAACAAAAGGGGGCTGAGGGAATCTCCCTGAAATACTCCCCTTTTGAACGTTACCGGCTCTGTTTGGACTCTATCATTACCAGATGTTATGGTAAAGCGAGTCCTCCAGAGCGGCATCAGATCTTCAATGCATCTCACTACGGGACCGGCGACCGCAAGACATCGGAGCAAGTGTACAATAAGCTCATGAGATGTCATGTCAAATGCCTTGCGGTAATCGATCCAGGCCATGGAGAGATTCCGCTTATACTGCACGGAGTCCTGCGTGACACATCTGTCAATCAACAGGTTCTCCTTGCAGCCAGCGACATCTCTCTTCGACCCTCGTTGCTCATATATCCGTTCGTAAACTGGGTTAACTGCTTGGAGTACCCGCATGTACAAGATGCGTGTGAACACCTTGTAACATGCGTTTAAACAGGTTATCGGCCTATAGTTCTTTGGGTTGGACAAATCTCCGTTCTTGGGGATCAGCACTGTCCGCCCCTCAACAACCCAAGAAGGAATTTGCTGCTCCCCATTTAGCCAAGAATTAAAAATTCTGGCCAAATGGTGGTGGGTACTGGTTAACTTTTTCCACCAAAAGTTATTAATCCCATCTGGACCTGGAGCAGCAAAATTCTTAGAGCCTCCAAGAGCTCTTCGAACCTCTTCTGGGGTTATTGGTTGGCACACCTCCTGTTGTAGATGAAGCCTTTGGCAAAAGGCTTCAAAGTGTGCCAGGGCCGGAGAGTCTCTGTTGAGCGGAAGCCTCTGTTCGTACAACGTTTTCCAGAAAGTTTCCACCTGATCGACGGTCGGTGGATTGTCGGCAACACGCTGAGGCGGTTCGAATAGGCGCGAAGGCTTTTGGCGAAAAAGGTTATTTTCCGCCAGCCCCCTCGCCCGCCTCACTAGTGACTTTTTGCAAGCCACTAGCATCCGTATCCTATCGAGGCAGTGCTGTTTGGTGGTTTGTAGCACTGCCCCGTTGAGTGTGTGATGGGCGCGTCTTAAATTGGCGGCTATACGTCGAACTTTAGGCGTGAAAGGCCTGTTGGCCGCCATGTAGTCCATCACACATTGGACACGGGATGCGTGTTGTCTCGCCGACCGGATTTTGGCCTCCATCTTTTGTATGCGCCGCTGCGCTCTCTCCTGTGGGGAAGAGGTATTTCGCCTCTCCACCTGAGACGAGTGTTGAGCAGCGGCATACACGGCACAATTTATGTGCCAGATGTCAGCCTCTTCCGGTAGCGCTGTACGAAGTTCAGCGTCCATTCTGGCCAGGTCTTGTGGCCCGGGGGTTTTCAGATGGTGTAACCCCCTTCTGGTACTGAGGCCCTCTGGTATTGGCGGAACGAGGAGAGCTACGTCCTCAACCGGTGAATGTGGCGGCTCTTCCGCCACCTCATTCACCGGTCCAGGAGCAGCCCTCACGTAGCCCCTACTACGAAGGTGGGATACATAGTCACGCAGATTTTGTGGCGTGAAGGCGCTATGCTCTGGAAGCCTCTCACACCACAGAGCATGCATCCGCGCCATGTACCCCCTTCGCGCGGGCTCACTGCTTTCATAACACTGCAGAAGCTCATCCCTCAGTTCATCCGTCCACTCAAAGCGTCCATGAACATTGCGTAAGTCGTCAACGGGCGGTCTATTTGACCCCTATCCGAACGGGGTCGATCGTGGGGGCCCTCTCTTCGGCCTGCCGGAACCAAAGGTTAGAGCCTGTGGGTGGTTAGCCCAGCAGGCCCACGACCGACACCAGAGGGGAAAATGCTTTCCCCTCCCGGATGCACTAGGGCTGCCGGTTCGGTTTTGCACCCCTAGCTGGAGTAAGTGGTGGCGCTACTCACCAAAGGCTTAATAGATGAAAGTTAGCCTCCGCTGACTGTATTACAAGTGCTGAGTATAGTAGCCTTCTGGATCAGACCAATAATATGCTGGCTAATTCCGAGTATCTCCAGGCTCTTCATCAAAGTTTTGGGAATAACACCAGTTGACGACGTTATTTTTTTTTTTTTTTTTTTTTTTTTTTTTTTTTTTTCGCGAGAGCGATGCTGGTCAGTTCTGCCGTGTCTCCGACATTCTCACGGAAGAAGCGCCAGCGAATTCACTACGACCACTCCCTGCAACCTGCAGAGTTAGCGACCGTAGGTTCCTAAATCGTGTGCCCTAAGTAAACGAAGAGAACCCAGGATAACAGCTTTCTGCATCTGGCCTGCCAGCCATTCGGCCGAATGTTGACAGGCCGGTATTGTTCGTAATTCCGAGAGCAGCGTGGGCTTCATACCTCCAAGTACACCGATTATAAGGACTACCAACTTGACCGAGTAGCCTGGATACAGCACTAGGAGCTCATACCGGAGATCGCGATACTTAGCCCGTTTTTCCTCCTCTTTCAAGACGATGTTTGTTTCAGCCGGAGCTGAAAACTCGATGATGTATATCGCCTTCTGCTGATGATCGAGGAGTACTATGTCAGGCTTATTAGCTTGAATTAGCCTGACGGTCGGGAACGAGTAGTTCCAGTATATCCTGCACCTCTCGTTCTCGACAACGGACTCAATATCTCCGGGGATGTAAGGCAGCACTGGTGTTTGGTCTACCCCGTACGAGTGCCGTAGATGGTAGTAAAGCACTCGTAATGCCGCGTTATGGCGATGGATGTAGGCCGAAATCGTATATACCGGGCATGCAGACAGTAAATGCATGAGCGATTCCGGCGACTGATGGCAGGTCCTGCAGCTGGTATCAGGAACCCCTACACCCATCACACGGCTTCGGTAGACCAAGGTGTTAATAACACCATCCTGGCAGGCCACAATGAATCCCTCGGTCTCCGACTTAAGCCCAGCTGATCTTAAAAAGGCGAACGTCAGCTTGGTCGATAAACCCAGCGTTTCTATGTTCTTATAGAATACACCGTGCATGGATTTATCGACGTGCCGTCTAAACAGATTCTCCTGTTCAGCGGCTTTAATCTGGGCTTTCAGGCGATTTGGCGGAAGTTCAGTGACCGACTCTGGGTCGGCACCTCGCCGGCCTCCTCGCCTGATGTCGAATACGAGACCGAGTTCATCTGCGACTCTCTTTGCTGCCTTGAATAATCCTGCTCCCACTCCTGCATTTTCATGATTTCTCACTAATTGCAGGAGAGGGTCTGATCTCCTAAGGACGTTACATGCTATACTCAGGACTACCCGGCCATGCATGCACTCCAAACTCAAGAGTCCTCGGCCCCCCCGATGACGTGGGAGGTACACACGAGGAACGGACGATTTTGGATGAATGCTCCTATGGATATTCATCATCTTGCGGGTACCTCTATCTAACTGACGCAGCTCATCTACAGTCCATCTCACTACTCCAAAGGAGTAGAGCAGAACAGGAACGGCAAGCATATTAGTGGCAGACACCTTGTTTTTCCCCGAAAGTTCGGATGACCAAATCTTTCGGAGTAGGCCTCTGTACTTGCCGCGGAGAGATTCCTTAATTTGTTGCACATCCTGGATGTGATGTTGTTGCACACCCAGATATGTGTAAGTCTCTCCGGCATCTAGATGTCGCAAGATGCTTCCGTCTGCGAGCTGCGCCTCTTCAGCAAAGTCCCCGCATCGTCCTCTCTTGAGGTGGACGACTGCACACTTGTCCAATCCGAATTCCATTCCAATAGCCAGCGTATACCGTTCGACCACCCTTAGAGCATTTTGCAGTTCCTGCTCTCCGGAGGCGTAGAGTTTAAGGTCATCCATGTAGAATAAATGGGTGACCTTATGCCTCCGGTTGCTGGGTGGACCGCATTGGTTTCCGCGGACTTGGCGGAGTTCAACAGATAAAGGCAACAGTGAGATGCAGAAGAGGAGAGGACTCAAGGAGTCCCCTTGGAATACTCCTCTCCTGAATGCTACCTGCTCTGTGGTAACCCGCTGTGCACCGGATGTTATGGTGAAGCGAGTTTTCCAGAGCGGCAGCAGTTGTTCTATGCATCTCACTAGTGGTGCTGCTACCGCAAGACATTGGAGCAAATGTAACAAGAGCTCATGTGATGTTGTGTCAAATGCCTTACGGTAGTCAATCCAGGCCATAGATAGATTCCGCTTATATTGCACAGAGTCCTGTGTAATACAGCGGTCTATCAGCAGGTTATCCTTGCAGCCTGCCATGCCTTTCTTCGCACCACGTTGCTCATTTATCTGCTGAAAGACCGGATCAACATGCCGTAGTGTCCTAGCGTACAAGATACGTGTAAATACCTTGTAGCAGGAGTTCAGACATGTGATTGGCCTATAGTTTCTCGGATCGGACAGATCTCCCTTCTTGGGGATTAACACAGTACGTCCTTCGACAAACCAGTCCGGAATCTGCTGCCCCTCGTTCAACCAAGAGTTGAAAACCCGCGCCAGACGACGGTGGGTGGATGGAAATTTCTTCCACCACCAGTTGTTAATGCCGTCTGGGCCAGGAGCAGCGAAGTTCTTGGTACCAACAAGTGCCTGTTGGACTTCCTCCGTACTGATCGCCGGACACACTTCGTCTTGCTCTCCAAAGGTTCTGTTACACAGAGCCTCGAAGTGTGCTATTGCTGGAGTGCTGCTGTTGAATGGACGCGTCGTTTCGTAGATTCCCTTCCAGAATCTTTCGACATCTTCTACATTCGGCGGATTATCGACAACACGCTGTGGCTCCTTGAACAGGCGGGAGGGAGTCGTACGGAACATTGAATTTTGTTCCATACTTCGCACCCGCTTGTTCAACTTCTTCTTTATTGCCATCAGTGTGCGAATCCTATCTAAACAGTGCTGCTTGATGGTAAGCAACACTGTCAGATTCAGAGTGTGGTGTTGGCGTCTCAGTCCGGCTGCCACTCGCCGGACTTTAGGCGTAAATGCCCTGCCAGATGTTATGTGTTCCACCACACTCTGAGTTCGAGAAGCGTGTTGTCTGGCCGAATGTATCTTGCCTTCGATTTTTTGTACCCGCCGCTTAGCTTTCTCGATTCCGCTAGAGGCATTGGTTTGCCTTTCGCGAGGAACGAGTTGCCTAGCGGCGTTGTACACGGCAGAGTTGATTTGCCAGATGTCGGCATCCTCTGGGAGGTCCTCATCGATGACCGCGTCCATTCTAGCCAGGTCTTGGGCCTTTAGGGTAGTCCTGGTGATAAGACTTACCCTCGTCCTTAAGTCGGCTTCGGTGTACTCTGCTGGAAGTCTCCCGTCAGCGTTTTGCCGCGGTGGTTGTGCGGCTGGTACAGCTACTTGCTGACGGGGTAAGCGTTGATAACCTGTCCTGCGCAAGAAGGATACTTGGTCTCTCAGATGTTGCTGAGAGAAGGCACGATACTCTGGATGCATTCCGCACCAAAGTGCGTGCAATCGTGCCATGTATCCTCTACGCGCAGGTTCGCTGCTCTCATAGCAGGTCAGCAAATTATCCCGCAGTTCCCTCGTCCACCTAAAGCGACCTTGCACATTGCCATGGTTGTCATCATTAGGACTGTCCGGTCTGGCCCCTCCCACATGTCCTTGACCCCCATCCGACTGGGGTCGATTGTGAGGGGCCCGTTCTTGGCTGTTTATAACTAAGTCAGGAATCTCAGGGTGGTTAGCCCTGAGACCCACGTCCGACATCAGCCAGGCAGAATTTTACCTCTGCCTGTTGCCCGGGTAGCACCGCGAGGAGGTTGCCGGTTCGGTTTTCGCCCGTTATTATTATTATTATTTCTTTTTCGTAATCTCGTCGTTAACGGTGTATCTTTGATGGTAATTTGCTTCAGACGGACATTTGTCAAGCCTTTCTGCATACTAATTCTGAATCGATAGTAACCTACGTACAATGTGACATGTGTCTAGCAGGATAGATTTTTGCAACTGCGGTGTTAAATGTTTTATATCTAGTTCTTCTATTTTCTTAAGCGTATTTTGGGGTATTATTCCTGTTGTGGATATTATGATCGGTTGTATGTCAACTCTGTTTACTTTCCACATTTGTTTTATTTCCGCTGCAAGTTCTATATATTTATTTATTTTGGTGGCATATGTGGTTTGTAAGTTGTTTGATAGTGGAACAGCAACGTCAACAAGAGTGACTTCGTTCTTACTTTTGTTGTAGATCACTATGTCCGGTCTATTCGCTTGCACTTTTATATCAGTTCGAATCTCTCTATCCCAGTATACTTTGTAATTATTACTTTCAAGAACTTCTTTAGGCTGATATTTGTAATAAGGCACGGTTTCTGTTATTAAGTTGTACATTCGTGATAGTTCTTGGTGTATTATGCGAGCTACGTTGTCATGCCTCTGGGTATAATCATGGTTGGCCAGCGTTTCGCACCCCCCTGTTATGTGCTCTATGGTCTCCGATCTTTGTGCACATCTTCGGCATTTCTCATCGATGTTTTCGTTTAATATGTGTTTTCTATAATTCCTTGTGCAGATTATTCTGTCTTGGATGGCCATCATAAATCCTATTGTTTCTCCGTATAGCGTACCATGATTTAACCATTGGTTGGAGGCTTGCTTGTTAACATTTTCTTGGTTCAAATAGTTAGGATGAGTACCATGTAACCGCTTTTGTTTCCAATTTGTTATCAGTTTATCATGCGTTTCTTCTGTTTCGTTTATGTTCATTTCAGCAGTTTTTAGGTTTAGTGGTGTGATTTCCTCGTCATGGTTACATATCACTGAAAACATTTGTGTTTCTCTACTTTTGCCAAGAAAATATTCGCGAAGAGACTTAATTTGAGCACGGTGCATATTTTTTATATTTATTATTCCCAGTCCTCCTTCTGTTGGTGGTAGTGTTACTCTTTCTGTGGATGACTGGGGGTGTCTCATTCTATACTTTGTCAGTGTAGTTCGTATTTTCCTTTGTATTTGTTCCAAGTCTGTTTCTGTCCATCTGATTAGGCCGAATGAATAGGTTAAGGTGGGAATAGCAAATGTATTTATAGCAGTAATTTTGGCAGTTCCATAGAGATACGTTTTAAGTATAGATTCGAGTCTTTTTACAAATTTACATTGTAGTTGTTCTTTTATTTTTGTTTGATTGATACCTCTCAGCTGCAAAAATCCCAGATACTTATAATTGTCGCCCTCTACTAAACTTTCTATTACCTCGTTGTTATTGACTCTGTATTCATGTTGCTGGGAAAGCTTTCCTCTTTCTAGATGTATGGTCTTACATTTTTCAATTCCAAATTCTAATGCTACAGATTTACTAAAATTCGTTGTTAGGTCAAGGAGTTTTTCTAGCTGTGAACCCGAGTATAGCTTTAAGTCGTCCATGTATAGGAGATGGTTATAGGTATATTTGTTGTTATTTTTACCCAGAGTGAATCCATACGGTGTTGTATTTAGTATCCGGCTTAGTGGGTTTAAGCACACACAGAACCATAACGCGCTTAGCGAGTCGCCTTGGAAGATTCCTCTTGATATTTTTATTTGCCTTGACGTTAGCGTTTCATGTTCACTTTTAATAATTAGTGTTGTTGACCATTGGTTCATTAAGCACTCTAAAAGCTCTACTGTTTTGGGATGTACCTTGTATATTTTTAGGATTTGCACCAAGTAACTGTGCGGGACAGAATCAAAAGCTTTTCTGTAGTCGATGAATCCCATACTTAGATTTCTATTCTTTTTTATTGCCTGCCTTACAATAATTTCATCGATGATGATTTGGTCCTTGCATCCCTTGGAATTTCTGTAGCATCCTTTTTGCTCTTCAGTCATCACATTGTTGCTTTGCAGATGGTAGTAGAGTTTTTCCGTAATAATTGATGTTAGCAGTTTATATAGTGTTGGTAGACATGTGATCGGCCTATTTTTGGAAACATTTGAGGTATTGCTATCTTTTGGTAGTAGAAATGTTCTACCGGTTGTTAGGGCTGCAGGGATCATTTCGTGGTTGTTGAGGATATTATTGAAGGCACATGCTAGTGGTTGGTGGGCATTTGTGAACTTTTTTAGCCAATAGTTATGAATATTGTCTATGCCAGGAGCTTTCCAGTTGTTGAGCTTTTGTACTGCGTCATGTACATTTTTCTCGGTTACAATAATCTCCTGCATTTCAGGAATGTGTCTGGATCGTTCCCTTTCTTCCTCGATCCACGTGGCGTTGGCGTCATGTTGTATTGGTTGCTCCCATATTTGTGACCAAAATGTTATAATATCTTGTATTGCTGGGGTGCCTTCTGATCTGTCTATTTC
Organism: Leptura quadrifasciata; assembly: GCA_963675555.1. Lineage (NCBI taxonomy): Eukaryota > Metazoa > Arthropoda > Insecta > Coleoptera > Cerambycidae > Leptura > Leptura quadrifasciata. The sequence goes on from OY776682.1 coordinate 33,669,460, forward strand.
CTTGCTGTCAAGTGTTCTATAGAAATTTCGCTGGTTGTTATTGAACTCTCTGTTTTGAGTCTTTCGTAGGGTACATTCATTGTATCTTCGTAGCCTCTTAGCGTACACTCCGAGCTGTTGGGTATGTCTGTCAATTATTTCTGTAAGGTTTTCTTCATTGAGCTGTTCTATTCTTAAAGGTTTTATTATTTCAGACACTTTTCTCGTTAGTTTATGTGTAGGGGTCGATTTGTACTGTGTTAGTTGGCCTAGTCTAGCTCGTAGTTCTCCAATTCTCTTCTGTAGACGTAATTTCCATCCTGGAGTTTTATTTTTTCTTTGCCTATTCGTTCTTAGGGTTTCCGTTGAAATTTTAACACCTATCATCTTTGCTACCGTCATTGCCGTGCAGTATATAATGAACCGTATTCGTTGTAGGTCATCTCCCTCTCTTAAGTGTTCCTGGATGATCGTTGTGTTTGCAAGGTGGGTGGTGCGGTGCAGAAGAGAACTTGGGTTCAACCTAGGAATACTGGGCCAAGAGGATGGGTCAGTGTCTTCTAGTTCTATTGTTCTTCTCTATTTGAGTCGTTACTGTCTGTTCCCTGCTCGGATGTTCTATTGCCTTCATTATTTTCTTGGACTTGGGTAGGCTGTTCTTGAGAGTCATCATGTGATTCAGCTGATGTATTTATGTCCATTTCATTTCTCACTTCTTCTCTGATCTGGTTTACTTCTGTTTCGGAGAGCAGATTTCTAGATATAATAGCTCTCTTACGATCAGCAATATTTTGTTCGTTAACTTGAGCTGCCAATTCAGGATATATTTCGATAAAGAGACGATAGAGTTCAGATCTGTACATTGTAAGGTTAGTTTCAGCTTCAGTACTTCTCATGTAGCAGCGGATCACATCCCTATTCATTTGTGTGGTCCATTTTATCCTCTGTCTATGTAAACCTGCCTTCGTGGTTAGCAGTTGATTATCTGCCAAAACACTGTCAGCATGGGCACCATGGTGTTGAGTGGCGGCTTCTGAAGCTTGTTATTATTATTATAGACTTAAGCCGTGCACTTTCTCGGCCGAAGCCGGAAAAAATTCACCGACCCCTCGCGCGCGCCGTTGGGGTTCGGCTCTGTGGGGACCCGGGCCTGTCCCGGGTCCATTGGTGTTGGGGATCGGCTCGGTTAACGGGGATGAAATTCATCACGTCCCATTAATCCGGTGGATATTTCGATTTTCTATCCTTCATCGTTCAAAAACTTTCTGGTGATATGGCATGTCTGAAGAATCACCGTCCTCTGGATAATCTTCGCGAGGCCTTTAGGTAGATTAAGTTGCTCCAAATAATTCAAGAACTTCTTCGTCACCACGCCTGTAGCCGATATTATGATCGGGATAATTCGAACCTCCTCTAATCTCCACACGTGTTTAAGTTCTATAGCCAAGTTCTGATATTTATTTCTCTTTTCCATCTCCGTTTTATGCAGGTTGTTGGTTAGGGGGCATCCAATATCAATAATAGTGGCCTTCTTGTCTTTCTTTTTGATCACCAGGATGTCAGGGCGGTTGTGATCCAAGGTTCTATCAGACTGTATTGGTCTATCCCAGTACAGCAATGTTTCCTCGTCTTCTAAAACAGCTTGAGGTGTGTATTTATAGAAGGGCGGTGGATTAGTAATGAGTCCTAAGTTAAGTGCCAATTCTCTATGGATGATTTTCGCCACCTCGTTGTGCCTTCCCAAATACATTCCCGTAGCCAAAGCGGGGCAGCCTCCAGTGACACGTTCGATAGTTTCACCCACTGCCTTACACTTTCTACACACATCGTTCACGCCGGGGACTTTAAGAATGTACTTCTCATAATTTCTAGTACGGATAATGCTATCCTGAATGGCTGTTATGAATCCCTCAGTTTCTGGGTGTAACATTCCTTCCTTAAGCCATAGGAGCGAGGTCTCCTTGTCGATCTCTGGATTGTTTAAGGCATTGGGATACTTTCCATGGAGTACCTTGTCCTGCCATGCTGTTTGAATATCCTCGTTCGTTCGGATCACTATTTCGTGTTGCCGATCTTTCAGGTTTAACGGTGTGTATCTATTGTCACTTTCCACTATTTTCTGAATGAGGACCCTGTCTGAATTGTAGAAATAGAGGCGCATGTTCTTCTCTTGCGTTCGGCACATCTTCTGAACGCTGCTTAATCCTCTGCCTCCTTGTGTTCTTGGCATGTACAGTCTTTCAACTGCGCTCTTTGGGTGATGCGTTCGAAACTTTGTAAGTGTAGTTCTCGTCATTCTGTCTAGGTCTTCCAGGTCTGTATCCGAGTACTTTAGTATTCCGAATGAGTATGCCAGACTAGGGACAGCATATGTATTGATCGCTGTAATCATGTTCCTAGCGTTGAGTTTAGTATTCAGGAGCTTATTTAGACGTTGTTTGTATTTTTCCCTAAACTCCTTCTTTAGCTGGGTGTGGTCTATCCTTCTATTCTGCAGAATTCCAAGGTACTTGTAAGTTTCTTCTGGCAGCATTTGCTCAAAGTCACGGATATTCTCCGGCTGCTGCGTTAATTTTCCCTTTGTGACATGTACTTCGGCACACTTCTCCAGACCAAACTCCATTCTGATATCATCGCTGAAGGTTTTGACATTGGCTACTAGCGCCTTCAATTGTCTTGGATTCTCAGCGTAGAGCTTGATGTCATCCATAAATAGTAAATGACTGAGCCTCGAGCTTGGTTGCTTGGGATCTATTCGGAAACCGTAGGTGGTGTCATTCAATATTGCTGAGAGGGGATTGAGAGCGAGGCAAAACCATAATGGACTCAGCGAATCCCCCTGGTATATACCTCTTCTAATCTTGATGTTCGAGATAGTGCTTCCTCCAATTATTGTCTGAGTTTCCCAAGTCGCCATTGCATATGTTAGTAGCCGAACGATGGTTGGGCTAACTTTGTATACTTCTAGCACTTTTATTAGCCAGTCATGAGGTACAGAGTCGAATGCCTTTTTGTAGTCTATGTAGGCCATACTGATGTTTCGGCGCTTTACTTCAGCTTGTTTGATGGTTACTGCATCTATTGTTAACTGCTCCTTGCATCCAAGTGATCTCTTTACGCATCCCCGCTGTTCTGGGCCAATTATATTGTTCATCTCACAGTGTTCATTGATTTGCCTATGTATCAATGACGTGAGAAGTTTGTAGATCGCAGACAAGCAGGTGATTGGCCTGTAGTTTTTCGGGTCTTTCAGATCTCCTTTTTTGGGCAGAAGGTAAGTTACTCCTCGACCTAAAAATTCAGGAAATCTTGTTGGATTTTCAAGGATTTTGTTGAATGCTCGGGCAAACTGTGGAATTAGCGCTGGGAATGATTTCAACCAGAAGTTCTGTATGTTGTCTGGTCCAGGTGCTTTCCAGCTTGAAGTGTTTTTTATGCACTCTTCGACATCTGCAGGAGTAATATTAGTATCTGGCATATCTGGAAGATCATTTGCATTGCGCTCTGCTGTTTGGAGCCATGTAGCTGCTTGATTGAATCTCGCAGGGTTTGACCATATCCCCTGCCAGAATTGACCGAAGCGATTGTGGTCAATTTTCTCGGGTTCTGTATTGCCTTGGTTGTTGCTTTCCAGATTGCGATAGAAGATCTTCTGGTTGCTAGAGAATAAATTATTTTGCTCTTTGCGCTTCGCAGTCTCGTTGTATCGCCGCAGTCTCGCTCCTTTAACTTTACTTTTCTGTCTAGCATCATCGTAGTAATTCGTGAGGGTTTCGTTGGACTGTGGATGGTTTAAGTCTATTTGTTGTTTCCGGCATATTTTACTAATTTTGCTCTTAACTTTATTGCTCTTATTCTTATCTAAATACTCTTTGATAATGTTTGCCTCAGTTCTTAGCAGATCTATTTGCCTTTCGAGTCGCATCTTCCAAGCCGGCTTTCCTTGTTTCTGGATATTCCTATTTTGTTTAGAGATTTGAAGTTTCTGGCCATTCAATTCTATGACAGTGGCAGCTCCTGCATACAGAGCTGTATGTATAAAAGTTAAATCAGGATCCAGTTGTTCCTCCAGCCTCAACTTCAATTCGGTATCCACATATTTTATGTACCGTTGTGTATCTTTATTGATTTTTAGCCTCGGTATTATTGGTCTGGTGAGAGGGTTCGAGTCGCTAAATAGCAGTAGATTGTTGAGTAGTTTCTGCCGTATCTTTCCTACTTCTTCCCCGTTATTTTGATTGCGGGGCTCTTCCTCATGAGGTGCATTGTCATCCACTGGTCTTTGTGGTATGTCTTCAATTTGTTGGCGTATTATTATTATTATTATTATTATTATTATTAGTGCCTACCATAGTTCCCGAGCAGGACACGCTTGCAAAGGAACTTTCTGATAATCGCATAAAACCCATAATCATCGAACCCTCTAATAAAGACGGTAAAACAACATTTTCTCCAACAACTCTCAAACTAACTTAAAGAAATTCGACATCCCCGGATCAAACGATATAAATATAATAAATCAATACGTATAACTTAAAGTTCCACAAAAACTGGAGATCAAACAACTAATGTCTTCTCAAAATGAGTCTCCTCTAAAACTAAATAAAATAGATGTTAAGTTGGCAATGCCAGTAGATTTTAAAATACATGTTGCAGTTGGCAACCCTGAGAAGTAGTAGTTGTAGAATGTATCGTATGAGCAATGTAACGCTCTGTTAAAAAAGTTTTATTTTTAATGTTAGTTTTCTACAAGTGAAATTATTAAAGGTATACAGTCCACTAAAATCATTTTTCATTCAATATTACACAAATCCAACAATAGATATTGATACAACCATCAAACAATCGGAGATCACATTTCTACAAAGGTCGAAATCAAAATCACACCTATTTTAAACAGTAAAGACGATAATGCTGGTAAACAACCCTCCAGAAAAGTATCAGTAACCAACAATAAACCTACTATTAGTCTAACAAAACCAAATTATGATCAACCGACAAAATTATACAACATTCACCGGTAAGAGAAAATATGTTTTTCCACAAAGTCAAACCACCAACTTAAACCAATCCATGATAAATCAAAGTCCAGACTGTAACCATCAACTCAACATTACCTACAAAAGGAGCTCGAAGGTGTTCACAAGTGTCATAGTACCTTTCGTATATCTGTACTATGAGAGTAAAAAATTGTGAAAAATCGACAAATAATGTCAAACTTTCCATCCATATAGTCAAAACCAGAAAAAAAGTAATGACAATGCGTAATTTAATAAAAAATGCAGTTTTTCAAAAATAATTCTGAAAAAATTCACGCCCCTTCGATAATTCTCAAATAACCCACATTCACCTTCAAATTCCGCCAAACATTAAAGTTCGCTATTTTGCGACTCGGACCTTTTCAAAAAACAACCTTAAAAATACCAGCACCAAATAATCTTAAAACATATCAAAACTACTTTCCCTACCTCTAATGACAACATTCTATCCCGTTTTTTTTTAAATTTTCTACAACCCGTTTATTATTTCAAATTTCACTACTTATTACTCGCCCCTCGTAATACTACATACAATATTGGGATTCTCCTTGCAACCGATATCAAAACTTATTTCCGTTCCATTCACCTCGCACTTATCGGGAACATTCTTATAACTTTCCAACCGTAGAACGTCGGACCTTCGTGACGACTTTACGGGGTCATTTTGACTTAATAACTTCTAAACCCGAACTGATTTAAATTTCGTTTTTATATCACAAAAATTTCTCTTTTTTACTGGCGATTTTTCTATATAATGTTTATTTCCGAAATTCCAACTTTTGCAAAACTATTGCGCAATGTTGTGCAATATTGTAAAGAATAAATAAGTTAAGTTAAAATAAATATCAAAACTATGTTTGAAAATATTTAAATAAACATAAATTCGTTTTAAACCAGTGTCGTTTTTTTTAAAATTTCATATAAAGGTTGCTACTTTCTACCCTGACAGTAACTCTCAATAATACTAAAAACTTAAAATAATAAATTCTATTAAATAAAAAGTGAAGCCACCAGTCTGGACATATACAGGGTTTAGCAGTTGACCCTGTCCAAGTTTTAAGGCAACCCTCCCGAACTTCAAGTCAAATCAAAGTTCATCTACGATATCAGGAGTCTCAAGCTAAATTTTCCAAATAAAAATCATTATTTCTTGTACAATCAAAAGAGGCGTGTAGGTGTTCACAAAGAAGACCGCGTCTTCGCCTTACATCTTCCAGCGGCTTGTACATCAGTGTATGCACGGAAGTTATACAATCTTAGGCGAGGATTGTATAATAGACCGTCAGATAGTGACAGATTTAGGTGCCCGATTTTCGCATACAAGCCTCGAAGAGGGTTGAAAAATACATCGATGTTGAGTAGAATGAAGGGAAATTTACGAGTGGCCCCTGGGGATAATATATGGAAAATTCGATTTTCCTTAACAGAAACAAAAGGTGTCTGTTGCCCATATTTTCACGCAAGCCGTGTTCACTAAATGATTAATTAATAGAACCTGGCTTCGGAAAACAAGCGGCTTGAGTGTTGCAGGTAGCTAAAGGGTTGAAATAAGGACGTAATCTTGTAGGGAAAAATCGAGATATTGACCGATTTTTCCACACAAGCTCATCGAAAGTATGAAAACTTACATCATCACTAGCCCGAAGAACATATTGACTTGAGTGGCGCGAATGAATAAAGTACATTTTGGGGTCTGTTAAGGAAAATAGAATTTGCCATATGTTATCCCCAGGGGCCACTCGTAAATTTCCCTTCATTCTACTCAACATCGATGTATTTTTCAACCCTCTTCGAGGCTTGGATGTGAAAATGGGGCACTTAAATCTGCCACTATCTAACGGTCTATAAGGGATATACCGCATTGCCCATATTCTTAAGATGATATCTCAAGGGGCAGTGGCCAGTTAGCAGGCCTGTTATCAACCTTAATTCGGACTTTTCACGCTCAAGAAGCCTTGTAGCGTTCTTTGCCGAACAAGTTATAAACTTTTTCGCTTGTCTTTGGCCTGGGTATTCTTCCGGTAGAACTTTTTCTGATCCTTTTCCCATTTCTGGATCTCCTCTGTTATGTGTCCCTTGGTCAGGCCACAAAACGGTTTAGGTCCAATAAATTGTATTTCAGCTCCTTCTTTAACAAGGTTGTCAGCAAGTTCATTACCTTGTACTCCCTCATACACTGACACCCACATCAAGGTAACCTTGTTGTTGTTGGTCAGTTGTTTCAGGGATTGTCTACATTCCCAGGCAATTTTAGACTCGAAGGTACAGGACCTTAAATCTTTCAATGCTGCCTGGCTATCTGATAGTATATAGATCTTTGCTCTTCGACCTTCATTTAGGCATTCCTGGGCACACAGATCTATAGCGTAAATTTCCGCCTGGAAGATGGTTGGGGTGTTGCCGAAAGGGCTCTAGATAGCCTTCATTTAAGCACGGCTACGCCCACTTCTATCACTTCAGCCACCTTGGATCCATCTGTGTACCAGGTGAGTGACCCTTGTTCCAACCGCAGTGGTTCTATCCTGCTCGTCTGACGGCTTTCAATCAACACATCAAACGGGCAGTCAAAGTATTGCTTGATTGGCATTGAGTCGGTGGCCTCTCTAGAGTTAGTTAGAGTTATAGTTCGAGAAGCCTTAAGGCATTCTTGGCCGAAAAAGTTATAAACTAAGATGGTTAGGGTATTAGCAAAGGCCCTGGGATAGCCTGCATTTAGGCCCCGCTATACCCATATCTACTCCTTCAGCTATCTTAGATCCATCTATGTACCAGGTGAATGACCTTCTCTCCAACCGCTGTACTTCGATCCTGCTCGTTTGAAGGCTTTCAGATAGGTTCCAGAATCATTAAGTGACCAAAAAATCGGCTAGTTTGAATTTAAGTACCTAATTTAGTCTTAAGGCACTAAGTGTTGCATCCTTCTTCACATGTAAATTCAGAGGAAGTAGGTCGAGCATTGCCTACACAGCTGCTGTGGGATGGAGAGCATTGCTCCTGTAGTCCCTAAGCAGGCAAGGTTTTGTAATTTCTGCAACGTTCCTTGTGCTACTTCTTCTTGTTTCTGGCCATCATACGCATGATGCGTAGGTCACGGTTCGATAACGGAAAGGTAGGGCCAATGTGTTATTTTCGGCTTCAGACTCCAAGTCTTACCAAACAGCCTACAGCACGTCCAAATAGTAGCTCTTGTTTTTGTAAGTGTGCTTTCCAAATGCACGTTCCATTAAGTTTTTGATGCAGGATTACTCCTAGATATTTAACATCACTAAAAAGATTCACCACTGTTCCATTCAACGTAGGACATCTCAAAGTCAGTATCTTCTCAGTATTTTTCTTATTTTTCCACACCTTTCTGAGAGTGAAATGTCATTTTCCAGCTTATAATTTCGCTAATACACATTTCATCGACAAGCGATAAATTTGGGAGCCATGTAAGTTTCGTGTGGTACCTTCTCAGTTATTTTAATTATTTTACATTTTTAACGTCATGGATGGTTTTGTATTTGCAAGGATGGCAGACTCCCCTACTTACTGTAACCCCCTTTTAAAGGGTGGTTTTTAATTTACAATATGGTATTGGGTTAAGAATATGTTAATACTTGAAATTCCTGGCATATTTTCGTGAATTAAACATTATAATATTTTTTTTATTTTCCATAAAAAAATTATTTACTTTAACCCGTTTAACCCACAAAATAGGGGATAGCAACCACTAAATAAAAAAATGGAAAAATATGTCCATCTAGATTTTTAATTACCTTTAATTCAAGACTTTTGACGCTAAATTTGCTTTTTTTGTTTCGAAATTATGGAAGTTGAATAAACGGGCTTATTTTAAGGTCACTCTTTAGAATTTTGAGGTATATCAAATTTCAGTTATTATTGTAAATGGATAGCACACTAAAATGGTAAGTTTATACATAATAATTTGGTTGCAGTGTGAGGAGCAATTTCGAAACGGTTGAATAAGACAGTCAAATTCTAAAAAAATAGACTATTTAGGTTACTATTTATTCAAAATCGCCAAACTAAAAACAAATTACTCTAGACTTGGGATTGTCTACAATTTTTGATGTATGAAGGTGCTTATTTAGTCTGTAGTGTCCTGATAATAGTCCTATGTATGTGCAGAGGTTAATCCTGGACATTTGGAGACAGTGTTTGCCTAACTTGCGACTGGAGCAAGTCAAAGCCATTTTGCTGCGTGGCGTTTACGTGTATAATTCTTTACCAGGACTGTGTAAACTGAGTGTGAAAGCGCTAGTGTATATTCTGGACTATACAAGGTGCTCTCGGAACCTATGTAGGCTAAGGTGTCTGCTTTCTTGCTATCATTGCCATCGTGTTCTTTCATCACACAGAATTTAATGCTGTTGTTTTGTGCGAGAATATCTAAAGCTTTCCTAATATGCATTGTCAAATCTGAGCCTGTCTTATAATTGTTTAAGGCCAGCAACACATAGACATGCACATCATTATGCCACTAATGTTTGCGTTAGAGGTTTCTATTACCACTTGAATGAGTATGATTCCCACTAGCTCAGCCTAGTGGTGTTGTCAAGTAGAGATCTAACTCTCTTGAGTAGACGCCAATCCCATTCCATATTTGAACCAAAGGTGTTACTCAACAGTTTCAACACGCTAGGCTTGTCTTATCATGGCAATGTATAGCCACAGCCAGATTATGGGTGAAAAACTTCCAGACCCAGTGTTGCCTATGTTCTTAAAGATTATTCTTTCCTATTATTTGGGTTTTCTACCACATGTATTATTATCCTCTTCAAAACAAATCACCGAATTTACAAAATAATAGAATTATTGGAGAAAAGCCTCTGCGCCCGTGACTTTACGCCAAAGGAGGTTATGTTTTGCAAATAATATAAATCGGAATAAACAGAAATAATGTATTTTGCTGACGTTTCGGAAAGTAATCTCTTTCCGGTTTCAAAGCTATTTTTGGAAGAACTCTTATTTTGCTGTGTATGTCAAATACACAGCTTTAAGATTCTGTTTATGTTATTGTCTACGAACGCCGGTGGTCGCGGCTCGTTGGTGAGCCGGGCCCGTTCCCGCCCCGTACGTTGCCGGCTGTGGTTGTATGAGTGATGTTTCACTGTGGCTTGTGTTCCTCCCACTTGGTGTGAGAGCAGGGGTAGCAGGCATTATTAATGGCAGTGGCTGTACTCCTTGAAGGCTTCTGGTTGTGGAGTCCGTGGTCGCAGTAGGTAGGCGTTGGCTATTGGATGGTGTGAGGAAGGGCTGTGCTTCTTGTCTCCTTCCTAGGTTTGTATATGTAATATGGCTAGGGGCAGCCCCCTGGCTGGCCGGGGCTGAATCCCATTGACCGGTGAAAAATCGTCGGGCCGCGACGTTGGGCGACAAGGGGTCCACCATTTCCCTTACCAGACCTGAATCCTCTTGACCAGTGAGAAATTGACGGGCCGCGACGTTGGGCGACAAGGGGTTCACCGTTCCCCTTACCAGACCTGAATCCTCTTGATTGGTAAAAAGAGCGTCCGGGACCTGGGGCGAACGGCTCTGTGTTTGTTCTGAATCTATCTGGCTAGATGGGACGCCGTCCCCCTGCCTAGATCGACTCCTGGTATTCATTACGATTTTCTTTTATAATACACTAAACAACACCCACTCCACTTTTCACCACTACTGTGCACTCCAAACTACTAGTTAGGCAGGTTGTGAAATAAAATAGATATTTAATACAATAATACTGTCTTCAGGTAGGCAGTGTCAAAGGCAGACGCTGATGTGTACGGGACGATGGTCGCGGACTAACTGATGTGTACAGGTCGACGGTAGCGAACTAACTGATTGATGTGTACGGGACGCTGGTCGCGAACTAACTGATTCAGGGCTAGCGGGCGTGCGCATATTTATACTTTCCCGGCGGTGTGACGTAGCGTGGGCTTTGCCGGACGCGAGCTGTTGCGCTGCAGGGCCTCGCCGTGTGGCTGTTTTGTGCTATGTGGGGGCTATTTGGCCCTATATCTTTTTTTGTGTTTATCGTACCGAGCTGTACGATATGTCAAATTAAAGGTCTTTTTCTGTAGTTTCCGAAAATGAATTTGTTAATGCGCGTACTTTAATGGTTATGAAGTTATAGTGAGTTTTATGTGGAAAAAATAATTTTGGTTCCCGATTTTTCGCGGTTTTTTCTCTCATCTGCCGATGACACCACCCCCCTAATTTGTGACTTTTATTTATAAAAGGCATAGATATGAATAATAGATAGTGATAATGTACAAGATAATATGAGATAGGGTTAAGATATTTCAACTTAAACTAATGTACTTCATTTCACAAAATAAATGAGTTTGTTACAAAATCGCGAGGATGTCGCGAGTGAGGTCTTGGTTCCGGGATGGGCCTGGTTCTGGCTGCCTTTCATCTGAGGGTCCCTTTCCCTCAGGGTTGGGTTGAGATCCGTCTTCTGGGGGTTGCCCCCCAGGGTCATGTTACGCCTCGTCCTGGTCGGACTCGGCGTTTCCTTCCTCGGGTTGGAAAAACTGCTGCACCTCGGGAGGTACCTGGACACGTTGCTGTGGTCTGGGCATCGGCCTGAGGTCATCGATATGAATTGGGGCCTGGATTCCGTTGCGATCTACTTCGTAAGTGTTGTCTCCCAACACTTTTATGACTGGGTATGGACCTTCCCATGTTAGGCCGAAGGCTGGCCGAGCTTCCTTGAATCCTCTCGTGATTACCATATCTCCTACTTCGAAATGGACTTTGGCTTGTCTGGGCCTGGGGTAGAGGTTTCTCTGGAATATTATCTGGCGTCGTTTGGCTTGCTTCCTTCTTTCCTCGGCTGCTTGTTTGGGCTCTGGTAATGGCTGGCGTTGCTGAGGATGCTGCCATTCGCCTGGCCTGGGTAATGGCGTTCCCAACAACATTTCGCTTGGCGAGTATCCAGTGGCGGCATTTTGTCTGTTCCGGAGGGTAAAGAAGATCTGATTGATGACTGCGTCTCATTTTTTGGCGTCTTTGTTGCGGAGCTTTTCCCTAAGGGCCTTCTTGATTTCTTGGCAGCGACGTTCGACCGGGTTGGCTCTTTGGTGGTATACTGGGGACGTATACTGCTGGATACCATGGTCCGTCAGAAATTTGGAAAATGCTCTGGCGAGGAAGGCGGTGGCGTTGTCCGAAATGACTGCTTCTGGGTATCCCCATCTTTGACAGACTTCCTCCAGGAAATTGCGGATGGTGGTTGCAGTTGCATTTGGGACTGCTTTGGCCTCAACCCATTTCGAGCAGGTATCTGTAACAACAATAAGAAAGCGATTTTTAGTAACAGTAGGCACATAAGGGCCCATGACGTCGATGCTGAGGATTTGCCACGGCCTGGTTGGTGGCCTGGGACGTAGTGGGGCGGCTTCTTGGAGTGGGCCTCTTTTGGTTGCCGTGCATACCATGCACAGGCGGACGTGGGATCGTACGTTGCGGCGAATTCCCGTCCAGTGGTAGAGTCTGTCAATGGCCCGGAAGGTTTCATCACGACCTGGGTGTCCTGCGAAGACGGAGTCGTGGTAAGTGTGGATTACTCTTGCCCATAGGTTTTCTGGTACTACGAGCTGCCTCCGATCGTCCGTCGTTTTGTGCCAGAGGTGGCCGTCTTCTACGATGAAGTCGTCTCGCAGTCGTCTCTCCCATGGTTCTAATGGTATGTCTGGGTCCTGCTGCTGGAAGACTCGCCAGAAATGGATAGCGGCTGAGACGGTTTCGTCACGGAGTTGTTCCTGCTGGATTTGTTGGAAGAGATTTGCTGGCCTATCGTCGTTGTCCTCCTCGTCGTTGACCTCGTCGTTAGCCTCCTCGTCGTTGTCCTCGTCGTCGTGCTCCTCGACCTGGTTCTGCGCTGCTTCCTGCAGCGGAGCGTGTTCGCCAGTTGGCCTCGGAGCTGGGGGCTGAGGTGGGTTGTGATTAGGAAGGTCCTCCTCGTCGACCTCCTCTGAGTTGGTTTCGGTGTCGCGGTGGTCCTCGGGAGGTAGCAGGCGGTCATCGTCGCCGATGGAGCTTGGCATGGGCTCCCTGGGGTGTCGTGACAAGAAGTCTGGGAGTTGACTTTGTTTACCAGGGCAGTGTTCCACAGTGAAGTTGTACTCTTGGAGTTGGAGTGCCCACCTGGTTAGCTTTGCACGTTCATCCTTGAATTGGTTGAGCCAGGTGAGTGCTCGACTATCGGTGACCAGTGTGAATGTCTGGCCTTCCAGCCAGTGGCGGTACCTCCGGCACACCCTCACTACTGCCAATGTCTCTTGTTCATTTACATGATATCGTTTTTCTGGTCCTGTGAATTTGGCACTGGAGCACGAGATGATTCTCCTTTCGCCTTGCGGAGTATGCTGGAACAGAACTGCGCCCATCCCCATGGTGCTGGCGTCTGTCTGGAGGACGTAGGGGAGCCCTGGTTCTGGTCTGAAGAGCGAAAGTGGTTTGGAGAGGACTTCCTTCACCTTCTGGAATGCTGCTTCTGCCTCCGGTGTCCACTGGAAGCGCTGTTTTCCGGTGAGGGTTGTCATAGGTGCTGTGATTTCGGTGACTTCCGGGACGAATTCACGGAGCCAGTTTGCAGTTCCTAGAAAGGCCTGCAGTTCCTTCTTAGTCTTGGGTGTGGGGAATTCCTGGATCTGGATAACATGCTTTTCTTGAGGTGTGTTCTTTGTTGCGGTGATTCGATACCCTAAGTATTCCAGTTCTTCCGCCCCGAAGCGACATTTCTGAATTCCACAATGCAGCTCGTGGATCTGGAGCCTCTCCAGGACTAACGTCAAATGTCTGATGTGGTCTTCATGGGTCTCAGAATAGACAATTATATCATCCAGATATACCTTGACGAACACATCCACGTAGTCGGCGAGTACTTCCGTCATCAGCTTCTGAAATGTTGAGGGTGCGTTACGGAGTCCAAATGGCATCACCAAGAATTCGTACGTTGCCCCGTCCGGGGTACTGAATGCGGTGAGGGGTATACTGGCTTCGGCCATGGGTACCTGCCAGTACTCGCTCTTGAGGTCGAGGGAGGTGAATATCTTCGCAGCTCCAAGTTCCCTTATCGTTTCTCGAATGGGCGGCAGCTGACTCACTTCCTCATAGGTTTGGGAGTTCAGTTTACGGTAGTCCACGCAGAACCTTGGTTGGCCGTTTTTCTTGTTGACGATGGCTATTGGCGAACAATACCTGCTGTGGCTTCGTCGGATGACCCCAGCGGCTAACATTTTCTTCACTTCTTCCGTGATGATGGCTTTGTTGTTGGCGGAGTATTGGTATCGTCGAATCTTGAAAGGAGCGTCTTCCTTCAGGCGGATCTCGTGCATGGCCAACTTCGTCGTGGGTTGATGAAGCGCTTCGTCGAAGACCTCCTGAAAATTGTGGATCAGACGAATGTATTTTTCCTGGTGGGTGGTGGGTAGCTGATCAGGGCTGACGTCGAACTCGCTAGCTTGGGTTGGTGCTTGTCGGTCCATGAGCCAAAATAGTGTGTGCCTCTGGTGCAGGCCCACATGAACGCAACCTCGCTGGAAATCCATGATCGCCTGGTGTTGACGTAGCCAGTCTTGTCCTAGAATGGCGCCCTCGGTGATGGCATCTAGGAGGTGGAATTTTGTGGTTGCTGTGTACTCTCCAGCTACCAGGTTAACGTGGATGCTTCCCCTGGAGTAGTAAACGTGGTCAGTGGCAGCTAATCGTACGCGCGTCTGGGTTGGCTGGATTGCTTCGGATTGCACATATTCTTTCTTTATGAAGCTATGGGTGGCACCACTGTCCAGTAGTGCCAGTAGTCTACGTCCATTGACTTCCGTCCATATTCGTGATGAAGGGCCAATGGCGGATGTGGTGCTGATGGTGGCGTCTATGATTGTTGGGGTCGCGCGCCCTGGCTTGCGCCGACCCTGTTCGCGTTTCCCTGATTCCTTGCTGCTTCGTTGGAGGGCCCAGGTTGTGGTCCTTGCTGCTGTGGCGGCCTTGATGGCTGTTGCTGTTGCTGAGGTGGCTGTTGCTGACGTTGCCTTATTTGTTCTTTTAGTACTGGGCAATCACGGTGGAAGTGCCATCCACCGCATCCTCTGCATGGACTGGGTGGCTCCTGGGGTAGTTCAGATTGACGATTGACGGATGGTCGAGTTAGAGGTGGTGCTGGCCTTGGTATTGGTCGCAGGTGGCGTTGGAGCTCTTGGAAATCAACCTCGGCCCAGTCGGCGGCTCGACCTAAGTCCTCTAAGGTTTTGATTGTCATGGTCCTGGTAGCGTATCGGATTTCTGGTCGAAGCAGTTCCCGTACCTCGCATGTGATTTGTTCTTCAGAAGTGTACGGCTCTACTCTTCTGTACAGTCCCATCTTACGTTGAATGAATACTGCAGCTAACTCGTCTTCTTTTTGTCGTTCGCCGTGCAGGCGGGACCTCAAACTTCCCAAGAGGGAAGGGTCGTTGTATTTGAGGATCAAGCGGTGCCTCAGAGTTTCGAAGTCCAGGTTGAGGGGCTGGAACACCTCAAACATCCCTTTGGCATTGCCTTCTAGTTGTCCCAGTGTGATTCTCACCCTGTCTCTCGCTTGGATTTGATTTCTGTCCATTATTTCCTCTAATGTGTTTAGGAATTTTTCGGGATCTTCCCATTTCCTTCCTGCGAATGTGGGTAGGGTCCTTACGTCTAGCTGCCCAGTTCTAGCTTCCGTGGCCGCTTGAACTGCTGCTTTCGTTGCTGTGGCCACGACTTCCATAAGTTGCTTGTGCATGGCCTGTTGTAGCACCGTTTGCTCTGTTGGTCCCGACTCCACTGTTGGCATCATCAGGGGAGCTGGTTGTGTTGTTTGCTCTGCTTGAGCCTTGGCCGAGACTGGCTGCATCGTTGGTTGTTGTTGGTTTGTGGTGTCTTGTTGTTGTACTGGCTGCACCGTTGGTTGATGTTGGTTTGTGGTGTTTTGTTGTTGTACTGGCTGCATTGCTGGTTGATGTTGGTTTGTGGTATCCTGTTGCTGTACTGGCTGCATTGCTGGTTGGTGTTGGTTTGTGGTATCTTGTTGTTGTTCAGTTGGACGCCACTGGGCTTGTTCTCCCAGAATTCTGTTCGATAGGTTTGATTTGTGCTCAGGGTCATGAGCATCCCCATCCAGGGATCCTTCCGTTGCGTGTGTGGAAGCTCTTGAAGCCCCACGTTGGGCGCCATGTCTACGAACGGCGGTGGTCGCGGCTCGTTGGTGAGCCGGGCCCGTTCCTGCCCCGTACGTTGCCGGCTGTGGTTGTATTAGTGATGTTTCGTGTTGACATTCCGATTCCGGAAGTGGTTGTGAGGTTGGTTGGATAGGGCCCGAAGTGGCCCGGGGCGAAGCCGGGGGGTCGTGGCTTGTCCTCGATTGGAGAGCTAGGTGCTGCAGAAGCATTTCCGTGGTGCTCGTTAGCTGTTGCACCGCTTTCGTGAGTGCATGTGTTAATGCATCACTGTGGCTTGTGTTCCTCCCACTTGGTGTGAGAGCAGGGGTAGCAGGCATTATTAATGGCAGTGGCTGTACTCCTTGAAGGCTTCTGGTTGTGAAGTCCGTGGTTGCAGTAGGTAGGCGTTGGCTATTGGATGGTGTGAGGAAGGGCTGTGCTTCTTGTCCCCTTCCTAGGTTTGTATATGTACTATGGCTAGGGGCAGCCCCCTGGCTGGCCGGGTCTGAATCCCATTGACCGGTGAAAAATCGTCGGGCCGCGACGTTGGGCGACAAGGGGTCCACCGTTTCCTTTACCAGACCTGAATCCTCTTGACTGATGAGAAATTGACGGGCCGCGACGTTGGGCGACAAGGGGTTCACCATTTCCCTTACCAGACCTGAATCCTCTTGACTGATGAGAAATTGACGGGCCGCGACGTTGGGCGACAAGAGGTTCACCGTTTCCCCTACCAGACCTGAATCCTCTTGACTGATGAGAAATTGACGGACCCCACGTTGGGCGCCATGTCTACGAACGGCGGTGGTCGCGGCTCGTTGGTGAGCCGGGCCCGTTCCCGCCCCGTACGTTGCCGGCTGTGGTTGTATGAGTGATGTTTCATGTTGAAATTCCGATTCCGGAAGTGGTTGTGAGGTTGGTTGGATAGGGCCCGAAGTGGCCCGAGGCGAAGCCGGGGGGTCGTGGCTTGTCCTCGATTGTAGAGCTAGGTGCTGCAGGAGCATTTCCGTGGTACTCGTTAGCTGTTGCACCGCTTTCGTGAGTGCATGTGTTAATGCATCACTGTGGCTTGTGTTCCTGTGAACGATCCATGCTTTGATGGAAGTCTGAAGGACGTATTTTCTGCTCGAAAAACTTAGAAAAATAAAAAAAAATAGGAAAAAGAAAAAATTAATTTTCTTTTTCCTCAACCTTTTCTTAATTCTAAAACGTTCACAAAATTTTTAGGGTTCAACACGACTGTTTCAAACGGAGAATAATACAATAAATCATACTTACTGTCGTTTATGCTTAACTGCTGCTCTAATGGTATCAATTGGAAGACGTCGTAACACTATAAATCTAACACTGTCTGTATCACACTCTCTTAAAATTAAACCTGAAAGGGAATTTTGTTAGAAAACACAACTAAAAGACAATATAAAGTTCAAAATATGTATATTAAACTTTTAAAAAATTTATGTTTTTTTTACAACTTCTTCAAGAGAAAATGTTAACAAACAATGGTCTGACCCGTGTACAACACATGGTGAGGAACGGGACGATTCATACGGTACCAACTACCATCCAATATGCAGTTTGATAAGCTAACGATGCACAAAAAGATTCAAGAAAAGTTTCATGTAACTGAAATTTTGGTGGGCTTTTGCTTGCCTGTCTTATAAACGTATTTATTAATTCACATAAATTTTGGTCGCTCCTCGGAGCTTAAAATTGCTTGAAGCGTCTCTACTTCGTTTGTATTATGCAATAACAAATTTTACGTTCAGGCAAGGCAGATCCCATGCACGTGTGAGTACATGGTATAGATACTTTTTTGACTCCGAATCACTGAGGACCGGTTTAGGGCAGACCCCGTCAAAACACATCATTTCCCCGTCAAATCCGACTGCTAGGAAATGATGGGGGTCCCATGTCGCTAAGGGCTATTTTCGCTATAACTTCCGATATACTTTGAATAGTCGTGGGACTAACTTGTCCTCATATTCAATACCTCGTAAGAGTTGCAGTGCTTGACAACGTGGATTCGTAAAAGGGTTTTTAATCTTGGAAATTTTGAAGTTCTCAAGTCCAATTTTAGTACACTTTCTAAAATTGGGTGGTCGGGGCGACATTACGTCCCTGTGCAGCGACATTTACTACATTTTCTAATTAACGCTCCTTGAAGAGTTAGCGAAAATTTGGCATAAAAAATGCTCCGAAGAGCAAAAATATGTTTCCAAGAATTAAAAACCTCTTCCACGGCGTTTTTACGTGAAGCACGCTTTTCTTACGAAGTATTTCCTAAGTCGGATTTTGTTACAACGTCGAAAAGTATATCGGGGTTATAGCGTTCTTTAACACTCCCCTCCTTTCCGTGAATCTTTTTGTGCAACGTTTGGTAAAATTGGTTTTTGAAAAGAAAATGGATCATTGGATGTAGTCTCCCATGTGTTGTATTCGGTTATATTTCAGACCGGCCTATCTGAACATAACGTATTTTTCAAATCTAAAATTGAACATATATCGATGCATAGCATTCGATTGAATATTGAACATTGGCTTTCAAAATGGCATAAAAAAAAGAAAAAATCGAAAAATCCTCAGATTCTCGATGACACAACACAAACACTTTCGACGCACTTATCTTTCTTAGTGTTCTTCCACTAATGCGGGCTTGCGTCTGCTCCTCCTCGTGTCTATGCCTCGTCGATCACCTTCGGTGTCGAACTGCCTTCTGGAACAGCTTAGGTGGTCCTCGGACTGCTTGGCTCCAGCTATACAATGGCTCTGCTCAGTTATATGAAACAATATAAAACAAAGTTTTAGTAAAAGGTATTGTTCATAACCCGTCTGGGGATCTGCGACAGATAACACATCGTCGTCTTTGAGAATAGGAACACTGAATTTTGTAGACTTATATTGATTGAAATGTTTTCCGCGTGGTTAAAATTCTCTTCTTGGGAGAAATCTGCGACCGATATCACATCGTCGTCTTTGAGAATAGGAACACTGAATTTTGTAGACTCATGCTGATTGAAATGGTTTTTATTAAAATCTCTTCTTAGGAGAAATCTGCGACAGAATCTGCATCCGTCGGATCGTTGCATCTGCCCCTCCAGCAGACGTGGCGGCATCTCGCCCTTGAGTTGCTAGACTCATCTGAATCGCGCCCTTGCGTCAGAGTCGTCGTCTTTCCATGCCGTGCCAATGGAACATTTGTTTGGACCCTTTGGGTCGGACTCTGCTTACAGACGTGTATGTTTGTTAACATATGAGGACTTTGAAAAAATTATAAAAAAAAAAATAATTACCAACTCTGCCGGACACGGTCAGAGTTGCTGCAGTGAATTTGGAAGATTTGTATGGACGATACAATATCCTCGATAAAAATAACTTGTAAAAAATGCATAAAAAATACCAACTCTTGCCTGACACGACAAGAAGTTGGTATGGAAATTTTTGAGATAAAATAAACCTAGCACTAAGTTAAAACTTAGCCTAGGTTGAAAAATATTATAAAAATATGATGGAATCTCCAGAACTTGATTCTGAATCAGAAGTGGAAGCATCTCATGGCGGTGCATGGATTTGTACAACCGTTTGCTCCGGCGGTGGAGGTTCTGTGGAATCGTCTGAGAACGGGGAATCATTTCCATCGAGTGATGTTCCGCCTGGACTAGCATTTTCTTCGTCGGAAGATTCGATTTCCAAGTTGTGCTCCTCTGGCGGGGCTGGTCTCAAATCATTTACATGTACTCTTGTCGTTACATTTCCCTTTTGTACGAGATATACTTCGTCTGAAAACTTTTTCAAGATTCTGGTTGGGCCTGACCAAGACGGCGTGAAGGTTTGTACCTTCCTTTTTCTCTTACTCATGACTCTGTCTCCTACTTTGAATACGACTGGAGTGACGGCCTCTTTCGGCGCGTACTTCTGTTTGTAATTTTGTTGAGCCTGACGGGCTTCCTTGACTCGCTCGTATCGTGGAAGCGTTTGTTGCTTGGCTCTTTCTTGCCTCCAGGCATACAAATCCCATTCGCCTCTTTCGGCTGGATCATATCCTAACACGATCATGCTAGGTGTTTGATTTGTAGCGGCGTTCCTACGATTTCTTAAGATGTAAGTCATCTGATGCACGTGGCGATCCCAAGTGTCGTTTGGCTTTTTGAATAAAAGGGTGTTTAAAATTTTCTTACACTCCTGAACCCGTCGTTCCACGGGGTTGGACTGTTGATGATATGCCGGAATTAAGTATCGTTCGATACCGTTTCTCTCACAAAACGTGATGTACCATTCGGAATTGAAATGACCTCCATTGTCTGAAATTATGACTCGAGGGACTCCGAATCTTGCTACTATCTCTTCATCAATAAATTTGGCTATCGTTCTGCCATCGACCTGAATGTATGCCTTTGCCTCTATCCATTTACTGAATACGTCTTCGACGATAATCATGTATCTATTTTTGGCGTCTTTAGTCCTTTGCAGCGGGCCAATTACGTCGACGCTCAAGGTTTCAAATGCATTTTGTGGTGCATGACTTCTAAGTGGAGCATTGGGTTGGACTTGTCTTGTCTTTACAGACTGGCATATCAGACAGTCGTTTATATATCTGCCTACGATCCTGGCCATATTATTAAAATAATAACGTTTTGCTTTTTTTCTAAGAGTCTCATCTCTTCCTGGATGACATGCCTCATCTCGGTCATGATAATGGTAAATCAATTCCTTAATTTTCCTCTTTGGAACTATCAATTTAAAATTTTGATCGCAATCTTTCAAAAGTACATCGTCTTGGACGTGAAAATTTTTCATAAAAATAAGATCCGCATCGGAACGTTGTTCCTGTTGAAATAGATCATTCCAACGGCGGATCTTGTCTTGAATATCTCTTGAACTCGATTGAGCCTGTACGATATCTTCATATATTTCTGAATGTGTTAAAACAGAAATACGTTCTGGACACTTGTAATTTGGTAGGAACATTCTTTCCTCTTCATCGTCTGTCTCGACATATTTATTTTGTGGGTTACGACTGAGAAAATCTGCTAATAAATTCTCCTTTCCTGGACAGTGTTCAATTTTGAATGCATATTCTTGCAATAATAATGACCATCGTGTGAATTTTGTTTTGTCGTCCTTATGTTTGTTTAACCAAAGTAACGCCCTGTTGTCCGTCTTCACCAAGAACGGTTTGTCTGCTAAGTACATCTTGTACTTTTTAATATAGTTCACCACCGCCAAGCATTCTAGCTCGTTAATGTGGTAACGTCTCTCTACTGGAGATAACGTATTGCTTGCATACGAAATGATATATTTTTCGCCGTTGTCGCCCAATTGATATAATACGGCCGAAAGACCTTGTAAGGATGCATCGGTTTGTAAAATGAACTGACGTGAAAAATCCGGCCGATGGAGTTCCAGCGGTCCGGATAATAAGTCTTTTAATTTTCTAAATGCTTCATCGCATACATGGTTCCAGTGAAAACGATTTTCCTTCGAAAGAAGTTTCGTTAGTTGCTTCGTGATCATCGCCACATTTGGTAGATATTCTCTTACCCAGTTGCAAAGTCCTAGGAAATTTTGTAGCTGCTTTTTGGTGGCTGGAACGGGATAATTTTGAATTTGTAAGACATGTTTTTCTAATGGTCGGGAAGTATCAGTTCTAATTGTGTGGCCTAAATATTGGATTTCATTCGTCGCTATTACACACTTTTCCGGTGACACTTTTAGATTGTGCAGACGTAGTCTTTCAAAGACTAACCTCAAGTGGGACATATGCTCCTTCACGTTTACGCTGTAAACGATTATATCATCTAAATACACTTTACAGAAATGGTGCAGGTAACCCGTCAAAACGTCCTTTGCCATGAATTTCTGAAAGGTACAGGGAGCTGTCTTGAGGCCGAAAGGCATGACATTAAATCTGTAAGCTGCCCCATCAGGAGTGGTAAAAGTCGAGAAATCTTTTGATGCTTCATCGAGCGGTATTTGCCAATATCCACTCTTTAAATCCAACACAGTAAAAATCTTCGAATTTCCTAAATCTTTAATACTTTCGTGTATTTTTGGTAAGACGGAAGCCTCGTCTTCAGTCATTTCGTTGAAGTGGCGATAGTCGATGCAAAAACGATGTTTCTTGTCTGAGCGTTTTATTATCACGGGTGGTGAACTATATTGGGCAGTGCTAGGTTCGATGACGCCAGCTTTCAACATCTCTTCGATTTGGTCGTACATAATTTTCTTCGTACTCGGAGACATCGGATATGGTCTGATATTAAATGGTTTTGCATCTTTTACTATAATTTTGTGTTTAACAGTCACTGTGGTTGCTTGAGTCGGTTCCGCAGTGAACAGATCGACAAATTCTTCGAACAGCGGCCGTAGAATTTTGTCTTTAATAACAAGCTCTTCAGGAAGCTTTGCCTGCTGTCTCTCCCTCTGAGAAGCTTGATTCCAGAAGACGGTAATACGCTCTTCCGTGCCGGCATATAGGCATTTTCGGCCATAATCATATGCGACGTTATTCATGTATAAGAATGGTGATCCTAATATTACAGTTTCATTCAAATTTTCGATGACTTGAAAATCAATTTCAAAAGAAGTGCCGGAAATTATTACTTTTAATTTTGTCGTTCCAAGAGAGTCCACCATTCGATCTCCGCACGCCATAGCAAATGATCGACGTGTCGTGAGATTTTTAAAATTATCCAACATCCTCGGATGGATAACGTTTCGTGTCGAGCCTGAATCAATCAGTGCGTCGACCGCATGTTCATTAATTTGAACTTTTATACGAGACAAAGGGAACGCTTCGCTCATATAATTTATTGATTCTCTTGTCTTGTGCAGAGGAGCGTCGTAGTGGTCATGAGTATCGGAAAAAATTACTGGACATTGCTGCCGCCTTGGTTCGGCCGTTGTGCCGGGGATCTTGCAGATTGACCCTGGCCTGGGTCTCTGGCCCCTCGGAAGTTTCCCGGTCTCCTGTTGAGATGAGGGTTATTCGGACACTGACTATGGAAGTGCCACTGCACTGTGTCTGTACAGTATCGGCACGGGGTAGCCGGTCGGTCGGGTACTCGGAATTTTCCCGATCCGCCATTAAAATTGTTTTGCCTGCGGTCAGGATTCACTGATCCGCTTGAAGAATTAGGCATAAAAAAAGGACGACCAGGCGCTCTGCCTGGACCGTCCTGTCGAGAGACATCCTCTCGGAAATGCACCCTCGGTGCTGTCGGAGTTGGGCTTCCATTGCTCCTTATACTTGAATTTTGTTGACTAAAACGTCCCGGCTCTTGATAGTAAGACGCGCGGGACAGACGTTGATCATCTCATCATCTCTGTGGATGAAATTAGGTTGCTTCTCAAGCGTGACGCGTGCGCATATTTATACTTTCCCGGCGGTGTGACGTAGCGTGGGCTTTGCCGGACGCGAGCTGTTGCGCTGCAGGGCCTCGCCGCGTGGCTGTTTTGTGCTATGTGTTGGGGCTATTTGGCCCTATATCTTTTTTTGTGTTTATCGTACCGAGCTGTACGGTCAAATTAAAGGTCTTTATCTGTAGTTTCCGAAAATGAATTTGTTAATGCGCGTACTTTAATGGTTATGAAGTTATAGTGAGTTTTATGTGGAAAAAATAATTTTGGTTCCCGATTTTTCGCGGTTTTTTCTCTCATCTGCCGATGACATTATTTCCATAGATACTTACTACTTACACAGAACATAGAACTGATGATATTTTCTTTTAGATTTCTTCTCTTTATTGTAGAGTCTTCTTGTCTTAAATCTCAGTGAGTCTAGTTATAAAGTTGAAAACCTGCATTATGAGGATGCTGGGATATGTTCTGAAAAAAAAAATGTTCAAGTACTACGAAGGTATAGTGTGTATGTAGTGTCATATCTTTTACTTGTGTCGTCTACCAGTTTGATCGAAGAAATGTGTGTTGTAGATTTATTTTTTTTAATTAAAGTTTGGGAGTGAAACTGGGTAAATACTATGGGAAAACATTCATTAAATGACCCTTATCCGCTGTTATTCATTAGCAAACATCACTCACCTATAATTACAAGTGTCCTAACAAGTCAATACTTTCAGAAACATAAAAGATAGATGGTTTCTACAAAAAAAAATATACCTTCGTGTTTCTTATCCGGGTGACATCTGTCGATTTCATATTACTTTCTCTTACATCAATAATAATTTGCGTTCTAATACGCAAATGTCGGTATAACTTTTAACTTCTAGACAAAATCTAACATAAAACCATAATCCTGTGTATATTAATATTTTTGAATTATTTAAAACGGTATCCTGCCCACAATCAGAATGTTAACTTTCGAGGAATCTACTATTTTTAATTTCAAACAACCGCTAGTTATCCGACAATGAAAAAGATGTCGCTAAAACCTCAATTTTCAATTTATTACAATGAGTTCAAGTAAAGAGGCATTTCAGAAAATACTTGATCCAGACTGTTTTAACGTATCTCTGAGAATGTCTTTCTAATATTTTGTCAAGTATTGGTATGCCATAGCAGAGCTCTGAGCTTCTGAGAACGGCGCTTTTCCTTTTCTCTAGTGACAACATGACAAGAAATTAAAAATAAGCTACTTGCCAAAATATCCAAACTATTAATTTCAATAAGAGCCCAGACGTAGTCGAAATCACAGAATATTCTTTCTTACTCGGCTGTTTATGAAAGTTTTAAAAAGTTATTTGGTACCAACATAAACAAAACAATAATCTTATATAGGTTTCTATGGAATCATTTTTATTTTGCATATAAGTTATAAATATCGAAATTTATGAGAAAAAGCTGCCAAAAGTACAGAAACGTGTCGTATTTATGAAAATCACACAGTATGGTGGGATAAATTAATTATTTCATAGGCACATGATGTTTTTCCAGTATATTTACATAAACTTTGCTATTTTTGTATATCCTGATAGAAAAAAATCGAGAGGAGTTAAATCTGGAGACCTAGGTGGCCATTCAATTGACCCTCTTTGACCTAGCCATCGATCACGAAAACAAACAATTAGGTTATTACGTACACAATAGCATAATGAGGTGGCGTCCAAATGAAACGGAAAGTGAAAACTAAAAATTTCAGTTAACAATACTTAGTGACTTTAATAAGAATTTACTTCCCCCGTCTGTCTTACTTTATTATTGTTGAGAGTCAACAAATTGAATATTTATTTTAACGGTTACCGTTATAACATAAAATAAATTTTTACCCACCTTGTTATTTTAAATGGTACCCTGTATATTTTTTTTACCTACCTGATTCGACTTTAAATTCTCTTTTCAACCATGTATGCAACTCGGTATTTGTTTTTAAAATAACAGGTCGCCATGATACGAACTTGGCAGCTATTGAAGCTCAGTGTGCCATGATATCGAAAGATCTCTGGTACGCAACTTTGTGTCTCATATATTTTTTTGGGCATAATCAATAGCTGAACGGACTATCTAGATTTTTCATTTTAAAAATATCTCTAAACAACCCACGATATCATAAAAACCAGGATGAACCCCAATTTTTCATTTGACCTACTTAAGAAATACTCATTTATCTTTTATTTTTGTCGAGTACAATTGCTGTACCTCTCCTATTTTGCTTTCTTCGTTAAAATTAGTATTGAAAATTGTTGCATAGTAATAAGTCTATTTTTATAGACTTTATTATTTATGGTACCTAAAAATAAAAATCCATAGGGATGACGTCTGGTGATCTAGGTGGCCACGCAATTAAAACTATTTCTTCCAATTCAACGCATAGGGAAGTTGTTATTCAGCCAATTTTTAACTATTACTGCATTATGAATGGAAGCCCCATCTAGTTGGAAATAGAAGTTTTGTTGTACGGCTAAAGGTAAATTTTGAACGGCATCTCGAATTCATGTGTTAAAAAATATAGGAACCTCACATTATTTAAAGTGTCATCAAAGAAAAATAGTCCAATCAAGGTCTCATTTAAAATTCCACACCAGACATTTACTTTTTCGAAGTATTGCCTTTTACAATTTATAACCCAGTGTGGGTTTACCGTTGACCAATACCTTGAGTTTTGTGATGAGACCACGCCATTTGTTGTAAAAGTAGCCTCATCACTGAAAATAATTTTTTTCAAAATTTTTTTATAATTTTCCTATTTATATTTTATATTTTATAATTTCTTTCTGTGTCCAGAAGCAATATTCCAATCTTCCCCCTGCGTTTCTTTCTTCCATAGTGTGTAGAAATTTAGGCTTATATGGTTTTAAATTATGACGTTTAAGGCACCTCCAAATTTTATTTCTGTCTACATTCAAGTTTAGAGATAAATCTCTGACGGTAACACGTGGTTCAGCATTAACAGCATCTAATATTACTTGATCTAATGGACGATCAGCGTCGTATTTTTTGGCTCTAAGTTTGGATGTATCTCAATTTCTTCTATTAATTGAACCAACCGTGGTATAGTGAATCTGTGGGCGTTCTGGATGTCTTAAATTACTGGCTACATCTCGATAAGTGTGCACACTGTCACCAACAATTCATATTATTTCAATTTTATCAGAAATACTTAATTATTGTGCAGCCATGTTTAACTCTAATTTGACATTCGATACAATTGTCAAATCCGTTCCAAAGAACTCTATGTTAGCAAAGATATTGGTATGCCGAGTTCTACGTATTTTAAAAAATAGCTACCGATTTTCAAATATTCATTTCATAATAGTGTTTTGAATAAAAAAATATGTCCTAATGCTTAATTAGCGTCATTATTACACAACTACCAAGTTATGTAAACATCCGACAATAAATAATAGTAGCGTAATTATTATTGAAATTTTAGATATGATTTTTCTTGTAAAGAAATGAATATTTTTTAACGAAATTTGCTATACGGGCGTTTTCGGTCATGCTGAACAAGATTCTGTAAAAACAAAAACCCTATCTCAATCGCTAATATAAATTCATAATTTTTGCCAATTTCTTTTGATCGTAGTAGGTGTATATTTAATTTCGAAAAAAAAATTTATAAATAACTTTTTAATCACAATCTGAAACACAAGTATACCAAATTTGATCTAAATCGATCAACAAATGGCCGAGAGATTGGGGTGTAGTGGTGAAAAGTAAGACACACTGTATATAACAAGTTATTATAAGACTTGCCGTTACCTCATTATAACTATTAATCCTTCTTTATCTGTTATCATAAAAAACATTTTTCTTCTAAACGGTGGATTAAAACAGGATTTAAAAAATAAATCTATTAAAAAATGTTCCCTTGAATCAGCATTTTACAAAATATTTTCCTACAACTTCTCCCCACCAAAACTATTCAAAATTGACCTTTCCAGACAATTTCGTATGGGCAAACATTTGAATAGGTTGCATCCACTAGTAAAATAAAATAAGTTGCCTATATACAGTAACTAATCGTTAATCAACGAACTAGCTTATGCAACTGTTTTTTTCTTTTTGGAACGGATTCTGCTATAAATTTCGCGAATAATTACCAACGTTTTAATGAAACTAGGCAACGACAGGTGGCGCGGCGGCAGCCTTTGCCTACTATGCGAGCGATAATATATAGTTCAGATGTCGCTGGATGCCATTCATTGTCCCATTATACTAGTTTTGAAGTTCACTGAAACTATCGAATAAAAGATGTCGAAGCATACCCGTTTTTACTTACGAACCAGTTGATAAAATTACACTAAAGATGCCGTCCTAGGTAAGTAAACAAATAGTGTTATAAAGAGATGACAGCTGTCAGTTTCATAAATTGTGCGCGCTCTGTATAAACAACATAAGAGCGGGTTTATCTTAAAAATTATTATATCTATAAATGCGTTTATTTTAAAGGTAAATTTCATACGCTATATAATTTATCTACAACAACGTTCTGTCTGTTATTTTACCCAGTTTGTGTTTCATATAGTTTTAAGTTTTATATTTTAAAATGACTGACAAAAGATTTAAAGTGTCTAAGTCTGAAGAAAGTAATAATTACAAATACAGTGATAACGTAGACGATGAACGAGTTACGGAAAAATTACTACCATCCGGTGATACCGGACCTGAAAACACGCCAGACACAGGTGAGTTTTTACTTACTTTCATTTAAGAATTCCGCAAAAGTATGTTCAATTAAATACGTCAGGAATGGGCATTGCATTAGATAATAATTCTTAATCTTGTTATAACAATTTACACACCACAGCAGTTTTACGAGGGGTTGAAATGTTTGCAAACATGCGCGTGCTTAAATGCACCCTTGATGCACGTATGTACCAAAACTATGAACACGTATATAATTACTATTTGTAGTTTCTTATTAGTATTTTACTATAATTAAAAGCAACAATATATTGACTAAACAATTTTAGCTATATTTAGTTTACTATAAAAGGGAATTGTAAAGAGGTGAGCGATAACGATACGAATAATGATTATTTTAATAGCCGCTATTGTGTGTGTGTCTGTTCCACAATTATTAGTATTAATGTCGATTTGTGTTTTGTTAATTACTTATTTAATTGTTCACTATTTTGAGGCTGATCCTAATCGAATCAAAATAACTGATAATTAAGCGATTAAGTGCATCGAAATTAACCAAAAGAAAACAACTGATTGTTTATTAACGCATTAATATTAAAGTTTTCATTATAACTTGTTGGATATTTATTTTAAAAAATTCATATTACGATTGCTCTTGTTTAGGCTGGCGTTGCGACTCCATATGCCGAAGATGGCAAGCAGTGGTGGCTCGTAAAATTTTGGCAAACTTTAACTTAGTAATAAAGCATGAAACCCACGTCAAACTATAAGGGATGACTACCAAGACTAAACGAAGATATTTTGTGGGTAAAATATTTATGAACTGAATTTGTGGTTGCTTCCTTGTGAAACATCTTGACAATAATTGTTTTTAAGTAAACACTGCTTTTTGATGTATCAAACTACTATGTTTAAAATTCTCTACAAATGTTTCGACTTTTTAGGCCTTTATCAAGAGTACAAAGTGTATACTAAAGTAACAGAAGTGGTTATTCTGTATTGTTTTATATGGGATTTTTTAATTTCTAATTGTTGAAGAAGATTTAGACGTTTATCTTTTCCTTCTGTATGAAGCAAATTTATGTTAACTGTGTCTATGAAATGATTATTCTCAATGCACTGTGTTGACATTTCCGTATTTTTATTGTCCACGTCCAGTATAGTAACGCAAAAAAATATATTCTTTTTGTTGAAATAGGCTTAAAATGTCGAGATTTTAAATTTGGTCGAAAAAAATTTCTGTCCGTCTGGCGGTCTGTAACTTTTTTGTGCGTACGTTTACTGTGGAACTGTTTATGATATTGATTTGAAATTTGGTACACTTATATATTATAACGGGATCTGGAACCAGATTATATTTTGATCTAATTTCGTTGAAAGGTTCGGAGGTAAATGGGATAAATAAAGTTAAATAGGCAAAGCAAGCAGGCCCATAAAATTTCAATTTAGGGCATGTACGAAAAGTCAAGGTCTCAAAAATTTTTTTGCCATCAGCCATCCCCCACCATCACCTCCAATATTACCCCCACACTATTATAAAAGGGAGAACAAAAAATTAAAATGTGATTTAGTGTGTATACAAGAACGAAACATCTAAAATAAAATTTTTGGCGCTAGCTACTCCCCTACCACTACCACCCCCATTGCCACCCCCACCCCATTATTAAAAGGAGTAAACAATTAAATTGGGATTTAGTGTGTATACGAGAACCAAGAGACTCTAAAATTTTTTTGGCATTAGCCACCCTCTCTACCATCCCCATTGCCCCTATTATTAAAGAGAGTAAAATATTATATTGGGATTTAGTGTGTATAAGACTTGGATACAAAATCTGAATGTGGAAGTACCGATTCTTTGGGCAGCGGTTTTTTCTTTATTATTGACCAATATTTTTCCTAAATTCGGTTTATTCACTCTTATTGTAGAGATACCTAAATTATTAAATTTTCTAGAAATTTTACCACTATATTTTGGGATATAATTAGTAAAATTATATTTTGTTGATGTGTTAGGTGCGTTGAAAAATTCCTTTTGAAGCAATTTGCGTTGTTTGTTTTTAACCATATTATCTATTAACGATTCGCTGTATCCGTTATTTCTTGAAATTTGTTTAATTGTTTGTTTAAATATTTAATTGGAATTTGCGAAATTTGTTTTCAAAGCGTGCGTTACCCATGTGATGTAGGAAGTACTTGTAAAATATTTCCAACGTATTTTCTTTTCAGAACAATGAAGATAATATAAGGATGGGTTTTTAATTTTATTAAAAATCTTGATATTTATGGCACATGTCTCATTTGGTGAAGGACTATCGGTCCCTTAGTAATATATAATAAAACGTATCAAGCCGGTAAAGATATAGAATTTAAAGATATTATTGTGGTTGCAATATTAAAATCTTAAACCTTGCCGGCTCAGTAATTCAATGCATATGCGTTAGGCTTGATATCAAGAAGTCCTAGGTTCGAAACCTGGCTGGGATATAGATGTCTAGTAGCGTTTTTAATATGTTACCGAGTTGATAACAGTGGATTAGACGGAATTTGTACGAGAGACAACACGGCTAGTTGCTGTACCACTCCGGAGTTCGAGTCTCATCTGCGGCAGATGACAATGTCGTAGGAAACAGTCGTTGTGTAATTGCTTTTGTGTATGTGACCTGATTGAGTGATGAATATGCTAAACTCCGCCAGGAAGGTAATCTAAATAAGCGGATAAAATAAAAAATAAATAAAATAATCCTAGTGGTGATGTTGAATCTTACCGACCTATATCCCTGTTGTGTTAATAATCGGTTGAAAGAATGGCAAAAT
This sequence comes from Leptura quadrifasciata, assembly GCA_963675555.1. Lineage (NCBI taxonomy): Eukaryota > Metazoa > Arthropoda > Insecta > Coleoptera > Cerambycidae > Leptura > Leptura quadrifasciata. Next base: position 33,700,502 of record OY776682.1, read on the forward strand.
TAAGATTGGAATGATGGCTGGAACACCATGGTGAGTTTTAATTCGGTTTTATTCGAGGTATGGGTACATACCACGCAGCGGACGAACTAATGATTCAGTCATGTTTCCCAATAAATAATTATCTGGCGTCCATTTTCCTAAAATCTTGGAATATTGCATCTTTAAACTTAAAATTTCACATAAAATTAGCCGTAGTAATATTGTGAACATGTTTCGTGGAAGAAGGTTATTTCTAATAAAATCGAAAAACTCCTTAATGGGTCCACGTTTTCTTCTTAGTGAATCCTTCACGATACGTTTTATGTGGGTTAAAGTCCATTGCGGATTACCCAATAACGAAAAATGTCTACTCTCTTGCAAATGCAGGGTTTGTTGATTACAATAATAAATGCTAGCTGATGCCTTACAGTGGTATAATAATGTCTCTGAGAGGAAACATCAATCGAGAATAGGACGCATGCTATAAAATACATGCTCTGAGTACCCAACAAACTACTTTCTATTAGACCCGCAAATTACATCTAACTTATTCTACGACAACGAAGAAATAAAGAGGAATACTTACACCACATTATCCGTTTACATTTGAGCCATGGAAGATTTTCCGCACATTTCATTAAAATCGGTATCAAAGAAAATTATCTTTGTGAATGTGGAAACCTAGGAGACGTAAATCATATTTTCTGGGTAGACAAGAATAAGAAACAAATAATTTCATAAACTATAATCTTGTTATGTCCTTAAATATGAATTATGTTCTAAGTTTTAAAATTAAGGTTTCTTAGAAAATGTAACATTCAGATGTAAATATTAGACATAACTGTGCGTGATGTTGGTCATTTAGGAAAATTGTTTCCTTTGTAACCCTTTTTAACCTCTGTCTCAGTAAACCTTTCATCCGTGGTCTATTTCATGTTCATATTGTTCATATTTTAATAGTCATCATGATGTAGGTATCCCTTGATGTGAAATGAGTGTCCTTTATCTCGTTCCTTAATTAGTTTATTGTAAGGAAAATTAGGTTTACTACGTAAACCTGCGTATTTAACATACACGACAAACTAGTAAAATATTTGAGGCTGTCCTTCAAGTAGATAAGACTACGGTATTACAGCAGGATAAATTATTTGTTGATTATTAGTATTCCAATCTTTTCGATGCCATTTGGATGTGTATCATGGATCATGCATCTGCAGTGAAAGGTGTAAAGATCGTTTTCATCGGCGTTTCACCTAAAGTGAGCATTCTCCAGCTGTCACTTTGCGAATTTATTGCAGATTAATCATCCGCAATGTGATTTGCCCGCGCTGCTCGCAAAAACATTACATTCCTGAATGTAAATCTCAAGATCTTTGCTGTGTCAATTGTCTAACATTCAATAAGCGAAACATAGACTCGGCAATCAATATCAATCATGCCGCGTGGGATAAAAACTGTTCTTTCTGTTTATCAACAAAATCTCACAATGTTCAGAAATAATATTTTAGGTATTCAGTAGCAATCAGCCCCTGTTGGATCCGACCATGTGTAGCCCATAAAAACATTTATAAACACAGAAAGAAATATTAGTAGAAATTTCTAATTTTTATCGTATTATCAGAATGTTCGTGGATTGGAGAAAACTAAAGAGTTAGACTAATTCGCTGGTTGATCAGTGGGACTGTATCGCTCTCTCCGAGGGCTCATGCAGGTTTATCAAATGCTGAACTGTTTGATACAAAATGTATATGATGTATTTCCCGCTGATCGAGGTTTTAAGGGTTGTAATAAAATACGTGGAGGCGGAGTGTTACTCACACTTAAAATTAAATACAATGCTTATTTGTAGTCGAGTTCATCAGTTTCCGGCACAAAAAAACGGAACAAGAACTTTACGACATAATTATTATCGCCCTTTGAGCCAAGCGGCTTGTTGTCATCAAACAAGCCGACGCACATTAAAAACCTATAAAGGTAAGCGAGTCAATTTGCGAACGCATACAGAGAGGACCGGTATTTCAATGAGATCGCAAAATTTTTGTTGCGTTTCTTGAGTGCCGGGAACTGATGAACTCGACTATACTTGAAATTCGTTCCCTATGTCCGGGCTTTAATACTCTCAAACGCATCGATATACTAGGTGTAAAAATTAAAACTAGTAATAAATATTCTTCCAATTTCGTAGCTAATTCTGTCTTTTAAGTCATCAACATTGTTCGGTCAATTAAAATAAACTTTGAATTTATTGTAACTCCATGAAAAATAATCTAATGGGGTTAGATCTGGAGATCTAGCTGACCATTCTACTGATCCGCATCTACCAATCCATCTATGTGGGAAAATTTCGTATTATCGGATAATGCGGTCTTGCGTCTTGCTGAAATCATATGGAGTTTTAATTTACATTAGGATTTTCGTCATTTAGATACAGTGCGGCAAGTTCTGGAATTATGTTTTGTTGGAGCAGCTTCAAATATTTTTCACCATTTAATTGAACCTTCAATAAAAAATGAACCCAAAATTGTAGTCCCAACAATTTAACCACCCACGTTAACTTTCTGTGAAAACTGGGTACGTGTCTTCATCATCCAATGTGGATTTTTATGCGACCAATATCGACAATTTTGCCTATTTACAGCGCCATTTAAGCAGAAGGTGGCCTCATCAGAGGAAAGTCTCGAATTAAGAAATGCAGATTGGTATTACAGCGTTTCATCATGCTGATTCTACTGTGCTGCCGAAATCATCTTCGTTAAGCTCTTGAACTAGGGGGCGAGCGTAGGTGCGCCTTTACTATGTACATGTTTCTATACGCGATGTAAGGCAACGTTAGGCGCGGTTATTGCTTGGATGAGTGACCGTTTCAAGTGTTGCAGTATGTTTCACAAAATTACGAAAAAATTAACCCAAAAAACTTCAAAATCCGAAAATTAAATCGATCTACTACACAAACTACACAAAAAACTACAATTTCGAAAAACAATCAAAAAATACTTCAAAAAGTTCCATACTCCAATTTTACAACGTTTATACTACTAGAAAATAACATGAAAAATATTGCCCCTGTATAATACTAAACATCACCAAAAGCACTTTCCGTAACCCCGGTATAATAATCTAATTCCAGTCCGTACATTTCTATAACCAATTTTCTATTCAAATTAAACATCTATTTAATTCGCGTCGTAAATATATATATATTTTTTTTCATTTATTTAACGTCGGTCTATTTCCGTTACTGAGGCCTATCACCGACGCCTGTAGACGAGCTACCCCCAACCAGGAATTTTGCCGAACCTCTTCCCTTAAGAAGAGTAGAGATGTTTTACTTGCCTAACATTTAATAGACAAGTGACCGACGGCTTTATATCCCCTCCGAAGGATGGTATATCACCTACACAGCCCTCGCCTAAGGTTGCATAGCTTCCGCGTATACACTGATATACAAGCCGCTGGAAGATATGTGAGGCGAGGACATGTACATGTACATAGTAAAGACGCATCTACGCTCGCCCCCTCGTAAATATTAAAGCACCCTATTTTCATTTATCACGTTACAAAGCTCACAAACTATTATTAAAACTCATTTCCGTTGCCATATGCACATTTTGTTATCATACCGATACTTTGCCGCTCCGTTCGAAACATGGTCCCAACTTCACTTTGGTCGAGCTCGCTCCATGCGGTACTTAGCGTGACCTAGCCATATGATAACCGCCAGCCGGCGATAGTATTGTACGAGGATGAATCAATAAATAACAAGCCATTTCCATTTAGTAATTAACTCCCAAAATTAAATCACTTCGAACTTAAGTACATACATACACCAAAAGATTCCTAATTTTACGGCCGAACCGATGGCATACATTTCAATTCCGAATTCAATCAATTTCACTTATTATGCGGTTACGCCGTCCGCACTGAATGGCGGGTACCCTAACCGGTTTTAGACCGCGTCCGCACGGTATGTCGGCTTACAAAAAAACGTTCGTGCCTGACTCAACGGGGCACGATTAACGCAACAAAAGCAATAGTAAGGCTGAGCTCGAGCAAGTTAGGTTTCGGTCGGCAAGTGAGCATGAAGTAGTTTCGTGAAGTTTTTCAAAGTGCAGTATACTAGTATATAGTTTCTCGGTTTCTAAAATAATAACTTTTTAGTGCCGGTTGCCTAGTTCCCACGCTTAGTGTTAACCTGTTGAATTCAGTATTTAACGAACCGTTCTCATTGCTTCCTTGGAGTCACCAAGTCAAAAACGCATATTTCGCACCAAGTGCCCTCCCTGCTTTTAAGAACATTTTATTAAATAATCTATTCTGCCTTCGCGCATCAAAACCCAGTGAATTTTTTCAAATTTTCAAAACAATCTGCGACCACGAATTAATTTTTTCTACTCTCAGACGAAACTTTTGTTGTCGAAAAGCTACTTTTGCACAACTTTGTAAGAATAAACATTTTACGTTAAATTTAAGTGCACCAGACTCATCATACAAAATTTCAAAAGTGTTTTGGAATTCAATCTAAAATAAAGTGTTTCTTCAAACTTCTATCACTATATGCAGGGTGAGGCAGTAACTCTTGTACCGAAAAAACAATTTTCAATAAAATTTCAAATAAATCAAGATAACCACTTTTAATCAAACTTAAGAGCACGCAGGCTTTGAGGAGTCTCTTATGAGCTCCGAGCTAACCCAATTATATTTTTTATCACAACCGCGAGGTCTAAGCCTGTTCACAAGGAAGAACGTCTCGCATCTTCCAGCGGCTTGTATATCAGTGTATGCGCGGAAGCTATACAATCTTATGCGAGGATTGTATAGGGGATATACCATCCATCAGAGGGGATATGAAGCAGTCAGTCCCTTGTCTATTAAATGTTAGGCAAGCAAAAGATCCCCGCTCTTCTTAAGAGATGAGGTCCGGCAATAAAAATTCCTGGTTAGGGGTAACTCGTCTACAGGCGTTGGTAATGGGCCTCAGTAGCGGAAATAGGCCGACGTTAAATAAATGTTTTAAAAAAAGCTATTGAACTAAGTTCACTTTATATTGGTGCCATTTATTTTTTTCAAATATTTTGAAACAGTCAACTCTGACTAATTGACTGCTGTGTTACGACTTCGCCACCTAGTTTGTGAGGATTGCAGGACGACCTCGTCGTCTCAAAATTATCTTACATGATCACAATCTCGAAATTTCTTTTCTATTTGGCTAATTCATTCCAACCTTTATGTACCCACTGTATAAACCTAACTAGTTCTGAACAGTCTTTCCTTACACATTTTTTGTCTTAAAATGTCTGTTATATTACTAATTGCTTTTAAAACCTGTTTAGAACCCTTTAGGTCCATAAACTGACATCTTTATTTGCGACTAAATATTTTTCTTGAAATATTCCAACCGAATCTATACTAACGTGAGAATTTTATCTGCTGCCGTCTAATACTTAAGTATAAGTTTTTTACAAATAGGTACAGTGTTTGTGAGAATCTTTCCATTAGGTTTCCATCCATACAATAATGTTATCGAAAGATTAAGTGCAGCAACTCTTTCTGCTCGAATAGGCTTTATAATGATTTACCTAAAAGAATTTTTATATTTTCGTTTCCAATAAGTATAACCATTTACTCAAGTATGCACATACAAATTAAAATAATCTGTAAATATATACAGCAAAATGTTTTCCCATTTCCCAGATTTATTTTTGTGTACCTACCCATAAAGTAACAATAAAACGTATATTTTACAATGTTATATATAAAGAATTTAAATTACTGTAAAATTTAAAGTTTAACACGTAATGGACACGCCATCATTGGCTGTGAAACGCTGACTTAGTGCCCGGAAAAAAAATCAAATCAATGTCTTGAATAGATTTCTTAAATGCACGCTTGACAGCAGTTGACGATAGTTGAGTCGTACGCTTTAATTTGTCAGTCCGTGGCAAAAGTTGGCATATGATAAAATCGCGATAGATGTGGAATTTGCATTTAAGCGCCAATATCCATTGGCTTGATGACGGTCTCGATAACTAGGGCCGAGTAAGACTACTACTCTTTGCTCCTAGATTATCTCTGTAGACCTGGACCGGCCTTCGTGATAGGTGGGCCCGCTTACTTCTACCAGACCCAGCCCGCAAATGCGAGATGTGTCGTGGTATTTTCTGCGGACCTCCCCTGGTCCTGGCTCTTCAACCTCGCTGGCAGAGGTCTCTTCTGGCGCTCTTCTTGTCTTGATATTTTCTTTCTTCGCCAGCTTGTCACCCCCGTGGGTAGTCATCGGTCTAGTTGGGTTTTAGGAAGTTTTGGCTGGGATTGACTGCCGGTACGTAGGACACAGTAAAGGTGTGTCCTACCCCGGATCATCGGAAAGGTAAGGATATGAGCTGTGTAGCTCGGGAGTGTGGAGACCCTAAGTGCTTTTTTTAGCACTTTCGGACTCCACGGAGCAGGTAGGACAACGGGCGTTGGACAGTATGTTGTCCGACGCCCGCAAGGAGGTTGGGTTTGGGTAGAAAAACGTCATGTCTCTGGTAGTGGTGGTCCGTCCTGGGGTATCTGAAACAGACCGGTTAGCGGGAAATATAAGTTATACTCACCCGTTGTCCAGAAGCTGTACCCTCGGCCGTTTGTGCCTCGGGGCGTCGGCAGGGTCGTAATCAGTGGCCTGTCTGATTAGCGGGTTCCCGTGCTCCTCTGCTTGGGCGTACAGCTTCTTCGCTCGTTCCCGGATGACTTCAGTGACCGTGGTGTACTCCAGGTCTCTGACGATGTCTGCGTTTCTCACGTACCATGGTGCGTCGACCGCCGTCCTGAGGGCGATGTTTTCCACTGCCTGGATTTTCTTCATGTAGGACTTTGCCTGGTAACCCCACGCTACCGAGGCGTACGTCAGCTGCGGCCTGATGAGGGTTTTGATAAGCGTGAGCTTATTCCTCAGGTTGAGACGGCTACCGTTTCCCATCATCGGGTAGATGAGGGCTCTTGTGCGCCGCGCCTTGGCTGTAATAGCGTCCGTGTTCTGTCTCCACGTTAGGCTTTTGTCCATGACCACGCCAAGGTATTTGACGGTGTCATGCCATTGGATGTCCTCGCCGTTCTTGGAGACGTGTCCTGTGGGAATTTCTTTCCGCACTCGTCTGAAGAGTATGGCTTGACTTTTGTCGGCGTTGACGGCGACTTTCCACTTCGTGCACCATTCTTCCAGGAGTGTGGCCATTTCCTGGAGTTTTCTGGTTGCGTTCCTGGCTTTCCAGGATCTGGCAATTATTGCTGTATCGTCTGCATACAGGGCCAGGGCTGTGTGGTCGGTCCTGGGGAGGTCTGAGGTGTAGACAGCGAACAGGTGCGGTGACAGCACCGAACCTTGCGGGACTCCCGCCTCCACGGTCCTGTAAGTGGAGAGTTGGTCCGAGATTTTGACCCTTAGCTGTCTGCGGTGCAGGTAGGACCTCACTAGTTTGACGAGTTCGATGGGGTAACCCATACTCATCATTTTAGCTAGGAGGCCGTCGTGCCAGACCCTGTCGAACGCTTTGGCAACATCTAGGAACACCCCTTAGTAATCTCCTCGGTGAGGCGAAGTACTTGGAGTTCGGTGGAATGTCCTGTTCGGTACGCGAACTGTTCATCCGGGATGATATTCAGCTCTTCTGTCTTTTCTGTGAGCCTCTTCAAGATGACCCGTTCTGCAACCTTGCTCATGGCTGGGAGGAGGCTGATGGGCCTGTAAGAAGATGGGAAAATTAGTTCTTTCCCTGGTTTAGGGATCATAATGACGTCGGCCTTTTTCCACCTGGCTGGAAAATGCCGTAACCTTAACATCGCGTTTACGATGTTGACTAGCGCCGCTACTCCTTTCCTGGGCAGCTTTTTGAGAGCGATGTTTCCTATCTTGTCACATCCCGGAGCCTTTCTCGGCTTTAGGCTCCTAAGGATTTCCTTGACTTCCTCGGGGGTAGTCGGGCGGATGTGGTCGTCATCAGGCAGGCGGTGGATCCTACGTACTCTGCGCTCGACATCGTCCACCCAGTCCTCGTCATCGAGCTCGTTCTCTCTACACTGCAGTTCTAAGCTGTCGGCAAACGCCTCGGCTTTTTCCTGGTTAGTGTAGACGATCCTCCCTCGCTCTCCGTGAATCGGGGGTATAGGTTTCCTCCGGTTTCGCAGGGCACGTTGGGTATTCCACATACTTCTGTCCTGTGGATCGAGTGACTCAAGGTGGCGTTGCCACCCCTCCTGACGGTGTTCTTGGAGGGCAGCTTTCACTCTTCGGCTGAGGACGTTATACTCCCTTCTGTCGGCGGGGAGTCTCGTCCTCTGAGCCCGTCTCTTGGCGTTTCTTCTATCCCTTATCAGCTGCCTGGTGACCTCTGGTAGGTTCGCCATCGGTGCTGGGTGTCTTCTTACTTCTGTTTCTGTCGTGCTGGCCCTTATTGCTCCCAGGATCTGCTCCTCTAGGGTAATGACGGCCCTCTCAACGTCCCCCACGGTATCTAGCCTGGGAATTTGTGCAATGTACTGCTGCAGGTGCAGCCGGTACGATTCCCAGTCCGTTCGTCGCTTCGTGAAGGTAGCGTTGTCGTCACCCGCCTGTCCTCCTAGAGTTAGGAAGATCGGGTTGTGCTCGGTAGATCCCTCCGTTCTGGTGGAGATCTCCGCTTCGAGGGTCATCTCCTTTAGGATGGCTATGTCCAGTACGTCTGGCCTGTTTCTACCGTTGTCAAAGGTGGGCTGGACTGGTCCTACCACCAGCAGTTCGCCGGCGTGCTGTCCCAGGAACCGCAGCAGTTCTCGTCCTCGAGTGTTGGTTACGCCGCTGTTCCATTGCTGGGATTTGGCGTTAAAATCGCCAATTGCGACGACCTGTGTCCTAGCGGGTAGAATTGCGTCCAGATCCCCCTCGGTTAGCGTGCTGTGGGGTGGCTGGTAACATGAAACCACTTGGACGTCGCCGTTTCGTGCTGTGGACACTACTACGGCGGTGGCATTCATATTTTCTAGCTCAGGTAGTACCGTCGGATGGTGGGCTATGGTCTTTTTAACGAGTAGAGCCACTCCTCTTGCGGGTCGCCGAGGTATGTTTACCCAGTCCATCCTGTACGTGTGGTATCCTGGGAAGTTGATCTCCTTGGCCGGGGTCATCTTGGTTTCCTGCAGTGCCATGACGTCTATATCGTACCTGGTCAGGAGCTCTTCGACTTCAAGTCTCCTTTGTTGCAGGCCGTTTACATTCCAGGCCGCCATCTGCAGGAATTCCGGTTTAATCTGTAAAGGCATTACAGATTAGTAAAGTTTGGCATTTGAGCAAAAAATGCACTCATCGCTGAGCACATTTGTTGCATCTGTGCTAGCACCGCTGTGAGGTTTTTGGCCTCTGGCGATGCTTGTTGTTTTGAGGCAGGGACGGTGTTCTGTCCTGCCTTGCTCTGGGCTACTTTTGCGTAGCTAGTGCCTGGCGCTACGCCGCCCTTCTTTGTTGAGGTCGTCGTCGGCCTCTGTACCGGCCTTTGAGTGGCGCTGGCTGATTGCTTGGGGTATTTTGGACACCCCTTGTAGCTGGCCGGGTGGGCCCCTTGGCAGTTCGCACACTTGGCCGGTTCGTCTGCCTTCTTCTTGCAGTCAGTCGTCCGGTGTGCCTCGCCGCACTTCACGCATTTCGGCTGCGCGGTACACCTGGATTGTCCGTGGCCGAAACGCTGGCAGCGGTGGCATTGGGATGCCGCTACCTTGGCTCTCTGTCTCTCTGTCCTTACGACTAGAGAGCAGCACCTCGTGACTTGGAGTATCTTGTCCTGGTCCTGTGGGACTAGGACAAGTACGAGTGGCACCTCCTGTTTCGTCCGTCTGGACGTCATCCGTTGCACTGCGGTAGGTGCGAAACCTTGGTCTTGGAGGTCTTCTGCCACCTCTGTACAAGTAACGCCGCTCGGGATCCCCCTGATGACTACACGTAGCAGCCGTTCCTCTGGCAGGGTGTACGTGTGGTACTCCCTTTTCTCGTTTGCGAACATCCTAGTCATCTTGCGATAATTTTCGGATGTCGCGGGCTCGATGGAGATTCCCTCCGCGGTAACTTTAGCCTTGCTAAAGTTAATGCCGGTTTCGGTTAGACGACGGCTCACCGTTGTCCATGTCTCCTTGTTTCTCAGCACTACCGGCGGTATGCGCTGGCTTCTTGTTTTTGTTTGAGGGGCCTCAGTCTCCTCTGTCCTGGCGTTTTGTCTGGGGACGTTAGCCTCCTGCTGGGGAGCTCTAGATCCCGATCTGCTTCGTCTGGATGGCTCTGGGGGGCACTTGAGGGGCTCTTCAGCCACCTTCTTTGCCGCCTTAGGGGCCTCTTCGTCGGAGTCCGTATTAGTGGCGGGTGGGTTTTTCCGCTTCCGCGTTTGCGATTCTCCTCGAATCGCACGCAGAAGTTCTTCGTGCTGGGACTTTTGCTCCCTCTGCATTAGCTCCAATCTCTCGGTGAGCTCCTCTATTTTCTTTCTGAGGGTTTTGTTCTCCTCTGTGAGACGTTTTATCGTCTCTTTGTCATCCCTTGGGGTTGGGGTACCCCCTCGGGAGCTACCGCTCTGGGACGTTTTGTCTTCGCTGTAGTCCATGCTACCGTCCTCCACGGTAACGTCGCTGTGGGTGTCCTGCAAGGGAATACCTATAATATTATGGGAAAAAGTTATGATTAATAACAGTAAAAATGGTGTCTCCAAGGGAGGGAGACTTTATTTGTCTTTTATAGTACACCGTCTTGAAAAAGACGTGTGTACTTCCTCTTCTTAGAACTGTCGACGACACTCACTGTGGGGCTGCCACTTCACTGTGCACTTTCTTGGCTCGGTACGTCTGCACTCGGTCACCTCTCGATGCACACTGTTGCATTTAAGCTATTTAAGTTAAATAGCTTAAGTGAACATTTCTTAAAACCTGTCCTGCGCAAAAGGGCACTATTTAAAATTTTCGAGTTATTAACATAAATGAATAGCATTATGTTCTATATTCTGCCAAATTTTGGAAACGATATATATAGCCGTTTAGATGTAACAAAATCAAATAATTTTCAAAAAGCATAATTACTCTCTTATATGAGCTGCTGCCAACATTAGTTAATCTTGTTACTTTCTTTGTTCTTTTTTTTAATACATTTATTTAACGTCGGCCTATTTCCGCTACTGAGGCCTAACACCGACGCATGTAGACGAGCTACCCCCAACCAGGAATTTTGCCGAACCTCTTCCCTTAAAGAGAGTATCGGATCTTTTACTTGCCTAACATTTAATAGACAAGGGACCGACGGCTTTACATCCCCTCCGAAGGATGGTATATCTCCTATACAACCCTCGCCTAAGGTTGTATAGCTTCCGCGCATACACTGATATACAAGCCGCTGGAAGATGTGTGAGGCGAGAACGCGGTTTCCGTTGGAATGGTCACCCATCCAAGCACTAACTGCACCTGTCGTTGCTTTACATCGCATACCGAAGTATGTACATAGTAAAGACGCACCTACGCTCGCCCCTTTCTTTGTTCTTGATTACTATGATTCAGATATACCACATGACAACAAGATTAGTCCCGTTCCAATTTATCGGTTGCTTTTAGGAATAATATTTTGAAATTTTGGCATATCATTTGCGACACAAAATGCCATATTTTGCACATATTAATGTCATTTCCGGACCAGAAGTAGCAACAACTTTTGATTTTTAAATAGCAACATATATACAGGGTGCCTCACTGGGAACTGAATCGATTGATATAGAGAAAAGTACGCATCAGAAAATTTTGAAAATTTAGATAAGTACTAATGTCGGTGTGGCCAATCCAGCTAAAATAATTACAAGCAGCTGGCACTTCCGATTATACCGGAAGTTGATACCAACTTGCTTATTTCAAATAGAACATCCTATATATTTTATGGTTTTCAAAAAGAGCATAAAATTCTTAGTCGAGAATATGTAGCATATCCTATCCCTAAACCTAGCCGTTTCAGAGATATTTGACAATTTATAGAAAATTTGACAGGTGCAACGGTTTGCAAGAACCGTTATAACTTTCTTCGTGTAAAAAATCCTCATTTGCTTCTTGTCACGTAAAAAGAACACAAGGAGAACTACGTTCTACAACTGAAATAAATTCAATAATATCATACCAAGTGTTCCGTTTTTCGCGTTACATTTTGTCAACTTCAAACCGCGAACATTTGTTTAGGTCAAATGGAACACCCTGTATTTTTTTACGTAAAGTTGTGTAAAATTGAATTCCTTTTTTTCTGATATTAGCATTGTGGGGGTTAAAGTTGCAACTTTTTGAAATATTTGCGATTTTATTAGAAATTCATGAATTGTTGTAATCATTTCATCAAAATAGCCATGATTAGAAACAATCAGTCATTATCTTATGTCAAAAAATGCCAGTACGTTTAAATTACACCCTCGAGTAGCAAATTCTTGATATTACTTTATCACATTCTCCATAAATAATAAACAAATTTAAAAAGTCTTTGTGGGTGCAAATTAAACATGCTGGCATTTTTTGACACACCGACATTAGTAATTATCAATGTTCAAAATATCCTGATGCGTACTTTTCTCTATATCGATCGATTCAGTTCCCGGTGAGACACCCTGTATATGAAGTGTTATTGTACTTTCGGGTGCCAACTTAGCTTTTTAACTTTTTCGAATGTATGACGCCATTTTGAGAACAATTACCTACTTGTGATATATCGTTGTAACGAGAATTTTATGTTGAATCTAAATATGTAATATATATATATATATATATATATATATATATATATATATATATATATATATATATACATGTTGTTTTTTAGGTTTTTGCGGGTGTTAAATGAAGTGTTGTTGTACTTCCGGGTGCTCTCCCGCGTCGACGATCAACTCCTCCAGGAGTCACGGTTGTCTAAACGACGTTTCGGCAGAATCTCATCTGCCATCTTCAGGTTCTTACTGAAAGCTGCCTACTGCTGCTTCTCATTGCTCGAACTGAACTCCTGGAGGAGTCGATCGTCGACGCGGGAGAGCACCCGGAAGTAACACTTCATATATATATATATTGTTATTATACATGATTTGCAGGAAACAACTACTCAGTGGGCAAATACCCCGACCTGCATTGAATTATACCTTACAAATCATGAAATATTGGTAGCCAATGTCATTTGTCAATTCCCTGACCAGATATAGACCGGTTTCGAACTTATTAGTTCTCATCAGTATGCCATAGGCCATGGAACAGACAAATGACAGTGGCCAACCTGCTATTCTTATACAGACTAATGTAAATGGTATAGTGGTGAGAGGTAAGTTAATCCTCTCATGTGGTCTTAATGCTACTATACACCAGACACCATATATATATTTTCACTTAATAATGGCTTTTGGTGTTGCAAATGATATGCCAAAATTTCAAAATATTATTCCTAAAAGCAACCGACAAATTTGAACGGAACTAATTTAGGTCACCCGGTTATTACAATTGGGGTTATTTCAAAAGAAATTAAACAATTAATTTATACCTTAAATAAGTTTTATACAATACATAATCATTTGTCGAAAATTTTTAATAAAAGAGGCAGAAGAAAAATTAAAGAATTCGCGGTAATATTATCAAATGAATATTGTCTGAAAGTTCTACAATATAATACAATTATTGGAAAAAAGCCTCTGAGCCTATGGCGTTTACGTCAAAGGAACAGTCAGAGGTTATTTTTTACAAATAATATAAATCGGAATAAACACAGAAATAATTTATTTTGCTAACGTTTCGGAAAGTAACCTCTTTCCGTTGTCAATGCTTTTTTTCGAAGAAGACTTATTTGCTGTGTATGTCAAATACACAGCCTTAAGATTCTGTTAATAGATATCTAAATTTTAATTCAAATCAATCAATAAATGTTAAAAGAGGTGTTGTAAAATGTTTATACGATAGGGCCAAAATAATTTCATCTAATAATGAAATATTAAATAACGAGAAAAAATTGTTCAAAGAGGTTCTAGTACAAAATCAATACCCTGAAGCCTTTGCCGATAGAGTTTTCATAAATATTGAAAATAGAGACAACCTGAACGTCATTATACAGCAACAATTCTTTATTTATACGAACTATCGGAGAAGCTACGCCGTATAGATGACAAATTTAATGTTAGGACGGTATTTCAAACGGGGAACACTTTGAGATCTATTTTAACAAAAACAAAACCGATAAACCGGGAGTAGAATTCAAAAAAATGTATTTACAATATCCCGTGCGAATGTGATAAATGTTATGTGGGTGAGTCATCCAGACCTTTCAGTGTGAGGTTGGAAGAGCACAAAAATGACATTAGAAATAATGAAATTCAGAAATCAAAAATTTGTGAACATGCTTGGGAAAACGGACATAGAATAAACTGAGACTCAGCAAAAATTTTAACAAAAGAGGCAGATAACAAAAAAAGAAAAATTCAGCAATAATATTATTAAATGAAGATAAATGCGTATCGAATTGTTCTGTAGATATTTGTACAACCTGACTACCAATGTTAAAAGAAGAACTTAACAAACTCAACATTATCTAAAAGAAAATAACATCAGTTCTGTGTAAGTAGTAAGTATCTATGGAAATAATATAAACATAATCTTAAATCTGTGTATTTGACATACACAGCCAATAAGTGTTCTTCGAAAAAAAGCTTTGAACACGGAAGGAGCCTACTTTCCGAATCGCAAGCAAAATACATTATTTCTGTATTTGTAGATTCGTTGATTTGTGTTTAAAGAGGACAATAAATGTGGTAGAAAACCCAAATAAAGGGAAAGAATATTATCAAATGAATATAGATGGGTATCTCATTTTTCTATTTGTTCTATACAGTTTTTGTACGACATAGTTACTAATATTAGAAGAAGAACTTAACAAACATAGCGACTGTTCTGTGCAAGTAGTAAGTGTCTATGGATATGACGTAAACACAATCTTAAAGCTGAAAATATACTGAAAAAGGAAACAGACTTAGTTTCAGAAACGCCAGATAAATACTATATGCTTATTTTTGTTATAATTTGTATAGTTGGCATTTAAGAGATAAATGTGGTAGAAAAACCCATAAGAAGGATAAGAACACTGCAATGAACATTTAGGCAATAATATATGAATTATTAAAAATAGGTAATGAACGAAATTTGTGGGGTAGACGTCAGCGACGATGAACGGGGAACATCGGAGCTTGGCCCTATACAGTGGTACACGAAATGAGTAACGTTGTCATTGTTTCTTATTAATTACTGTCTTGCTTACTATTAATGTAAAAAATATGAACGAAATATCATAGGATGCCACAGTAACTTTACAAGAAAACGATTTTTTAATTTGTCTTGAATTTGGACAAATTGGTGAGGAAGGAAAAATTTAACAAAATGAATTAGCACCTCGAACAGAGATACGATAATTTAAAGTTGTAAATCTACATAAGAAACAACGCTAACTGGAAATTATTTGAAATGATTACTACACCACAATAGCCACAGAATATCTCTTCGAAGATTTAGCAGAACATAACACACGATGTCAAATTAGTTACTGATATTTATTGTGCCATATTTTACGCAATTTACTTTTTATGCAGTAACATAGTATATTATTCAACGAGCGGTAATGTAGGCAATAACTCACGCAGATGAAGTTTGCAATTCATCAAGTGAGTTATTACCATTATCGCAAGTTAAATACTATATTTTATCTACGATTATAACATAAATATTAAATTGCAAAGAGAGTGAAAACCACCCCTTTGAAGCAAGGAACGATGGTAACTGATTTTTTTGCACTGTTCGAAGGGAATGCAACTAAAGAAAGGTCGAGGAGGATGAGGGAGGCAAAATTCAACCGCACACCTCTTGTGTTCAGTCAAGAGGGGGAAAACTACCCCCGGCAGGGATTACGGCTTCCCTCAATTTTTCTGCCGGTTTTCCAAAAGGATTTCGATTGGGAGGTGGTGATCCCAGGAGGGGGTAGTTTTCACCCCCCTGACTGGAAATAAGAGGTAGATAGTTGATTTTACCTCCCTCATCTTTCTCGATCCTTTTTTAGTAAAGTTACATTCCTTCCGAACAGGGCCAAGAAATCAATTTCGACCGTTTTTTTGCTTCAAATGGGTGGATTTCACCCCCTTTAATCAACCCCCTCGGTGGCCCCGTATCAAAAATCATTTTTACAGGAAATAATCCGCACAAAAATTTCGCCTCCACTTGTTACACCTTTTGGGGGTGGTCATTGGCCAATAGGGGAGGTAGGCAGGTCTTTTTCACCCTCAGATCTATTGCAATAGATTCTCCACCCCAAAAACACGAGAGGAGAAATGTCTTTTAGCCCTCCGTGTATTTGTCTGGACAGAAGGTAAAGGAAATTGGCAGTGAATTATTATAACTCACGCTATTTGCTTATGGATACTATTACTTGTTCAAAATCAGTTCATTAATGAATATATAATCTAATAGGAGTAGATAAAAGTATGTATGCAAGTTCCCTATTGTTAACGAAACCTTATTAGCGCAAATTCGTAGGATTTATCAACAATTTAAATGTACTAATGCAATTAATCCCGATAAAAGTATTGAAATTTGTATTGTATGTATATTGAGTCACATTTTAAGCCAGCATTGGTTATATAATACTTTGTATATTCGTAAATAATTGTAAATCAGTCATTAGGTACATTGTATTTATGAATGTTGTGCAATGTGGTATTAATTTTAAATATTTAAGCTGTAAAATGACTGGTTATTTATTACGTTTTCGATCAATAGTCTAAAATGGATTTAATTTAATAAAGATAAGACTGAGGTGATAAATACAATTAAAATTTGTAAACAGGATTAATGGTTTTAATGCAATAAAAGCGTTAACTCAACATTCAATATTCTATTGCAGAAATATGATCAGTAACGTAGATATTAAATACCTTATAGCGGCCTGCTATTACAACGTTCCACACAGAGCATTCTAAATACTAATAATTACTTTAAATCCTGAATAAATATACTTTTAACTTTCTACAAAATTAAAATGAGCAATTTTTCCTGGCAACGTTTAATCTGACGAGATTTGCATAGGACGCTAGGTACAATTCTCCATATTATAAAAGTTTATATTAGAAAAAACCTTTATTTATGTAAGTTTGAGTTGGGGAGGGAATTTGTCAAAAAATTTTTAGGCCGTCCCTGGAGCCGCCTCTGGTACTCTGGCAAATAATTTGGAAAAATGCTATTTTGACGCAATTTTCGTCACGAATAATGTAAACTTGAAACAATTTCTGATTCGACAAAAGACTATTTAAACCTTCCACGACGCTGATTCTGGGTGCTCTGATTGTAAATTTAGGCTTAGTGGCTCAACGCTTACGTGTTAGGCTTGCAACCAAGGAGTCCCGGGTTCGAATCCTGGCTAGAGTATGGATGTTTAGTGATATTTTTCGTGTGTTACCGAGTTGGTGACAGTGGACTAGACGAAGTTGTGTGAGATACAACACTGCTAGTTGCTGTACCGCTTCTGAGTTTGAGTCTCAGCTGTGGCAGATGGCAGTGTCGTAGGAAATGGTCGTTGTATAATTGTCTATGTGTATATCTCCTGGTTGAGTGGTGGAATAGCTAATACCAAACTCCGCCAGGACATTAATCTAAATAAGGCGATAAAATAAATAAAAACTAAATAAATAAATTTGAAGAACCTTTTTACAATTTGCCACCCTGAACAATCTGTATTATTTGAAATATTTTCTGATCCGACGATAAATTGGTTTAGGCTCTGTTTGGAACTGCTCTTTCAAAACTCCACTCTAATCGGTTTTATGTGAAAACTTCGTTGATTCGACAAAAGTTTATTTTGGGCCATCCCTGGAGCCGTTCCTGGTGCTGTGATGAGAAATTTGTCAGAAGCCCTGTCGTTTAAAGTTTTCATTGTAAATAATTTTGATTTTAAAAATGCTTTGAACGAAAACTTGTTTTTGGGTCCTCCCTGGAGCCATCTTTGATATTTTGACAAGATATATAAAATAAGACGAAATAATAATAATAATCGAAACAATTTTCCATCATGAACAACGTAACCTTTACATTAGGTTCTCTTTGAGGCTGTCTTTGACGTCCTGATGAAAAGTTTGCAAAAGGACCACTCCAATACAATTTTCCATCCTAAATAAGAAACATTCTTAGATTCAAGGAAGAAATGTTTTTGATTCTGCCTAAAACCGCCTCTGGTTCAACAATTTCACTAATATTCAATAGAATTGTTACTTGGCTATCCCAGGACTTATATCTAAAATTTTAGCTTTCTACAACGAGCCGTTTTCAAGAACAACGTGTCACCCACAGAGAGACAGACAGACATATACTCGTCTATTTTATATGACTTTTCATTGCAAAAGTCCATAAACTGTCTCCATACAGTCATACTCTCGCCTTCGATTTTTTGTATTATTTGGTATTAAAAGTTGCACTTCCTCCCTGTTAACTCTTTGATCTTCTTTCCCAAAACAAGATATTTTGAACCGCTATTAGAGAAGAGCAAAATATTCACGTCGAATTCGAATATGACAAATGACAAATACGCACAAGTGGCATAGCTTACTTTGCAAATTTCATTTTAGCAATTTCAATTCAAAATGTCAAATTTTTAAATGTTAAAGCTTTTGTGTAAAATATTCTAACCGAATACCACATATGCCCAAATTATTATCCGGAAATATTCCGAACTTTTGAAAATTAACTCGAGTCGAAGGCGAGGGATGATTTTCTAAAATTATTTGTGAGTGGTATTATAAGTGGAAATTAACATTTCAAGTCATTTTTAAATCGACAGTAACCCAATACCTTCATGTAATTAATGTGGCTTTCATCAATCATTCTCTTTGTAGGATATGTAACAGCAGCTTACCATATTCATTGAACAATTAGAAAATATAATGCCTTGACAATTGGCATTTACATTATAATTTTCCAGGTGATAGCAACCTACCAGCTTGAAAGAAATTGTTTTCATTATATAGTGCATGTTCTTCCAAAGTTTTATTTAAATTGATACATTCCTATTAAAGCTATTTTTTAAAATTACTCGTATATTTCTGAAAGTTACTTGTATTAAATATTTATAATTTTTTTAATATACGTATTCGTATATATGTATTAAAGAAATTAAATGCCAGATACATCAAAGAACATCTCCTTTTTCTATAGAGTATCTTTCTTTTACTCTGAGGGGTCGGGGCAAATTTTTATAAATGAAAAAGGGTCAGGAATGGAAACATACGTACGGCCGTAATAGAAAAAAAATACCACATGTTAAAACTTACTAAGAAAACATTTTTGTGCAAAGCTGAGAACAAAGCCCTTTTAATATCTTATATACTCGAATGTTCTTTCTTTGAACCACATTATTTAAGACTTTCTTTTATCTCAAAGAAACTTAATCTATACCATAATCCAATCTTAAATGATACGGTTGCGACATTTTCCAGTAAATATATTATATCAAGAAAATATTATCTGACTCTAAATAACAAACACAAAGGTCATCCTCGTGCTTTAATTTGTGGTAAAGTAAAAGGAAAATCTTGTAAATTCAAATATCTAAATAACCTATCCGTGCATATCTGTGTGTAATAAGTTTCAGAATTGCGTATATAGAGCTTGAATGAAACTTAAATAGAAAAGTACTTAATAATACAAAAAAACATAAAATCATATTGTAAGAAACGTATATTTCGCTAAAAATTAATTTTTTAATTCTGCGTGTTGGATAATATAAAGAACTGAAATTGTAAAATTCAAAGTTCATCCAGGGCCGCCGAGAGCCACGTTGGGCCCGGGGACTGTGTAGCGTCCAGGGCCCACTTCCTTAGAAAAGGTGTATCCCAACGTCGGTTTATAGTATAAATATACTAAATTTACCGGCATTATAATCTGAAGTAAAAAAGTAATTTATTAGTGTTTCTACTACATTAAATATCTGACTAACATAGTCGAGATACAAAGAGAATGCGTATATTCAATACCACATGTTTTTAAGAAGTAAACAGATAAAACATGAAACTATAATATTTTAATATATAATACATCAGGGTACTGGTACTATTATTGCATTAAATTATCTAATATCTAAAAAATAAAAGATTAATTGAAAAATATCGAATAAAAATTGCATTTAAACAGTTTTTGGTAAAGTATATACCAATGTACCTACTTAATATAAACGGGACTTTTCGCGCCTTGCGGCTTGCAAATGATTCTATTATTGCACTAAAGTCACAATTTCTAGCTAAATCTGACTCAACAGCTAATAAACCTAAATCTGACAAAACTATCTTGAGTCATTGTCGATCTTAATATATTCTTAATACGCGCTGAGAAACTAAAAGACTGTTCTGCTTGAGCTACAATAATGGGTATAGTGCATAATATCCTTAAAGCAATTGTAATGTTAGGAAATAAAGTATCCAATTCAAATAAAATACCTAATTTTGTTTAACAAGTTAATGGGAGAGAAAATTTCTGAGGCAAATTGCATTTAGGTGCTTTATTTCACAGAATATTTTTGGATCTCTATCAAGTTCGTAAGTGCTCTGAAGTTTTCTGTTTTATTTTTAATGTGCTCATCATTATCATCAAGAAATGTCTACAAAATACTAAAAAGATCATATATATTTTTTGCAGATTCAACTCGGGCTGAAATATTTACAATCACCAATCCTCAATCCAAAAGAATATTAAACACATTAATTCTAAATTTTTCCTCAGGATTTAATTCTAAAAAAACATCGTTTGAATTACTTTTCGTCAACAAAAATTGTTCTTTTTCTTTTCCGTTTGTCAGGCAATGAAGACAAATCCCTCGTTAGACTTAAATTTTCAGCAACTAGCTTGCATTCATTGATTATCGACTGCCAGTTATTTCTAATAAAATTTAAACGTTCAGTAGGCTAGAAAGATTTTTAATTTCTACATAGATCGTACTTTCCTTTCTTGCAATACTACACTTCTATAGTTTATTGAGCTAAGAACCTTTAACCAAATTGATCCCATCAACAGGCATTAAAATGACTTCACGTAAGTCAACATACCGTTTAGATCTGTTTGCGTTTTTGGACTTAAATTTAACTCTAACACCAATTGAATTGCTTTTTTTGATCCCTGGAATTTATTCAACAAATGGTTTTACACTTTCTACTCTCACCGACTAGTAAGTAGTTGACATAGAGTGTAGCGAAACACTAAGCGTTTCTTTCAATATTTCCCACCTTTGAGCACAAAATACGTTGTAGAGCTTTTGCACCACTCCAAAAAATGTAATTACCTCAGGGCATGTACACCACAGAGATTTAAGCTGTGACAAGCACAAGGAGAGCAAACTGCGAGGGAGTTATGTTGCAATATAGGAGCTTGTGCACCCTTATAAGCACCACTCTCATTACTTCCATTGTCGTATGTTTGACCACGACAATCATCTATCGGTATTCTCCGTTCCTTAGGAGTTTCTGTAATTAAATCTGCTATCGCTTCTCCTATTTCCTGATTACAATTAACAAATTCCAAAAACCTCTCAAAAGCTTCGTACACGTTAATTGAATTAAGACAAACGTACCTTAGTATGAATGTAGTTTGCTCTATATGAGCTGCGTCAGGAGTTGCGTCTCCAATTATGGAAAAGTATTTTGCAAAATCAATTAAAATATGTGTCATAATGCACTCTCCACAATGCGATATAAACTCATTTTGTATTTCCGCAGATAGATAATGAACCCGCATACTTTTTTGATTAATTTGAGACTGCCTGACTTTATTAAGATGTTCTGATAGCAGTGGGTCATAGTGACTAATTAATTCTAACGTTCCTAGAAAGTTCCCAGTTTGCTTCTATTAAGTGACTATCCCTCTAAAAGCTAATCCGCGCTCTGCTAGGTGCAGTATTACATCAAGAATCCTTTTTAGTATACCTTTCCATAGGGTTTTTTGACTTTCAATTTTTTGCCATAGTACGTCATCGATTGTTGATTTATTTTTAAGCCCAAATTTCGCCATTCAACATAGCCGGCTCGGTGATTATTGCTACTTTCATGCTTAGGTAATTTGTCATATAATTTTCTGCAATCCTTGGAATGCCCCCAACCAGTTTCTAATGCTAAATTAGGAGATTGTACGTCTGAAAATCTATTGAATAAGCGGCAAGGGAAACAGAATAGGTCTTCTTTTTTGAAATGCTAATTGGGGCGTACCTTTAATGTTATAAATTGAAAATAACCTAATTCGTTTATTACTATACGTTAATTTTCGTTTTTTATTAAAAAGCATCTCATTTTTTTTCATACCGTCACATTAATCGCACAAATCTTAGATTCTTAGTAAAAAAGTGATAAGGTAGGTACTGTGCATCTAAAATTGATATTTTGTGAGAAAGCTTTAAAAACTCGATTTTTGATTTTTTTTATTTTACACGTTTTTTAACAACAGTTCAATGACACAGGAATATAAGAAGTTAAACAGTAACAAAAATATGATCGCCTATTTTCTTCCAAATATTTCAAAAGCTTCAACAATTTAATAATAGCCAATTTGAACAATAAAATCTTTCGATTTTAAATGTATTATTTGGAAAAAATATCGTCATTTTCTTGTAAACCGGAAGTGATTTAAAATTTTACATGCATGTTGTTACTTCCTTTTTATAGTCAATTAAAATTATGCAAACGTCGGCGTCGGCCATTCTGAATTATTTAAAAAGTCGGTTTTCCAGAGATAAATTTTATTATTGTGTCTATTTTTAAACGGCATCGGATCCAGAGAAAAACCTAACTCAGACTGGATTTTCAACCTAAAATTTATCTTAAAAAATACAGAGAATATCAAGTGTAACACATATACTGGTACACACTGTATATTTAAACATAATATTTTTAGTCGCAAACTCCTCTATAAAATCCTTATTTTACTATAAGGAACATAATCAGATTGCAACCAACAGCTACTCTCCGGGCTATGTGCCCCGCCGATCGCTGAATTACAAGTTACAAGACTGGCGCGTTAAGTGTAATAATTGCATATATACACTTAACGCGCCAGGCTTGTAACTTGTAATTCAGCGCTGTTGGTTGCAGTCTGGTTATGTTCCTTATAGTAAAATAAGGATTTTATAGAGGAGTTTGCGACTAAAAATATTATGTTTTAATATTCCGCCCTCTAAAAGCACATTTGAAGTACACTGTATATTTGTTTACTGCTTGGCGCGTATAGTCGGCAAAGTATAATGTTACACTTTTATTCTTAGATTTTTATATCTATCTCTTGTTATAAAAGCTTTAGCTTACCGAGCAAGTTAATAACCCTCCTTTCTTTGTAAAAAATCGAAAAGCTCTACAACTTGTTTTTAAATAAACTTCCCTCATTTATATAAGGGGCAGATCTATTATCCATATTATCAATTAAAAATTATGAATATTTACCAAGTACGCTTTTGAGAAAAACTCTTCTCACACACACACTTTCGATTTGCGTTTATTCAAAAACTAAAAAGACATTGGGTTTTGTTTGCATTTGTACTATTGTAAGATTTTATAATGTTTTTGTACAACTATGCGCAAAAATTAAAATATTGTGTAGTACTGTGGGCCTAGCCAAAGTCCTTTGGGATAAAATGGAGGAGTCATAAAAATGGTAATTTTCTTTTAAACACATACTTATTTGTTAAAAGCATCGGTGTCCTACATCTGGAATTTAAAATGCTCTTGTATGTTTCAATACATCAGACAAATAATAAACAAAAAAATCGTGTAAAAAACTGTCACGGTGCACTTATAAAGCAATAGAATTTAACGTGACACTACTGTCAAGTTTATGGCACTACAAATATTCACAGATTGTAAACCATTTGTTTCCGTAATTAGGGACGAGAAATATAAGACTGATTGTAAGCTCCAACCCACAAGGCCAAGTAGCTGCTCAACGTTTAAAAACTTTCTTTACACTTTCATTTATAAAATTCCTCAAAAGTAAATTTTTGCCGACAGTGATATTATATTTTGTATGAATGTTATATAATTTATGTATAAGATATTTGTTTTAATTTCAAACTAAAATAGAAATACGTATTAAAAACTAACGCGAAACTATGCTTGAGCGGGTTCTTAAATGAGGCGTGGGCCCGGGAAATTTGACCCCCCCTGCTCTCTCTCTTGTCGGGCCTGAGTTCATCACATAACTAATAACTCTGTACCATTAGCTGTGACGTCAATGAATACAACTACGTTTGACAGCTGTCGCTCAATTTTTGTGCATTAATTATTAATTTACAATGACTGCAGACGGTTTTTCATTACCGTTTCTAAAACATAGTTGTTCTAAATCCAAAACTGTGATTGACGTGGTTATTATTCTGGATGCTAATTCAAAATGTGAGTGTCTAATAGTATCGATAAAATTGACAAGATGTAAGCTTTCAATGGTAAAAGAAAATATTTCGGGGTAGCCGCACCCTATGCTGAATTAATGGAGACAGTCTACTACTCGACATTGAAGCCATTCTAGGTAGTTAGTTATTATATGTGTACTTGGCATGGGTAAGAAGTGATATCGCGAATAGCAATCAAATTAAAATCGATATTTAATTGCAGGAAAGCAAAAATTAGCTACTTTTATACACATAAGTCAACGGTAGTATACGGGTATCATGCACACGACTAACCAGTTATACTCGTATGTTTTTAAACTCATAATAGACGATTATTCCCTTGACATGAACGGTGCCACGATTTAGACTTCCTCGCCCTGAAGAATTATCATTGTTATATCGTTGGTAACGCGAGCATTTATATTTATTTTAACAACGACCTTAACAATGGATTATTATTTATACAGTTAAGCATGCAAATAAAACACAAGTCGGCAGTAGCCACAAAAGAATATACAGACATCATATTATCATCATTCATATTCATTATCAAATGGTATATGAATTTTTCTTACTTGGGTCAGGGATGGGGTCAATTGTTTAGTGTGTTCGACTCCCAGCATAATCGGTGGGTAATGGCTGTTTGTTTTTTTCGTTTTTCAGCTCTCTTTACTTTAAATTTGTTGGTTCCCTATTATGGTGGTGTTTATATTGCACTTCTTTTTAAACGATAGCCCCCATTTTTCTTCCCGAGGGGAAACCGCTAGGCCCAATTTGTACACATGATTTCCCTTTTTGGGGAAATCATACAAGATTATTTCCTCTGATTTTCTCCTGATTTCCTCTGATTTCTTCTCATTTCCTTTGATTTTTTTTCTACATTAATACTGGACTTTGAAGTTACATTCTATGACAATCATTCTTTTAATTCGATATGACTTTCTTTTTAATGTCAAAAATTAACAAATTTAATGAACGATTTTTTATCGAATTCAGTAACTTCAGTAACTTATTGACGCGTTTTTGTATTTGTTGAACACAAAACAGAAGAAAAATTAATTTTATGCATTTCTTTTGGGACACACTGTATAAAATAATTGCCTACATTCATTTTGTTTTAAATGTCAATATTCAATATTTTTTCATGAAATTTGGCATTAACCCATTTGAGAGCATACTGAATCAAGTGTTCTAATTAGAATTTCAACCAAAAAAATCGCGAATCAACCTTGGTTATTTTTGACATTGAAAAAAATCGTAATAGGTCTTGAAAATTGAACTATATCTAAATTTTTGTCAGAAGGTAAAGGTTTTGATGATTTATTAAAAAACCGGCCAAGTGAGTGTTAGTACACGCATCAACTAAGGGTTCCATAGTGCTGCTACTGAAAACTGAAAATTGTGGATATTTAAAAAAACTTGTTAATATATCTTGTCGAGTATCTTATTTAAAATAATTTTCTTGATTTTTCAGATTTTTTAATCACAAGGTTGGAAAGTTAGAGGGAGGGACACATTATTAACGACTTTAGGAGCTTAAATTTCGCGAAATATTCACCTAAGGAAAACAGAACTTTTATTGCATTTTTAAAGACGATACCCCACACAATGGGGCGCACCAAAATAAAAATTTTCATCCCTCTGTTCTATGCATGGAAAGTTAACCCTAAATTATTTTTTTGTAATCTCATTATACAATTTTGTGGCGGTTTATATAAGACTGTAAAATTTCATCAGAATTGATGGAAAAATTGGATGGAGTTATAAGGCTATAATATACGGACGGGCGGACATAACGAAATTATAAGGGCTCCGTTTTTTGCGATTTGGCTACAGAACCCTAAAAAAAACCCGTTAAGATCGGTTAATAAACACATTTTTTACAGCAATGTTTCCTTTCAAAGTGTGAGTCACAATGTATTTACATTCGATTTCTTCCTTGGCAATAGCGTCAATTGCATGCTAGACAAGGTTCCATTATTATATGGAATAGTTTTTTAGTTATAACGCCAAAAGACAGACAGACATCGATGAAATTGAATAATCCTATATTTTCGTAACCTACATCATTTCAAACGTAAGAATACACTAAAATCTCGGAAGGTGAGCAAAAATGACGATCCTCTACTCAATGCTCTGTAACAAGAATATACCAATTTGAACTATATGTCAGCACTACATTTTCATAAGAAGGCCAACATAACTTCACTGACCGATCAAACCCTATAGAATTCTACGTTTTTTGTCTTAATTGATACTTACTTAACTTAACCAATGATATAAGAAATATACTTATGGCCTCGCTTATAAGAAAATAATCACAGTAAAACAATGACACAAAAACGAGCACAATAATAACAGTAAAGTTAAGTGAAATATTCACGGTAAAACGAAGTGTCATTCCAGAGGTTTATCCGCTTAGTATAGTCATTTGCAATTTTACTCTGTAGATAAAAAAGGCAACAAAAACTCTGTACTATTTCGCTCGTAAATTGAATCACTTATCTTTATAGGTTTTTAATGTACGTTGGCGTGCTTGATAACAACATACCGAATGGTTCAACGGTGTTAATAATGCGCTGGTAAAGTTTTTGTTGCCTTTTTTATCTACAGAATAAAATTGCAGACGACTATACTAGAATTACGTTTTAGAGTGAACTATTGACAGGGCATGTCGTCGATATAACTGAGTATTATGATTCTACTTTAAATTTGTCAGTAAAATTGGTAAAAATTATTCCTTGAAATATCACGTTCGAGATCATGTTTTAAGTGTAAGGTTCACGTAGGTATTAGTATATATTTATTTAAGCACTAAAATAACATCTAAAAATACTCGTACTCTACAGCCACATTAGTACGCTATTATATGGTTTTCGATATTCCGCTGAAAAAATTGTTCAAAATACCCTTTTCTTAAGCAAAATATATTAACTGAATTGCCTATGCGCATAATATATTTCAACAAAATGTCAGTAGACTTCCTCTGATTTCCTCCTGATTTCCCCTGATTTCCTCCTGATTTCCTTCTGATGCATCCTGATTTGTACACCTGATTTCTTCAGCGGTTTGCCCCTCCTTTTTTCCTATTACGATCAGTGGATAGCTGACTTTTGGCAATTTTTATAACTGGAGGTATTCGCTAATTTTTTTTTAAACTTGCTTTTCTGTAAAAAGTCGCATTAAAAAGTAATAATAATGTATGACTCCTAGAAAAGCAAGTCGTGCGCACTATGTATATAAGTATGTGTGTATAAGTATGTACGCATGATTGAAGACAATATATGTAGTGTAGAACGGTTCCACCCCTTTCATATAATCATGCGTACAATCATATAAATTTTTTTGCAGTCCTACATTATTATATTTTTATTTTTACTTTTTAGTACGACTTTTTAAGTCATATTTTAATTATTTATAACGTATAGAGCCAAATTACATAAATTCATTCACTGGAGCTGGATCCCGAAGTATAAACCTAACGGCATTCCATTATGTTACCGGAACTAATATCGTAACATTTTTACGGGAAAAAAACGGACGTAGAAGTCTCTGGATCAGGCGAAAATTTTCTACGTTTTGCCGGAGGTGATGGTTGGATAGTATATTTAATCAATTTTCACCCCCGCGCCCTCTACATGCGAATATTTGCAAAAGTAGTGAACATTAAAAAATATATATAAATAATATACGATAATACATTTTGTAGTTACGAACAAAATTATGCAGAATGCAGAGTTTGGCTAGTTTACATCATAGTAAAACGTTGACAAAAAAGCACTCCCAGTCCGCACGTTCACCGCAACTTTAAATCAATTTAAACCTGTTTTTGCGTGCAAATAAAAACTGTGTACAATACACTTGGAATTTAGACGTACCGTTTTCAATAGCTTGGAATTAGGGCAACTATCAACATTCTGTCACCCGGAGAGGTGTCCAGTTTCAACTGGGGGAAGGGGAGTTCATGTGAACTATCGTAATGTACTTATATGAAGGAAATTCCACTTAGAGTCTAGATATGTTTAGTTAAAGCTTAACCATAGGATGCAGATTGTGTTGTGTTCTTGCATAATTTTAGGAGGATAATCGAGAAAAATAAAGCACCAAATGGATTCTGTTGTCGTTAATATAAATTGGAATTTACTTGCGTTGTGATAAATAAAATTAATTGTTCAGCAGACAAGCTACCAGTATTTATTGAAAAATAATTCCATGAAAACGGTTTAGTAAATTTTCTTGAAAACAACAGAATTTGCGTAAATAGGGAACAATTAAATACATAAGGTAACAAACAGTACAGTTTAAACCTCATTCAGTATCTTCGTTACTCGATATCATACAATATGACGTCACTACCCTCTTCGCGCTTATGAACATATTCAACATGATTAGCTGAAAGTTTAATTATTTACAACAACTTAATTAATAATTATAGTAATAATAGTATATTTACCAAAAAAGCGATATATTTGCGGTTACAATCATACATATATCAATTGATAAACTAATTTTATTTTTTATTAAAAACTTTTCAGGGTTCAGCTAATGCCAAAAAATTTTTTTGAGATATTTCGTTCTTGTATACATACTAAATCACATTTTATTTTGTTTTACTCCCTTTCATAATAGTGTGGGGGTGGTATTGGTGGTGATAGTGGGGAGTGACTGATACCAAAAAAAATTTTGAGACCTTGGCTTTTCGTACATACCCTAAATTGCAATTTTATGGATTCTTACCTACTTGCTTTGCCTATTTACGCTAATTTACCCCATTTACCCCCGAACCCATCAACGGAATTGGATCAAAATATAATCTAGTCCAGATCTCGTTATAATACATAAGTGTATCAAGTTTTAAGTCAATATCATAAACAGTTCCATAGTAAACATGTGCAAAAAAAATTACAGAGAATTTTTTTTCGCTCAAATTTAAAATCCCGATTCATGACATCTTAAGCCTATTTTGACAAAAGAAAAATTTTTTTTTGCAGTAGTAACGCAATATATGTATATAGATATATATTTTATTGAAATAGGCTTAAGATGTCATGAAATGTCGAGATTTTAAATTTGAGCGAAAAAAAATTTCTATCTATCGGTCTGTCTGTCTGTAACTTTTTTATGCGCACGTTTACTCTGGAACCGTATACCATATTGACTTGAAATTTGATACTCTTATGTATTATAATGAAATCTGGAACTAGATTATATTTTAATCTAATTTCGTTGAAGAGTTCGGGGGTAAATAGATAAAGCAAGCAGGTAAGAGTCCATAAAATTGCAATTCAGGGCATGTAAGAAAGTCGAGGTCTCAACATTGTTTTTGACATCAGTCACCCCCACTATCACACCCAATACCACCTTCACACTATTATAAAAGGGAGTAAACATTTTTTAAATGTGAATTGGTGTGTATACAAGAACGGAACGTCTAATAAATTTTTTTTGGCGTTAGCCACCCCCTCTACCACCCCCATTGCCACCTCCACACTATTATTAAAGGGAGTAAAATATTAAATTGGGATTTAGTGTGTTTACGAGAACCAAGGGCCTCTAAATTTTTTTTGACATTTAGCTACCCCCTCTACCACCCCCATTGACACCCCACCCTATTATTAAAGGGAGTAAAATATTACATGGGGATTTAGTGTGTATAAGATTTGGATACAAAATCTGGATGTGGAAGTAGTGATTTTTTGGGCAGCGGTTTTTTCACTAATTTAAATACTTTATTGTTTATGTTTTTTAGGCTATCGGGTATAAAATCAAATAATTTAGGTTCCAGGTAAGTATGGTTTTTCTGTTCTATTATTTTTTGAATTGTGGGTTTTTTATGATTTTCAATTTGTATCTAGTATGTTAAGTGTGCTGGCTAAAGGACCCCGCACAAAACCAATGGAAAAAAAATTCTGTCGAATTGGCTGAAATTTGCAGAAAGATAGTTTTCAGCATGCTGATCAAAAGTTCCAATGGGTCCAAAATCCGGCTATGCATAATTTTCGAGATATCAGGTCTCAAAGTAGGCCGCACAAAACCAATGGAAAAAAAAAATTCTATCGAATTGGCTGAAATTTTGCAGAAATATGGTTTTCAGCATGCTGATCAAAAGTCTCAATGGGCCCAAAATCCGGCTATGCATAGTTTTCGAGATATCAGGCCTCAAAGTAAGCCTTTTAGAATTCTCCGAATAGGGACAACGGAATAACTCTCACAAGTCAACATTTCATTTTAATAATATCACCATACTAAGTGAGGGTAAACGAGGGTTTTTGGGGTCATCGAATCCTATTATGTTATTCGCTTGTCCATGCAAGGTCACCTAAAGGTCGTTTCACGATCGATTCAAAGTCCAATCGAGAAAAGTGTACATGTGTTTTCATGTACACATGTTTTATAGTAGATTTATTTTCCGTAACCACTCCTGTTTTAAATAGCTGTGGACCATTCGCATCTTGTTGTGATTACTTCCTATTTGAGTAGTGATTGCCTTCTCAACAATTCTTGTCAGACATTTTTTATCCATATGTAAGAGCGGAAATCAAAAGACACACACGCACAAACATGTATCCATGTAGATACATGTACACTTTTTCGCGATTGGACTTTGAATCGATCATGAAACGACCTTTAGGTGACCTTGCATGGACAAGCGAATAACATAATCGAATTCAGCGACCCTAAAAACCTTCGTATACCCTCATTTAGTATGGTGATATTATTAAAATGAAATGTTGATTTGTGAGAGTTATTCAGTTGTCCCTCTTCGAAGAACTCTAAAAGGCTCACTTTCAGGCCTGATATCTCTAAAATTATGCATAGCCGGATTTTGGGCCCAATGAGACTTTTGATCAGCATGCTGAAAACTATATTTCTGCAAAATTTGAGCCAATTTGACAGAATTTTTTTTCCATTGATTTTGTGCGGCCCACTTTGAGGCCTGATATCTCGAAAACTATGCATAGCCGGATTTTGGGTCCAAGGAAACGTTTGATCAGCATGCTGAAAACTATATTTCTGCAAAATTTCAGCTAATTCGACAGATTTTTTTCCATTGGTTTTGTGCGTTGTCCTTTAATGTTGTGTTCATTTTTTTTAGTTATTACTGATATTTAAACGTCATGTTTGGCATATCTTAATTCTTAGCATAGCTAAATATTTTTATGCAATGAAAAATGTGTATAAGATCTTCTCTATTCGTCAGATACTACGAGGTGCTGTGCTTTACGCTGTGTAAGTAAGTACATAAATTAAATGAACCATACCACTAAATAAACTGCTTTTGAGAACCGGAGAACCGTTTATTGTTGACAATGAAATATTTACGAAGGTTATTTTTCATGGCCAGAAAAGGGATTAAATTATTAAACGGAGAATATTTTTTCATATTATATTTCTCGCTACTACCAATCCCGAGACATACATCACTGTCTCTTCACTTATGGCACACTCCGACCATAACTTTATTGAGCTTGCTACTCCTTTGAGAATACACCAAGCAACAAAGCACACCCACATCCAATGTGGCATTATAAATCAGCAGAATGGGGTGATCTCGTATGTTTTATTTTTGTTTCCAGCTATGGAGTCGTCCCTCTTTTGTGCGAATGATTACACGAACCGTTCGTGTCCTCAGCGTATTACAGTTGTAGATAATATTGCTTGGTGAGGAAAGACTCATAACCCAGTACACTACAACATACAACAATCTCAGATTAAGTGACAAGTCGCCCTCTTATGTCATATTACATAGTGTAACAAAAAAACTCAAGGCTGTGCCTTGATGGGGTCTCGCGTATAAGTAAATTGTTTCTTAAACCAATACATGTATAGGTATAACTACTAAGAAATTACGATTTTTTTATCAACTTTTATACTGATTTATTTAGACGGTCGTGTTGAGTTAGTAGACGAGATATGCCACTTCCTTATTGATTGAAAGAAGCTCAGATACACTGGAAAATTTCATATAGGTAATAAAAAGTAATATAAATATAGATATAATAAATCGACTATTGTGTAGGTTAGAAACAAAACACTACACTCGAATATTCTACCAGATCGTCTCGCTAACCATATTGGCATCATCTGGAGATGATGCCAACAGGGTCGGAGAAAACACTTGAATACTGTACTCGAATACCTCATGAATTTGCTTTCCTTGTCCAAAATTCTTCTTTCTGCTTTCGCTTTAGCTATACTAACTTAGGAATTATGCCATGTTCTCAACATGTACACACAAAAGTTATGTTACTTGTTAAATGTCTAATACAACAGTATTTGCACTTCTCATTCTGTCATATACGGGTATCCACCAACAATATTAATCAAAGTTTTCGTGTCATTCAATATTATCGATTACCATATGCTGGTTGAGAATCTCAGGACACGGTATGACTTTGGTTTGCTTGAAATATTGTGATATGCGTTTGCTAACATCCTTTGTTCAGCTTTAACTTTAACGAAACTATTAGCCTTTCCATAAGTATATCGCTATTATAGAAAAACAAGCAATCTTGGTTCCAGGAATTTATACATAGACTGGATTAACTTGATGCGTTTCAACACCATACATTAGGTTTTAATCTTTTATTGGCTTTAACTCATGCATCATAATTATGTCAGACTGTATTATGGCTACCTTGTTATTGGTTGAGATACATTTCCCTTAGATTACTCACGTTTATTGCAATATAAATGCAGTCGGTGATCTATCTTTTTTCAGCATCTTTAGATTGTTAGGTACATTGTAAAACGAATGACAAATATTACGTGAAACCCCATATAATAGTAGAGCAAAATTAGTGTGATTTCGTTTATAACAAATAGCAAGAAATTTGGAAGAGTAACAGAAGCTGGTGGGGCAGAGAAATTAATAAAATATGATGTCCGTAATCTTAAAGTTTTTCTATTTCTAATTTTAGAATTCTACAGGCATCTATATGGCTACCCTAGAACCTGTTGTATGTTTTAAATAATAAAATAAAGAAACTTGAGTTTCCGTTTCCTTTTCATCAATAAATCTATAACATTTCGCCTGGGAGCTGCAATGGAGGACAAGTTCAAGGCCAGTAATCACAAGGTGAAATTGCACAATCAACATATACATATGCAATTACAATAGATGGTGGAAGTATATGGAATATTTACGGACGTTTCATAAATATTCAACATTTATAATGAAAGTTTATTTGTTATGTTAAGCGAGTGGAATTGAAAATAGCCAATTATTTGCTCAAAACACTAGCAGTCTTTCTGTTCTGTTAGTAATTCACTGAAATGCATTTAAACTTTGTTGACGCGAATAAATGCAATTTACTTCACAATTGATAAGTATTCAAACCTACAAATTTTTGACATGTTTTTGATGAGATAGGAAATTAAATGATGTTGATACGGGTAATAAGTAGCATTAACTGAGAACTTACTGTCACATTGATAAATAGCGTAATTGCTGCAAAATTTTCATAGTTATATTTTTCAGCATG
Organism: Leptura quadrifasciata; assembly: GCA_963675555.1. NCBI lineage: Eukaryota > Metazoa > Arthropoda > Insecta > Coleoptera > Cerambycidae > Leptura > Leptura quadrifasciata. The sequence continues at coordinate 33,734,393 of OY776682.1, forward strand.
GATTTAATTCTTTTAAAAATATGGTAGCCTTCGTAAATATACCATTTGTTTAAGAGTGGCGTCTTCGTTTTTAAAAAGGCGATTTCGTAATTCAACAATTTCTCCTACCTACATCCCTAATAATCAATGTTGAAAACTAAAAGAAAAAAATTGTTTATCCCACTGTGCCACCCAAATCAGTCTACGGGTTGTCAAGATAAATTATCAGAAACTTTTTTTAAATGTTCGTTTTGAAATTCTCTTTCCATCTGTCAAGCCGGATTTTTGATTTTTAGTTATAATTTTGATATAAAATTAAATTTCTAATAAAGAATATCCATTTTTAGTTTAAATCAGTCTCACATCAGGTCATAAATATATAAAGTTTCGCACAATTTTAGTTTTAAATCTTTACTTTATAAATACATAATCTATCTGCCAAAGTAGATTTTTCATTTCCTTTTTATTATCCTTAACAGCTACCAAAACCTCCGCCAATTACAAAAATTTACTAGTGTGTCTCGTAATTTTGAAAATAATCTGAGTTTTCATAGAAGAAGAGATATAAAGTGCTTTAAAACTTTCTAATTCCATAATTGATATTAAAATAAAGTTTTCACTTTTGGTAGCTGCTAAAGTTTCTGCCAACTTAATGAAAATGCCATTTAATAATTATTTCACCAAATTAAAGTTCTAAACAGATATTTTTCTATAAGTTTTGGAGGCACTGAATACGTAATTGATGTCAAAAAGGTATTGTTATTTAGTAGCTGTCAAAATTACTGTCAAATTAAAAAATATGCAAGTGTATCTTTCGTAATTTTGAAGATAATGTGAATTTCTATATCAGAAGAGATATAAAGTCTTTTAACACATTCTAGTTCCATAATTGATATTAAAATAAAGTTTTTATTTTTTGCAGCTATCAAGACTGGTGTCAACTTACCGAAAACTATTTATTAATCATTGCTAGACAATGCTCTTAACGTTTTTGTGACTAATAATAATGTTTCGCTGAATACAAACCTGATATCAAACAAATATTTTAAATCGCAAATTTAATATTTTGTAGCATAATTTGTCTGGAGTATTATTCAGTAATTATATGTTTGCATTAAATGAATGCTGAAAGAAAATATACCGTCTGTCTGTTTTATGAGGGCCACATCATATATTTCGCTTAATATCTGTTGTAGAAGAATGAAGTTTTAGAGACAGTTATCCCATTTTTTGTTAGCTATATTTCAGTAAAAACAAATTTTAAATTCATAACCTACTTTGTGCGATATATTACAGAAACCTGAAAAACGGAAAAACCGCAAACGGTTATAGCTTCTTTATTTGAGGAGATACTAAAAAAAAGTTAAAAGGATTAAAAGTTGACGCCAAAGACAATAAGAATAATAATGTGAATCAAAAAATTCAAAAAACGCAGTTGGCTTTGACATACGCTCTTGTGCAAAAATGAAAAGAACAAATCTCAAAGTAGGCCATCACACCATTAATTCCATTTATTTTTTCTTTTTCCAACGATATAATACATTTTACAAAAATTTTAACTGATAGTGTCAATATTTAATATTTTACTAAAACCACAATTCATATCATTGAATCGTAAAAATCAGCTATGCCATGATTAGTGAAAAACAATGTATACAGATATTAATAAATTTGACAGATTGTCACTGTTGTATGGTTCTATGTCGTGTTGTCGAGTTCTAAGACAAGTTCTATGTCAGTAATTATGGTGCACACTAATAATAACAAATTCGATATGTTTATTGTCAGTGCAATTTTGACGCTGAGATGGCAGTCATGGTTTACGAAGATTACGGATTTCCAGATACTCCGCAGCCAAATCGAACTATGTTTAGGAAGTTAGTTCAAAATCTAAAAACGCACGGTTCATTTTCAAAAAAAGTAATAAGGCGAGGGCATGTTGCGGATAATGTAAGAAAAGTGAATAGAGTATTGAATTATGTCAACCAAAATGAAGAAACTTCTTTGAGACAAATTCAGAGAAACTGTCGCATAAAAGAAGACAGTACAAGAAAAATATTTAAAAAAATGGATATCGATGCTACAAAATAAGGAAAGTTCCACATTTAAATGAGGGAGATAAGCTGTGGAGAGTAAGACTTTGTAGATGGTTGTTAAATAAAAAAAGGAATGACCCGCTTACATTAAAAACAAGGTATTTCAAACTGCCCCTGAAAATATTGATAACATCAAAACCCTAATTAGAAAGCATGTGAGGCAATTACTCCTGATATGCTCCAAAATGTAATGTATGAGGTGTCTCGTAGAGCATATTTGTGTATTAGAATGCATGGTGCACAATTTGAGCATTTGTAGTTAGAAAAATAAGCAAACATATTTTATTTCGGTATGATAGTAGGTGGTACTGTTATACATAGTTTTTCGTTTTTTTTTTGGATGTTCATTTTGTACTTGTATGTTTATTTATGAGATATTTGTTTGTTTGTATTAAATTTCAATAAATAATTACTGAATTATAATTATTATAAAGTGAATTATAACTATTATGGCATAGCTGATTTTTACGATTCAATTTTATGAATTGTGGTTTTCGTTAAATATTAAATATTGACACTATGAGTTAAAAATGTTGTGACATATTTTATATCGTTGGAAAGAGAAAAAATAAACGGAATTAATGGTGTCATGGCCTACTTTGTGATTCGTCCTTGTCATTTTTGCAAAAGAGCGTATGTCAAAGCCAACTGCGTTTTTCGAAATTTTTTATACACATTATTATTATTATTATTATTATTGTCTTTGCCGTCAACTTTCATCTCTTTAACTTTTTTTCGTACCTCCTCGAATAAAGAAGCTATAATCGTTTGTGGCTTTCCTATTTTTCAGGTTTTTGTAATATATCTCACAAAGTAGGCTATGGATTTCAAATTTCTTTTTATTGAAATATATCTCACAAGAAATAAGATAACTGTTTCTAAAATTTTATTCTTCTACAATAGATATTAAGTGAGATATTTGGTGCGTCCCTCGTAAAATAGACAGACGGTATAGAAAAGTTATTATCATTAATCTACGAATCGTTTGAAATGAGAATATTGTCGAATTTATTATTTTTGTAATATGTTTTCAAATACACTAACGGCACTGTCAGCCATTATTCGTAACTTTCAGTGCATTATTTGGTGATTAGTAACAACATTCCTGTCAACATGATATACCGGACATGACCAGCAACCGCAGTTCCATCAGTAATAACTACTAATCTAGAATAAAACTAATGGTATCAAGAAATTTGACAAATAATACGCCCATTAAATTATAATCAGCTTTTCATAAATTACGTTAATATCCCAGATGATATTAAGTAGACTCAAACGAAAGTAATATGCATTAAAGTGCTTGCATTTTTGCCATAGAACATTAATATCAGTTAAAAGAGCTAGCGCACTTTTCATGGTCAATTTGTGTCGGGCTGTAATTGTTATTAATTTGTTGGGTAAGTACATGGTTGACAATAAAATTAATATGACACAGTTGAAGTATGGTGTGTTCTGTTAAATGTTTTATTTTAAACTTGTGGAGTTTTGAATGATTTTAAATTTTTGAACAAGAAGCTGATTTTTTTCGTCAGTGTTTGTTCTATTAATTATCTTCATAAACAGCCTAGTAAGAGAGGATATGCTAAGTTTTCAACGACCTCTGTGTTCATCTGAATGGCCCTTTTAAGTATAGGAGATCTGAATTCGTCTGAGGTTAGGAGACGGGGCCCTACAGTGTGATCCGAAACATTTCAGTTGCAGAGTCTTCCCTTTCTTTTTAAGAGCACGTTACCAAGGTTAAATAGTGCGCTAAATATCCTCATTCTTATTTTACACAATTCTTAAAAACGAGCTAACAGAATTCAGAATTGATTTCATTATGTAAGCTAGCAAATTTAAGGCAAGGACCTATTATATTTTATATTGTAATCCTAGTTAAAAATAAGTTTCCAAAATTTTCTCCTCCTTGATATTCAACACGAACGTACCACTCATTCGTCTCAAATTCACCAAAAATTGTTTTATGTTCTACAAAGGGACTTAAATATTCAAATAAAATATAATATGACGTAGTATACAATAAAATAACATGAAAAAAGTGAAGTCTGCATAATATTTGCTCCTATTAAAGTATTGTGTCGAATACGAATATGTTAAATTTCGTGTAAAATAGTTGAGCGTTTTGTTACTAGATGGCAGCAGCATAGCGATGACATTGCTTTGTAAGCGACAAAGCAGGGTCAGGCTCATAACTTGTCATTATTAGTGTTTGAAATAGCGTTTAAAGTTTGGTTTAATTATTTGCTAATATTAATATTAAGAAATGACATTGTCATTAAAATTATTGCTGATTGTATATTTTTGGGATTAATTACTGTAATGAAGTATACAATACTACAGGAATACTGTATACTTTCATTCCAGTTTAGCTTATTTTAATCATGCATGGGTCAAGTAGTTCAGTTTTAGATTAGTTCAATACCTGATTAGTTCTTTTTTAACTTTTAATTCTAACTTCACCAGGCCGCAACTTGCGTGCCGTGTGCATTGCGTCCCGTGTGCAAACCACGTGACCGTGATTTTTGGGTATAAAATAGCTAGCCAGAAGCCAGTAAATTCAGAGCTTGACTTTCACCTTTCTCGAGTGTATTGAACTGAGATAACCGGAAGATCAAGCTTCTCCGGCGCCGTGGCAGCCGCTGGCCAAGTATCTGTTAGGGAGGATTCGAGTGCGTTGAACTGGACCTCCTGTCAGATTGATTCGAGTGTATTGAACTGGATCTCTCCTGAAACAGATTTCTTAGTCGCGTCTGTTATGTCCTGGAACTTCGATTAGAGAATTGGGGTTACGACGACGTACATAGAGGAAATATGTTACACTCTCTCTCTCTCTCTCTCTCCGATTACTATGATGTACTTATGTAATAACAAGATTGTCTCAACCTAAGCCATAAAAGATATGGCCACACTGTACATATAATTATTAGGAGAATAAATGTCTTATTTTGGATCTGGATTTTAATTAATATTAACATTGAACCCTGGAATAATCTCCAAACCAGCTACCCAGCAAAACAAGCATCACATTTTGGCGCCCGAGCAGTTCAACAATCTAATCCAGATACGCTGGCTATTACATTTAACAACCAGGACAACTTTATACAGAAATTGTCAATATTACATAGTTTTTACGTTATCATAGTAACGGAGTAAAAAGAGAAATATTTTAACAAGGACAACTTGACAGATAAACTCACCAGTCCCACCAGAGACACAATTAATTATCCGAAATGAGTTTGTCCGAATCGGAAGGGGCGTATGGTCTCGAAGTTGCAGACGAAACTGTAGGATGGATCTACAAACTAAAGAAGGATGAACTACAGCAAGAAATTTCAAAACGGAACGGTCGAAGAATTACGTTCAAGACTAAAAAGCATTATTTGAGAAAACAAACCAGCCGTTAGCCCGAATCTCATTACTTCGAATCCACAACTAACACCTGTTAATGCCGTCCTCGACCAAGTCCGCAAGTGGAATGTCCATTTTGATGGGAAAAGAGATGCTATCTCATTTTTAGAAAGAGTACAAGAACTACAAGATGGCTACAATTTCTCTAATGAACAAATGTTGCGGGCTTTACCAGAATTATTGCAAGGCGATTGTTTATTATGGTACCGGAATAATAAAAGTGCTTGGATGACATGGAATAACTTTCTTACAGACTTTAAATCATTTTACTTACCTGCAGATTATAACCTTAACCTGGAAGAAAAAGTAAAGTCCCGCATTCAATGAGAATCCGAAAGTATAAAAGATTATGTCATTGCCATTCAAACATTGCTAAGACGATTGAATAATGTCTCTCCGGAACAACAATTATACAGAATATACACGAATTTACGCCCTGAATATAGGAAATATATCAGGAGGCGTGATTTTGTGACACTCGCAGAACTTCTAAGCCTAGCAAACGATTACGAGATGGTCTGTAAATAAGAATCGGCTTTAAAGAAACCGGTACAGCAAACACAGATTTCCACACAACGCCCTGGTTATAACACTTACAGTAGAAATTTTTCTGGTAACAATGAAAATAAAGGTACCGCAAGTTTCAATAAAAATGCACTAAATAACAAAGAAAGACCAGCCGGTTATTACACAAACGCTACACAACAGATTTCACGTCCCAACGAGACCAGAAATTCAACACAACCCTCTCAGCCTTCACCTGGAAATTATGACAGTAAAACTTCGTGTTGGCGTTGTGGAAATGTTGGGCAGATACGATTTAATTGCAGATCTCCTCCAAGAAAATTTTGTTCGAGATGCGGGCGCGGAGACATTATCCCGAGATTGTAATTGTCTAGAACGTCAAAACATGGGAAACGACGAAGGAACTGCGCAAGTCCGAGGTCGGTGCAGTTTCAACTAGATTCTACCTCGTTTTCACGGACGCCATCTACTCAGATGACGTTGACTCACGAAGTAGACAACCGTCTCAAGTTACAACTTACTATCGAGAACTACTCGTTCGAAGCGTTAATCGACACCGGTTCGGCACGCTCATCTATAGGTGACGCTGTACACACCTTGTGTGAGGGAAATAATGTGAGTCATTTTGCCTGTGACCAAAAGGTGGAGTTAGCTGATTGTTCAAGAGTTGATATTAATAGAGGGTTCACTATTAAATACTCAATAGCTCAAAAACAATGGACGGATAATTTCCTATACTTACCTAAATTGGCTCCCGATATTATATTAGGTATGGATTTTTTGCTAAAACATGGATTTAGCACAGATTTAGACAAACAGAAGTTCCGAATAATGGGAAATTGGTATGACATAAAGGGCACAACCAAAGAAAATACGCGATTGGCGAGTATTGCCCAGCCGACAATATCGGAACAAGAACGTTTGTCACAGTTCTTACAAGTAGAACTACCGAAGTTCAATCGAATTAAAGGCGTTACCCAACTGATCACACACAAAATACGGCTTATAAAAAATACCCCTGTTAAGCAAAGACACCGGCCTTTAAATCCAGCCATGCAGGAAATAGTCAACACAGAACTAGACCAAATGTTACAAAATGGTATAGTAGAACCTTCTAATAGCCCGTGGAATAATCCCGTCGTCATGGTTAGGAAAAAAGACAATAAATTTAGATTTTGCATTGATTTCAGAAAGGTAAACGAAGTTTCAATGAAAGATGCATACCCGTTACCGTTTACAAATTCTATCCTAGACAAGCTAAAAGAAGCTAAATTTATATCAACTTTAGATCTACGTTCTAGCTATTGGTTGATACCTTTAACCGATGATAGTAAACCAATAACGGCTTTTACAGTTCCAGGCAGGGGTTTATATCAATTTAAAGTTTTACCTTTTGGCCTCTACTCTGCTCCGAGCACATTTCAGAGACTTTTAGACAGAATTATTACTCCCGAAATGACGTATGCTTTCGCATACCTAGACGACATCGTGGCTATAAGTAAAACATTTGAAGAACATCTGAAACATTTAAAAGATATTTTCAAACGGCTTTTAGAAGCAAATTTGCAATTGAATCCAGATAAATGTAATTTCTGTAGAAAGGAACTTAAATATCTAGACCACCTAGTATGCGAAGAAGGCATTAAAACAGATCCAGAAAAAATTAAAGCAATTCTAACTATCCAAGCACCGAAAAACGTCAAACAATTGCGTCGTTTTCTCGGAATGTCGTCCTGGTACAGAAGATTTATACAGGGATACTCAGAAATTGCTGCACCATTGAATAGACTTTTAAGAAAACACACACGCTGGAAATGGTCTCAACTCGAAGAAAAACCTTTTAATACCTTAAAAAAATCATTAACCGAAGCCCCCATATTAAATTGCCCTGATTTCTCAAAAACATTTTACCTGCAGACGGACGCATCAACAGAAGGTTTATGTGTGGCTCTCATACAAAAAATCGACAACCAGGATCGAGTTATAGCATATGCAAGCCGTTCTTTATCCAACGCTGAAAGGAAAATGTCGGCGGTCGAGCTCGAATGCGCAGCAATCGTTTTCGGAATAAGGAAAAACCTACATTATCTGATGGGATATCATTTTGTAGTCGTAACAGACCATCAAAGTTTAAAATGGTTAAATTCTATAAATTCCCCTAGTGGACGTTTAGCCAGGTGGGCAATGGAATTGCAACAATACGACTTTGAAATAAAATACCGAAAAGGAGCACTAAACAAAATTGCAGATGCGCTTTCCCGCCAACCAATCGTCGAACAAAATACAGATATCGACGAATTTCTTTTTACTATCGGAGAAGCCGAAAACTGTGAATGGTACCAGAACACCGTCAGATTAGTTAAAGAAAAACCCGATAAAAAACCAGACTACTGCTTGGAAAATGGAAATCTTTATCGTCATGTTTGGACAAATAACGGTTTTACTGACGACGAATTCTCCAACCCATGGAAGCTGTGTATCCCGCAGCAGAAAAGAAAACAAATTTTGTTCGAAAATCATGACGCACCTAGTGCAGGTTACTTAGGAATAGCAAAAACTATCACCCGAATTTCAAATAAATATTACTGGCCTAGAATGCACAGAGATATAACCAACTATGTTAGATGATGTTCCAGCTGTCAAAAATACAAACAATCACAACAGCCCGCTGGAAAAATGCAATTTCCAAAAGTAAACGGATGTTGGGATACTGTTAGTATAGACATTGTAGGCCCGCTCCCAAGGTCTAGCAAAGGGAACACAAATCTAATTGTGATGCAGGATAGATTCACTAAGTGGGTAGAATGCCACCCTGTAAGAAAAGCAACCTCCACTACGGTCTGTACAGCCCTGAAAGAAAAAATTATCTCCCATTTCGGATGTCCAAATAGCATTATCTCCGATAATGGCAAACAGTTTACAAGTAATGAATTTACGAACATATTGTCTGAATATGGTATTACACACCGTACTACTACACCATATTCACTCCAATGCAACCCCGTAGAGAGGACAAATAAAGTTTTAAAAACCATGATAGCTCAGTATACAGAAAATGATCACCGGAAATGGGACCAATATTTACCCGAATTTACATTGGCCATGAATTCCACCAGACATGAATCCACTGGGTTTTCACCAGCTATGCTGAATTTCGGAAGAGAATTAACGTTACCTGGCATCCTTAATAAGGAACAACCCTCCGCAAATTTACCTGACGCCAATGTTCCACCAACACGCATAAAGAACCTAGAAAAATTGTCAGAAATTTTTGAACTAGTACAATTAAACTTGGCAAAGGCCTACCAGTCGCAGAGCCGACACTATAACTTACGCCGCCGAGACTTGACCCCGCGTGTTAGAGACCGAGTTATGAAAAGAGAGCACCCGCTGTCCTCAGCAATCCGAAATTTTAACGCAAAACTCGCTCCAAAGTTCTCAGGTCCATACATAGTGGAACGGACTATATCACCAGTAGTAGTCGAGATCAGACTCCCCACCCGCCGGAAAGTGGAACGAGTCCACGTTAAGGATTTAAAAAAGGCATATACATGAAAGAAGAGTTCCCAGCTCAGTCGTGCCGAGTCTTAATTAGTGAAATGTCTTCACCACCAACTTTCGAAATACCCTCACCACTACCAAAGAAAGTTTTATAAACATGGAACCACACCGGTGTCGGAAATTTTACAAACAGAGGCCAGGCACCCAGCTTTACTTTCACCACTACCGACAACTCCAGACAGTGTTAAGATCACTAGAACACCGCCTTTGGCTCAAATGTCTCCGGATGAAGCTACCCGCCGCAGGTTTTTAGATTTATTTGGCCCCAGCCCTGATACAAATACGGTTGTCAGCCCGACGAAACCTGCGACTCCTTGTAGAAGCATACCATGCCTAGCGGCCTTCTTTGAGGACGAGGGTTCCCCTAAAATCCCAGCACCCTCACTGCTAAGTTCCCCAAAAAGGTGTCCGAGACGAAAACGGGAAAGAAGAGGAATCAAGGGAAGAGACCTTTTCGTATAAAGAATCCCGACGGCACCGTAACGAGAATTTATAAGCCGCTCGTCTCCGGCATTTCCCGTCTCCCCGGAAATCCATTTATTTTCTCGCCAGGAAAAGATTAATTTTAATTTTATATTCTGTTTAAAATACACTTATTTCTTAGATTTCGTTTATTATATTTCATATAACTTGTTAAAAGCAAAGGATAGTTTTTATATTTAAAGATATCAATATCTCAATCAAATGTTTTATTGAATTTTTTTTTGATAGCTTATTTTGGAAAAAAAAACAACAAAAACTTATTTACCTGCTGTTTGAACCATACTTGTACTATGTTTCTTTGTTTTAAGATTGTTCCCACAGATGACTCCACACCTGCATTGTACATATAACCAGAGGCGTACTACAATTTTTTAAAGAAGGGCACCCTGGTGTTTTGACCCGTTTCGAAATCAGATGATGGATTCCGAAAAACTTGTTCACTTGTTGTATTATTGTTTATGTAAAATATATAAAATAATTTTAACTTACCTGTTTAGTTTTAAGATGTATGTTAGACAACAATTTTTTTTTCGTAGAGAGAGATTAGTTTTTTGCGAAGAAAGGGGGGAGTGTAATGAAGTATACAATACTACAGGAATACTGTATACTTTCATTCCAGTTTAACTTATTTTAATCATGCATGGATCAAGTAGTTCAGTTTTAGATTAGTTCAATACCTGATTAGTTCTTTTTTAACTTTTAATTCTAACTTCACCAGGCCGCAACTTGCGTGCCGTGTGCATTGCGTCCCGTGTGCAAACCACGTGACCGTGATTTTTGGGTATAAAATAGCTAGCCAGAAACCAGTAAATTCAGAGCTTGACTTTCACCTTTCTCGAGTGTATTGAACTGAGATAACCGGAAGATCAAGCTTCTCCGGCGCCGTGGCAGCCGCTGGCCAAGTATCTGTTAGGGAGGATTCGAGTGCGTTGAACTGGACCTCCTGTCAGATTGATTCGAGTGTATTGAACTGGATCTCTCCTGAAACAGATTTCTTAGTCGCGTCTGTTATGTCCTGGAACTTCGATTAGAGAATTGGGGTTACGACGACGTACATAGAGGAAATATGTTACACTCTCTCTCTCTCTCCCCGATTACTATGATGTACTTATGTAATAACAAGATTGTCGCCCTAAGCCATAAAAGATATGGCCACACTGTACATATAATTATTAGGAGAATAAATGTCTTATTTTGGATCTGGATTTTAATTAATATTAACATTGAACCCTGGAATAATCTCCAAACCAGCTACCCAGCAAAACAAGGATCACATTACTTTTTATTTATTAGGAATGACCTCTACTACAATACTAAAAAACCTGCCCAAATGAAGTAATTCAATTCAAATTTACTGCACAATTCCCAAATTAATATGTGAATAATATATTAAATCTTCGAAGGAATTAAGGTTATAAATTATATACGATTGTCGATTTTAGTAAAACTAATGTCTGCAAAATAGTTCTAATTTATTTTTATTCACACATTTTCAGTAACTATCTGTTGGTGACACTACTATTAAATATTACATTCTAATAAACGGTTGTGCCGTTTATTAGAAAATACCATTACTATACATAGTGTACTATAATTATACTAAGTGTATTTTTTATCACCGAGTGTAAAGGATCAATTACAGGAGGAATTAAAAAGCACTTTGGTTTGTGGTATATTGGTACAAACTATTTAATGTTTTGCACTTCACAGTCTAACAGTGCGCTATTGCTATTGTAAAAATCATGTTCACAGAGTAATGTACAGATCTCCTTTACTCCTCGAGGGACAGAACCCACTTTCTATACTTTAGTTCTCGAAAATGACAATTAAAATAGCACTCTTAGATCACAGAATACTAAAACATTGTTTTTAAGATGGAAAATGCTTAAAAGTAATTTTTTTATTTTCCATTGTGATAAAGTTTAAGGGTGTACAGAAAAGTTTATGCATGGCTCACTAATTTCCTCTTTATTAAATAACTAAATATTTAAGTATTACACACAAATATTAAAAAAGTCTGTAAATTTCCTGGTGTTCTGAATATCTGAACTTCCGAATTTATTCTTCAAAATATATTTAAATCATAGGTAAATAAATATGTTATGTGTTGCTGATAGCTAAATTCGGTCATTTACTAATATTTCGTCTTTTATGCTACTAAATACTAAATACGCGCAACTTACAATACTTCAAGATGTTCTGTGTGTCACCGAGGAATTGCAAAAATTTGTTGTAATTGGTACATATAAACATAAAATCGCGACGCGATTACAGTTCCTACGGTCCTGTACGCCGCTAGGCTGGTGTCGTTGTGTTATCGACAGGACGATGTAATTCGATTACTTACAAGTTTACTCGCGATTGCCTGGTGCATGCAAACACACTCTTAACATAAGAAATAAAATAGTTCAAACTAAATTGTCGCAGCGAGCATTTCTAAACTTAAAATCTAAAATTTAACCAGTTTACTTAGGGGATTTTAGGTTAGCTGTAGTTCCATATGTTTGCATCCTTTGTGGGTTAACCCATCTACCGTTGCCTACCTTGTTGTGTTAAAAAAAAAAGTCGCCTTGACCGGCACCTTGGCGTGAAATGTGTGTCCCCGTTTATTTTCCTTTGTTACGCTGTGTATTACAGTTGGGTTGTTAGGTTAGTTAGTTTAATTATAAGTTAATCGTGGCTGAATGGACTCTGTCCAAAGCCAAACAATTGTTAAAAAAAAAAAAAAACTTAAAATCAAATCCCATTAAAATGATATTTTGGGACTTGGATACTTATTGAAAAACTAATTTTAGTACATTTAAACTTTGATAAAACTTCGGAATTACGGTTTTTTAAGATTCTGAACAACTTTCAGTTGTAAAATTTTCCAATAAAAAAATATCCATGACTTCTGATTTTTTAATTTTATTTTGGTGTGGCAAATGACTTTGTACTTGTATGGGGGCGAATTCATTTCAAAAGTAGATTCCATATTTGTATCAAATTTATTTAAAGGAGCTATAAAGATGTTATATTCTTAAATGCGACACATGTAAATTCATGTAAAGAACAGTTTTTTTTTGTCCTGGCGGAGTTAAGCATTAGTTATTCAACCACTCAACCAGGACACATACACACAGACAATTACACAACGACCATTCCGTACGACGACATTCCCATCTGCCGCAGCTGAGACTCGAACTCAGCAGTGATAGAGCAACCAGCCAAGTTACTTCTCACACAACCCCGTCTAGTTCACTGCTATCAACTCGACGACACATTAAATACACCACTAAATTTAGCTAACGTTAAAAAATTTGTTCAGACGTTTCGTTTTTGTATATACACTAAATCACATTTTAATTTTTTTTTCTCCCTTTCATAATAGTGCGTGGGTGGTATTGGGGTGATAGTGGGGGGAGCTGATGGGGGCAAGGTATGCAAGAAAAAACGCAAATCAGACAATGGTAATTGTAAATGATGGATATTTCTCGTGTAAATATCATCAAGTAGTGTTGAGCAGTATACTGTCCTTTTCCTGCTAATTAATTCAACAGAAAATGATGTTTTCCGTCACATTATTTGATAAATTCACTAACGAAATTTTACTAGTGTTGTCCAGTAGACTTTTATACCATGACAGCAATTTAAAATGTGAAAATATGAAAATTAGTTAAAGCCAATCAATTTTGGAGTTGATATTTTCCGTAACTAACGTTCTAATTCATTCTGTTACATTTCAATGTACAATGTATTACAAACAAAATACCAATGTTAGATGCATTTTTTGAAGAGTGCAAACCATTAATACTATGTCTTTCTGAGACCTGGCTAACACCCATAAATTTAAATGTATTTAATTTACAAAATTATAGGATGATCTCTTCTTTCTGCAGGAAAACTCATGTACATGGGGGTACTGCAATATTTGCTAACAAAATCATATTGCAAGTTTGCAAACCCATTAATTATTTAAACAACTTATCAGTAGAATTGTCGTTCGAATGTTCGGCGGTTTGTTTGGATAAAAATAGCTGTATAATTGTCATATATAAATCGCCAGCCCTAGGTGTCTTTGATATTTTTATTGAACAGTTCACAAAACTATTACAACTTGTTTCTAGAAAATACCGTGATATTTATATATGTGGTGATTTTAATGTAGATAAACTAAAAGACAGTACAGAAAACCATATTCTGCACGATTTACTACGTAGTTATGCTTTGAACTCATTAATTCATGAACCAACAAGAGTTCACTGTGGTGTATCGGGAGTTTCTCGGACAGCAATTGACTATGTCATAACTAATAAAAATAATGCTAGGGTTTCACTGATAGATCCAGGAATATCAGACCATTCAGCACAAATTTTGCAATGTCCTTCAATAACAAGTTATACAAATACTATCCAAAGCGAGAGATCAACTAACACTCGTAGAATTCTTAATGACAACGCAATAAGAAATTTCAAGTTCTATTTTAAAAATGTACCAGAATTATTAGCTCACTCATATAATGTAAATGATATTGACGACTATTTTGAATTATTCTGGGCCGAGTTTATTCACTGTTTTGAACTCTCGTTTCCTAAAATTTGTATCAAAGCGACAACAAAACCGAGTAGAACACAACACAAAATTAAATTCTCTCCTGAACTTCAAGCTGAATCGCAAAATGTTAAAGAACTAAACAGATTAAAAAAATACATACACGATGATAATTTAAATAAACAATATAAAATTAAGAAAAACCAGTACAATAAAAACATCATAAAAGAAAGACAACTACACAATAAAAAAATAATTGAAAACTCCCACAACAAGACCAAAACCATGTGGGAAATAATTAACTCAAATTTGGGCAGAATTAAAGCGCACGATAATATTACATTAAATCATGAAGATCACACTATAACAGATGCTAGTAAGGTGTTCAGTATTTTTGCTGAACATTATGCTACTTCGATAGAGAAAAAACTATCTGAACATTTTAACGTAAGGTCTGAGGAATGCACGCACTCAGATATTAATAGTCCTACAATGTTCTTCGCCCCAGTCACACCAGAGGAAATCAGCGATATAATAATAGGACTTCCCAACAAGAAATCCACAGGAGAGGATGAGGTACCTATAAAGTTAATTAAGGAATGTAGATATGAATTTTCAATTTGCTTTGCTAATATTATAAATAAATCAATATCTTTAGGTAAATTTCCAGAAAAACTAAAAACAGCTCTTATAATTCCTGTTTTCAAAAGAGGAGATAAATGTGATAAAAAAAATTACAGGCCCATTTCCCTGCTCAGTATAAAAATCGTGGCTCTTAGACTTACGGATTTTCTAAACAATAATAATTTATTAACACCATCACAACACGGATTCAGAAATAAATTCTCCACAGAAACAGCTGCAACTGAATTAATTCAAAATATTCATAATGAGATAGATGCAAAAAATTACGTTATGGGGGTGTTTTTTGATCTCTCGAACGCTTTTGACACTCTAGATATAGCTTTTGTTAGCGAAAAACTTTTTAATTTGGGCATACGTGGCATCCTAAATGATTGGATAGTATCTTATCTAACAAATAGAAAGCTTTGTGTTAAAATTGATAAAGAAACGTCTGAGAAATATGACTTAAACATAGGAACCCCACAAGGCAGTATACTTGGTCCTCTATTATTCCTGTTGTTTGTCAATGACCTACCGCAGCATTTTAAGTCTGTAAGAGTTTATATGTATGCAGATGATACAACATTTATAATATCCGCAAAAGAGTTGACAGAATTAAGAGATGGTATCTTACAACTATTTGACAATTGGTGTTACAAAAATCGCCTCATTATAAATTATGACAAGACAGTCTGTATCAACTTTAAAACAAAACAGAAAAAGATAGATTTTAATTTTAATCTAAGTTTTAATAATTGCCCGGTAACGTTGCGGCCAGAAACAAAATTTCTCGGAATATTTCTCGACGAGAATATTAGTTGGTCGAAACATATCGACCAATTATGCTCTAAGTTGGCACAATCGTGTTTGGATAATTTGGATAAAAAATCTCTACTTTCTGTCTACTATGCACTAATCTATTCAAACTTGTCTTATAATATAATAGTATGGGGTCAAAGTGTAGATACTAACCGTATATTTATACTCCAAAAAAGAATTTTAAGAATTATTTTTGATATGGGCTATCGAGAATCTTGCCGCACAATGTTTAGAAAAGAAAGCATTCTGACTTTAACTTCTATATATCTTTTCAAATTAATAATATACATTCATACAAACAGAAATAAATTACCAATAAGCGATCACCAATATTCCACACGGAAAAAGGGGGACATCTACATACATAAATGTAACCTGACGTTACACAAAAAGTCGCCCCTATATGCCGGCAGCTATCTTTACAACAAACTACCACCAAACATTAAAAACTCTCATAATATGAATAAATTTAAAGCAGAACTAAAACGTTTCCTCATCTCAAATTGTTTTTACAGTCTTGACGAATACAACTCCTTTTGACTTGTATCTGTCAAATTTTTATCCTTTTATATATATACAATGCCATGTATATGTGTTCTATTATGTCTTTTGTACTTATTTATTTTCGACTATATTTTATCTTTTTAAATGTAATATGCCTCTATACTATGTATACTATTATAGCCCTTTTGACCTGTTCTATCCGATGTAATATTGGCCAAAGGAATGAATAAATTATTATTATTATTATTTAAAACAAATTTTGTACAGATTTTGAATGATAAATTAACGTGTTGGGAGCCATTTCCGTCATAACGATTTTTTAAATAATGATTCATCTGACAGTAACTATCTTACATTAACACACTCTGGAACGCTCTTAAATGTAATTGTTAAATTATACCCGACTAAATTGTGTGGGCGGTTTACTTTTCTATTAAAAATGGTGAAGGATCCGGTTTGAACATATCCGTTGCCTGCGACTGACGTGTGAGTAAAGATAACCGGCAGGCATCAAGGGGAAAATTTTCTAGTAATATGTTATAACATTATGTCTAGTTAATGCTTTATAATGACACTAAGATTGATCCACATAATAGGAAATTTTACTAGTTACAATGTGATAAATTATTTTCTATTAAATCATATAATATCAATATACTTAGAATTTTCATAGAGCAGAAACAGTGGTAAAAAGGAAATAACAATGTAGGATGTTTGTTTCATTTTTTATGACTATTGAGGGACTTTAACACTCAGAGAACAGCCGTTAAAGTAACGCTTAGAGTCTTGCCCTTATTACAATTCGTCGTAAAACAGAAATTCCGGCTCAACAACCGTATTAAAAAAATATTAAATTAAATCAACTGTTACTTACAGTGTGCGTTTCCACGTTTATCTCTAACCAACTCACCTGCTGGAAATTATTTTCCCATTTCCATTACTTGTATTCAATGTCTTTTTGCTCTCAAGAAAGTAATATAAAACAATAGCTTTTATGTCAAAAATGTCGAATATTTTTAGTAAAATCGACTTAAAAATACAGTATTTAATAAATAGAAATTTTCATTATTTAGTCTTTATACTCCTTTACGTACTGTTTGTATGAGTAATCAAATTTTTATAAAATGAAAGGGAACGAAGGAGAAAGTTAAAAAATAAATTACATCATTGAGAAAATAATCTGCTTATTTCAAATTAATTAAAAATCAAAATTCAAGCAAAATATGGAACAAACCCGGGCAGAAACCAACGTAACTGGTTGAATGACAAAATCCTAATACATTTTCAGCGTAATTACATAGTAGACGACAACGAAAATATAAAATTTACAATTTCTTTTCCTGTTTCACATTTATATGTGATTAGTAAAAATTATCCTCCAGTGTCTATAACGTATTAAATTAAACTTCGCCCTGTATACTGCTAGATAGCAGATTATAAAATAAATATAATCGGAAATAGGAAGGAAGAGATTTTCCACTTATCCTCACAAAAATGAGATTTCCCCGTAACACGATAACCGGAAAGTTCAGATGGGATTTAGAATTTTATATACAAATTTTACATAGTAATACCATCCTGCGTTTCTTATTAGAGCTTTGAGTTTTGAGTTTTCTTAACCTGTTTCTTGAAAAATAAGGAAAATATATTTCAAATTGATACGGCAAGACACAAGTATATTAATATGCTTGATTGTATGTAGGTCCCATTCTGTTGATCGAGGGGTGAGCATAGATGCATCATTACTATGTACATACGTCGATATGTAATGTAAAGCAACGTTTGGCGCGGTTAGTACTTGGATGGGCGACCGTTTCAAAGAAGACCGGGTCCTCGCCTCACATATCTTCCAGCGGCTTGTATATCAGTGTATGCGCGGAAGCTATGCAACCTTAGGCGAGGGTTGCGTAGCTGATATACCATCCTTCGGAGGCGATGTAAAGCGGTCGGTTCCTTGTCTATTAAATGTTAGGCAAGTAAAAGATCCCTACTCTTCTTAAGGGAAGAGGTTCGGCAAAATTCCTAGTTGGGGGTAGCTCGTCTACAGGCGTCGGTGACAGGCTTCAGTAGCGAATGTACTATTATAATTTTAGACTGTAAAATAGCAATCTGGTTCTTTGCGGATGCGAAATTATGTAGAAATGATTATAAAAAAAAATAATGATGAAAAAAATGATTTTAATTAATTACGAATGTTCGCCTACCTTTACTGATGATATTCAGTTCTTGAAGGGACGTCCCTGGGGTCCTGTGTTGGATAAACCAAATTTTGTAGAAGAAAATGCGGTAACAATTATACACGTGATATCTGCGAGCGGTTTTCACTGTCACTTTTCAACGAATGTGTGGTTCAGCAGGCGAACATAAAAATGCCGCGGTAAAAAATGTAAGTAAAAAAAAGTAAAAAAAGGAATAATTGACATTCAAATCCTACCTAGATTTGTTTTGATTTATATACACGGAAAAATAATAATTTTCAGAATTTTACCCAAAAGTATCTTAACACACTACCCACCATTTTTGTTAAATAGGGATTTAACAAAAAACAAAAAAAAACTCAAAAGATAAAAATGAAAGTAAAAAAAAATTTAGAGAATGACAAGAAAAAAAAAATGATATATACAAAATTATGCCTCTGGTAGAGGACATAATTTAACAAGAGCGCGTGAATATGTTCCTTGATTGGTCCTCACTTCAGCTACGCGGGCGATACCATCAGACCCTTTAATCAATTTCACAACTCTAGCTAGCTTCCAAGACATAGGCGGTAAATTGTCTTGTTTTATTAAGACTAAAGCACCTTCATTTAAGGTAGTACCAGGAACATTCCATTTAAATTTTTGTTGCAATGTATGCAAATATTCTTGATGCCACCGTGCCCAAAAGTCTCTATGCAGACGTAATAAAAGCTGGTATCTATCAAGGCGATTTAATTTTAAGTGAGAGAGGTCCGGATCCGGAATACAAGTCAGAGGTTGAAGTGTTAAAAAATGCCCCGGAGTTAAAGCCGAATAGTCGTTCGGATCATTACTCATTGAGCATAAAGGACGAGAATTTAATAGGGACTCAATTTGGATAAGTAGAGTATTCAATTCTTCATATGTCAATCGTTGTGTACCGATGACACGAGATAAATGCTTTTTTACGGACTTTATGCCTGCTTCATGCAATCCACCGAAGTGAGGAGCGTACGGAGGATTAAAATTCCATCGAATTTTTTCCTCGGTAGCCGCTGATTTTACAATTTGAAGTAAATATTTATTAGCCCCAATAAAATTAGTGCCCTGATCCGTTCTAATTTCAGTAAATCTGCCTCTTCGAGCAATAAATCTGCGAAGAGCCCATACAAAATTTTCGCTTGACAAATCTGACACCAATTCTATATGTATAGCTTTTGTAGCAAAGCATATGAATACGCAAATATATGATTTAAATACCTTTGCCCCTCTAAATTTGTTAGCAGTTATAAAAAAGGGACCTCCAAAATCAATTCCTATGACGGAGAAAGGTTTAACTTGAGACACGCGGTTAGCAGGTAAATTACCCATAATAGGTTGAATCGGTAGCGGATTAAGTCGAAAACATTTAATGCATTTTGATAGTACCCTCTTTATCGCACGTTTAGGAGATAAAATCCAATAATTTTGAGAAATTAAATATTGTGTTGTTTGAACACCAGGGTGAAAATATTTAGAATGTGTGTGGGCTATGACTAGATCGGTTAAAGGACTACTTTGAGGTAAAATCATAGGAAATTTTTTATCGTAATTCAGCAAAGAATTCTCTAGTC
The DNA here is from genome assembly GCA_963675555.1 of Leptura quadrifasciata. Lineage (NCBI taxonomy): Eukaryota > Metazoa > Arthropoda > Insecta > Coleoptera > Cerambycidae > Leptura > Leptura quadrifasciata. The sequence continues at coordinate 33,754,715 of OY776682.1, forward strand.
GTCCTCCCACTCTAAGAATACCAATGTCATCAACAAAAGCACCCAAACGGCGAAAAGGTTTTGATAAAAGTTTTTTAGAAGAAAAGTTTTCTATCTCACAAGAAAAATGTTTTTGCTGGATATACTTAATGAATACTAATAATGAATTCTGTAAGTCATGTACAGTAAAATATGAAGTTTGTTTATTACGCGGATTTTGCATATTAAAAATAAAACGTAGCACGTAAGCATAAACTCTTAGCAATTTTTCTAAAGATGAAAATTTTTTTAGAAGGTTCTCAAAAAAATCTGAGCACGTGGTAGACATGAGGGCAACTTTTCTTTGTTCATTTTTAATATTAATCTCATCAGACTGCGCAGAAAACATTTGTATGGGCCAGTTAGAATATGATTTTTTAAGAAAAGATGGACCTACCCACCATTGAGAAAATTTTACAAATTCCGAGGGCAAAAGGCCCCGGGAAGCACAATCAGCTGCTTTATATTCCGAAGGTATATGTTGCCATTTAGCATTTGGTAGTTTCTCTTGAATTATCGAAATGCGGTTTGCCACAAATGGTTTCCAACGATGAGGTGACGAATTTAACCAGTGTAAAACTACGGTAGAGTCAACAAAAGCGAAAATATTTTTGAAAGTAATTCGTGTAGCATACGTTTCTACCACGAACCTGATTAACTTTGTAAGCAAATAAGTACCACAAAGTTCAACTCGAGGAATAGACAAGCGCTTTAAAGGAGCTACTTTAGATTTCGCACGTAGTAAAACAGTGTGAATATCATTTTTTGTCGTAATTCGAGCATAAACACACGCAGAATACGCCCTAAGTGACCCATCAGAAAATCCACATAAATCTACATATTCGTAGTCAGAAATAAAAATATGTCGCGGTATATGTATAGAAGATAAAAGATGCAATTAAGATTTATAATTTTCCCATCGATTTAAAATATTTTGGGGGGGCAAGTGTCCCAATCTAATTTTAAAGACCATAATTGTTGTATTAATAATTTAGAAACTAAATTGACTGGTGTTAAAAACCCAAGCGGATCATAAACTCGTGCAAGTTCCGATAAAATATTTCTATTAGTGCATGGCTTGTCTGAGGGTCGAACTGAATAAGAAAAGGTATCTTCTACGGGATTCCATTTAAGGCCTAAAATCTTTATTGTATTTTCAATTTTTTCGTCAAAAAATAGTGAGTTACTATGTATTACATCTTGTGGTAAATTACACAAAAGGCGTTTGTTATTAGAGGCCCATTTTACCCAAAAGTATCTTAACAGCGAAAATAGACCGAAATTAAATAAATGTTAAAAAAAATCTCTTAATCATTTCAATATAAGATGGTATTGTATGTTTGTTTTCTCTGTACTCTAAAATTGTACGAAAATAGATTCGATAGATGGACAAAGTGATAACATTTTAAATCCACTTAGGGCCGGTCAAATTATTAATAAGCTGTTAAGGTATCTGATGAAGATATGTCCCTGTTAGTATAAAAACATAAATTATATAAACCCTGTTGGAGATAACTAGAAGATAAAATGGTGCCAACATGAACATCATTTATCAGTCGGTTCATCTGGCTGTTTGTATTTAATCTGCAGGTCAATTTTAATCGGGACCGATTAATTTGTGGAAAACAATTCATCCAAAACTGTACATTAAAAGGACAATTCACCGAACGGAAGATTAATCGAATAAATAGTTCGCCGAATGAGCAATTCCCCGAAAAGAATTGGTTCATCTAGGTTCTCGAACGGATTCTTGACACTTGAACTTGACACTGACATTTCACTTTTTTAGTTTCGGCTTATACTCCATGAGGTTAAGATGAAGCTGCAGCATATTATAAGTGAGAAAGGGCAACCCAAATTGAATTGCAGCGGATATCTGTTTGCAAAGAATAAAGTAGCTGGCTGCCGAATATATTGGAAGTGTGAACCATAAAATCAAGTGTCGCGTTCGGGTTATCACCGAACACAATACAGTGATCAAGGAAACCAGCGGTCATAATCATAGTGCAAACGCAGCAAGGGTTGAAGTACTGACAGCGATAAACAAAGTTAAAGATACTGCCGAAGAAACTGAGCAAGCACCTCACGTCATAATTTCTAAAATGGCTAAGAATCTTAGTCAAGTGGCATGCAGTTCGCTCCCGAAATTATCAACGGTTAAAAGAACAATTAGACGAACCAGAGAAGCAGCATGCAGTGCTCCAGCCCAACTGCAATGCAGACGTGATCTGGATTTCCCTACAAAATAGACAATGTCTAAGGGTGAAAATTTCTTGTTATATAGATAGAATTTTGATATTTGGTACGAGCAACAATTTCAAACTCTTGTCCACCTCAAAGGACATATATGCGGATGGACCATTCAAAACTGTTCCTTCTCTTTTTCATCAGATGTACACCTTCCATAGCTTGAGGCAAAATATAGCTATTCCATTGCTGTATATTTTGCTGCCTAATAAGACTGAAATTATTTACAACCGTCTTCTGAATCGACTTAAACTGCTCCAAATTTCAATGGCCCCTGAATCAATTTTGATTGATTACGAAGTAGCAATGCTGAATGCCATAAGTGATCAATTTCCTGGCAGCATAATACGCGGCTGTTTCTTTCATTCGGCGCAGTGCATATATCGGCAGATTCAACGCAGCGGTTTCAAGCAACGCTATGACCAAGACGCCGATTTTGCTTTGAAGATGAAACACTTGGCAGCTCTGGCATTTTTCCCTTTCGAAGTGCAAAGTATTGTTGACTACTTCGATGGCCCGCTAGGAATAATCGACATAAGCCTCCGCTATTTGGCATAGAAATGTGAAACTCCTACAAAAGTGTTTTGACCGACACGCTAAAAACGAATAATTCTGTAAATGGCTGGCATCGATGTTTGGAAGCGTAAATATCGTGCAGTCATCCTACCATTTGGAAGTTTAAGGTGTAAAAAGAGAACAAGACATAAATGAATTGAGAATTCAACAATTTATTGCCGCAGAAGAAGGCCCTCACCAAAAGAATTTAAAAAATACTTTTTAAAAAAAGCTTTTATTTAAATGCTCTAAAAAGTAGAATGTAACAAATTTGATTTACTTCAAAGTTTATTTTCTACTTTTTAGAGCATTTAAATAAAAGCTTTTTTAAAAACATTTTCTTATATAATTTTATTTTTTACTTTTTAGCTTTTTGATAGGCTGTATTCCCCAGATATCGATTTTGATTGATCGGATCATATCGTCTGCCATCTTGAACTAAATTTTTGACTAGAAATTCGTAATTCGCGATCCCAAAAACCCCTCAGATATCGAAATTGATCGATTTGAATCTAAATAACAAAAGTCGTCAGCCATATTGGCGCTGCCATTTTAAATTTCTGAATTTTGATCAAGAATTTATAATTGGCGATCTCGAAAACCCCCAGATATCAATTTTGAGTCGAATCGGATTAGTGATAAAGCCGTTAGCCATCTTGAAGGTGCCATTCTGAACTAAATTTTTTACTAGAAATTCGTAATTGGCGAACCCGAAAATCCCCAGATATAGATTTTAATCGATTTGGACCATAAATGACAAAAGTCATCCGCCATATTGGCACCGCCATTTTGAATTTCTAAATTTTGATCAAGAGTTCATAATTGGCGATCTCGAAAACCCCCAGATATCGATTTTGATCGACTTGGACCATAAATGACAAAAGTCGTCCGCCATATTGGCGCCGCCACTTTGAATTTCTAAATTTTGACCAAGAATTCATAATTTTTGATCTCGAAAACCTTCAGATATCTATTTCGAGTCGAATCCGATCATGAAAGATAAAGTCGTAAGCCATCTTGAAGTCGCCATCTTGAATTAAATTTTTGACTAGAAATTCGTAATTGGCGAACCCGACAACCCCCAGATATAGATTTTAATCGATTTGGACCATAAATGACAAAAGTTATCCGCTATATTGGCGCCGCCATTTTAAATTTCTAAACGTTGATCAAGAGTTCATAATTGGCGATTTCGAAAACCCCCAGATCAATTTTGAGTCGAATCGGATCATAAACGATGAAGTCGTCCGCCATCTTGAAGTCGCCATCCTGAACTAAATTTTTGACTAGAAATTTGTAATCGGCGAACCCGAAAACTCCCGGATATCGATTTTGATCGATTTAGACCATAAATGACAAAAGTTGTTCGCCATATTGGCACCGTTATTTTTAATTTCCAAATTTTGACCAAGAATCGGATCATAAACGATAAAGTCATCCGCTATCTTGAAGCCGCCATCTTGTTTTTTTCTTATATGAAAATATTAAAGTGTATTGTCACCAGACTTATACAAATGTGCAAAATTTCAAAGCTCTAGCTTAATTAGAAGAAATTTTGATTGCAAGATTTGATCTAAACAAACTAACTAACTAACATTGTAAGTTTTTAAAAATATAGATACTTAAACGAGCGGCTCAAACGATTGGTGCAAGCATTTGGATTATTTACGATTCATTACTGATAATATTTTCTTTCAAATGTAAAATTTTAGTATTTATGTATTTACAAACTTAATTTCGCATATAAAAATAGATTCTATGAGATTTGTATGAGTTAGTTTTTAAATAGAATATTCTTAAATTGGACCTTGAATCCACATGTCCAAGATTATTTTTTCACAAATCCTACACTACCTACTTTGTCTAAAAAATAACGTCATCGCTACTACGCTACTTAATGACAAAGCCATGAAGACGCAAAAATTGTTATATTTTCTAGTCTTTTTCGATAAATTGGTCATTCGATGTATTTTGATACGGTAAATTGTATTTCGCTGAACTGTCCGTTCGGTGAAATTACTTTCGGTGTACAGTTTTCGGTGAATTGTTTTCGGTTAAAAATTTTCAGTAAATTGTCCGCGACGCAATTTTAATATGATATTAGAAAATTTATTTACCCGCTAACAGTTACTTTAACAGCCGATTAATAATTTGGCCCTTAATAGATCTGAAACTGCCCATATGATAACTAAGACCAGACACATTAACTTAACTCCATGTTTCTACATAATCGACAAATAGTTTTTCGTAGCGCTTTATGTTTGTCAAATATTGCGAACATAGTTGTATGCATCAACCGTTTTTTTGTTTTGAACAGTTGAGAAAATTAACATGATTTTTAAATCAATGCTTAACATTGTTGCTATAGCAGAGTGCTCGTGTTTGGATGCATCCATACACCAGACCTAGGAAGACGTAAAATGTAAGAACGAGTATTCAATAGATTTATTTAAATTAGAAATTTTCTCGGACGATGGTTAATAAAACCGAAACGTAATATAATAATAAACTTTATTTTAACGATCGAAATCCCACATCAATCAATTTAATTTTCACGGTCAAGAAAATAAAAACATTTATATAAGAGACAATGCTTTATGCACATTAATTTATTTTAATACACCTAAATATCGTTTCCAAAATTTGGCAGGATATAGAACAGTGTCAGCAATCAATTTATGTTACTAATTCGAAAATTTTGAATAGTGCCCTTTTGTACAAGATAATTTTTGGCAAAATATGAATTTAAGTTACTTAGAACATTAACTTGCTGTACGCAAGCTTCTGGCTCACGGACTGACAAGCATTAAAGCATTCTAATATTAATTATATAGGCCAGAAAAATTGTGGTAGTGGTTATTTTTTACTTGTGAGTCTATATTTCAATAAAGCGTGTTTTCTAAAATATATTTTTATTATTCACGACATCGAGGCAAGTGATCATTATATTTTCATCTAGTTATATCAGAAAAAAATATATGTATAATAAATTGGACGCATTCATCTGAATTGAAATCTGTTACGATTTTCCTGAAAATAGCAAAATATGGCTGCCGATGCCGGTGTTGTGTGAAGAAAATAAGTTTTAATCTGAACTTGTGAATTCGAATCACAAGCGTGCGTATACGTTTGTAGAATATAGTGGGAGTTGCGGTTTCCGGCAAGGAGTTTTCTGCCTAACGATTTCGATTTCACCCACTAAGGATACTATTTACCAGTTCGTTAGAGGGAGCGCTTGTTAATCATTGTAAAAATGAACGGTGTTGGAATTCGACTCATTCGGAGATTTCCCCAGGAAGATATATGGATGCTTACAAATTTTGTGAACGTCGTTGAAAAGCACTGTTTACATACACAATTTAAACACCTAGTTAGCGTAACATTGTTTATATGCGCACTCATTACACTTAGCTGACAAGATTATAAATACTAATTATTCTTTTATGCTAAAAAAGGTCATGTCGCATTTTTTTCTGCTAACGATAATTTTGTATATATTTTACCCACAACCGTTGTATTTACCAAATAAAACATGTTTCGGGTGAGCTACTACTTCCAATATTCTCTTATAACTTCAATTACAGAACCTGTATTTATAGTTAGATAGTGCCTAATAGTTTGGCAGCTGACATTTGGATTTGTGCTTTTTATTCTTAATATATCCGTTTTATATATCCAGTCTCGAATCAGACTTTATAAAAAATTCAATCAATTTTTTAATTTATTGGGACCGCTATTAAATACTGTAATTATTGCAATTGGTTTAGTTCCGTGTTTATGCGAAAGCTCATGGCTGCATATGTAAATTAGAGATAAACATTACATAATTTTTGGAAATAAATTAATTTTTTGGTATAATTGTTAGATTTGTAGTTCTACTTATCCCCTGATGATGTCAACTTAGTTGGCCCTTGTCTTTGTAAAATCTTTTCGAAGAATGCGACGCATTTCGAGTACAATTTTTTTGAAAGTATATTATAACTTGAGTATTAGGGCTCTTTCTCTAGCTAACACTAACTTACTGTCAAAAGTTCAATTTTACTAAGATTTGGACGGTGAGTTGAAGTTAACTAGGGCAAGATCCTTACTGTTTTTGGAGAAAATGGATTAGTAAATATACCAGTATACCTAGGTAAAATTTTACAGTGATCGGACATGAGGAAATTGAAATATAACTCCCTATACTCCCATCCGAATGACTATTCTGCTATGATATCTCGACTTGATGAAGCTAAAATACCACACAATATGATTTCTAAATTTAATTCTCAAGCTCGAAAGTTCGGAACCAATGAAGAAAACAAATAAACAATAAAACAAATTCAAATCAACTGAACAATGTATTGTGATAACAAATATATCATACAACAAAAAGGTAAAAATTTCCCTATCTAGCTAAATAAAATAATTATGATTCTAAAATTAAAATAATTTGGGTATAATTAAGTTGAAAATATAATTTATAAAATGAATTAATTGTCAAAAATTTTACCAATTTAAATTTTTTTATTAACCTTAAAATTCAATTCAAATTCCTAAAAACTCGATCTGTTTCTATTTCTATCTTGAAAATTCTTTAACTACTTTTCTTTCTTCAATCTATTTTTCTCCAATTCGTCAAAGAGCCGTATATTCTCTATTTTATTCCAACATTCTTTTTTCGACAAAATTCTAGTTTCCCTTAAAATTTTCAATTTTCTTATAATTTTCATTCCCTGGCAACCTCTAATTTTCAATTTTTCCACAATCTCCTTTATATTTTTCCTCATGCCGTATGAGGAAGGCTACTAGCCGTATATAAGAATCCTATATATTTATGTCCGTGCGCAATATTGGTTAGAGTCACGAGATGATGGAAATTGGTGGTGAATGCACACCATAGTACCATTTAATTATTTGTACTTTCTCTTCTGTTAAATAAATATTCATTTTAACAGGTTAATATCATTTTGAGTGCAATAATACTTAAGTTTCGTTAGGTTATCTGTGACCTAAGTCCAACGGACTCTAGTAAATAATAAATAAATCCATACCATCGACAATCACAACGGTTCGGCGTCAGCGGCGGCGCATTGGATCGCCCCACCCCAATTACATTCCATTAGATGACATTCTCGCCCGTATTGTACATGTACATAAATGTGTAGGATTTCCCTATACGGCTAGTCGCTGTCCCCGATCTGTAAAAAATCGCAAATACCAACTTGAATCTTTCGTGACATAAGCTTAACAAAAAAAGAAAATCAATTTTGACTCTCTTGAACATATATAAAATACTGCATAACCGATTAGATTGTATTCATTTAGAAAATAGAATTAACTTTCATGGTCCAAGGCCGAACGCTCGTCTGCACAATGCATTTTACGTCAATACCAGGAGAACTAATATTCAGGTCAAGTCTCCAATATATGTGCAAGATATTTAATGAAGTCGCTCAAATGTGCGACCTCAACTATGATAGTCTAAACCACATTATTCATATGTACAAAGATTCATTTAACTAATTAAGTCTAATTATAACAATCTAATCTAATTATAATATCTGTCTAATCTTTCTTGTAATTAATAAATAATAAATTATTGTAATTATGTAATATAATGTAATGTAATGTAATGAATGTATGTTTGTATTGTAATGATATTACGAGTTGGTGTTAAATAAAAAATATAGATGAAATGGATTGGTATCGACTAAAATTGGAATTTTGAAAAGTGAAATATTGTAAATTGTGAAAATTTTAATTTCTTGCCAGGGCGCCAAATCTAAAATTGAATTACCAACTTCAGATTGAATACTGTGCCTAAACTGCAAACAGTTTCTCTTAATCTCAAGAGCAGGTTCTATATATTTAAGGTTGTTACTCAATTTAAAATAACGAAAAGATATCAAGAAAAATACTTATATTACTAAAGAACAAATGGAACTGTCACCAGTTAAATGACGTACAAAAGTCCTTAAAACTAACTAAAATACAAATTTGTCTTTATTATTTTTGCTCGAGCCTATTAAAGCTTTTATTATTTAAAAAGAGTACCTTTTTCGCACGCTAATCACTCGTTGATATCGTTCTTTGGTTCAAACTTTAGTTTCCAAATTAATTTTCCACTACTCGCAATCCTTAACCAATCTATTATTTTCCTTTTTTTTTCTCTTCCAAAGTAATCCAATCCCAAAATGTTTTTCTTTTGCTTTATTTCTGCTTCTTTAACTTCTGCTATTCATAAATAATCTCCGTCTACTCAAAATCTTCCTTATTTAATTTTCCTATATTTTTTCTCTCCGTCAAAATTCATCATAATAAATCTCCCGTCAAAATTCTCACTTGCTTGATCTCCCTTCACTTTTTTTGTACTTTTCTAATAATGTTTGTGAATATTGGAATTTATTGTTTATAACTACAGTACAACTCCTACTAAGCCTTTTCTACTGAGTTTTTATAATTATTATCAATAGTAGTTTATATTTTAAAAATATCATCTCACAAAAAAAAACTCTAATAACTATAACAAGTATTTCTTAAACTAATATCGTCAATAAATTATCGTTATTTTATCTAATTTTTGTTGACTATTTAACTACCTGCAGTATACACACAGCCATGCTCCATTCAATCTAAAGTTGAAGGTAGTAGTTATTTCGGTAACGAATGTTATATTGCCATAGTATGTATGGATGTATGTATTATGTAATGTAAATTAATGTAATTTTGTAAATTTTTATCTCATAATTGTTATTTTTATATATTTTGTTCATTATTATTTCTGTAATTGTGTGTCAACCTATTGAAAATAAACGTATTATTATTATTAACAAAACAAATTTGTTTCTTTCCTTTTTATTCAATCATCATGTGATATTAAACCTTTTTTCACTTTTATCAATTTCCCGTACAAACTAATTAAAAATCTTATATCTATATGAACATATTAAATGCGTAAACAGTTCGAGATGTTTTAAACGTTTTAATAATTAGTATAACAATAATTGAGTGCATTTACTTAAAATAACTGATTCTATATATCATTAAATTATGTTAAAAATATCTCTATCTGACTTTAATGCCTGAAATACTAAAATTGTATGTATTTATTGAAAATATCTGTCTTCTGTAAAATACCTTGATATTTTATCAAACAGAACAAATAAAATAAACATGCATGCAATTTTCTGATCAGAATAATATGCATGTTATTCACTATACACAACTCAAACGAACTTGAATATGAAATACGAGGTATTGTGTAAGTGAAAATATGATTTTTAAAATAATTTTTATTAAACTATACTAAACTAAACCAACCTAAACTGAATTAAACTAAATAATAATAATTATTAATGAAACAAAAGAGGATTAAAAACAATATAATAATAATAAATAATAATAATAATAATAACTTTATTATTCAGAGAAAATTTTACAAAAGAAAAATAACTACAAAAAAGTGCGCTTAAGTTTTGATTGCAAAACTTGTGTGCGCACCTTTAAATGCAACTTTATTGTTTATAATCTAAAATGTGATTTAATTATTACTGTATCTAAAGTTAGATTTAAATTTTCAATTTTAAAATAAAATATACATATTGTGAGCAACTTATTAAAAATTTAAAAAATTCTTAAGGATTACTTTAGTTTATACCTTGTCTATGATTAGGTTAAGAGTTTGTCTATTTTCAAGTATCCATGCATTGACTGATTTCTTAAAAGGTAAGTAAATAAAACTTTTTGTTTCTCAATGTAGATGGTAGTATATTATAAATTTTCGAACATTAATATTTAAAATATCTTTGCCCTATAGTTTTTTTTGAGTTTAATGTAATTTGATTTTTATTTTCATTACTTCTTGTGTGGTAATCATGACTTACAAATAGCATTTGATTTTTATTTTTAAATTGATTTAGGAGTACCACACTAGAGTACAATTGCCTTATGTCAAATACTTTACATTCATTGTACAACATGTCTGTAGCATATCTTATATTTTTACTATAAATTATTTTTATTATTTAATTTTGTATTCTTCGTAACGGTTTTAGAATACTCTTTCCAACTCCTCCCCATCCTATGATACCATATCTTAATATAGATTCCACCAGAGACTTATATACTATTGTTGTTTCTTTTACTTTTAGTATATCTCGCAATACTTTAAATTTGTGCAATAAACCCCTTAGTTTTTTATGGGTATTCTTTACGTGCACATCCCACCTGAGATGGTTATCTAAGTAGATTAATAGATATTTTTATTACTAACCGATTTTATTTTAGTTTGAGCTAGTCTGGAAAGAATATTAAGTTCTGAGAAATTTGGTAATTGATTTTGATATGAACTAATAGGTAAAAAGTAAGTTTTAGAATAATTAATAGTCAACTTCTTATTGTCAAACCAGTTTTTAATAAATTCACTTTCAGCTTTTTCTTTTAGGTTTTCCAAGTGGAGTCTTCAAGGAAAATTGCTGTATCATCAGCAAAACATAGGACATTTTCTGTAATGTTTATAGAAAGCAAATCGTTCATGTATATTATGAAGAGAATAGGTCCGAGAACTGTACCCTGTGGCACGCCATATGTTACAGCTCCCAAATCACTGAGCTCTCCATTTATTTTAACATACAGATTTCTTTCCTGTAAGTAATTATCAAACAGACGGTAACTTGTCCCCCTAAAGTCAACTGTTCAAGCAACCTCTTGTGGCAGACAGTGTCGAACGTTTTTTTTAAATCTAAAAATATACATAATGCTGGCGTTCTATTATCTACAGCTTTATACATTAATGAAGTAAGTGAGTACTGATATAGCATCGTTTGATGATTTTCTTTTTTGAAAGCCAAATTGATTCTCAGAAATTAATTTAAACTTTTCCAGATAATCAACTATTCTAATTTTTAATATTTTTTCTAACACTTTTCCGATACTAGATAATGATGAAGATAATAATGAAATTGGCCGGTAATTTTCAACTTTATGATTATCTCCATTTTTGTATAGTGGTGTCACTATTGCATCCTTAAAAGCTTTTGGGTAGATACCTGTTTCGAAAATGTTGTTGAAAATATAACATAGTACAGGGGATATAATGTTCTTAATTTTTTTCAGATCATCTGCTCGTATACCGTCTTTTTCTGGTGCTTTGTTTAATTTTAAGTCATCTATACAATTCTGGACCTCTTCAGTGTTCGTAGGATGTAAGAAAAAGTTGTGCTGTACTCCTTGTAGTGCTGGGAGTTCATATTCAGCGGTTATATCATCGGCTAACATGCGCCCAATGTACGAATAATATTTCATAAACGTGTTTGCAATCTCCTTATTATTATTTATGTTTGTGTTTTTCGTCGTATTTACAATGTAATCTATAATGGTGGATGGTTTTTTATTTTTGTTTGTAATTTTATTGACAGTGGCCCGTAATATTTTCGTATTTGTCATATTTTTGTAAATTAAATTTTTATAATAGTTATTTTTTACTTTTTTAATTAAATTTGTCAATTTATTTCTGTATGCATTATAATTTGCCTTTGTTTCTTCTGTTGGGTGTTTTACATATTTTTGAAATAATCGATCTCTTACATTTATAGATTTAATTATAGCAGTTGTAATCCATGGATTCCTCTTTTTTGTTTTGCCATTTATTTTCCTTTCCTATTTGCTGTTTTGAATTGCCTTATTCAGCTCATACAGTAATATATTGGTGCTTTCATTTGGATCTTGCAGATTGTATATTTGATCCCACTGTATATTTTTTACATTGTCAACAAATTTTTTCTGATTCCATAACTTGCTCAATTTTTAAATGTATTGTTGTTATGTAGTGATCAGTAATGTTACTTTTTAGAATGATTGGTATACAGTCATTTTCTCCTAATGTATAATATGGTTCCTAATATACAATCATTGTCTTCCTTTATACTAAATTTTGCTCTCAGCAGTCTCAGCATGAAGTAATTTGACCATAACGTAGATGGCTTTGTAGATATATTAAAAAAGAATGCAATCATGTTCAGATCAGGATATCCTATTTTTTTCGTGGTAATAATCCATGATACGTTTGTGCTATTCCGTTAAAAATAAAATCATTGTTATTTTACAGGTATATAAGCAACTGATGGATTATTGTTTGAGTAATAAGGTTGAGCGAGGAAAATATTTAAGTAAAAATTTGAAATTAAGACTGTAGACACTTAAAAATACAAAGAACTCCTCCAAAAATTTCACATAAATAATGTAATTTCGCTAAAAGCCCACGATAAGAGGGCAAATATAAAGCAAATTGCTGGTACTCATTAAATGGGAGCACATTCTGATTTTCGATCTAGAAAGATGAAGTAAATAAAAACAACAAGCCGGTGTACAAATCTTGGTATGTATCTTGGGTATAAATGAAAAAGTAAATAACATCCCGTTTTTTACATTGTGAAGATGTAAAAAACTGACTTATACAAGTCTTATAATTTGACGTCGTATGGCAGCATTTGTTTCGGTGGTTTTTGCTTTTAATCTATGAGAGAATTTAAGGAATGGAATAAGTTTGCCGAATAAATCATCGAACTGCGGTTCATCTATCAATCAATTCAATCGTAAACTATTAATAGATTCAATTCATCAAAGCAATACGCGATGTATCGCATATTTTTTCGTTTATACGATTATAGCTATGCATATACTCGCAGGTTGACACTGCCTGAGCATCGCTATCTCGATTCATTTAACTGTGAACTAAAAACAAAGCTTTAACGTAAGAATAGCAAAACGATGGCATTTTGATATTCCTTTGTCTCATCATCCCGTTCTCCATAAAATGAACGTGAATGTTCAACGTGCTGTCACTTATGTTATAAAAGTGATCGCATATAACATGTGTTTCCTTATCTGGTGCTTGCTGTAAAGGGAAACAACATATTGTTACTTGATTTCTTGGCATATAGGAGAAATACAAACATTTTCAGCATACGTTGGCGACGATGCTGAATAATACTTTTGACAGAGCTATATATACAGGGTCGGGCAATAGTGCGTCAGACCTCGATATCTCGAGTACTACGATAGCTAGAATTTTTTTAAAAAATTACAAGTAAACTAGATAAAAAAGTCTATAACTGGAAATTATTTTCGAACATACAGGGCGAGCCAAGACGAAATTACAGGACCAACTGCTTTTTTTAAAAATGGAATGCTATGTATATCAGTGCATTTTTGAACCCTCTTTCTAGGCTCTATTCATTCCTATATTAGCATTGAATATCCCCCAACAACTTGGATGTAATGAATTGTTTTGTTGAAATAATGCAATCTGCAGATGGATATTAAAAAAATCACCACGGCCACAATTATGGGTTTTAAGAAAAACTTATGTGCATACCAGTTACAAGGCATTTAATTAATGTTTTAGAAACATTTTCATTTCCTAAAAATGTACAGGGTGGCCAAAAATTATGCTTCAATTAATAACATTTTAAATTGAATTTTCTCAATTTTTTCAAATGAAACACCCTGTATATTTTTCTTTCCTAGGGCTAATTGCAACCAATTTCATTTTATTGAGCAATAATTACAAAATTCAAAAATAAACTTAAAAGAAGAGGTTTCTTCAAATAACTCAGTAGAAAAAATTATAATAAATTGTTCAACGTGTTGCCCGTTTTGATCGATACACATCTCTATACGCTTTTGAAATAAGGTTCCCACTGTTCCTAAGACTGCCGGTGTGATAGATGTAAAGGCAGTTATTATTCTTTCCTTTATATTTTCTACTGTTGTACAATTTCCTTACGTATTCCCATAAAAAGAAATCCATTTTGTAAGATATGGGGATCTAGCAGGGCATTTAGTGGATCCATTTTTTCCAATCCATTGATTAGGATAGGTATTATTTAAGTGGTCTCTAACTGCATTTAAATAATGTGGTGGAGCACCATCTTGCTGAAACCACATCCTATTTCGAGTTCTTTCAGGGAGATTTACCAATAATTGTGGCAAAAAATAAAGATAAATAGCTCCAGTCAAAGCACCATCAAAGAAATGTGGTCCTAGTACATGTTCTCCAATAATTCCTCCCCAAGCGTTTATAGACCATCTGTGTTGGTTATCAACTTGCATAAAAAAGTGATGATTTTCCAAAGCATAATAATGGAAATTGTGCTTATTATCAAATCCATTTTCATGAAAAGTTGCCTCATCACTGAATAAAACAGTATTGAAGAAGTTGACACCATGTTGCATTTCACCTCTGGCATTGTAGGCGCTTTTGAAAATCGTCATCAGATAATTCCTGGTGCATTTGAATATGATATGCATGCAACTTATTTATTTTTAAGATTCGATCCACAGACCGTCTACTTATTCCTACTAATGAGTTCACAACACGTTTTATTCTTTCACTTTTTTTATGTTTCCAGTTTCGAGCAAAACTATCGAGAAGGTGTTGGAAGCTGCTAACATCAGGAATCCTTCTTTCAGGATAACGTTGGTGTTAAATTCTATTGGCAAGTAAACAATTTCTGTCTGACTCGTCCAAAACAAAAGTCATGTCTACAAGTTCCTCTTTATTAAAATTCATATTGTAAAATTCTAAATATATTAAATTCAATACAAATTGTAACGACCGATAAGTGTGATAAATGCTCCTTTGTACACGACAATTTATACCAAACTGAGGTTTTATTACTTGTCGAATAACGAAAACAGCAAAAAAAAGTACAAACAAACATTATAGTAAAGGACCGGTTAAATACTGTTTACTCATTTCAATGGATTGGAAGAAATGGTCCCACTAAATGGCCTCATTTCAAAATTGCATAAAGACGTGTGTTAATCAAACTAGGCAACATGTCGAATACCTATTATAAATTTTTCTAACGAATTATTTGAGGGAACCTTTATTCTTGAATTTGACATTTATTTATAAACCGAAAATGGTCGCAATTAGCCATAGGGAAGTACTTACAAAAAATGTTCGTTTTTCATTTCTACATCGCATCGTAGAAAAATATACAGGGTGTTCCATTTGAAAAAATTGAGAAAATTCAATTTAAAAAGTTCTTAATTGAAAAATAAACACTTATTCATTTATAAAACGAAAATGGTTGCAACTAGCCCTAGGAAAGTACTTACGAAAAATGTTCGTTTTTTATTTCTACATCACATCGTCGAAAAATATACAGAAAAAATTCAATTTATAATGTTCTCAATTAAAAAATAATTTTTTGCGGCCCTGTACATTTTTAGGAAATGAAAATAATTCAAAAACCTTAATTAGATGTCTCGTAACTGGTATTCACATAAGTTTTTCTTAAAACCCATAATTGTGACTGTGGTGATTTTTTTAATATCCATCTGCAGATTGCATTATTTCAACAAAAAAATTCATTACATCCAAGTGGTCGGAATATATTCAATGCTAATATAGGAATGAAGAGAGCCTAGAAAGAGGCTCCAAAAAATGTACTGATATACATAGTATTCCATATTAAAAAAGGCACTTGGTCCTGTAATTTCGTTTTGGCTCGCCCTGTACATTCGAAAAAAATTTCCAGTTATAGACTTTTTTATCTAGTTTACCTGCAATTTTTTAAAAAATTTCTAGTTACCGTAGAACCCGAGATATCGAGGTGCGATGCACTATTGCCCCACACTGTATATATATTATATATTGCTTTTGGAATCGTTTGGTTACCCCATCATCGCAGTCTCCTTCTGTGCCATGGGACCACACCACTCGCCTTCCGCAACCGAGCTGGTCAGTTGCATACCTGCTCCAGCTAAAACTTCAAATGCAGCTTCGTTTTTAGTCGATTAAGGCTTTAAAAAAATGATGGAGCGTTCAAGTGGGACAAAATCATCCGGAGGTAAAATGCCCTCCCGATCGGATCTCCGGGGGAGGGTGCCCACTGGGACACCTCATCGAATATCGAAAAAACACCGACAAGTTAAATCCAACAAAACTAATTCTTTCATCTACGGCGCTTGGAATGTTCGTACTTTGAACGACAGCACTCGCACCGATCGGCCTGAAAGAAGAACTGCTCTAATAGATAGAGAACTTCACCGACTCAATGTTGACGTTGCAGCTCTCAGCGAAACTCGATTTTTGGAGGAAGGCTCTCTCACAGAAAAGTACTACACCTTCTATTGGAAAGGTCTTCCCACCAATTCAAGAAGACAACATGGAGTAGGATTTGCCGTTCGGAATCAACTTGTATCCAACTTAACACAAGTACCACAAGGCCTATCCGAGCGTCTAATGCTGCTACGCTATGAGCTATCAGATGGCAACGCGGTAAATCTAATAAGCGCCTACGCTCCCACTCTGGATGCAAGTCACGAAACCAAGGAAATCTTCTATCAACAGCTGGAAGAAACCCTCGGTAGAATACCTAAAACGGAACGACTCGTTATTCTTGGCGATTTTAACGCTAGAGTAGGGAGAGATGCAGACACCTGGCCAGGCATCATAGGCAAGAACGGTTTGGGCAACATGAACGCTAACGGTCAACTACTCCTAACTAAATGCGCCGAACATGATCTAGTTATAACAAACACCATTTTCCGACAAAAGGATAAATTTAAAGGCACCTGGCGTCACCCCAGATCAGGTCACTGGCATCTACTGGACTATGTTATCGTACGTAGGAAGCATCTCAAGGACGTCCAAATTACAAAGGCGCGCATTGATCGCGAATGTTGGACCGATCATCGTCCTGTTGTCTCTAAAATGAAAATTTTTATGAGACCCAAACACCGAAGAACTCAAGTAAAACGTAGACCCTGTCTCTGTATTAGTAAATTGCGTGGCCAACAAACCGTCGAACAGCTAAAGCAAAAAGTTCAAGAGAATTTGAGTGCACTAGAAGAAACCAATTCTGTAGATGTCGCTACTACCTGGACATAAATTAAAGACAGTTTAAAAAGTGCGAGTGTGGAAATTCTTGGCACTGCAGCAAGTAAAAAACAGGAGGACTGGTTCAATGATAATGAAGCTTTTATACAAGAACTTCTTGACCGCAAACATATTGCCTTCCAAAACGCTATCAACCACGACTCATCAAAAGCAGAAGCTTTTACCCAATCTAAGTATGAAACGCAACGCGAAACCAGAAGAATAAAGAACGAGTGGTGGGCAAGCAAAGCCAGAGAAATTCAAAGGTACGCCGATTCACACGACTACAGGAATTTCTTTCAATGAGTAAAAGCAGTGTACGGCCCCAGTCGGAAAAATATGTGCCCTATTAAAGATTTAAATGGAAATCTCCTCAAAGAAGACCAGGAAATAAGAGCCCGATGGAAAGAACACTACTCTAACATTCTTAACCAGCAAAGTCAAGCCGATCACGATATCATAAATCTTATCCCTCAGTATGACACCTTCGAAGACTTAGATAAACCACTAACAACGGAAGAGATCTTAACCGCCATTGGGCAGCTAAAAAATAACAAATCTCCCGGCGCCGACTCACTCCCGGCTGAGATCTTTAAAGCTGTGTCGTCAGAGCTCATACCCTACCTCAAAAAACTGTTTGATGTCGTGTGGGAAAGTGGTCAAGCTCCGCAGGAGTTTCGTGATACACTTTTAATCAACCTCTTCAAAAACAAAGGGAGCGCTGCGGACTGTGGAAATTACAGGGGTATAGCTCTCCTGGCTGTTGGAGGAAAGATACTCACTAAAGCGATGGCAAATAGGCTAACACCTGTTATGGAAAAGTTACTTCCTGAAACACTGAGTGGCTTTAGACCAAACCGAGGCACATCGGATTTAATCTTCACACTTAAACAGCTTCAAGAAAAAGCACTCGAACATCAAGGAGAAATTCACATGGCCTTCATTGATTTAACCAAGGCGTTTGACTAGGTGGACAGGGAAGTGGTCTGGAAAATTATGTTCCGCTTAGGTATCCCTAGAAAATTTGTGGAAGTATGTCGCAGTCTACATACAAACAACAACGCCCAGGTTATGTATAATAATGAGGCAACCGAACCTTTCCAAACCCTCACTGGAGTTAGGCAGGGATGTGTCCTGGCACCCCTACTCTTTAATTTGTTTACCACTGCTCTAACAATTATTGTTGACAACAAACTGACAGTCAGAGGAATAGGTCTCAGATACCGTTTTGATGGCGGTCTCTTTAACATAGGGCGCTTTAGAGCTTTCACGAAGACACGCACACGATTCATTTGTGATCTCCAGTATGCAGATGACTGTGCACTTTTAGCCTCTACGCCGGAAGAGCTTCAAGAACTTTTAGATGTGTATGCCCAGAGCTATGATTCCTTAGGACTTAAAATCAACATTGGAAAGACTAAGATTATGTTAACCCCTCATCAAGTGAACCAAATAGACATTACACTTAACGGAAATTCTCTTGAAGTGGTGGATCAGTTCAATTACTTAGGCAACGTTGTTAATGACAAAGCAAACATAGACAGCGAGATTCGCAATAGAATTAACGCTGCATCTAGAGCACTCTGGAGACTTAGAGAGAGAGTATTTGACAACCACGACCTTGTTTTGTCAACGAAAATGGCTGTCTACAGAGCAGTTGTCATTCCAACACTACTATATGGATGTGAAAGCTGGGTCACTTACCGTCGTCATGTGAAAGAATTAGAACGTTTTCAGCAAAGACACCTCAGAAGTATGATGAAAATCCGTTGGTTCCATCACATATCAAACGTGGAAGTACTCAGGAGAGCAAACAGCCTTCCAATTGAGGTGCTTATTTCAAGAGCACGCCTAAGATGGGCAGGTCACGTTCATCGTATGCATGATAACCGCCTTCCTAAATGTACACTTTATGGTGAATTGCTAAGCGGTAGAAGAAGGCGTGGCGGTCAACGAAAGAGGTTCAAAGACGCTCTCCATGAAAATCTAAAATCCTGCGGTATTGCAGACGAGCAATGGGAACAACTTGCAGCGGACAGAACCGAATGGCGAGGGGTTGTGGCCAGCTATCAAGGAAATGTTGCTGCAAGAAGGCCGAATCCAAGACCTAGCCAGGTCTATGTTTGTCCTGACTGCGGTCGACATGTGCTCTCCCGAATTGGCCTCTATAGCCATAGTCGTGTGCACCGTAGATGAATGGGAATTACAATAGCCTACACCTTTTAGTTGTTTTTTATTGTACACAATTTATCGACTGTAACATTTTTATACTCGGACTCGAGTAACGGCTAATAATAATTATATATTGCTATAATATTCCTCATCTTGAATATGTATGATAATAAATTAAATAGCACATAAATTTATTTAAAATAACAAAACAGGAGTCGGTTCTAGCGACATACAAACTTAGCAATCAAAGGGCATGCTTCAAGTAAAAGACGATGTAATTCAAATTTGTATTGGCATATAAAATCAAAAATTACAACAAAAACAACAAATTTTAAATTTAGTGTACTCAGCTTTCTGTAAATCGGGTCCAAAATTCGTATTATGTTTTTTTCTCATTTACTATTCCTAAAATTCTAATATATTTGCTTTTTTCTCAAATTGCTTTTTTTCTTCGACCTGCTTCCAATTCAACTTCCAAATCTCTTTCTATTTCCAAATCCATTTATTTCAAAATCTCCTTCCTAAATTAAAATTCTTGTTCTCCTTCCAATTAATACTTTTTATTCTTTTCAAAAATTAAAATTCTTCCTCTCCTTCAAATTAGTCATTTGTTATCTTCTTAATATTCTCAAAATTGTCTGTGCTTTTTCTTATTAAAAATTGTTATTTCTCTTAGTTCCGTTTTATTAACAACTCTCTCTTTTTTAAAATAAAACACTATCACTAAAATTTTTGTCATTTTCAATAATTTTAAAACAATCGTACCAACACAAATTTACATTACCCCGTCAATTGACACTGGGCATAACCTCAAATTGCCAGCCTGGCATATCTACTAGACCGTCAAAATGACTTAACTTAAAATTGTGACATAACTAATCATAAACATCAAACCATCAAAATGACTGTCAGAATTTACAAATATTAACGATTTTACAACTTTAATACTTCTGATAATATTTTCAAACAAATAAACGTTATTATGAAACATTGAAGGTAGATATCATATCAATATATATGTATATATATATAAAACATGCTGCACAAACATTCAGATTTTACCGATGACATTGTCATCTACTAAGTAACATGGGATTTCAAACCCAACTTAAAAAATAATTCTCGAGAACATTAATGCATTAATTGAATAATCAGTGAAACTAATGGCTGATTATATTGTATTGTCATAAATGTTTCAATTCAAGGGCTAGGTAAAAATAATTAGCGTGGGTAAAATGTATTACAATATTTTGTTGAATACAAACTGAGAAAGTTATGCAAATTATTGTTTATACGGCAGAATAGGGTCACATAAACCGCTTGTCGTTTTGCATAACTTTTTTTACCCTGGAATATTTATCATTTTGTTATCTGACACGGCCACGACTTTGACGGTTTAGACAATAAATGGGAGTAGAGGAAGTTAGCCGTAGGTCGGTCTCCCCCCACCACTGACCTTGACCGTGCGCCTGTGGTCCGTTCCTTCAAGGCCACGGTGGCACCGTAGGTTCGCATAGCATATACCGTGACCTTGACCTTGGACGGCCGCAGTGCGTTTCGACTTCAAGGGCGCAGTGTTGCTGTTACCCAGAACGATCACTTGCTGTGACCTTGGCCTTGGCTAACACTATTAGAGAATGCAAGGACGGAGCTTCCTCCTTGCCACGCAACTCGTAATGTGCCGTGGTTTGATATTTTGTGACGTAGTATATCTTTTCTATAAAAGAGTGAAAGGAGTTAATATGGGATCATTCTTAACGTCAATTTCCTAGAGTAAAGAAGCAAATATGTATTCGTGCAGTTTTTGTGGTGCAAGCTTCACTCGCAGTGACAATATGCGACGTCATCAGAGGGAGGCGTGTAACAGTTTAAATGGTAATGGACCGCCAGCAAAGAAAGTGAAATTGGATTCGAATCCATCAACATCGGTAATTATGCAGACGTGTTATAGCTGTAATGTGACTTTAACAACTAACCAAATGAAGTCTCATAAAAGAACACTACAACACAGAACAAATTCATGTGTACGTTTGATGGATGGTACAGAAATTGTTCGCAGTGCTTTCAAATATAGAATCATAACATACCGAGTGCATAGTGATAATGAGAAACTGGACTATATAATATTTTTCAACGAAATTCGACATAAAATATTGAATTTACTAGAAGAAATATTATTACTTCATAAAACTGTGAAAGTAAACATGGAGACATTTGCCAGCTATATATTACAAGCACAAGAAATAGCTGAAATTAAATCGTTTAATACGTGTAATAAAATATTGGATCAAGGTGTGGATTTAAACATTGCACTCGACACTTTTATAGACATGATGGTTGCGCAAACTACTGAGTTCCAAGAGCGTGATTCTGGTATGTAAATATCTTCTGGTATGTGGAATAACAATTGACATTTTTTTTTTTATTTTTAGGGTGGGCCCTCGAACAAATAAAATTTGTTGAAATTAATATAAACAAGTACAGTCCAATGGGTGGTTCATCATATATCAAGTTACCAAAGTTCATCGCAAATAAGAAGGCCGTAGTGAATATAGAAAACCAGGACCAATACTGTTTTGCTTGGGCAGTCACTTCAGCATTGTATCCTGCAAATGGTGGTACATCTCAAATGTCATCTTATCCACATTATTCAAGAGTTCTAAATTTGACAGGTATGAATTTTCCAATGAAATTGAGAGACATTTCAAAATTTGAGGAATTGAATAATATATCTATTAATGTGTATGGGTTAGAAAAGAAATTCGAGAATAATAAAGTAAAATATGATGTTGTCGGACCTTTGCGTTATTCTCAGAAGAAACTACGTATTCATGTTAACTTATTATTAATTTCCGCGGAATGTGATCAGAATCATCATTGTAAATCGGATTGTGCTAAAACTCACTATTGTTGGATAAAAAATTTATCTGGATTAGTATCAAATCAAATATCCGCTCACGGACATAGAAAATATTTTTGTGATGGGTGTTTGCTGTATTTCTGTAACGAACGTCAGCTAATGTCTCACCAAACAAATGATTGTAATCATATTTACACTACAACACCATCGACACAATTTCGGGTTGATAAATATGGGAAACGTGTACCGGAAAATATATTAAAATTTGAGAATTTTGACAGACAAATGCAAGTACCATTTGTAGTATATGCAGACTTTGAATCCATTTTGAAACCGATAAATACTTGCGAGCCAAATCCTGAACGCTCTTATACCAACAAAACGTTTATTCATGAACCTTACTCTTTCGCGTATTACATAAAATGTTCCTTTGATAATAGCATTTCTAAATTTGAACTATATCGCGGATCTGATGCAGCAAAAGTATTTGTATCATGTATAGAGGCTGATTTAAGGGAAATTTATAATAGATATATGAAAGATGTAATCCCCATGTCCCCGCTTACAGCGATAGAAAGAGAAAATTTTGACAATGCAACCATCTGTGGTATATGTGAGAAGCCTTTTGCAGAAGGTGATATAAAGGTGAAAGATCATTGCCACTTAACTGGTAAGATACGATTCGGTGCCGCGCACTCGATCTGTAATTTAAATTATAAACTACCAAATTTTGTACCTATCATATTTCACAACATGAGTGGATACGATATTCACTTATTTGTAAAAGAGTTATGCGCTCATAAAGATAAAGTTGACGTAATACCACAAAACAAAGAAAAATATATATCTTTTACAAAACATCTTTACATGCATGATTACGTTACTGACAAGGGGGAAACAAAAAATAAATATTTGCGGTTACGTTTCATCGATAGTTTTAAATTTATGTCAGCATCACTACAAAATTTAGGGGAAAATTTAAATGAAGGTCAAATGGTTACAATGAAGAACTTTTTTACCGATAATGCAAAATTTATTTTAATGCGACGGAAGGGTGTATTTCCATATAGTTTCGTAGATAACTTAGAGAAATTAAATAATCGTGTTCTACCCACCAAGCAGGAATTCTATGACAGCCTAAATGAAACACATATATCAGATGACGATTATGAAAGGGCTAAAAATGTGTGGGAATTGTTTGAGTGCCAGAGTTTGGGTGACTATTCAGACCTGTATTTAAAATCAGATGTCCTTCTTTTGTGTGACGTATTTGAAAATTTTCGTAAAATTTGCGTGAATAAATATAAATTGGATCCAGCTCAATATTACACAGCTCCAGGTTTATCTTGGGACGCTATGTTGAAACTAACAGCGGTAGAACTTGAATTGTTAACAGATATCGATATGATACATTTTTTTAAAAAAGCTATACGCGGTGGTGTCAGCCAGTGTACAGAAAGGAAGCATATCGCAAATAATAAGTTTGTACCCAATTATGATCCCTCAGAACCGTCGTCATTTATCACATATCTTGATGCTACGAACTTATACGGTCATAGTATGTCCCAAGCATTACCAACAGGGGGATTTGAGTGGCTGTCCGAAAGAGAAATTATCGACTTAGATGTTACTAATATTTCAGACGAGAGTCCACACGGGTATGTTTTTGAAGTAGACATACATTATCCGCAAGAGTTACACGATTTACATTCAGATCTCCCTTTCTTAGTAGAAAATATTATACCCCCCCAATCAAAATCAAAATCACCAAAATTAATCCCAAATTTGAATGATAAGAGACGATATGTTGTGCATTATAGAAACTTGAAACAAGCCATTGAAAATGGTTTAATGGTGTTAAAAACCCATAGAGTACTTAAGTTCAAGCAGTCGCCCTGGTTAAAAAAATACATCGATTTAAATACGCAAATGAGAAATTCAGCGACCAATAAATTTGAAAAAGACCAATATAAATTAATGAATAATGCAGTATTTGGTAAAACCATGGAAAATGTTGATAATAGAAGAGATATAAAGTTGATTACTCATTGGGAAAATGTTAGAAGAACTATAGGTGCAAACGCATTAATCGCTCGTCCAAATTTCAAATCTTGCACAATTTTTTCTGAGGATTTTGTAGCGATTGAAATGAGCAAATTGCAAGTAGTCTATAACAAACCAATTTACGTAGGATTTTGTATTCTTGAATTATCGAAGACGGTACTGTATAATTTTTTTTATGGTGTTATTAAACGTCAATTCGGTGCTAATGCTTCTTTGTTGTACACCGACACCGATTCCTTAATTATGAAAGTTTATACAGATAACTTCTATGACTTTATTGTACAAAATCCAGAAAAATTTGATACTTCTAATTACAGGGAGGGAAATAAATTTAATATTCCAAAAGGCTCGTCTGTGCTTGGGAATATGAAAGACGAATTCCCCGAAGATCCTATTATCAGCTTTTATGGTACTGGAGCGAAAGCGTACTACGTGCAATCGGTCGGTAATGAGTTGAAAAAAGCCAAGGGAGTAAAGAAATCTGTGATTGAAAAACAACTTACAATAGATGACTACAGAAAAATTGTTGAGCAGGGCGGGTTAATATTTCGTAAAATGAATACTTTCAGAAGTCACTTGCATGATATCTATACAGAGATGCGGAATAAAGTTGCTCTTTCTTATTATGACGATAAACGTTTTGTGATTCCCAATACCACTAAAACTCTACCCTGGGGTCACTCAGACATAACATTTTTTCAGAGTGAACCAGAGCAGAATTTAAAGTGGTTAATATCAGCCTTAAATAGTGTCGTTGAACGAAATGTTTTAAAGGATGATGATAAACTAGATGTGTTACTCAAAGCAATGAATGAGTTGAGTGATTAATTGTTAATAATGTTTCTACTTGTTAACGCAAAGGTCGACAATTATAATATTCAATTGAAAAATTCATTGTGATATTTCATGTTATGTGTAAGTCGAAGTAAGAGATATTTGTATGAAATAAAATGTTAATTTATAAATAAAGATTTAAATTACTAAATGGTATTTTTATTGTATGAGTACTGTAGGCAATAAGATAGAGAGAGACGATAGGAAGAGTGGGGTGGGAAGTAGGGGGTTAGTTAGAGTGTGTAGGGAAATAATTTGAACCAATAGGAACAAGAGTGGTAGGGAGTGGAGGGGTTAGTTCAGCGTTATGGGCTTCAGAGATGCTACAAAGATTCTTTCCGTCTCCAGCTCTCGAGTTGTAAGGAAGTGTGCAAAATAGTGCTGTCTGCTCTATTCCTAGCATTCTTTGTGTTCTGTGTTTTGTGTTTCGTGCCCGTTTCTCGTGTCCGTTTTGTGTTTGTTGTGACAATGGTAGGACAAAAAAAGATTGGTGTTTCTGGTGGTAGCGGTAAGGGAGGCGCTTTGTTGAGTGCTGTGGCTGCATACTTAATTAATTATATGCCAGGGCAAGACGACAATGGCGACGCTTGTCCGGGTAATGGTGTGGCGAACAATGGCGACGCTTGTCCGGGTAATGGTGTGGCGAACAACCAGACGAGCCCTGGCGTGGGTGACAATGGCGACGCTTGTCCGGGTAATGGTGTGGCGAACAACCAGACGAGTCCTGGCATGGGTTTACTACCGGATATTGAAATCCCGACGGATTTGACCGATTTGAACGATGATTTGCTGGGTGATTTCGATTTCTCCGAATTGGACGCGCAGGCTTTGGCTTCAGATGAAGCCAGAGCTAGTACATCTAATGGAGAGGCCTACCCGAACGCCGCGTGGTCTAGGTTCCCTACGGTTACGGAGACAAATTCTGAGGACGAATTTCAACCTGCCCAACCAAAGATTTATTCGCAGAAAGGCCAAAAGAAGATGACGACGCATCCTTCAACATCTACAAAGCAGCCGCAGGTAGAGAATACCGAGAAAGATGATGACGTGTCGATTCTTAGAAGAATTTTATCGGCGCAAGCATCTGTACCTGCTCGCCTGAGCCCTATTCCCGATGTTGGCTCAGACGAGGGGCAGGTAGAGATACCTGAAAAGCCTAAGAAAGCAGCAGCTAAAAATAAAAAGCCGTTATCGGGAAGGAAACCGGTGGTTAAAAAAGCTGCTGCAAAAAAGTCGGTAGCTAAGAAACCGAAAAAAGATGCTGCAAAAAAGCCGACGAAAGTGCAACCGGTATGTTCGAGCGCGCCGTTGCCAGGATGCTCTCATGCGGTGTTGCCAACGCAGGAACCCCGTAACCGTGCTCTGGTTGTGAATGAAAGTGATTCTGATTCACAATCGGAGTTATTCTCCCAAGAAGAGCAAAATGAAACTTTCAAAAATTTCTTGAACATGTATGAACAGTTGCAGCGGGAGGATAGGGAACTTAAAAGTGCAACTGATGATGACAGCAAATTAAAGGATCACGCGCAGTCCCTCAAAAGGAAGGCGGAGATGTTGAATTCTCGGGCCGATGAAATGCTCAGAGGCATTGCGAAGCGTCGCAAAGCCTCTGAGAGATGTACAAGGAAGCTAAATGCTATAAAAAAGAAACTGGGAATAAGGTAGTGCGTAAACACACTACAGAATGTTGCATTAAAAATGTTTGTACATAAATTTAGTATTAGGTTAGGGTTAAGAGAAAAAATGTAAAAAAATATAAAAGTAAAAATGTAAAACTGAAAAAAAATGAGGTTAGATTAGGTTAGAAAAATGTAAAAAATTGAAATGTAAAAAAATAGGTTAGGTTAGAAAAAATGTAAAAAAAAATTTAAATGCAAAAATGTGAAAAAAAAATTAGGTTAGGTTAGGTTAGGTTAGAAAAAATGTAAATGTAGAAAGTAATAACACCCCCCCCCCCAACCCCCCCCCACCCCCCCCCCGCGTCACGCGCTGGGTTATGGTTAGTTCAGGTTTATATATTTAAAAAAAAAAAAAAAAAAAAAAAAGCGGGTCAAAAAATTAAAAAAAGGTTTATGCGGGCGAAGCGACCGAAGGCTGCAAGCGTCGCCCCCGCCTCTGCCAAAACCCCCCGCGCCCACCCACCCACCCGGGGGGGGGGACCAAGGTAGCGCAGTGGTATAGCGGAAAATTGTTATTTAATTTTATAATTATAATTTTATAATTCTATAATTTTATAATTATAATTTTATAATTCTATAATTTTATAATTCTATAATTTTATAATTTTATAATTTACGTGTTGAAAAAAATCCCTGCAAGTGCTAGGGATTGAACTACCAAACCTTCGTTCACAAAGTTTACAAAGCAAGCCACGTTACCACTGGGCTACCTTGGTCCTAGGAAACTCTTATACTTTACTCTTATACTTACCTATAACGCGAGTTTATATATATATTTCATGGAATTTTTGGTAAATTGTGTATTTAAGTATATAATTAGATTAGAACTGTTGTATTCATCGTAGATGAAATAAAAAATAAATTTTAATACATTTATTTATACACAAATATTGGACAAAAAAAAAAATATATATATATATATATAAACAACTGAAAAACTTCCAAAGTACACTCAGACACGCGTAAGGGGTCATTTTCGACTAAACTGACCACTGGGAATCGATTCCGATAATTTCCGAATCGATCCGAACACTACCGAACGCGTTATTCACTGTTTTGTCAAGGATTGGGGGAATAAAAAAATCAAAACACGTTTCAGGGGAGTTCACACATGCAAAGGCTGCAATTTTAAGCGAAAAGCCGAACTCATGCCGAACACTCCCGAAGTTTCCCGAAGCCACCCGAAGACGCCCGAGGACACGCGAGGTATCGTTTTCGACTAAATCGATCACTGGGAAGCGATTGCAACCACTTTCGGAGCGATACGACTAGCCGTTCCGGGAAAAAGTCTGCTGCGGCAAAACTAAAGGTCGGAAGTGAGTAGAAACGGTACTGGAGGACAACTGTGACCTCGATACACCTTTTGCAACACTTTTGACCGACAGTCCAAATACGAATAACCAATTTACTTAAATAAGTACCCCGTTATTTCTTATATTAAAGCAATTTTTTATTCTTTACTTTACTACTGTTATTTATTGTATATGAAATGAAATAAAAAAAGAATAACTCTTAATACATTTATTTATAAATAACAAAAATATATATACATAAAATAAAACAGAATTATCCGTCCGAATCATGCTCCACCAGAATGACTGCATCCTCATCTTCATCGGCAGATTCCTCCACCAGAATGGCTGCATCCTCATCTTCATCGGTAGATTCCTCCACCAGAATGGCTGCATCATCTTCCGAGTCAGACGATTCCGCTGTGTCCGTCGATGATTCCTCCAGAATTACTCCATCCATCTCGTCTTCGGAATCATCATTGGGCACAGTGTCCATCGACCATGTGGACGGAGACCTCTCCAATGGTTGGTATTCTTCTGGTGAGGTGGTGCTATCTGCTACACCACCCCTTGTCGCCTCTCTAACGCGCTGCAGGTAGGCACGATACCTTTCGCACAAAACGAACATGGTTGAAGTGGAAGATACAGTATTGTCTTGTACTTCAGACATGTTGGAGCGTAGAAAGTAAACTGAGGATGGTGAGGGCTTTCTTATGTATATATAGCCCCTACCACCACCCCCACCTCATCACTCCCCACCTCACTACTCACACAAATAAGAGTAGAAAGTGTCCTAATACTCATATTTTTAACACCATCAATATCAATAGCACTGTCAACATAAGCAATAATCGAAGTGAAACACAGATTTCTCTAGTAACATTGTGTTACTTACATTTAAATATTTAGTAAATAAAACAAAAAATAAGATTCAATTTAACGTTTATTTAACACTTAAACTAGTTATATAATATTTACAATAAACTAAAAATTAAATATATACATTTATTTATCACTAAAACTAATTACATAATTATTTACAATAAACTAAGAGATATATACATATTTACAAAAAAAAACTACAAATTATCTGTCCATATTGCAAATATTGCAGATTTCCACTCGCCTAATCTGATAGAGTGGATCTCTGCAAGATTTGCAATATCCCCGCCTGCCTCTCATTATCCTTGTAGTGGCATGGTAGTCCACATGACGATGTCTCCCAGGATCCACCCTAGACTGGTATCCCAGAAAACATCCGTGGCAAAGATTGTATTCCATACCACCCACTACTTGGACCGCAACAAAGGTCATGGTGGTGCAGAAGATGCCATCCATCGGGTTCACCCTTGCTAAATATTCTGATGTTATCCACCGCTGCCCTCTTTGGTGGGGAACATCTACGACGATACCCTCATCATCACTTGAATCGTCTGCACCCTCTTCAGCGTCAAAAAATTCCTCATCGTCTTCCTCGTCGCTTTCCTCATCGCCTTCCTCATCGTCTTCAACTTCTACCTCGTCGTCTTCGGGAGCAGCCAAGTCGTCCTCTACCTCTTCAAGGTACCATATATTGTTGAGGACATCTAGGGATGCTAACCAGTCCAGGAATCTGAGGTTAGCCCAACCAGCAGGTACAGCAGCCATATTAATACTTGGAAACGAATATATAAGACAGTAGACGGAATGATCAACGTTGAAGTTTGCAAAGCAACTGATCTAACGTGGAGTTACACCTCCTCTTTTAAACATGTTGCTGGTGACGTCACATCATCTCTAACGACATACCATAATATCGGCAATTCCAGCGACTACTTAAACAAACAAGGCCATGAGGAGGAACTCAGTTATTATTCAGCTGTCATACCGTACACTTGTTTTTAAAACAGCAATGTCTTGTCCAAGAGAGTGGCAATCGAAACCAACAATCGCCGTATATCCATATAGTATGGATGGTGCAATTCTGTGCTATAATTGTTCCCAATTCTGGGCAAAGCAGCAAATTAATCCATGTACTGGACTATGTTCAAATTGTATAAAAGAAAATCCAGTGCCAGTGAATACCGTCCGAAAAGCAGCATCACGTGAGCGTCTGGAGCAAGAGTGCTACAAGTGTCTACAACCCACGACTCGTACAAATTTTGGAATTATCCGAGATGTTTGTGAGACATGCAAGGTGGAGCACCCATTGAGGCAGCGGTGTCTGGTTTGCAACAAGTACACTGGTGATTGTTGGAACAATATTTGCAGCAAATGCAGAGACGAGAAGACATACAGTGTTTTACTTTGTGAATATGTTGGACATATTTATGGAGGTGTGATGAAACACAACAGAGAATGTTTCTGTCAGGAAGCGTTACTGTCGAGACGGGGGGATTTCATCTGATTAATTCCATAAATATGTATTTGTATTTTTTCTGTATTATATACGTTTTAAATAAATATATTTAATCTATAATTCGTTGTAAATATTTTCTTCTCAATAAAATTTATTAAAATGATTTTCTTGATTTCATCTAATAATTTTTAGGAGTAAAAATTAATTCAAAAATTTTAACAAATTTGCATTTGTATATATTTTTTCGTTAATGTGTATATAATTACTAAGGCTTTGGAGTCTTATATGGGGAAAATAAATAAAACAAATATTAATGGAATACACACATTTTATTATGAAATTTCTAAACATAAGTAAAATATTAGTTGTTATAAATATACACATTTTATATAAAGAATGTGACAATATTAAATAAGAGCTGCTTCGTTAATCCAAGAGTTGTGGTCATTAGAGAATCCGAGCCACTTCACAAAAACCTTGTTCCCTCTCCTTCTTAAAACCTTTTCCACCAAGTAGACATCAGGGTATTTAGCTTTTTGTAGCTCCATTTCATAAAAGCACCCCTTTATTGGTTGGCCATGAATGTCCTGGAGTGTATATGTTGTGGGATTTGTTACATTTATTTTAACGATCTTGAAAAGTTCAGTTGAAAAATTTGGTGTGAACCCCTTTTCAAATATACCTTTATATTTACTGATTCGAACTATATCGCCAATACGAAATTTAGGTTTCAAAGCAATTTTAATGTGATTATAAGCATTTAAACGTGTAGTTGGTTTAACATCAGCAGGTTTCATACCAGTCGTACGATGTATTTTATTATTGTACAATTTTGTAATGTCGGATAGAATGTCAACCCATTTGTATTTACCTCTAGCTGAGAATTCTTTATATAACCAGGTTTTTAATGTTCGTATTACTCTTTCTGCAATTGCTGCTTTTTTCGTACTATACGTGGAGTAATGATTAATGATGTACTGTTTCATTAAAGCAGAAAAGTTTTTGTTGTAAAATTCCGTACCCTGATCGCTTTGTAGATTTTTAGGAGAATAATTTGATTCTTGTAAAATACTTCTCATAGCCTTAGTAATTTCAACACCAGTTTTATTTTTTAGAGGTTTAGTCCACAAATATTTTGAGTAACAGTCGATCACTACGAGAATGTATCGATAACCATTGTTTTCATCAGCGTATGGTTGCATTTCAGCTAAATCCATTTGCCATAAATCACCATAACCTTTGATTATTGTTCTTCTTCTACGGAAATTTCTCCTACAAGCTTTATGCAATTCGTTAACAACTTGTAATTTCTCATTACTAATCACCATAATTGAAGTTTAAGTCAGGCGTTTATATAGATAATTTAGGTCTGTTTTTTCACTTTTTTCCTAATGTAGCAGCGTTGTCCGTGACTTCAGCCACTATTTCATCTATCACTTGTTGATTACGATCGTTCCTCCCAGCTTGTGCCACAATATTTCCAAGTGATTTCTGTCGCACTGTCATACCTTTCAGACGGGATTCATCGAGAATGTGGTGCACTTTGCTTATTGCATCATATAAAATAGTATAATTGTCCTCGGTTAATTTCTTAACTCCAGAAATTTCTTTATTAATGTGTTGCAGAGCGTCATTAATCATCTCGGTAATTTTGCTGTGTACAAACTTACTATATTCAGTCCACTGATTCTCCATAAAAGCAATGTGTGACTTTTTAATGTCTTTCATACATTTATCGATATTTTCGTCTACATAGTTACGAGTTACACCATCTTTTTGATTTATTGGTTCACCAATGTTCAGTAAACGCTTATTTTGCATATCAAATTGATTATCTGCGGTAAGTTTAAAACCAATACCTGGAGGTCCATGTACGATAATCGATTTATTATTCTTACTTCTTCGTCTACCGAACTTGTCAATTGTGTTGTTTACAACAGCCATTTCTGTTTACGTCTGACCCCGTTTAAGCATTTCACAATATTTTATACTAATTAAATAAGTGTGAAATGAATTTTAACTTCACTAATAGATTATCCTTTCTTCCCTCATTTCTTCCAATAAACTGACTATTTCGTTATTGACACCATTGTTACCAACCATTTTTGAGCTATAGAGCAGGCGTAGGCGGTCCACCAGTTCTTTCGGTTTATTCCAATATACATAGTCAACACCTCTATTATTGTATAATTTATTAATAGGAACACCTAAGCCAGTTTTAGATCTCGTCACAACTGTAGAAGATACCAATGGTTCTATAATATTAGTGAATTTCTTCCATTTAGCTTTATTCAAACCCTGTTTCATATCATAATTTTTATATGGTGCTTTTGTCTGTTTTAAAATCCCCCCATATAATTGACACTCTTTGTCGCCAATAATAGCCTCATTACTACGCGAAATTTGTGGTTGTTTCATAAATATCATATCATATAACTTAGGACTGCCAGAATACGTCCCCACCTTCTTAGTTCCACGCCACAATGTGATATTTCCATTAGAAAAGCGTATTTCAGCATTACCCATTTGTAGTTTTTCTGTATGGGGGTCTAAACGTACACCGTATATAGTATCATACCTAGCATTGTCGAATTTCAGATTTTCTAAATGTGTTTGCACTATATCACATTTTCCTTCTGCGCCACTAATAGAACTTTCTGAACATGGAGTGCTCATTAACGACGATCCCGGTGGTGTTTCCAAAAAATATTGTTGACTTGCATTTTTGTCACCATCTTCATCACTAGTTTCAGGTGTTGCTTTAAATGTACTAGTACTAGCTCTTGCACTTTCTATCGGTTGTGTTGGTTTCTGAGGTTGTGTTAGCGATTGGTTATGTGAAGCAGATGATATAACCTTTAATGGTTTTGTTATGGGTTCATAAATTTTTTCGAGTGTTAACTGATTCTCAACGTTTCTTCTCTTCACAGAGTTGAATTTTTTGCGCACTGAATCGGTGGCCTCAATCAATTCACGTTTCAGTCTTATTTCTTCTCTCATGTTTCTACCTATAGCACTACTGAGTTTATTCTCACCATTGTCATTCATGTCTAACAAATGCAGCCTCACTGCTGAAGTTATCCCGATGCTATCTGTAGACCAATTAAAATTTTAATTACAATACTTCATGGATATATGAAACTATCAAGTTCTTTGCGATATCTCCCTTCATTTACTTCTCTATCCTTGTCAATTACAAGAAACCCATATTTGTCTTTCCAGCACTCTGCACACATTTCTTGAAATTCTTTATAAGTCACATCCGGTGAGACATGGTCTGAGAAAATGTGGTGTAAATTCATATCATCCTGCTTAAAAATTGCTATGAAATTACTATTATCCCTTACCAACTGTTTAGGGACGCGGGAATACGTTTGTGCCAAATAGAAACAATCTACATGTTTATGACGCCCCATTGAGAAGTATGCTCGAATAACATCTTGCTTTTCACATATAACATCATCAAATATAAATATAGACTCAGGCTCAGCGTCGGATGGTTGCACTATTTCCGCGTTGTTACTGAAGGTGTAATATCCTAGCCCCGTAATCGGTGCTAATATATCGCGTAAATATTCATACTTGGGTTGATGTAAGGACTTTGAATATAAGTAAATGTTTGAAAAACGTAGCCCAAGTGGATGAGTAAGCAAAGTTATTAGTAAATTTGTTTTGCCACAACCACTTGGACCTATTAAGAGTCCGCGAATAGTTGAGGGAAGTAGCGGGCCATGGCGTGATTCGACTTGTAGTCCACACCCTACTTTTTCATCTAAATTATCTACAGCAAGTTTCTGTTTCTGCTTCACAATGCGCATCGTAGCACGGATGGATACTATATAAATAGATGTACGTATTGTGATTGTTATTTAAATGGTGTCAACCGAGAAGCACACACGTGAAAATCGTCGTGGTTTAAAGATTGGTAAGGGGGTAGTCAATTCTCTAATAAATAAGCTCCCATTTGAACTACACTTACCGGGAGGTTACCAGTATTGTGGTCCAGGCACCAAATTACAAAAAAGATTAGCCCGAGGTGATCCAGGCATAAACAAACTCGATGCTGCATGC
Source organism: Leptura quadrifasciata (assembly GCA_963675555.1). NCBI lineage: Eukaryota > Metazoa > Arthropoda > Insecta > Coleoptera > Cerambycidae > Leptura > Leptura quadrifasciata. Next base: position 33,789,717 of record OY776682.1, read on the forward strand.
AAGCAGCACGATATTGCATACGATCAAAACACCAGTAATTTAGCAGCCCGACACAAAGCAGACTATCAACTTGAACAAGCTGCCTGGAAACGAGTTAAATCAAAAGACGTAAGTTTCAAAGAAAAGGCCGCCGCGTGGTTAGTTACAACTATAATGAAGGGAAAGCAACGTCTTGGTATGGGTTGTACGTCAACAACACCCCGTACTACAAAGAAACGTATAATTAAAAAGAAAAACAAGAAAAAAACTAGAAATATAGCTTTTGGTGCTGGAATAGTACGTAAAGTACGTGATGACATACGTAAAGCCGGTGGTAAACGAAAAATCGCTAAGGACACAAAAAAAGTTACGCAAATTGCGCTTCAAGCAGCACGACGACACATGAGAGCAGCTGGTGGAAAACGTAATATTCGTACACCTAGGATAATACCAATACCGAAAGTGGGTGGAATTCTACCATTAATACCCATTTTTGCTGGATTATCAGCTTTGGGTAGTTTAGCTGGCACTGCTGCTGGTATAGCTAAAGCTGTAAATGATGTTAAAACGAGTAGAGAGGAATTAGCTGAAAAAAATCGCCATAATAGGCAGATGGAGGCGATTTCTATAGGAAAAAGTGGTAAAGGGCTATATTTAAAACCATATCGCAAAGGACTAGGACTTTATCTAAAACCACAAAGTTCAAAAAACTTCTAGATGCTCTACCCCGAAAACCTCTCACTAATATCGATCTTAAATATTATGCAGAGAAGATGAAAGTGCCCTATTTTCGGGGGATATTTATGCGGGACACTCTACCATATTCTGGACCACGTCATAATGAGTCGGCCATCATAAATCTAGACAGTATAAATGGCCCTGGAACACACTGGGTTGCATTTAAAAAACGTGGTAGTTTAGTCACATATTTCGATAGTTTTGGTGATTTACCCCCACCGACAGAATTAGTTTTATATCTGCGCAGAGGTTCAAAGTCGACCGACAAAATTTACTATAACTATGAACGCCAACAAAATTTTAACACAGTGTGGTGTGGTCATTTGTGTTTGAAGTTTCTCACTACAAAATAACTACAAACGCTTGTGAAATAACATCTGCAGACCTTGAAATGGATCGGGAAAGCATCAAGCAGATGGGTCAATCACTAATCGCATTCTCCCGTTTACGCAGTCTATTGAAGATGAGCAAACAACAACTGGCAAATATGCCTAAAGAAGTAATGATTGGATGTGCTGCACATGAAATTGCATTAGTATGGGACAAACTACCCCAGCATCTCCAGAATGATATTGATATTTTAAAATATCAATACTGTCAGGAACATTATCATGATGATGATGATGATGGCGGTGGTAGCAGTGTTGATGTTAATGATGGGCCGCCGCCTCGAAGAATATTTTGCTGCTACTGTAAAGTGCGCGATGTCAATGTTGCATCAAATAATGAGATACAAACGTCTCCGTCATCCAGCAAAAAACGAAAATTACACCACGATTATTGCTGTAGTTCACAATAAATTCATGAGAGAACACTAAATATCATCAGTCATGTCGTATACGTTCACTCTATCAAACCGATCTAGTGTTGCTCAGTGCTGAGTTTTATCCTCCCATTGAATTAGATACTAATAGTCGATATGGGTTAGGATTAACAGGCTTCTATTCTTACAATTCTATATTCAATGTGGACGAAACCAACAATCGTTTTTGCTATCGAATTGGACCAAAAGTAGCCCCCACACTTATCCACATACCTTGCGGAGCCTATGAAATTGAAGAGATATATCGTGCAATACTGAAAGCTATGCCCGGTGATAAGAAAGAGGAAAAAGAAAAACTATTTCGACTGCGAGCGAACAACAATACGCTAAAGTGTGAGATTTGGTCAAAATATGGAATTGACTTTACACAAGCAAACTCTATTGGTAATTTATTGGGATTTGAATCGACTTATTTGCATCCAAACACTAATCATGAATCAACATTACCTGTTGATATTATGAAAGTAAGGATGATACGTGTAGATTGCAACATTATCTCTGGAGCATATCTGAATACCCTTAAATCCCATACCCTTTTCGAGTTCGACATAGACGTTGAACCAGGTTACAAACTTACCAGAGAGCCAGCGAACATCATATATTTGCCTGTTAGACCTGAAGGACGTCAGTTTATCGACAACATTACACTACGCATATTGGATGATAATGGAGATTTAATCAATTTTCGTGGTGAGAAGATTATCGTAAAGCTAGAATTGAAACAGTTTTAAAATCGCAAACACAATGGGTTTCCGATATAATCAACAACGATTAGCACACAATCGTTTCAATGTGATTGACGATAAAAAGACTAATGACTGCGGAAATCGACTCATTCAACGTGTAGAGCTTAAACGGTTAAGACATAACCTGCCAGCTAAAGATCGTGCATTTCTTCGATCCATCGGATTGAAACTGAGAGAAAAATAGTTAATAATGGTGACTTTTACATCTAGTGAAAAACTTGAGGTGTTCGAGGAACCTGTATTCGATCAGTCACTCGTTAGCTTACATGAGCATACATATAAACCACACGGTTCACCATATTATAGAAACTCTGATGAAGTACGCATTCCTGTCAATTTTCAGGACTTAATACTTGACATTACAGAGAGTTACATTTATATAGAAGGAAAATTTACCCCTAGTGATGTTACCAAGAAGTGTTATCTATCTAACAATGCGCTAGCTTTTCTCTTCGAAGAAATAAGATATGAAATGGGTGGTGAACAGGTCGCTGTCGTTAGGAAGCCTGGCATCACTACTACAATGAAAACTAGGGTGTCATATGGACAAACATCCCTCCCATCGCTACTAACTATAGGTTGGGGTCTCACCGAGAAAAAACAGGATATTTTAGATACTACCAGCCACATTTTCAGCGGTAAACTCCCTCTTAAGTACCTCATGGGTTTTGCAGAAGATTATACCAAAGGTATTTTAAATACAAAACAGGAATTAATTTTAATTATAGCACGTTCCTTTAAAGACTCTTACATTGGAGAAGTTGATGCACAGTTAGAAATTAACAAAATCGAATGGAAGATAAGACATATTGTGCCTGAAGTTAGACAAAAGGTTAAACTATTAAAGAAAATTGATACGAGCAGTAATAATGCTAAAGTTAAAATGGCTTACCGTATGTGGGATCTCTATGAGCTACCCACTCTACGTGATACTGCTTCTGATATATGGGCTGTTAAAACCACTAACAGTCTTGAGAGACCTCGATACATCATTATCGGATTTCAAAACAATGGCAACTCTAGTGACAGAACCAAGGACGCCGCAAGTTTTATACATGCAGATATAAATAATATTCGGCTATATTTAAATGCCGAAGTATTTCCATATGAACGTTGGAATTTAAATTTCGATAAGAAACTCGACTCTGCAGCCTACTACGCCTATGAAAATTTCCAACGTAGTTATTACGATAAAGATATGAGTGAACCTATGATGGACCTTGGCGAATTCAGAAAAAATCCATTGTTTGTTATTGATTGCTCACACCAACCAGATGCAATGAAATCATCCACCGTCGATATAAAAATTGAATTTGAGACACGGAAGACGAAGTTTCCCGAACAAACTCGAGTATATGCACTTATACTTCACGATGCGTATTTAAGTTATAGCGCATTAGATGGTTCAGTTCAGTGTGGCATTGCTGGTGCTAAGTAACGAATACCTATTACCATGACGTCATTAGGTAGCCAATTTCCTACTTTGATAGTTGACTTGCAGGGGTTTCAATATAAAACAAATGATTTTACCGTTAAAGAATTAGCTGTTCTATGTTGTAACACTAATCAGCAAGCACACTATTTCTTCAAACCACCAAATCCTTTCTCATCACTAACCCAAGGCGAACAGACTCACTACCGATGGTTAGAAAACAACTACCATGGGGGCATAAAATGGAGTGATGGATATATTCAACTGTCAGAATTCCCACTAATACTTCATCGACTTTGTCAAAACGCTGTTAATAATTTTCGACGCAACGTATTGTCAGAGGATGTTATAATTGTATGCAAAGGCAAATTAAAGAAAAATGTTCTACAGCATCATCTAAAATGGAATAGAGTTATAGATCTAGATGACTTCTCACCCTGCATACCCAATCTAAAATCGTTAAAGGTACCAAGATGTATGGAACACACCCAACCAAAATATAGTCACTGCTCTCTTGCAAACGTTCACTTTCTTAACAAATGTATTATAGATTTAAATATAGAGTTAAAATAAATATCTTTAAATATGTTTATATTTAGGATTAATAATTAATATTTTTTAATGTATGTCACCAAAAATAATTATAAATAAATTAATGTATAATCTAATAATGTGTTTCATTTATTTCAATTTTAATTTTAAAAATAAAAACAACTATATTTCCATAATAATAATTTTATTACACCATTTACATATTAATATTATTAACAGAAGAATTACAATAAGTGATTAACTACTAATTGAGTTGTCTTCATCCTGTTCTTCATCAGATTGGTCGAGTTGATACTTTTCAATAATTTTCTTAGGTAAGTATTTTTCTATGTCACATAGGAAATGTTTTAAATTTATTTCCACTAGTTGCTCACAGAATTCTTCTAAATTCACAATACCACGAGAGAATTTACCACATAGTTGTGCACCTCTGTAATACCTCTCAGAATCCTCATTAAGCTGTTTAACTTTTTCAGCATCGAAGCAGTAATTCAGATCATAATTTATTGCATGGAGTCTATCCATACTTAAGTCGCCTAGTACAGAAGATAGTCTTTCAATTGCCGAATTAATGTCTTCTGCCCTTACCCAACGTTCTGCTGAATATTGCATCCACATTCTTGCCAGTTATAGTGAGGCTAGAAATTACATAAATAAAATTAGAACAAGTTATCAAATATATGATAAAACTACTTACATCTCTACTACTATTGTAGTGTATTTATAATATTTCAGTCTAAGTTATACTTTCACTATACCTTATTTATTGGCCTGATAATTTAAAGTATACAAATATTTTAAATAGTTTAAATCACGCAATAATTTCGAATTTTATTAGTGACCTTGATTTAGCACCGGTATAAATGGGTGAATTCTCTCCTAAATAAATCAACGCATATTTACCACTAGACGAATTTATTTCTTCTATAAAAGTTATATTTAATAGTTCAGCAATACGTTTAGGCAAAAATGATTTAAAGGTAGTACTTGTACTTTCATCAAATAAATGTACTAATATCGATTTTCCAAAACGTGTATTAAGCATTAACATTTTTTTAATGGCGTAAACCTTATTTAAAATTAACGATGAAATAGGTTTTTGGTCTAAAACTTCAGTATCTTTAATAATAAGTTCATTAAGGGCTAATAAATCGATATTGGTAGTCATATTTAAGTAGTTGAGTACAGTGAAAGAATTACTAACCAAGAAATATTACAGAACTTTGCTTACTTAAAATATTTCAGATCACAACACTATGCTCACTTATTAACTGTAGGTGAACCAGACTAAATATGATTTTGTTCTAATAGTCCGTGCTTTTTTTATAGAAAAAGTATACTACGTCACAAAATATAGAACCCCACCACATTTTACTGTGTACGTATTGAACTAATGTAATTTTAGAGGTCAAGTTGCGTGGCAAGGAGGAAGCTCCGTCCTTGCATTCTCTAATAGTGTTAGCCAAGGCCAAGGTCACAGCAAGTGATCGTTCTGGGTAACAGCAACACTGCGCCCTTGAAGTCGAAACGCACTGCGGCCGTCCAAGGTCAAGGTCACGGTATATGCTATGCGAACCTACGGTGCCACCGTGGCCTTGAAGGAACGGACCACAGGTGCACGGTCAAGGTCAAGGTCAGTGGTGGGGGGAGACCGACCTACGGCTAACTTCCTCTACTAATGGGGATCTAAACAATTGCCAAAATTTTAAAATCTTGTTTCGGATGTTTGTGGCATTAGTAACTGACATAATCTGAATTTGCAACCTCATAAATGACCCAGAACTTAATGAAATTAAATTATTTAAATAAGAAAGTTATGCTTCCCTCAGATATTGATTTTTATCGATTTTGACCTAAATGACAAGAATTCATAATTGGCCATTTCGAAAACCCCCAGATATCGATTTTGAGTCGAATCGGATCATACACGGTAAAGTCGTTCGCCATCTTGATGTCTCCATCTTGTTTTTTCTTATATGAAAATGTTAAAGTGAATACACATGTGCAAAATTTCAAAGCTCTAGCTTAATCGGAACTAATCGAAATTTTGATTGCAAGATTCGACCTAAACAAACTAACAAACAAACATTGCAAGTTTAATAAAAGCTTTTAAAAAGGTGCAAATTTCATATAATATTCAAACAATGTATTGAAATACTCCTGTGAATTTCTCGCAAAAGATCCGGAAGATATTTTATCTGTTTTCGCTATCCTTCCCGAGATATTTTGCACTTTATTTAAAATATCATTCGTATAAAAAAGAATTCGGTAAAAGCTGCAAATTTATTTTTGTTTTAGTTAGGTTGTTATATAGCTTCAGATCGATTTGCAATCCATTTATTAATAAGGAACATGATTTAAGTAAATAAAATCTCCCTCAATCATTGCCCTCGCTGGGTTAATATAACATTAATTTTAAAATGTTCTCCAAGGTTTGCATAAATTTAGAATTTTTTTCAAAAAGTCATTACAAATTTATGTATTTTGTTAATTCAATAATGTTTCGGGGGGCGGAAAAGGGTGGAAAACCGGATTTGTTTATTTTTTACTTTGTCCAATGTTGCATAAAAATTTAAGAATTTTTGCAATTTCTGTCTAACTTTTCTTTATGGAAGTCCGTGGTGACTGGCCTACAACTCAATTTTTAATTTATATGTGGGAGACACACTTTGATTAACGCAGATTTCTACTTGATATCAATCTATAATTCAATAAAATTTTGATATACTTTTATAAAATTGGATGAAAATCAAACGTCACAATTATTGGCAATATTTTACAACAGCATATTTTCCAACTACACATTTTATAAATACGGGTTATTTTGCTTGTGAGTGTATGACATTTATATTATTCACCAGTGCAAATCAATAAACACATACGAGTCCCGGATGTCTCTTCCCTCTGTGTTAAATAATAAATTCCATTAAATTAAAAAAACTAATATCAAAACCTTGACTTCCCAAGTATCGATCATAAAGAATGTTTAGATAATTTTGAATTAACCTAAATAACTCTTTTATGTGTATCAGAAAAGGTTCAACACTTACAGAGGATACATCCTCACATCTTTCTTCCTATTGATCAGCTAGAAATATTGTTCGTTTCGAATATGTGAAATGAAATAAAAAATGTTATTAGGATTGGCAACTTATCACGTAATTTTACCCAAAATGGAAATTTACGGGAAAAACAACTTTTCGACAACTTCTTATAAAGTTGTAGCACCTATAAGTTTGTCATCATTTTGGAGACGTGAATATTATAATTTCAAGTGCTGAATACTAAGCAGGAAATCCACAAAAAATGTATAGTTTCAGAGGCAGATGACAATCTACATCGAAGAATACACCCCCTTTAACTTGGTTAAAACATATTTACTTCCTTTGTAAATGGCGTACGTATAATCAATTAAGCTCTAATGGAAATAAAATTACCAAAGGAATTGTTTAATCATTCCATAAGATCCTACACAAAATGTTTGTCTAAAATCAAAGGAAGAATTTTTTTAAATTTTCGTATAATATTAATTAACAAACCTGTTTCTGTTCTCAGTTAAAGATAAAAGGATCTTTGGTCATTTCAGATCGAACTGATATATTATCAAAGAAATACCATATATATATATATATATATATATATATATATATATATCAAGTGTGTTTCTAGACATAATATTTCAGTTATAAAATCCTTATTTTACTATAAGGAATGTAACCAGACTGCAACCAACAGCTACTCTTCTGGCTATGTGCCCCGCCGAGCGCTGAATTACAAGTTACAAGCGTGGCGCGTTAAGTGTAATAATCACATATTACCAACAAAACGCTAATGCTTCGATTGCAACAAACACCAGCCGAAAGACTGATCCTACTTAAAGGAGCTCTCGTGCCAGTCGTCCCATACAACTTGCAGACTGCAGTTTCGAGCTTTTGGCTCTCGTCAGGTCATATTCCTCGACCAGACATAGACCGGTATCGAACTTATTAGTTCTCATCAGTATGCCATAGGTCGTGGAACAGACAAATGACAGTGGCCAACCTGCTAGTTTTATACAAACTGATGTAAATGGTGTGCTGGTGAGAGGTAAGTGAATCCTCTCCTGTGGTCAAATGCTACTATACACCAGACATCATAGATGTCTCCATGGTGTATAGCGACTTGCTATTTTGCAAGTACCGAGAACGGCGACCTTATAATTACCCCAGGTTCTTTTATATAAAGTTTAATATTACTAGTTTCTGTCTGATACTGTATACCTTAGAAAATTAATCACTCTGTTAATTGAAATACCTGGTAAACTTGAACACACTGTCTATTAATTGAGAGACCTAGTTAATTAGATATGTTATTTATGTAGTATTTTATTACTCAAGATGGCACTGTACATTTATAGTTGAAGTGTGTTTTCTATTTTGCTTTGAAACAAACATTTATTTAGTTTATTACTTATATGACGAAGGTAAAGGTGAAAGAATAAGACAACAATTGATGGGAAAAAATAGTAAAAAAAAACCATTTTATTTTATATAAATTGATGCAACAATAGTCGAAATCAAGGTAATTCAAGTATTTGAGACAATTGTCTAAATATCATAATAGGAAAATTTGCGTCGCTATAGTAATGACCATACTATAGAAATATTGAGTGTTTTGATGCAATAACAAGAACTGAGATACAAGAGTATGCTGTGTTATTTTAATAGTAATTAGAGTTGTGGCAATGGCCTGATAATGATAATCTATAATAGAGCGGTTAGCAATCGCTAGGTAATAATGGTTTATAATTAAAGAAAGTTGTTAGCAATCGCTAGATAATAATAATTTATAATTAAAGTTGTTAGCAATAGCCAAATAATGAATCGAATGCAAAACAGAGGACAAAATCATGTCATGTTTATACATTATCAAAATTAAGTTGAGAAATGAACATTAAATACTCATGTAAAAGATCATAGAATGTTGAGGAAAAATCCTTTGATTATAATTAAAACAAGCAGTCTACCAAATTTTGTATGACTGTCCAACAACGTAAAACGAGGTGGGTAGATGTAAATCAAACAGACGAGACGTCCCGGTTCAGTACTCAACGAAAAGTAAACCCTTCAACAGGTCTACGGGCTAATTAAACCCAGCACTGACCGATGGCCTGTACAGTTTGTGAGCACAAGGTAATTAAATGTGTGGGTCGTTATTAAACAACATAGAAAACCAAATAGATCGCTGGTGAGAAATCTCAGAAAATCATTTGAAAGATAAACATTACTATGACATTTGACATGTCCAAAATTAGGCACACAGTAGCCTTAATAAGTACATCAAATGAAAAATAATGGAAGTGAAAGTTGCTTGTCATTGCATAAACGCAGAAAATATATAGTTTTTGAATATATACTTGTTATTTTGTAAACGCAAATTTCCCTAGTAAATTATTTAGAAAGTGAAATTTTATGAATTAAAATCGTGAATGATTAACTGAATAACTGGTAACATAATATTATACTTTCTTGTTGAAAGTCAAAGCTAATATTTAAAAAAAAATCTAATGTTCTTTTAGTACCACAAATGCGTTAATTTCCCCTATTACACTCCGTCGAAACCAGAATATGAATGCAATTGCAAATAATAAAGTAGAGTCTCGAAATAAGAAAGTAATCACCTTTAGAAATTTATGCCGGTAGAATTCCTGTGCACTCTGTATATCGCCCGTGAATGCTCTCCCCCAGGTTCCACATGGTTAACGTCCTCGTAGGGCATCGTAGAGACGTTGAAACGGCACTTCTTATGGAGTTTATTAAAGACTGTTTGATTATGACTGGTGCGAAACAAGTGTCAAGTTATTTTCTTGATGGTGTTAGATGCGAAGTTAGCCAAATAGCCACGAAATAATATCGAGGGTACAATGAATCGTGAAGTGCTTCAACGTAGCTCAAAATAGTCCAAAGTATATTCCCGGCGAATAGTGAAATTCTGCCAAGGATGAAAGAGTATTTCAAAGTAACTTGCAGAGTAGAACCGGCGAATAGTTAAATTCTGCCACGGGCTCAGGTGTGGTTCATCAAAATGACCCCCTTTTGAACGCTGTGATGTCTTTTTATATGATGCGCGACATCACCCTTCTCCTCGAATCTCACGCTTCATGTGGGAAATATTTACATTAACGCAATTAATAACGTTGGATACGACGTTCTTCTGCACCGACTTTTAAGATGACACCCAACTCTCTATCTTTGTCTATTGTTAAGGTAGAGAAGTGTAGGCGATTTCATACTCTGGGAATAAACGAAGTACTTGACACTTATCCTATAACTGATAAACAAACCCTGTGACTCGACTCGATTTTATGTAACTTTTTAGTTAAAACTGTAGCTTTTAACTTTGCTTTAAAAGAATATAATTTCAAAATGCATTCTGGTAACTTTACTGTGTTTAATATTTAATGACTAACTAAATGTAAAAATGAAATGAATTAACTGCAATAATTACTTGAATTTGGAAATAACTAAGAAAAAGCTAAACTTATATGTGGGGTATATACAGGGTACTTCAGTAGCCAATGTCATTTGTCAATTCCTCGACCAGACATAGGAAACAACTACTCAGCGGGCAAATACCCCGAACTGCATTGAATTATACCTTACAAATCATGAATGGTAGCCAATGTCATTTGTCAATTCCTATCAGTATAGATTAAGTCCACCGAGGGCTGAAGGTCGCCGCTCTCGGTGCTTGCAAAATAGCAAGTCGCTATACACCATGGAGACATCTATGATGTCTGGTGTATAGTAGCATTTTACCACAGGAGAGGATTCACTTACCTCTCACCGGTACACCATTTACATCAGTTTGTATAAAACTAGCAGATTGGCCACTGTCATTTGTCTGTTCCACGACCTATGGCATACTGATGAGAACTAATAAGTTCGAAACCGGTCTATGTCTGGTCGAGGAATTGACAAATGACATTGGCTACTGAAGTACTCTGTATATACCCCACATATAAGTTTAGCTTTTTCTTAGTTATTTCCAAATTCAAGTAATTATTGCAGTTAATTCATTTCATTTTTACATTTAGTTAGTCGCCGCTCTCGGTACTTGCAAAATAGCAAGTCGCTATACACCATGGAGACATCTATGATGTCTGGTGTATAGTAGCATTTTACCACAGGAGAGGATTCACTTACCTCTCACCGGTACACCATTTACATCAGTTTGTATAAAACTAGCAGATTGGCCACTGTCATTTGTCTGTTCCACGACCTATAGCATACTGATGAGAACTAATAAGTTCGAAACCGGTCTATGTCTGGTCGAGGAATTGACAAATGACATTGGCTACTGAAGTACCCTGTATATACCCCACATATAAGTTTAGCTTTTTCTTAGTTATTTCCAAATTCAAGTAATTATTGCAGTTAATTCATTTCATTTTTACATTTAGTTAGTCATTAAATATTAAACACAGTAAAGTTACCAGAATGCATTTTGAAATTATATTCTTTTAAAGCAAAGTTAAAAGCTACAGTTTTAACTAAAAAGTTACATAAAATCGAGTCGAGTCACAGGGTTTGTTTATCAGTTATAGGATAAGTGTCAAGTACTTCGTTTATTCCCAGAGTATGAAATCGCCTACACTTCTCTACCTTAACAATAGACAAAGATAGAGAGTTGGGTGTCATCTTAAAAGTCGGTGCAGAAGAACGTCGTATCCAACGTTATTAATTGCGTTAATGTAAATATTTCCCACATGAAGCGTGAGATTCGAGGAGAAGGGTGATGTCGCGCATCATATAAAAAGACATCACAGCGTTCAAAAGGGGGTCATTTTGATGAACCACACCTGAGCCCGTGGCAGAATTTAACTATTCGCCGGTTCTACTCTGCAAGTTACTTTGAAATACTCTTTCATCCTTGGCAGAATTTCACTATTCGCCGGGAATATACTTTGGACTATTTTGAGCTACGTTGAAGCACTTCACGATTCATTGTACCCTCGATATTATTTCGTGGCTATTTGGCTAACTTCGCATCTAACACCATCAAGAAAATAACTTGACACTTGTTTCGCACCAGTCATAATCAAACAGTCTTTAATAAACTCCGTAAGAAGTGCCGTTTCAACGTCTCTACGATGCCCTACGAGGACGTTAACCATGTGGAACCTGGGGGAGAGCATTCACGGGCGATATACAGAGTGCACAGGAATTCTACCGGCATAAATTTCTAAAGGTGATTACTTTCTTATTTCGAGACTCTACTTTATTATTTGCAATTGCATTCATATTCTGGTTTCGACGGAGTGTAATAGGGGAAATTAACGCATTTGTGGTACTAAAAGAATATTAGATTTTTTTTTAAATATTAGCTTTGACTTTCAACAAGAAAGTATAATATTATGTTACCAGTTATTCAGTTAATCATTCACGATTTTAATTCATAAAATTTCACTTTCTAAATAATTTACTAGGGAAATTTGCGTTTGCAAAATAACAAGTATATATTCAAAAACTATATATTTTCTGCGTTTATGCAATGACAAGCAACTTTCACTTCCATTATTTTTCATTTGATGTACTTATTAAGGCTACTGTGTGCCTAATTTTGGACATGTCAAATGTCATAGTAATGTTTATCTTTCAAATGATTTTCTGAGATTTCTCACCAGCGATCTATTTGGTTTTCTATGTTGTTTAATAACGATCCACACATTTAATTACCTTGCGCTCACAAACTGTACAGGCCATCGGTCAGTGCTGGCTTTAATTAGCCCGTAGACCTGTTGAAGGGTTTACTTTTCGTTGAGTACTGAACCGGGACGTCTCGTCTGTTTGATTTACATCTACCCACCTCGTTTTACGTTGTTGGACAGTCATACAAAATTTGGTAGACTGCTTGTTTTAATTATAATCAAAGGATTTTTCCTCAACATTCTATGATCTTTTACATGAGTATTTAATGTTCATTTCTCAACTTAATTTTGATAATGTATAAACATGACATGATTTTGTCCTCTGTTTTGCATTCGATTCATTATTTGGCTATTGCTAACAACTTTAATTATAAATTATTATTATCTAGCGATTGCTAACAACTTTCTTTAATTATAAACCATTATTACCTAGCGATTGCTAACCGCTCTATTATAGATTATCATTATCAGGCCATTGCCACAACTCTAATTACTATTAAAATAACACAGCATACTTTTGTATCTCAGTTCTTGTTATTGCATCAAAACACTCAATATTTCTATAGTATGGTCATTACTATAGCGACGCAAATTTTCCTATTATGATATTTAGACAATTGTCTCAAATACTTGAATTACCTTGATTTCGACTATTGTTGCATCAATTTATATAAAATAAAATGGTTTTTTTTTACTATTTTTTGCCATCAATTGTTGTCTTATTCTTTCACCTTTACCTTCGTCATATAAGTAATAAACTAAATAAATGTTTGTTTCAAAGCAAAATAGAAAACACACTTCAACTATAAATGTACAGTGCCATCTTGAGTAATAAAATACTACATAAATAACATATCTAATTAACTAGGTCTCTCAATTAATAGACAGTGTGTTCAAGTTTACCAGGTATTTCAATTAACAGAGTGATTAATTTTCTAAGGTATACAGTGTCAGACAGAAACTAGTAATATTAAACTTTATATAAAAGAACCTGGGGTAATTATAAGGTCGCCGTTCTCGGTACTTGCAAAATAGCAAGTCGCTATACACCATGGAGACATCTATGATGTCTGGTGTATAGTAGCATTTGACCACAGGAGAGGATTCACTTACCTCTCACCAGCACACCATTTACATCAGTTTGTATAAAACTAGCAGGTTGGCCACTGTCATTTGTCTGTTCCACGACCTATGGCATACTGATGAGAACTAATAAGTTCGATACCGGTCTATGTCTGGTCGAGGAATTGACAAATGACATTGGCTACCATTCATGATTTGTAAGGTATAATTGAATGCAGGTCGGGTTATTTGCCCGCTGAGTAGTTGTTTCCTGCAAATCATATATTATATATCTCGTTATTCATCTCAAACTTAAGCTAAAAAAATATATTATACAGGAAAGTTAGTCGTTAAATCGTCTTATTTTTATGTACTAGTTACTCCAATCATTACAATTTAAAATGAATGCAAAACCTATTCAAAATATTCATAATATACTGGGTGACTAAGAAATTAGTCCCGTTCCAATTTCTAGGTTGATTTTAGGAATACAATTTTGAAATTTTGGCATATCATTTGTGACACGCCACATTTTGCGCTTATTAAGTGAAAAATATTACTTCCGGTCCAACCGGAAGTAGCAACAACTTTTGATTTTTAAATAGCAACCTATACAGGGTGGACCATTAATAATAGGCCGTAGTTCAGGGGGTAGATTACTTGGGCCAAAATATGAGGATATAACCAAATATGCTTTAGTAAAATGTTGCTGTGGAAAAAGATACAGTCAAAGTTCAAAAGATTTTTTCGTTTTTTGCAATAACTCAACAGTCTCTTGACTGATCTTCGCCAAATTTGCTAGAGGAACTTTTTTTATTCTAAGAAACAATAATTTATGTATTACATCACGTTAGATCATAGAAGACGCTGCAGGACCTGTATCTGACGATGAATTTTTTTCATATTTTTTTTTTGACGAGACGTTGTAGTACTTGAGAAAATCTGATGAAGGCGTCATTTCCACGTATAAAATGTACACTTGGTAGAATTTGATAACTCCAACCGTTTTCGAAGAAAATGCCGTTAGACATTTCAATAATTCATATTTAATGAAACAAAGTGTATTTATTGAAAAATATGCCTTGGTTACATTTTAGTTGTGTCATTTACGTCATTTAATCATTTTATTTTGTTCTTGTGTTCCTCGAGCTAATTTCTTTAACTTCTTTATTTACAATCCCTAGACATAATAATTTTTCAAATAGGGAAATGAGGGATATGATATCTGATAAAATAATTTTAGCGGACGTGCTGCAGCGAGGAGATATTCATTGCAGTATCCAAATAGAATACAGCCAGACCATAAGATTTTCAAAGATCTGTTTCGTCGTTTTGAAGAAACGGATTCATTTCGCCATAAAAACGACGTAGGACGACCGAAACGAATTACTCAGATCAAGAACTAGAAATTTTAGTTCATGTGGATGAAGATTCTCAAGTCAGCTCAAGTTGTTTAGTAGCGGCAACCTGGGTGAGTAAACAATAAGTCCTAAGAGTCTTACGTAAAGAACACTTCTACCCATATCATCTCACTCCTGTACAAAACTTACTTCGAAGGGATCTTCCACAAAGGCTACAATTTTGTCAATTTGTTCTAAATAAATACAACAGGAATCTAAATTTTGTTAAGAACAGTTTATTTAGCGACGAAGCAATTTTTACTCGCCGAGGCGTTTTTAATTGGACAAATACCCATTACTGGGAAGTAAAAAATCCTCATTCCGCTAAAGAAAGGCATTTTCAGCAAGAATTTAAGATTAACGTTTGGTGTGGTATCATCGCCGATCAATTATTGGGACCATTTGTCCTTCCTCCAAATTTAAATGCACAGTCTTATCTGTTTTTTTCTCAAAATATTCTTGCTGATATATTACCCGCTTTCATGCTAGACATACGGAACAGAATGTCTCATTTCTCCATTGAAGTCAGGAATTATCTTGATGAGACTTTCCCAAGCAGAGTATCGGTCGCGGAAGTGAGTTTGCTTGGCCACCAAGGAGTCCTGAATATAATCCCTTGGATTATTATGTGTGGGGACATATGAAGTCCTTAGTCTATGCAAATACTATCAACTCAAGAGAAGAATTGTGGGACAAAATACAAAACGCAGCGAATTTTATTAGATGACAAGAAAATGTATTTTTCAACGTAAGAAAATCTTTCTTTTATGAATAGAATCAGAAAATGCATAGAAGTAGGTGGAGACCATATCGAATATTTACTCTAAGTTGGTAATGGGGTTTTTGTATGAGGGGAAAGTTTATAATGTCATTAAGTCAACTTTTACGTTATTTTTTGGGCTTCTAATAAGATTAGATACTTATTTTGGACAATCTTTTGATTTATATATTTATCTCAATACGATGAAAATAATCCATTACTTCACAAGAAAGTGAGAGTGAGTTTACGTTGTTATTACGATGTTGTTTTCCCTTGCGTTTTGTACTTTTTTCAATAAATTCACTTTGTTTCATTAAATTTGAATTTGTCTTTCAAGAAACTATTGAACTATTTAACGGCACTTTCCTCGAAAACGGTTGAAATTATCAAGTTCTACCAAGTGTACCTTTAATACGTGGAAATGACGCCCTCATCAGATTTTATGGTCAGAAGTACCACAACGTTTCGTCAAAAAAATATGAAAAAATTTCATCTTCAGATTCAGATACTGCGGCGTCCTCTATGATCTAACGTGATGTAATACATAAATTATTGTTTCTTAGAATAAGAAAAATTTCCTCTAGCAAATTTGGCGAGGATCAGTCAAGAGGCTGTTGAGTTATTGCAAGAAAACGAGAAAATAGTTTGAACTTTGACACCCTGTATCTTTTTCCACAGCAACATTTTACTAAAGCATATTTGGTTATGTCTTCATATTTTGGCCCAAAGAATCTATCCCTGAACTATGGCTTATTATTAATGGTCCACCCTGTATATATATTTACATATTTAGATTACACATGAAATTCTCGTTACAGCGATGTATTACAAGTAGGTAATTGTTTTCAAAATGGCGTCATACATTCGAAAAAGTGAAAAAGCTAAGTTGGCAACTGCAAGAATGTGTTCTCAAAAAATTTACCCAGTAGGCCTTGAATCTCATGTATCACCTTAATTTTTATTGCCGCATTTCAGTAAAAGTTTATTTCGTGCCAAAATCACTATTTTGAATTAAAAACCAAATTTTTAAAAATGTAAAAAGCAAATGAATTTTATTCAATTTTTTTAAATGGTAACCTTTTTTTTACTTGTGCCAACAAAGTCCAAAACATGAACCTTTCATTTGATGTATAATACGTCTAGTTTCGGTGGTAATTTACTTTGAAATTATTAGATTTCTCTAGATGCTACACTTACCAATTGGTATTGTTAAAAAATACTCAAAGATTAAATAAAATTTGCAGAACTTATTAATCATTATTTATAAGATAGGGGAAAATAAAATTATAGCAATTATTCAAAATGCATTCCTTCAAATTCAGTACATTTTTGAACACTACTGACCGATTCTAACATTTGCGCAGTTATTGTTGCAAAAGCTTGGCGAATTTTGGTTCCCAACTCCTAGAGGTTTCTTGAAGATGATGAATAAACTTGTTCTTTGACGTAACCGCACAAGAAAAAATCCATAGGGGTTAGATCATGTGATCTGGCAGGCCATCTTATGCGCCTATATGTCGAAGTGACTATTTCGATATCCGTTTTCTAAATAACTAAAGACATCTTGAAGGTTATGTGGCGAATGCTTCTTCTCAAATTCATAGGTAATTCTCCTAAAAAGCCCTTAATTTCATTTTCCAAAAAGTTCAGGTACCTAATTCCATTTAAAGTTCCCTGAATTAAAATAAGACCTATGATGATAGTAAGTACCCAAAATTCCTGCCCACACATTTACCTCAAACACTTCTTGGTGATTTCCTTCTCTAAATTCATGTAAATTTTCCTGAGACCAGTAACGCAAATTATTTCGGTTAAACATACCATTGTTAGTGAACCAGCTTTCAACTGTGAACAGAATTCTGGGAACAATGTTTTTATTTTCTAGTAACCAATTGCAATAATGAACTCTCCTACCTGAATCAGCTTCATATAAATGCTGATGAAGTTGATATTTATATGATTTATATCCGTGCTTTCTCAATATTCTTCTAACAAATTCTCGACTAATATCAAGAACACTTCCAGAATATTAATCTTTGTGGCCTAGTCAATAATAAACGTATTTTGTTCGTTTTCATTTGGCTGGGCCTTCAATTTTTTTTTAAACATTTTCTACAAGCGTGGTGCCTTCCAGGATAACACTCCGCATATAACCTTTCAGATTGATATGCATTTCTTTTAGATTCCCCATAAGTAAGTAACATGTCCACCTTTTCATTTTGAATAAATACCACCATTTTGTATCTTTTAAAGCTTTAAATAGTTAGGTTAGCAAATAAATCACAAGCAAATTAAAGAACACTACATAAACTTTATCAAATAATAACTTATGCAAATATTTGAAAAGAAATGTTATTTTGTCATTTGTGAAATTTAATGCATACGTTAGTACATACGGTTTTATTAAATACCTGAAAAAGAGCATCTAGAGAAATTCAATAATTTCAATGTAAATTAGCACCCAAACTAGACGTATTATACATCAAATAAAAGGTTAATGTTTTGGGCTTTGTTGGTGGAAGTAGAAAAATATGGTTACCATTAAAAAAATTTGAATAAAATTCATTTGCTTTTATATTTTTTCAAAAAATTGTTTTTCAATTCAAAATAGTGGTTTTTGCACGAAATAAACTGCTATTGAAATGCAACAATAAAAATGAAGGCGAAACATCAGATCAAGGCCTACTGGGTGAATTTTTTGAAAACACAATCGCTATGCGCTATAGAGACATCTATGATGTCTTGTGTATAGTAGCATTTGACCCCATGAGACGATTCATTTACCCCTCACCACTTTACCATTTACATTAGTTTGTATAAAACTAGCAGGTTGGCCACTGTCATTTCTCTGTTCCATAACTTATGGCATACTGACGAGAACTAATACGTTAGAAACCGGTCTATGTCTGATCAGGGAATTGACAAATGACATTAGCTACCAATCTTTCATGATTTGTAAGGTATAATTCAATGTAGATCGGGCTATTTGCCCGCTGAGTAGTTGTTTCCTGTTTCCGCTCTCGGTACTTGTAAAATAGCAAGTCGCTATACGCCGTGGCGTATAGTAGAATTTGACCACATGAGAGGATTCACTTACCTCTCACCGAATGGAATAACTGTTTCTAATCTTCTACAATAATAAATATTAAACGAGATATTTGGCGTGGTCCTCGTGAAATAGACAGACTGTACAGCTTGCTGTTTAAAAACAAAAGTTGTTGCTACTTCCAGTTGGAGCGGAAGTGACATTTTTCACTTAATAAGTGCAACATGTGGATTTTTGTGTCTGAAATGATATGCCAAAATTTCAAAATACTATTCCTAAAAGCAACCGATAAATTTGAACGGGACTAATTTCGTTGTCACTCGGTATTTCTTATTTTTGTACCTTGGGTTCTATGAAAATATTATCTTCTATTGATATTAAATATTAGATAATGAATATATGAAAATTTTACTATATATTTTTTTAGATTATTATTGACTTCTCATAGGGGGATTGTCTTTACATAATCTTTTCATTGATATACAGTATGAAGGTTTTATTATATCCCGTGAAATTTTTGTTGGCTTCTCATAAGGCGGAAATCATAACAACAATATTCTCATTGATTTAGCTTTATTAATGTACTAGCTGATCGGATTAAGATCAACAGTATATGTAGAGAGTTTTGATATTAGATTTTGAAACAATGATATTTATCTGTTAGAAACTCAAAAAAGCATTTTTCAATCATTGTTTAATTTTATCTAGTATATGACAAGTTACAGTAAATAGTGTATAAACCAGAATATAAACTTTAATCGAACAGGTATGTTGAAATTTTTATGACTAGATGGTGTTGTTTTACTATTTCTAACTACTCTGCAGAAATACAAACATTTATTGACATTTATATGAAAACTCTCTATGTGTGTTTAATATATTATGAACACTTTGCCACATTATTAATTTTATATTCACTTCTAAATAATTAAATTGTTTACCATGTCTTTGATTGACTTAATTAACTCAGCTGATAATTAGCGATGTAATTAGTTTACAAACGCGTATTCACGTATATGTTTGCAAATTAACATCTTGTTTCTCTTTCTCAGACCTTTTGAAGTACAATCGGAAAATAAGTGTTAATAACTAAATTTTTTTACCAACTGTGGTTTACAGGTAACTATTAGGCATTATAGAAAAGAGTTTTTTGTCATTTTTGGCGTTAATGTGAGCAGGTATATTACAAAAAGGGAATTGTACACTTAAATTTTTTCCCGAAAGAAGTTTAATTCTAACATCTGTTAAAAGATAATAGCTAAAATCGAATTTTAAAATACCAATTCATCTGACAGTATTCTTAAAATGGATTTAGTAGGTTTTCCCCATTGCGATGAAAGTAAGCTGATTCAAAACAAAAACGCATCAATTTTGTTTGTGAAGTGTCAATTTTTTGGGCTTATGAAGGTGCATGTTTCAGATATACAGTGTGTTCAGCCGGGAGGTTACATGATTCATATTTCGAAAACTACTGAATGATGTTTTGTGAAATTACGTCTGTCTAGTAAACAGTGTATGATCTATTCAACTAAAAGATTTTGACAGTTCTGCCACTTCCGCTTATACCGGAAGCAGATGTCAAATTTGTTATTTTAAATGGAACACCCATATTTTTATTTGCGGAATTGATAGTTTACAAAGTTTTAAGGTCACTTTATATGACAAATCCTATACATAAAATTTATAGTTTTGGAGATATTAATATTATTAACGAAAAATTGATAGCTGCAGACCCCTAAAAAATTCTTCCTGTGAATGTCCCACCGAAGAAATTAAATATATTTTACTGTGGAAGTAATCGACACAGCCATAAGTTGTTTCAAAATAAATAAAAACATTTAAATATTATACAGGGTGAGCACAAAGTAGTCACAATTTGAACAGTTTACATTTACTTCCCTATACCTAACTAAACAGTTTTAAAGATATTTACGAAAGTTCATAAAACCCTATTATTTTGTAAGAATTTGTAATCTAACTCTAGCTAAGTCCGCCATGCAAACAATTATTATCAGAAGAAGTAATAGCAGAGCTGTCAAATTAGTTGTCAATATTTTATATTCTACTAGTAGTTGTTCCTTACAAATTTAATTGTATTACGACTCGTTTGGGTTATTCCAACGGAGATTATTCAAATTTATTAGATTCTGGTCGATAGTCGCGTGGGTCAAGGCACGAGGTGGCAATCGCGATTAAACACACGGGTGTCACGCCACCAGGTTCGAATCCTGGCCCCGACACTGTCGGATGAAATGGTTGTATGTCCGCGTTATTTTCAATGTGTAACCCCCTTCCGCACACTGTCTTCTGGAATTGGGGGTTGTCTAATTTCTGTGGTGTTTATTTTATTTATTTATTTATGGAGAATGCGACAAAAACAAGAACGTGTGAGTGATATGTTTGCTTTCCTGATAAATCCAAGCCATCACCCAGCCCAATTCTTACAAAATAATAGGAATCTCTCAACTTTCATAAATATCTTAGTGTAGTTAGGTATAGGGAAGTAAATGTGAACTGGACATATTTTTAGTGGTAGAATTTGATAAAATGGGGGTTTCCATTTAGAAAACGGAAGATACTTCCTGAATTTAGTGGCCATTTTTGCATTCACCCTGTATAATATTTAAATGTTTTTAATTATTTTGAAATAACTTGGCTGTACTGATTACTTTCGCAGTAAAAGATATTTAATTTCTTCGGTGGGTTATTCACAGGAAGAATTTCTTTAGGGGTCTGCAGCTGTACATTTTTCGTTAAAATTTTTAATATATCCAAAACTATAAATTTTAAGTACTGACACACTGTATTTAATAGACATTTTATACAGTTTATAATCATAATTTTATCAACTATTATATAAAATTTTTTACTGTGATCCCATGAAAATGCCTTTGAAAAAATATTTTTTGGCATATAAACTCTGTGGACAAGGATTTATTACTGGCAATTTAATTGAATTTATGCTTTTTTGCTGCACTATACAAAACTTTAATGGTCTCGTTCATATTTATTTTAAATACCGACAGATACGTTGTAAATAATCGTTAGACTACACTAACAAGTTAATTTTACTTATTTGTTAGTCGCAAATTAAATAAAACCAGCTATAAAAATGCAATTGTTTGTAGTGAAATTAATTTTATGACATTTTATTATTTCAATTAATTGAAATTAGCTGTTAAATGACTATCAGCATGCTATTGTTAAAATAACTGTTGAAATAATTTAAACTAGGATAATTAATATTTGCAACTACAGACGATTTTAAGTGCACGGTAGGGAGAAAAATAATAAATGTCTTGTTGAAAACTTCACTGCACAGAAAACTGCATGAGTTCATTAACATATATTATATTAGGACAAAGAAAAAAGCTTTTTGCAATTTAATAAGTTGAATATGCAAGCGGTTATTTAGAAATTATCAAAACGGAAGTACATATTATTATATGAAAGTTCACGAGCGTTAGTTGATATTTATAGCTATAAACCGGATATGTTTTATACTTTTTCTCATTTAGTGGAGGCGCTATCCTCAATATTTTGAAGTAACATAGACATGAATAGTACGGAGGTGATTTTTTGAAAATATGTAGTACTTGATCTAATATACTAAAATCTCCAAGATATTTGTTTTTATATTAATTATGTGTTGCTTATTTTACAACGTGTTGTAGAAAAAATTAAACTAAAGACAACACACGCACAGCTATAACATGCTGAAATCGAATCCGACGTCCAAATTGGTCCAACACGTCTGAAACTCTCAATATTAGACTTATTGTTTGCTGGTTAGTTTATTTGCTGTACAAACTTTAGTAATTGTCAAGTGAGTTAAATAAACGATATATTATTGTTGACTATTAATTTATTTGTTGCCCATTTCAAAATTTTACGTCTCTTTTGTGTATTTGTACAACTACCTATCAACCTATCAAGTACAGAAATAATGACACGCTCCCAGATGCTTCCCCGCAATTACTATGACGAAAGGCGTGTGAAGGTTTCATGTTGCTTTTGGCGTTTAAGTAAAACTTACACTGGATTTACCAGTTGGTAAAAGCAAAATATATTTTTCAAACATATTCTTCCGGATCAATAAGCTTATTTGGATTTACAGTTCAATGGACTGTTATGAGTATTGTTAATTCGTGTAATTCAGTTTTAATTAAAACAGAAGTGTTCTTAATATCAGTATAATGTGTATACATGCGTTATCTCTCGAAATTGTAATATGGCCATAAACTGAAAATTTTTATTTTCAATTTTTCCATATCACAGCGTACGATTTGCCTTCAGGTTCTCAGCATACTAATTGCTTATCATATTCTGGAACATTTTAGGCAATCATTATTTTCAGGTCAGTACATTCAACTAGCGGCCTGGAAAAATCTTAATTTTTACAAAAAACACGCTCACCAATTTCAATTTTTCTGCTCAGTTAAAATGATTTCTAATTCAATTTAATTTAGGTGTACACGTGGTGTGGTATCTGATAGCGTTATCCTGATGTGAAATACAAATACTGGGCCTATGGTTCATCCACTTTTTGTTGAATATCTTCGAGAAAACAAAAATATGGGCTTCTTCATAATTAAATTCCTGATAAAACTACCCAACAAAAATTGATTCTGTTTAAAAAATATTAGATTTTCTTAAGTTTAATAAATATATTTAACTTAAACTTAACATTACTCTTTAGCTTTTCGATTAAAGTGACTAGCAAAACATGGCTTAATAGTACTCTAAGAGACCTATAATTAGAAAAAATGTTACATGTTAATTGGGAACAAAAATAGGGGACATTTTAGATTTCAATTGTTTTAAATAAACAAATTGATATTTTAACTTAAAATTGCACTATATTATTTCATTGACCTTGTATTAATATAAAAGTCAATAATAAATGAAGTGTTATCACTTTTTAATTGTGAAGACATTCAAGTTTTTGGTTTCTTGATATGAAAAATATAAAGATGTTTTCTATTGGACAAAATAATTGTCCACAACTACTTACCCGAACTATTCATACGCTTCAAAATACTTATAAAAAATGTATTTGTATTTAATAATGTAATATTTTACAGAGCCTAGTTTGTTTGTTATGTTCATCTTGGGCGAATTTTCGGCATTAAATATTTTTATATTAATAATTCCATTTCTCCATCTCCCACGTATTTTCTGCTTCTATCCAGATATATAAAAACCATATTAGACGCTTGTTGGATTTCAAATATTTTTTTATTAATAACTTCTTTCTGAGAAAACTCAAGAGAGTAAATATTATAAAGTATACAGATCACAAAGCAAACAAGAATCGTCCTGGAATATATATTAAATTCGTCTTTTACTTAAGACTGAATGAAGTTTTTAAAAGTTACAAGACATCTTTAAATACCTTTAAATACTGTTTAGAACAGTGGCTCGTTGAAATTTATTTGGGTAAACCGTAAATTAATTCATGTATACCGTAGGATTTCAGTATTAAATTAAAATTTGTTATATTTTCTTACCTTTCGGTTGTTTTAACCATCAGAGAACTACAAATTAGATAAATAAACAGTATACCTGGTAACACAGGAGACATGTAACACTCTGTAACTATTTAAGAAGTTAAAATTTTGAATTTTAGGAGAGTTGTGTAGTAGAAAATTCCCTGATTTGAGCCAATCAAACATTTTCTTCAACTTCCGGTTTAAGCGGCAGTGACACAACATTTGTTATTTTAAATAGTACCCTATATATTTTTCATTCATCCGATTCGTCTTTAAATTCTCGTTTCAACCATGTATCTCAATGGTATGGTATTTGTTTTTAAAATGACAGTTGTCTCATATTTTTTTGGGCATAATCAGTAGCTGCACAGACTAACTAGATTTTTCTTTAAAAAAAAACCCTCTAAACAACCCACAATATCATAAAAACCAAGATAGGAACCTAATTTTTTTCATTTGACCTACTTAAGAAAAACTAATTTATCTTTTATTTTTGTCCAATAAAACTGCTGTACCTATCCTATTTGGCTTTCTTCATTAAAATTAGTATCGAAAATTATCGCATAGTAATCAACATTGTTACTACCTACTGCAACGAAAATATTTAGTAGGCAGGCGGTGGAAACAAAATAAAATGAAAAACCGCTGCCCAAGGAATCACTACTTCCACATCCAGATTTTGTATTTAAGTCTTATTATGCACACTTAATCTCAATATGTATTTTACTCCCTCTAATAATAATAGGGTGGAGGGGCAATGGGGGTGGTAGAGGAGGTGGCTAATGCCAAAAAAATTTTCGAGTCCCTTGGTCACACTAAATCCCAATTTAATTTTTTACCCTCTTTAATAATAGGGTGGGGGGTGGACGTTACGTTCTTGTATACACACTAAATCATATTTTAATTTTTTTACTCTCTTTCATAATTAGTGGGGGGGGGGGTATCCTGCGTGATAGTGTGGGGAGGTGTGGATGCGTGGCTGATGTAAAAAAAAAAAAAAATTTGAGACCTTGACTTTTCATACATGCCCTAAATCGCAGTTTTATGGACTCTTACCTGCTTGCTTTGCCTATTTATCCCCGAACCCTTCAACGGAATTAGATCAAAATATAATTTAGTTCCACATTTCGTTATAATGCATAAGTGTACCAAATTTCAAGTCATATCATAAACGGTTCCAGAATAAATGTGCGCACAAAAAAGTTACAGACAGATCTACAAACAGGAAATTTTTTTCGCTCAAATTTAAAATTTCGACTTTTCATGACATTTTAAGCCTATTCAACAAAAATAAAAATTCCACTAGATTAATATAAAAGTCAATAATAAATGAAGTGTTATCACTTTTTAATTGTGAAGACATTCAAGTTTTTGGTTTCTTGATATGAAAAATACAAAGATGTTTTCTATTGGACAAAATAATTGTCCACAACTACTTACCCGAACTATTCATACGCTTCAAAATACTTATAAAAAATGTATTTGTATTTAATAATGTAATATTTTACAGAGCCTAGTTTGTTTGTTATGTTCATCTTGGGCGAATTTTCGGCATTAAATATTTTTATATTAATAATTCCATTTCTCCATCTCCCACGTATGTTCTGCTTCTATCCAGATATATAAAAACCATATTAGACGCTTGTTGGATTTCAAATATTTTTTTATTAATAACTTCTTTCTGAGAAAACTCAAGAGAGTAAATCATATAAAGTATACAGATCACAAAGCAAACAAGAATCGTCCTGGAATATATATTAAATTCGTCTTTTACTTAAGACTGAATGAAGTTTTTAAAAGTTACAAGACATCTTTAAATACCTTTAAATACTGTTTAGAACAGTGGCTCGTTGAAATTTATTTGGGTAAACCGTAAATTAATTCATGTATACCGTAGGATTTCAGTATTAAATTAAAATTTGTTATATTTTCTTACCTTTCGGTTGTTTTAACCATCAGAGAACTACAAATTAGATAAATAAACAGTATACCGGGTAACACAGGAGACATGTAACACTCTGTAACTATTTAAGAAGTTAAAATTTTGAATTTTAGGAGAGTTGTGTAGTAGAAAATTCCCCGATTTGAGCCAATCAAACATTTTCTTCAACTTCCGGTTTAAGCGGCAGTGACACAACATTTGTTATTTTAAATAGTACCCTATATATTTTTCATTCATCCGATTCGTCTTTAAATTCTCGTTTCAACCATGTATCTCAATGGTATGGTATTTGTTTTTAAAATGACAGTTGTCTCATATTTTTTTGGGCATAATCAGTAGCTGCACAGACTAACTAGATTTTTCTTTAAAAAAAAAACCCTCTAAACAACCCACAATATCATAAAAACCAAGATAGGAACCTAATTTTTTTCATTTGACCTACTTAAGAAAAACTAATTTATCTTTTATTTTTGTCCAATAAAACTGCTGTACCTATCCTATTTTGCTTTCTTCATTAAAATTAGTATCGAAAATTATCGCATAGTAATCAACATTGTTACTACCTACTGCAACGAAAATATTTAGTAGGCAGGCGGTGGAAACAAAATAAAATGAAAAACCGCTGCCCAAGGAATCACTACTTCCACATCCAGATTTTGTATTTAAGTCTTATTATGCACACTAAATCTCAATATGTATTTTACTCCCTCTAATAATAATAGGGTGGAGGGGCAATGGGGGTGGTAGAGGAGGTGGCTAATGCCAAAAAAATTTTCGAGTCCCTTGGTCACACTAAATCCCAATTAAATTTTTTACCCTTTTTAATAATAGGGTGGGGGGTGGACGTTACGTTCTTGTATACACACTAAATCATATTTTAATTTTTTTACTCTCTTTCATAATTAGTGGGGGGGGGGGTATCCTGCGTGATAGTGTGGGGAGGCGTGGATGCGTGGCTGATGTAAAAAAAAATTAAAAATTTTGAGACCTTGACTTTTCATACATGCCCTAAATCGCAATTTTATGGACTGTTACCTGCTTGCTTTGCCTATTTATCCCCGAACCCTTCAACGGAATTAGATCAAAATATAATTTAGTTCCACATTTCGTTATAATGCATAAGTGTACCAAATTTCAAGTCATATCATAAACGGTTCCAGAATAAATGTGCGCACAAAAAAGTCACAGACAGATCTACAAACAGGAAATTTTTTTCGCTCAAATTTAAAATTTCGACTTTTCATGACATTTTAAGCCTATTCAACAAAAATAAAAATTCCACTAGACGTGGAAGTAAAAAAACGCGTTATTTTGATTTGACAATTAAGAATTATTTGCTTGACAAGAATTTAATAAGTATTTACTGTTAAATTATACCTTACGTTACCTTAAGTTACCACGTTTTCAACTGTATATTATCATATATTCAAGAAACGAAAAAGTTGGTATATGCTATTAATCTATGGCGAATGTAACAAAAAGAGCAAACGGGCTGCTCAGTTATGTGAAGAAAAATTTCCTGAAAGAAATCATCCACCGTACAACTATTTTGTAAGAGTTGAACAGCAATTCAGAAGAGAACCAAATGTACCTGAAAATAATTTTATTATCGATGAAGTGTCTGAAATCAATGTATTGACAATTGTCGAGGCAGATCCCACGATTTCGATAAGACATATTGAGGACCAAACTGGTGTAAATCAAGAAACAGCCCGAGACATATTGAAAAACATAAATTTAAGTCACACAAGTCAACTACTACATACACCACCATTTATACGAAAATGATTTTCATAGAAGATTAGACTATTGCAATTGGTTTTTCAATTGAACAGACACAATTTGGATAATAATTTTCATCAACAAATTTTATTCACGTTCACTAATTTGGAATTATTGCATCATAACATCACCCGTTATTGGGCACAAGAAAATCCGAGAAATATGAGAGAAAGGACATATCATGAGCGATTCAGTTTTAATGTATGGCTGGGAGTAATTGGCAGAAGAATTATTCGGTGAATAATTTTTGTCGGACCATTAAATAGAGCAAGATATTTGGAGTTTTTGCAAAACCAGATTGAAGATTTTTTGGAAGAACTGTCACCTAATGTTGACCCAATAATTTTTCAACAGGATAGGACTCCAACACATAACTGCAGAGTTGTGAATTATTTAAACAAAAAGTTTTGAGAAAACTAGATGAGAACAAATGGGCTGTTAGATGGCCTGCAAAGTCACCAGACCATAAGCCGCTTGTTTTTTTGTATGACAACACCTCAAGAAAAAAGTTTATAGGACTCCACCAACAAACAGAGCAGACAGGGAAATTAGGGTCAGAAGAAGAATTAATGGAATTACTGAATTACAGTCAGATAACATGCTCAGAACTACCGTCACAAAAAACGATTGTGCAAAGATAATAATGGACAACATTTTGAGCATCTAAATTAAAACATATTTTTTGTGTCTAGTGCTTCAGTAAACCTTTTATTTTAAGTTCATCTCTTCGTTGTAAAAATTTATTACATAGTGTAATAGTTTATCATTAACACTGTCTCGACAGGATACGGATGCTAGTGACTTGTAAAAAGTCACTAGTGAGGCGGGCGAGAGGGCTTGCGGAAAATAAACTGTTCCGCGAGAAGCCCTCGCGCCTTTTTCAACCGCCTCCTCGTGTTGTAGACAATCCGCCGACTGCAGATCAGGTGGAGAACTTCTGGAAAACGCTCTACGAGGAGAGGCTTCAACTCAACCGAGATTCTCCTGCCCTTGCACACTTTGAAGCCTTTTGTCCAGGGGTTCAGCAACCACAGGAAGTGTGCGAACCAATAACCCCAGAAGAGGTTCGTAGGGCTCTTGAGGGCTCTAAGAACTTTGCTGCTCCAGGTCCCGATGGGATAAATAACTTTTGGTGGAAAAAGTTATCGAGCACCCACCACCATTTGGCCAGAATTTTTAATTCCTGGTTGAATGGGGAGCAGCAAATCCCTTCTTGGGTTGTTGAGGGGCGGACAGTGCTGATCCCCAAGAACGGAGATTTGTCCAACCCAAAGAACTACAGACCGATAACCTGTCTAAACGTATGTTACAAGGTGTTTACACGCATTTTGTACATGCGGGTGCTCCACGCAGTTGAACCGGTATACGAACGGATATATGAGCAACGAGGGTCGAAGAGAGGTGTCGCTGGCTGCAAGGACAATCTGCTGATCGACAGATGTATCACGCAGGACTCCATGCAGTATAAGCGGAACCTCTCTATGGCCTGGATCGACTACCGCAAGGCATTGGACATGACATCACATGAGCTCATTGTTCACTTGCTCCGATGTCTTGTGGTACCCGGTCCCGTAGTGAGATGTATTGAAGAACTGATGCCGCTCTGGAGGACTCGCTTTACCATAACATCGGGTAACGATAGAGTCCAAACAGAGTCGGTAACATTCAGAAGAGGAGTATTTCAGGGAGATTCCCTCAGCCTCCTTCTGTTTTGCATCTCACTACTGCCATTATCCGTCTCGCTCCGGAAAACCCGTGGCCACAACTGCGGTACCCCGGCGACAGGAGGCATAAGGTCACCCATCTATTTTATATGGATGACCTTAAACTTTATGCCTCTGGAGAGAGGGATCTCCAACAGTCCCTTAGGGTGGTACAGGAGTATACGCAGGCTGTCGGTATGCAGTTCGGGTTGGACAAATTCGCACTGATCCATCTCAAGAGAGGACGATGCGGTGACTATGGAGAGGACGCGCAGCTCGTGGATGGAAGCATCTTACACAATCTAGATGCCGGAGAGTCGTACACTTACTTGGGTGTCGAGGAACGCTCCACCCAAGAAGTGAGTGTAGTGAAAAACGCTCCCCGCGGCAAGTATCAGCACCTACTCCGACAGATCTGGTCTTCAGAACTGTCGGGCAAGAACAAGGTGTCTGCTACAAATATGCTTGCCGTTCCGATCCTTCTCTACTCTTTCGGAGTAGTGAAGTGGACTAGAGAAGATCTGCGTCAACTCGATGTAGCAACCCGCAAGAAGATGCATTTCAATAGGAGCTTGCATCCTAAATCGTCCGTTCCACGGTTATATCTCCCACGACATCGGGGAGGCCGTGGACTCTTGAGCTTGGAGAGTCTCCATAGCGAGATGGTTCTGGATGGAGCATGTAAGGTCATCAGGAGTTCGGATCCTCCCCTCTGCATGGTCCGAGACCATGAAAATGCAGAGGTAGGAGCTTTTCTCTTTAAGGCAGCACGGAGAGCAGCCGATGAACTTAGTTTCATCTTCGACGTCGAGGGGGTAAACCTCGACTCTGTCACCGAGTTGGAACCCGTTCGACTAAAAGCTCACATTAGAGCTGCAGAACACGACATCCTTCTGCAGCTCCATAAGGATAAGCCATTGCACGGGGTCTTCTATAAAAATATAGAAGACCTCGGTTTATCCGAAAGGCTGACCTTCGCCTTCTTAAGGTCAGCTGGGCTGAAGTCTGAGACCGATGGATTCATAATGGCTTGCCAGGATGGTGTATTTAACACTCTCGTCTATAGACGTCGTGTCATGGGTATAGAGGTCCCTGATGTCAGCTGCAGGGCCTGCCGCAGGGCGCCGGAGACTGTAATGCACTTACTGTCGGCTTGCCCGACATACGCAGTCTCGGCCTATATTCATAGACACAACGCAGCATTACGAGTGCTTTACTATTATCTAAGGCACTCGTATGGGATAGACGAAACACCAGTGCTGCCTTACGTTCCGGGGGATATTGAGTCCGTTGTGGGGAATGAGAAGTGCCTAATTTATTGGAACTACTCGTTTCCCACCGTCAGGCAAATACAAGCCAACAAGCCTGACATAGTACTCCTCGACCACCAACTCAAGACAATGTATGTCGTGGAATTCTCAGCTCCCGCTGAGAGCAACATTGTCATGAAAGAGGAGGAAAAACGGACAAAATATCGAGATTTGCTCTTCGAACTCCGCAGGCTTTATCCAGGCCATTCTGTTAAAATAGTGGTACTGATTATAGGAGCCCTCGGTGGAATGAGACAGACGCTGCTTTCAGAACTAAAGATCATACCGGCATGCCGAGATTCGGCAGAGATCTTAGCCGGCAGAATGCAGAAGGCTGTCATCCTCGGTTCATTGCGTCTACTCAGGGCACACGATTCGCGGACACGGTAGTCACTCACCCCACGGGCGTGGGGAGTGGCTATTGGTATTACAAGCTCCCCTCTGTGAGGGTCGGAGCCACAGAGTAAGGTGACTGGTTTTTTGTAAAAAAAAAAGAAAAAAAAATTACTTACCCAAAGATACAGTAATATTAGAATAAAACACAAACTACAAGGTAAATAAAGGGCTAAATGGTTCAGAAATCTGAATAAATCCAGATTTTGTTCTTCCACCAATGCCTACACAAAATAATACAAATAACCACAACTAGACATCACAATAATCAATAATTATAAGTCGGATCAGTTTCTTCGTTCTTTCTTTCCCCCGCCAAATCCACCTAGTGGACAATATTCCTGGATGCGGTTTGTTAATAAATAAATAAATAATATGATGTTTCCATGGAAATCATCCGCCAAGCGAATTCAGCGGGAAATGAAACGAAGAAGAAGGAAATGGTACTCTAACCTAAATAGTTTAAACTAATTATACACAATACATGCTATAGAAAAAAAATCGACAAAAAAATTCGAGATTGTAATATAATAAATTAACAGAATATGATGATGGCACAAAAAATAACACTTACGATTTTACTGAGAGTTTAGTAAATAATTTTTGTAATTAAGCTTAAATGTCTGAAATAATGAATTGAAATTTAATAAATTTAATCTAATCAAACCGTTAACGCAAGCAACAACATTGTAAGAATATGACCTCTTAAAAATTTCCTTACGGTGGCGTGGGATGTAAGTAAATTTCTTCGACGAATATTTACATTATGTACATCTGTTCTGTAAGTTTATTGCATAAATAAGAAGGAGTGTTTGATTTAATTATTTTAAAGAAAAAGCATAACATATGAAGTCTCCGCCGATTGTACATATTTAGCCATGAAGATTCTTTGCATCGTCGTTGTCTAAGCAGGGTCCATAAACGCAATCACAATGATCAAAATGGGAAAGAGCAAGCGAGTCACATAACATTTTCTTGACGTCACGATCTAAATACTGTCTTTGATTATAAATTAATTTCAAAGAGCTGTATGCTCTCTGCGGTTTGTACGTGATATGTTCCTTAAATCTAATTTTTGTGTCGATGATCAAACCCAAACTTTTACAATGATTTTTCAGTAATATATTATCAGAGCCTATCTTTAATTTAATAATATTTGTTACGTGATTTCTAATGTTTTCTTTACAAAATAAAATAGCTGATGATTTGTTAGGGTTAATTTTTAACATATGTTCGGTCGAAATTGTATGAAGGCAGCTTAAATCACGGTTTATTAATACATTTGCTTGTACCATTTCTTCACTGTTAAAAGAACATTAAAGTTGTGTGTCATCAGCGTAGAAATGATAACTGCAAAATTTTAAAGACTGTGAAATTGGATGTGTAGATTGTATATAAGAGGTGTCCTAATATGCTTCCCTGCGGAACGCCAGTCGTAACTCTAAGTAAAGTAGAAACCTGATTATTTATTTTTACTTGCTGAAATCTGTCACTTAAAAATGAAGATAAAAATGCATTGGCACTTTCACTGAAACCTACGAAGTGTAATATGGATAATAGTATTTTATGGTTAATCATATCGAATGCCTTCGAATAGTCCAATAATATTAATATTGATATTTTGTCATTATCATATGCTGTAATAATATCATCCATTACATCTGCTAATGCTGTTGCACAACTGTGACCTTGCCTGAACCCAGATTGTTTTATTGGTAATATATTGTTAAAATTTAAATATGATCTAGTCTGTAGTTCCATAATTTTTTCTAGAAGTTTTGATAGAGTTGGCAATAAACTAATTGATCTAAGATGGCTAAATTCCGTAGGTTGGTTTATCTTTGGAAGAGATATAACTTCGGCTTCTTTCCATTTAGTGGGAAAATATGACATGGCAATACATTTATTAATGATGTGACAAATATATGGGACTAAAAAAGGACAGCATAATTGAATTAATGTGATATTGAGTTTGTCGGTCCCAAATGCTTTAGATTTTATATTCAAAATTATGTTGGAAATCACTGCCTCTGTAGTTTCTTCAAATGTAAAAGTATCGTTTAAACCTGCTTTAATATTAGACATGTAGAAGTTTATCGTATCATCATTAGACTGAACATTATTTTTGGTAGAGTCAATAAAAAAATTGTTGACTTCATTAACATTACTTAATTTGTCGGGAATGTCACTAATTTTATTTTTTGTTAAATTTAATTTTTTAAGTTCCTTCCATTTCCCTTTCGAATTTGAGTTTTCGAATTTATATTTTAGATACGCCCTTTTTTCGGATTTGATTGCAGTATTTGTAAAATTTCTTAGTTATTTGTAATATGACCAATGTTCGGGTAAACGAGACTTTTTAAATTTCTGTAATGCTTTGTTTCTTAATTTTTGCATGAGTTTAATGTTGTCCGTTATCCAAGGAGCATAATTATACTTTTTTGAATTGAATGTTTTTATAGGTGCATGGATATCAAATAAATGAATAATATTGTGGTTAAGAATTGAATTTTTTTTATCAATATTATCCATATCATGAATTAAATTCCAAGGTAGCGATTCAAGTTCCCTTTGAAATTGAAAGTGGTTGATATTTTTTAGAGATCTGTATGATATTTCTTTTTTTAATACATTTTCCGAGGTATTTAGATTAAATTTACATTTTACTAAATAATGATCTGAAATTTGGGCATCCTCAACGGCAGATTCACATATGTTTTCCTCAAAATTTGTGATAATTAAATCTAATAAGGAATGTCTTTTATTTATTAAATATTTTTGTTGCAGTAAGTAGTAACAATGTTCTTTACTATGCAATAATTTCGATACTAATTTTAGTGACGAAAGCTAAATAGGATAGGTATAGTAATTGTATTAGACAAAAATAAAAGATAAATAAGTATAATAAGTAAGGCAAATAAAAAAATGGATTTCCTATGTTGATATTGTGGATTGTTTAGAGATTTTTTAAAAATAAGAAAAATCTAGTTAGGTTGCTCAGCTACTGATTGTGTCCAAAAGAATATGAGACATAAAGTTGCGTACCAGAGGATATCACGGCACACTAGGCATCAATATCTGTCAAGGTTCAGGTAATCACTATTTTCTGATTTTTGTTTTATATATTCCCACTGACGCTACCTGTGAGGATTATGAGTGTTTATTTGATAATATTGAATCACTATATGATCTGTATGGATCCGACATTCTCATTATTGGCGACTTTAATATTCCTGAATATTTCTCAAAAACTCCCAGTCGAAAATACAATTCCCTGCTGCATTTTGTGAACTTTTTTAATCTAAAGCAACAAAATAATGTACTCAACGCTAATAACAGACTATTAGATCTCATTTTAAGTAATATGTCTTGTAACGTCCAAAAATCAACCTCAGTTTTGTTAGCGGAAGATCCTCATCATCCTGCTCTTTGTATTAATGTGTGTGTACAAAATCTTACGACTAATAAGTTTCCTCTATTTAGTCATGAGTCGTTTAATTTTAAAAAAGCTAATTACCGCGCACTCTACAATGAGCTAGCTCTAGTTGACTGGAGTTTTATTTCTAATCTGGCAGTAAACGAAGCTGTGTTTAAATTTTATGACAAAATATATTCTGTTTTTAAGAAACACGTCCCTAAAAAAACACCATCACACAAGCAGTATCCCCCCTGGTTTAATTCCAATACAATTAGACTGCTTAAACAGAAGAACAGGGCACGTAATACATACAGAAGGACTAAAAACCAGGATGATCTAATAATATTCAATGAATTAACAACTTTGCTAAAAATTACTATAAAAGATGCTTATGCTGCATACATACGGGATGCCAAGAATGCCATAAAATCTAATCCAAATAAGTTCTGGGGTTATGTTAATTCAAAAAATAATGCCACATCTATTCCTAGTGCTATGAATTACAACAATGCCACTCTTGAAACCCCCCAAGATATAGTTAACTCCTTTGCTGATTTTTTCTCTAATGCGTATATTAATTCTAGTGAATATTTGCCTGGTGACAGTATATATAATAACAATGTTATGCATAATCGAATATTCACTGAGAGCGAAGTCCTAAACTCAATTAAAAAACTCAAGGCAAACATGACTACAGGACCTTATGAAATACCTGCGTTTATTATAAGAGATTGCGCTAATGTTTTTTACAAACCTCTCTGTATTATGTTTAATTTAATCTTAAGCACAGAAACATTCCCTGATAAGTGGAAACTATCCAGAATTTGTCCAGTGTTTAAAAAGGGCAGTAAAAATGAAATAGAGAACCATCGTCCCATCGCAATTTTATGCAATTTTTCTAAAATTTTTGAATTTTTATTGCATGATTACGTATCCTTCCACACTAAAAGTTCCACAATTGAAGAACAACATGGCTTTATGGGCGGTCGGTCAACTGTTACAAACCTGGTATATATCACCCAATTTATTTCTGAAGTCATAGATCGTAAGGGTCAGGTTGATGTAATTTATACCGACTTCTCTAAAGCATTCGACAGACTAGACCATGGCATTTTATTGACTAAATTATAAAGCTTTGGAATCAGTACTTCGCTACTAAATTTATTTATATCTTATTTGTCCTATCGGTCTCAGTATGTTCAGTATCGTGGTTATCGGTCTGATCATTACAGCCAATCATCTGGAGTACCACAGGGCTCGGTACTTGGACCATTGCTTTTTGTACTGTTTATCAATGACATTGTTGATGACTTGGATGTTCACTATTTGCTTTATGCTGATGACCTAAAAATATACTTTCCTATAAATTCCGACTGTGACTGCCTGAGGGTTCAGCGTAACCTGGATCTTCTTAATACCTGGTGCAGTAATAACCGTCTTCCTCTTAATGCTGCTAAATGTAATGTCATGTCTTTTACACGTAAAGTAAATACAATTTCATTCAACTACAAATTAAACGACTGTACTCTAAATAGACCTGAGTTTATAAAAGATCTTGGCGTTGTTTTTGATACTATATTCACTTTTTTTAAACATATCGAGGAATGCACCAGTAGTGCATTTAGAAATTTAGGTTTTGTTTTGAGAAACGGCAAAGATTTTACTGAATTATCTACTCTACGTATGTTGTTTGTTACATTTGTTAGATCCAAACTGGAATATGCGTCCATTGTTTGGAGTCCTAGTTACAACATTCACATAGCGTCCTTGGAAAAAGTACAACGAAGATTTTTTAAGTCCGCAACTTTTATTCTGGAGGGCACATATCCAATAAGAGGGACACAACAAGAATTTTTTTTAAATAAATTTAGTATGAGTAGCTTAATAAGGAGACGTGTAATGCATTCAATAATGTTCTTACACAAAATTATCAATAATAAAATTAGCTGCACCTGCCTCACCTCACTTCTTAGGTATCGAATTCCGAGATTAAATTCTCGAACAAATAATGTACTCATGCTTCCTACTCCACGCATTAATATATTATATTTCTGGTTACACTTGTGATATATATATATATATATATATATATATATATATATATATATATATATGTACGTAGGGTACTTTGCTACCTCCAAAACAGATACTGGCTACACGTTGTCACCTCATATATAACGTTGCCACCTCCGAAAACGACGGAGGTGGCAACCTTTTGCACAGTTTTCAATTTTACAAGCATTTAAATGACATTAGAAACCTATATTTAAATTTTCGTGTGGAGGTGAAAAGACACCTTTATATCCACAAATTTAATTTTTAGTTCAACTATATATCAGTGGCGCTGCTGGAATTTTCATTTGTACAACAGCCAATACGTTGTCACCTCCGGCTATATATGTTGCTCTTTAGATCACAGAGGGTACGATATCACCTCCAAATATCGGCAACATCGCGTTGAATGTCGGGATAAATTCAACACAACAGAAATATACCTGCGTAGCATTGTGCCGGAATGGGCGTTATTAAAATATCCTAAAGAAATGTATCAGGTTTGAAATATTACAGTACACCGAGTTGGGGACTGCCTATAATGCCTACATCATAATACGAATAAAATTTCGTCTACATCATGCATGATCCATTTCCTCTATACTACGAAATGCTAGTTTTTTGGTTCGCTGACAAAAATTATGGGCTTGAACAGGAATTATGCTACTAGTACTTGGAATGTTTACCAGAGAACAAATATGAGCAAAAAATGCATTTCTTAAATTGCTTCTTGTAAGCTTATTTGAGTATCCATAAAATATGTTATATTTCAACTTAAATGTAGTTTTAGTTTTTTACGTCCGGTATTTGCGACTAAATAATTTAGTAAAATTCAATTATACTATTTTATGAATTTTTATTTGCAACAGAAAGTTTCCCAAGAAAAAAGCTAAAATGTAATTTTTCATAGTGTATTTTTTTAGCTTTAAGATAACGCAGTTTATTTTGTTCTTGTTTAGGTAAATTACTGTTTTTGGGCCCTTAAACTTCTTGATCGTGAATTTCCAAGTTGCAAAACACGTAAGAACTTGGGAACTTTTCTTTTATATGAGACAATGAATACGCATTCAATACACAAAAAATATAGGAAATCTGTTCACATTGATGCCATTAATACACAGGTAAGTTTCAACAAAACTCAGCGGCTTTTATCAGAAAATTTCCGTAATCTCGATTTATATTTTATGAAAGTAAAACTATAGAAACATATTATTCCTTTAATATGGAGCTAACGGGTCAAAGAATCGTTTAAAAAATGTAAATAACACATAATAGTATAGGCCACGACAGCTTCAAAGTCCTTAATGATTTCTGTTCGCACTTCGATATTAACAGCTAAAACCTATTTCAAATGATTTCTTAACTTCTAAAACATCAAAATCTGTAGGTCGTCAGCATGTCGTAATGTACGGAGTGGTTACAGGAGGTGAAATGTGAAAAACACCCTACAATTTTTTTTGTCCTATTTTAATGTACAAAACACGAGAATTATTGTGTTAAAGCACGATATGCCTAAGAGTAACGGGAACATTAGAAAAAAATATATTAAACAATTCCCAAAGCATGGGGTTACATGGAGGACCTTTACGTTTAAGGTGCGCTGGTGAAAAGCATCTTATTGCACAGGCAATGTTTTCTTTTACCACCGCTCTAGCTATTTTATTCTTAACGTGATAAAAAAAATACTCATTAATAACGTTAGATTCGAGTTCCAGGATGCTAACCCTTTTTTTACTTTTTTGTTCCGAACGCTCTAATTTTTCAATAACTTTTTTAAGAGCGCCCGCACAAGATCTTTTAAGGTCGATTGTCATTTGTATTCGAGCTGCACGAGATATTTTAAGGCACAGTATCGCCTCTTCTCGCAATAAATAATTGTTCATTTGACTGTTTATATGAATAATAGAAACTGAGCTTGTATAAACACACACAATGTTATGTATTTTGTTTGAACAAATCATTAAAGTTATTACATTTTATTATTCGTTTCGAGTTTTCGCAGAAGAGTATAATGTATTTGATCGGCATTTCTAAAACCGTATACATTACTTGTAGAGAAAAAAAAATCATATCATTGTGTTAGTGACCAAATTAAGCAAGTTTTGAAGTGTCTGTCTGTCTGTCCGTCCCTCACATTTCTTGTAAGCATGATAACTTGAGAAGGACACGTCTGATTTGAACAAAATTTTAACAGGTAGTTAGTGCTGCTAGTGAAAGAACCCTATGTTTTTAAAAAGATTGTTCAGTAAACATAAAAAGTATGAAATATTTTATGAAAATAACTACACACAATGTGGAGTATTGTAACATTTGATAAAATTCTACAGACACGAAAATAATATATAATATAGGTATACTGACGAACGTATCGCCAATCAAGACAGTATCATTAGGAGATAATTAAAATTGGAAATATAGCAAATAGCAATTATACCTAAAAAATAACTTATACAAAAATGTGAAAATTATATTATGGAATAATAGTTATATTATACTTGTTCAATCTGAATCCGAGGACTCTTCAACTATCTCGGAAGTAAGACGAGTCTCCTTAGTGTTGGGGTTTTTACAACATGATTTTTGTCCCATACACTTGCAGGATCCGATGCAAGGTAATGTCTTCTTCGTACAAGAGCATTGCAGACCGCTACGACCTATAAAATTTTGCTGAAATAGTTTAGGACTTCCGAAATATAATAATCAACAAACCTTGTTTACAGTTACATGTAGATAAAAAAAGGTGATCTAATCGGCATTGATGATTTAGTACTGAGAACAGGGGTAATCTTATTATCAATAATTTTCCATCCTATCTAGACTAGTACTCTTAAAGCACCTATACCATATGTCCATATAAACTTTCTAAAACACGAATAATGAAAAATTTTGAAAGTTGTTAAAGTTCACACACTACCATAGATTTTGATAAGTAGTAAAATAGAGCAGAACATTTAAAATAATTACTCCACCGGGTCTAAACGATTTTAAATTATTTCAACACCAACAAACACTAAAAGAATGTCCAGGCAGGAACAAATTTGTCTGAGAGTACAAAAATATCCGCATAATACAATAATATATCAAAATATCAAATATATCACAATACTGTGTGATCGTACAGGCGATACTAGACTTTAAAAGACCACGCGCAGTGAGGAAACAAACAAAAATCTACCTTAAAAGATCTTGTGCGGGCGCTCTTACAAAAATGATTAAAAAATTACAGAGCGATCGGAACAAAAAAAGTAAAAAAGGCTTAGCATCCTGAAACTCAAATCTACAATGTTATTACTAAAAATTTTTTATCACATTAAGAATAAAGTAGCTAGAGCGTTGGTAAACGAAAACATTGCCTGTGCAATAAGATACTTTTCACTAGCGCATTTTAAACGAAGACGTCGTTCATTTAACTCCGTGCTTTGGGAATTGTTTATTATTTTTTTTCTAATGGACCCGTTGCTCCTAGGCATATTGTGCTTCAACACAATAATTCTCGTGTTTTGTAGTTTAAAATAGGAAACAAAAATTTTTAGGGTGTGTTTTCACATTTCACCCCCTGTACCCACCCCGTACAGGACGACATGTTGACGACCTTCAGATTTTGATGTTTTAGAAGGTAAGGAATCATTTGAAATGGTTAATATCGGAGTGCAAGCAGATATCACAATTTGATATCCTGTGGACTCCATTATAAGGATAAAATGAAAGGAAGGTGCGATAGTGATAAAATTTGGTTAAATATAAAAAATAACAGCAAAAGTTTAACTTGCATACGTTACAAATGAAGTCATAACGTCTCCAAAAATCAACATATTGATTTCAAAGCATTAACTTATTACTTTCTTCATAAAAAAATCACGCTTTAAATGAGAATGTGTAAAAAAAATTTAGGTACGTAATTAAATGTTGCACAAAATTATGTGGGAATTTTTTTATTTTTCCAACCGCTTTTCCACATTAAATGAAAAACTAACATATGTATATCCAAAAATTGTATAAAAATATCAAGAAAACTACGCATTTTCTCGAAAAACTACAAAGAGCAAAAATGCTTAGATCAACGTTTTCAATAAACAAATAAAACAAAAATCAGTCATATTTCATGCATTATCACGGAAAAACGAATATTACATAAATTAAAAATCGATGGTATTGCGAAAACTATGCAATTTATCAAAATACGCCAAAGAAGGAATGTTTAAATCGACACTTTCTGCAATATGGTAAAGAAACATTTATAAATTTTCCTCTTGCCATTCCGCGATTGTACCGGAAAAACACGTGAAATTTTATAAATCTCATATGAAAATTGGGCATTTTTTGAAGAATAATGGGGAACAAAAAGTGTTTATTTAGATGTTTTCTACGAGAAAACAACGGAAAAACAGCGATATTTTAAATGCCTTTATTCCGGAAAAGCGCGTGAAATTGTCTTGAAAACTTTGTACTCTTTCGATAAATATCAAAGAATGAAAAGTATGTAATTTGATGCTTTGCAGTAGAAAAACAATTAAAAACATTCATTTTTGAAGTATTTGTATGCAGTTATATTAAACTGATATATATGGGCAAATCCATTTAACTTTGAAATTTGTAGTAAAAGTAATTAACAAATCGATTTTTAATTTTGTTATCAAGCATTTTTTGAACCGTAATTGACGTTATTCATACTCGTTATGCACTGTAGTCAAACATGATAGAAGCAATTTTACAGTTTTTAGAAACTCGGTTTGCATTTTCTTGGGAACTTAAATCAATAATTAATTTTTTAGCAGTTCTTTTCTATATCCACAGCTTCAATTTAAAATAAATCTGTCTGGTTATTATTGTTTTTTTAACCTTTAAATGAAGTATTATTCAAATTTTCATTTCGGAAAATCGTATGGAAAATGTCGCGATTTTTCCGTTGTTTTCTTATAGAAAATGTCGATTTATATCCAACAATAAAGTTTTGATGCAATTTTCAAATTTTTATTTTCACAGAACTTATTAAAACCTTATTAACATTTTGCTGTAATATTCTAACAAAATATTGTTCATGTAAAACAACAGTACATGTCTCTACAGCTCACCCTGTGCGACAGATGGCCCAGTTTCAATTGGGAACATTCTATAATATTGCGCATGATAAAGATTTATTATGGAAAGGTGATACTTACCTAATTACACCCGGAATTATAAAGTGAATATCTAAGGATCTAGAAAAAACCAGAAAAATATCGGCCTAACAGGAGTTATAAAAAAAGTACATGTATATTTACAATTCTTTAGGCTTTCGACGTTGATGAAACCAGCTTCTTACATTGACTAAAAAACGATTTTTTTAAAAATCTCTCTGGCTCTATTGTGAACTTGTGTGTTATTTTTTTCAAATATGTACCAGGAAAGATAATATAATGCAACTAATAGAAGAAGCTAACTGTAAATATCTCATGTTGTATTTAGCTGTAATTAAATATATTTCTTTGTTTTTCAATGAAGTGTAGTAAATATAATTTAAAACTGATTGTGACTGGTAAATTAAATCCAGTAGATTTAAATCAACGAATAGTGGTGGAGCCTTATATTTTTATCTCGGAATCGATCGGAATTTCATAGCCTTTTTAATTTCAAATTTAGTTGCGTAGAGGCTTGTAGTTTTATTTTCCTGGTATGACAAGTACAACCGCAGATATTCTCTCAAAAAATAAAAGAAAACCGTGCTTCAACAGATAAATTGTTCAAAAAAACATGTTCCGAATTTTCCAAAAATTTAATTTAAATGTAATTTGAAATATTAGGCTTTAATATTACTATCGACAAGAAATGTGTATGAAAATTTTTGTAGCAACAACAATTAATGACAATGAGAATAACCCCGCCAATTCTACGGAAATGAATTCAAATTGTGCAAAGAAGAATCTAGAACCTAGGCACTTTATTATATTCGTACAGACTATATTATGCATTACTTCTCTCTTATCACAACCAGATGTTAGTACCTGCTTTTCTATTGCGGTCCTTTTATACTAAACACTGACTCTTTTAAACACTCGTTGAGGGAAGTAATACAAGATTTTTAAATGCGCTGTTAGTATTCCGTTTGTTAATTGATAATTTTTAATTCTTTATGGAAATATATTTTTTTGATATTTCACTACAATTTCCGGATAGTTTCTATGTACGCTCCATTTTGGTTTTGCCTCATTTATTAAAGTTCTGTGCTGGGTTTTTCTAGATTTTTATTAGTGCGACGCTAAACTCGACTGCACCCAAGCAATTCATTTAAAACTTATTAATATAATAATAATTAGTGTAAAAAGCACTTGAACAACATTGACTTGATTATTAGATTAATTTTTAATTTGATTTCCGAGGCATATTGAGATGAGAAGCGGGCCACACTGAGTAAATATATTTGTTTGTCATAATGTTATAAGTATTTTGATATTGGCGACATCACGGAAAGTAGTAGGGATACCAACATTGAGGTTTTAAGTGACGACAGTACTGAAGTGAGAAATTTGAAAATTGCAATAACTAGCACTACAAAAATAAAAAGCAAGCCACACTCTGAACAAATTAGAGTAAGTTTTCCATGAAGTTAAGTCTTTTGATAAAGTTGTTAAATCTTATTAAGTTAATGTAAACAGTAAGAAAATGGCCTTAGTAACACATTTAAAATTTTGTAGAAAAAGCAAAAGCAGAGTAAAAAAAGTACTCGTTGCAGATTCTATGATAAAGGGGTAATTTCGAAAAAGAGACATCTGCAAAGACATCACGGTTCAGAAAACGAAGTACAGAATATATTACAGTGTCCTACAGTTAGCGAGGAAAGGCGTCGCGCACTTTTATGATTGAGAAACGCAGTAAACTTCGATCTCTGTAAAGCTGGTACAGTAGTCGAAGCAGTAAGGGAGATTATTATTAAAGGGATGTTTTTAAAAACATATGTGAAACGCCATGCAAACGTATGTGTTAAAAAAAATCAAATTGCACGGCATCAAGTAGCAGCCATATCGCGATTATTTATCATTATTCTCAATTATTTTCTACTTGTTACTTTTTTAACCTTTCTTCCAAGTTTTTAGTCCATTTAATTTTAATTTTTAAATTATAAATTGAAGTATGACAGTTCTAACCACTACTTACTTTGATATTAATACCTAATTTGTTTACATAGTTATTTTTATATATGACTACTCTTAACTATGAATG
Organism: Leptura quadrifasciata; assembly: GCA_963675555.1. NCBI lineage: Eukaryota > Metazoa > Arthropoda > Insecta > Coleoptera > Cerambycidae > Leptura > Leptura quadrifasciata. The sequence continues at coordinate 33,834,233 of OY776682.1, forward strand.
TATAGTCCAAGGAAGGACTTCCCTGCATTCAAAAAACGCAACAAAAACTTTACGACATAATTATATCGCCGCGGGCCTGTCATGAAACGACCCGACGCATATTAAAAACCTATAAAGTAAGCGAGTCAATTTGCGAACAGCAGTATAGTTGAAGTAATCAGTTCCCGGCAAATAAAAAACGCGACAAAAACTTTACGACCTCATTAAAATACCGGTACTCTTTGTACTGCTGTTCGCAAATTGACTCGCTTACCTTTATAGGTTTTTAATGTGCGTCGAGTTGTTTCATGATAGGCATGGCGCCATGGCCTGAGGCGATATAATTATGTCGTAAAATTTTTGTTGAGTTTATTGAGTGCAAGGAAGTCCTTACTTGGACAATATAAAGAGCACATGTATTTTAATGAGGTCGTAAAGTTTTTGTTGCGTTTTTTATTTGCCGGGAACTGATTACTTCAATTTTTTTTACTCATTCATTAGACCTGGATATTTTGACAAACATGTGAAGATGTCTATTGTCCAATACCATTGACTTTGTTTTCATTCTATTTAGTGTATGCTTGTACAATGTACATAATATATATGCATGTAATTTTCATTGCACCAGCATCTTGCTTTATTTTACTTTAAATTTAATACTGCATACTATGATTCACACATATTTGTTATTGTATATGTTTTTATATTGTTATATGACTGATGGTCGAGAGGTGAGCGCACTTGCCTCTCACCCAAAAGTTCCGGCTTCGATCCCCGGTCGTGGCAGTGGAAAACACTGTGAGAGGGATTTTTCCACTATACATGGATATTGGGTGTGTCTCATTACCTGTGGTGTATAACCTATAACTATAACTGCTTGTTTGTTTTATACAAAATTATACATAATTTGACTTGTCATATATACATTTTTGTATCTTAGTGGTGAATAAAGTATTATTAATATTATTATCATTATTATATTATTATGTTATAGGTAGGTATAGTTTCTCAATAGGAGTATCTCATTTTTACTTTTCCATATACGTAGTATATAAGGAAAGTATGGTGATCGTGCAAAAAAATTTTGATGGATTAACACGTTTTCAAGTCCTCTGAACCAACAAAAGTGGTTCTTAAAAAATGTCTGTCTGTCGATTTTGTTTGAATTTTATATATGTATTCAAGACGGCAACACCTCGAGGCGACATCGCAAAATCGATCCCAGCTCAAATGTGGCGGGAGTGAACCCCTGAAAACAGGAAAAAAGATATAAAAAATAATTTGTTTCTTTAAAACTGCTCTAATGATTTTGATTAAATTTGGTACATGGACGCTCCCCTAGTACCGATATAAAATGACATGACCAGTTGCTCTTAGAAAATACCGGGAGGGAAGCTGTGGGGGGGGGGAGTTGAATTTTAAATAATTTCAAATTTAACATATGAATAATGACTTAGTTATTAGCCGTTACTCGAGTCCGAGTATAAAAATGTTACAGTCGATAAATTGTGCAATAAAAAACAAGTAAAAGGTGTAGTCTATTGTAATTCCCATTCATCTACGGTGCACACGACTATGGCTATAGAGGCTAATTCGGGAGAGCACATGTCGACCGCAGTCAGGACAAACATAGACCTGGTTAGGTCTTGGATTTGGCCTTCTTGCAGCAACATTTCCTTGATAGCTGGCCACAACCCCTCGCCATTCGGTTCTGTCCGCTGCAAGTTGTTCCCATTGCTCGTCTGCAACACCGCAGGATTTTAGATTTTCATGGGGAGCGTCTTTGAACCTCTTTCGTTGACCACCACGCCTTCTTCTACCGCTTAGCAATTCACCATAAAGTGTACATTTAGGAAGGCGGTTATCATGCATACGATGAACGTGACCTGCCTATCTTAGGCGTGCTCTTCAAATAAGCACCTCAATTGGAAGGCTGTTTGCTCTCCTGAGTACTTCCACGTTTGATATGTGATGGAACCAACGGATTTTCATCATATTTCTGAGGTGTCTTTGCTGAAAACGTTCTAATTCTTTCACATGATGACGGTAAGTGACCCAGCTTTCACATCCACATAGCAGTGTTGGAATGACAACTGCTCTGTAGACAGCCATTTTCGTTGACAAAGCAAGGTCGTGGTTGCCAAATACTCTCTCTCTCTAAGTCCCCACAGTGCTCTAGATGCAGCGTTAATTCTATTGCGAATTGAATGATTTTTCTTCTAAAGCGGTTCTAACGATTTTGATTAAATTTGGCATATGGACACTCCCCTAATACTGGTATGAAATGACATGACCAGTTGCTCCTAGAAAATACAGAGAGAGAAGCAAGCTGTGGGGCGATATACTCCTAAATTGGAAAGCTTGTCGGAGTTGTCGCGAACTGATTTTTAAATTATAAAAAAATCTTGATTGATTGATTGGTTAATAAATAATATTTAATACACCCATTATGTTTATTCAAAGAATACGATTCCTAGGTTTAAATTCAAATCCTCTTGAATAAGTTAATAGGCGAATAAAATAGTCCCTATTTGTGATACACTTGAAATTCTAGTGCTTGCTTTCAGTAGTAAATTGGTTTATTTGTTGCAATCTTATATTTGAATATTTTAATTATTTAAATTATTTTCCAGCTTTAAAATCGCATTAAAACGTATAATTATGAATCATTTTTATTTGGTTTTCATTTTCAGTACTAAAATCTGCATTTCCTATAATACAATAAATCCATACTTTTCTTGGGAACAAAGAAAAACACAATTATTTTTAAATTATCGGTTAAACTGAAAATATGTCAAAAACTATTATTTTTGGAGACTAATATCATCACAAGGGACAAAATATTTGTACATAGTGGAAAATGGAAGACATTTGTTAAAACGATATTCTAGATATTTGTATGTTTCCAAATTAACTCTCGCGTATAAAATTCCTTGTAGATCCATCCAGTCCAATACATTTCAACTATTCCTTATCTTTGCCCTTACCAAATATTTTCTTTTAACTATTATTAACAAAGTTCATTTTATAACATTTGTGATGCACTGTTGTTCTGTAACTTTTCGTATCTTTTGCAATAACTTTTCGACGCCACAGTATTTTTAAAACGAAAATTAATACTTAACGTAATTTTACGCTGAAATTAATGGTGTAAAAATATACCAGATATCGTCTAAATATTAATTGTGGTGTTCTGTTTATATTCATTTTTTCTTTTTTAGGGTTTTTACCATATAGATCTTCTAAAAAGATATCGCATCTAAATTTACAAGAACACAATTATTCAGTATAATGGAAAAATAATCCTCTGCGTCTATGATGTTTATGTCAAAGGAATAGCCAGAAGCTACTTCTTGCCAACTAATATAAATTATAACGAGAAAAAATAAATGTAATATACCTATATCGTTGACGTTTAGGATCTTTTTCGAAACAGATTAGAGGAAATTCTTATGGGCTGTGCATGTTAAACACAGGCGTAAGATGTTATTTATGTTATATCCATAGCTACTTATTATTTACACAGAACTGTTGATATTTTATTCTAAACATCAAACAACCTTAATATAATTTAACATCAGTAGTTACATTATATTTCAAATATTATTAGAAGTAAAAAAATCTCACTACGTAAGAATTCAATATTTTCTGAAATATTGATTGATCAGAAGAGTAATTCTTTATTTTCACCAAATTTCATTCCAAAATAGGAAATAAATGTTTTAAAGGCCTTCCAAACCACCTGAATAACTCTTTTAAATCTCAGAGATCTAGATAGATTTATCTGAGTGAAAGACTAGGGGACATAGATTCAGACTTTAATTTAGTTTGAATAATAAAATACTTGCCAAAAACTGTCTTCAAAATGTACATATTTCCTACCCACTAAGAAGTTATAAAATTATGACCATCTTTTTCAAGAAATTTACAAATTCAAATGTGGATCCGATAATGTTTATATAATAACAACTACAGATAATGGTGTTACGTTTTGACCTCCGAAAGTTTGGCAACGTTGCTAGAGGTAGTAACGATGCTTTAGTTTCTACTCATATATATATTGGAGGTCAGTACGTATCACTTGTATCCTGTATATATGATTAAAAAAAATTATAAATCTTTTCCCCTCTTTTGAGATTCGTATTCTGGGGGTCCCCCTAATCACAAATATATAAAATTTATAGCAAAATATGCACGGGATAATACGGAGGTCAGGTCCTCCTTTCTATTTGCCGGAGGTGACAACTTAACTGGCATCAATATATATATATATGTATATATATGTATGTATATATATGTGTATGTGTGTGTATGTGTATATGTGTATGTATGTATATATATATTTATTTTACTAGAGTATATATTTTGATTATAGTTGCTACATTTTATATTCGTGTCATTTGTGTACCTTTTACTTACACCATATTGTTCTATTTATCGATATTTTATTTAAATCTGTTGTTATTTGTCCTGTAATTGGGTTTCACCCATTGAATGAATTATATAAATAAATAAATAAATATCATGGCCACCTAGACTTAATACAACAAAATGGCTATTAACTGTCATTTTAAAAACAAAGGACCATATTGCGATACATGGTTGAAAAGAGAATTTAAAGACGAATCGGTTAGTTTAAAAAAATACAGGATACCATTTAAAATAACAGATTTTAGGTCACTTCCGCTTAAACCGGAAGTTAAAGAAAATGTTTGATTGGCTCAAAACTTATGTAATACACAACTTCTCCAAAATTTAAAATTTTAACTTCTTAAATAGCAAAGTTACAGAGTGTAATATGACTCGTATGTCACCCGGTATTTTCTCCTTTTTATGAAATGTTTGGGATTTTACTAAAAACAGGTAAAAAATATACATAACGTGATACTATACTTATACTACGTATTAAAAATATAAACTGCAGTTTTGAGTATTTTTGGTTAAAATAAATGATTAAAAATAGCAATATGTTAGTGAAACGCATCCACCTATACTTATTATTAATTTCAGAAAACAGCTAAAAGTAATATCAGTATAAAATACTAAATAGTTTAATGTTTATTGAGATCACAACGAAATCATCAGGGATATCAGCAAATGTAAATAATAAACTGTTCTGTGATCTGAACTTGTAACGTTAGAAACCCGCACATAAATAGGAGCGTGAAGTGACGTCAGACGTTTGTAGGAACTTATAAATTCAAAATACTTATATCGATTAATATTAATGTTATCAGTTTTGGTTGCGATTTTACGAGTTCAAACAGATTGGAACAATTTAGAAAAAATTTCTATTGGTATTCGGTTTCAATTTTTAATAGTAAATTTTGTCTTAATTAATTAATTAATGCATTGAACATTAATAGGTAAACATTTTACAAAATAAGTAAAAAGTTCTGTTCTAAATATAATCTTAATCACCACGTTTTGTTAGTAAGAAGAGAAATGTAATCATCTAAAATAATGTTATTTAACAAAATATGGAAAAGTAATTTAAACGTGTTCCGATAAATTACCCAGTGCAGACATTTATAGAAATAAAAGCCTCTAAGTCTACTTCTTTATTGAGATAGCTGCTGGAACAGATATATTGAATCTGTCACATACATTAAAGCCACTTGTAGTGGTATGCGTTTTTTTGTTATAGAATTGTTGGAAACTTTTTAATCAAATAGTGCAGAAGTCTTTATTTGTAAAATTTATTTTTTAGTAAATAAAAAGTTTACTAAATAAATAATTTATTTTGTTTTAATTCTCGATACATACATATTTATAGAATTTATTTTTCAAATTAAAATTTACATAATATTTATTCAATTAAATTATCATGGTAATTCATATACAGTAAGGTCCATAATAACGAATAAATTCATTATATACGTAATTATGAAGGTCAATGCACCTACCACTTAAAGCGTTTCTTTAACAATGCTGAACATCTAAATTACTTTAAATATTTACTTTCCCAAGAAAAGTGGTATTTTAACGAAAATGACGGATGTGAATACAATTTTTTTTAAATTTATAAGACCTTTTTGAAACTAACGGATGTTGTTTTCCCGTCAGTGGTGCAGGGCTCCTTGGATAAACAATGCCATTATGTAACACCACACCACAGGTAATTACGACCCCCTTTATCCCGGAAGGCTCTAGAAGAGACTTGTGTGGGAGGGGGCTACACATTTAGAGACAAAGGACACACACCCCATATCCATGTATAGTGGAAAAATCCCTCTCACAGTATTTTCCACTGCACGACCGGGGATCGAACCCGGAACTTTTGGGTGAGAGGCAAGTGCGCTCACCTCTCGACCACCAGCTATAAATGAAGGAATTTTTTTAAGGGATTTTCAGGAGATAATGAGGTATTACTTAGGTATAAAAGTATATAAAAATCATCGTGATAAAATAGATCAAGCAAAAAGAAATTATAATGAGATTATATACATCAACTCGAAGAACAAATCAAAAAAGGTAGCTTGGCAAATAATTAAACAAAAAAGTGAAAATAATCAATTACCCAAGCATTTTGTTGATCAGAATGGCAATAATGTTGACAATTTGTTCAGTGTAGCGAATGCCTTCAATAATTTTTTTATAAATTCCGTAAAAACCATCACTGATAACAGGCCTCCTTCGATAAACAATTATTTAATAATAGGTCAATTTTTTTGCGTCCATACAATGCAAATGAAATGCTAGGATGTGATTAAGTCAGTTTCAACTAAAAATTCATCTGGATAGGACGAAATTCCGTGTTCGCTTCGAATAAAAGTAGCCGAATTTATAGCTGAACCGTTGGCTTCTCTTGTCAACTTTTCTTTTAAAGAAGGTATATTTCCAGTTAGCTTAAAAAACTCGTTAATCCTGCCCATTCATAAAAAAATGACAAGTCAGTCATTTCAAATTATAGAGGTATTGCATTTTTATCAGATTTTTCTAAAATTCTTGAAAAATCTTACTAAGTATATTAGACTGAATGAATTTATAATCAAACAATATATTATTTATTTTTATTTATAATTTACTAGTAAATAAACTTTTCAATTATGAAATTCGTAGCTCAGCTTTAAGTTGAATCAAATCTTATTTAAGCGGGAGAATCCAATTTGTTGTAATAAAATATGTCGGTAAAATCTACTCATTCAGCCCTTTAAATGTGTCGACAGGTGTTCCACAAGGGAGTATTCTGGGACCGCTTCTATTTCTTATTTTCATAAACAATAATACACAGCACATGACAGATGTCTTCATAACGTTGTTTGCTGATAATTCTACTATGGCAGTTGATTGCATCAGCATTAATGAGCTTAGCATTAAAGCTAGCAAAATTACTGTGCAACCTCTGGCCTGTTCCTGAAAATTTCAAAAACTGACCTTCTAGTCTTTTCAGCTACGAAACTTGATTTATTAGCCGTTACTCGAGTCCGAGTATAAAAATGTTACAGTCGATAAATTGTGTACAATAAAAAACAAGTAAAAGGTGTAGTCTATTGTAATTCCCATTCATCTACGGTGCACACGACTATGGCTATATAGGCCAATTCGGGAGAGCACATGTCGACCGCAGTCAGGACAAACATAGACCTGGTTAGGTCTTGGATTCGGCCTTCTTGCAGCAACATTTCCTTGATAGCTGGCCACAACCCCTCGCCATTCGGTTCTGTCCGCTGCAAGTTGTTCCCATTGCTCGTCTGCAATACCGCAGGATTTTAGATTTTCATGGAGAGCGTCTTTGAACCTCTTTCGTTGACCGCCACGCCTTCTTCTACCGCTTAGCAATTCACCATAAAGTGTACATTTAGGAAGGCGGTTATCATGCATACGATGAACGTGACCTGCCCATCTTAGGCGTGCTCTTGAAATAAGCACCTCAATTGGAAGGCTGTCTGCTCTCCTGAGTACTTCCACGTTTGATATGTGATGGAACCAACGGATTTTCATCATACTTCTGAGGTGTCTTTGCTGAAAACGTTCTAATTCTTTCACATGACGACGGTAAGTGACCCAGCTTTCACATCCATATAGCAGTGTTGGAATGACAACTGCTCTATAGACAGCCATTTTGCTCAGCCCAAGTGACCGCCATCAAAACGGTATCTGAGACCTATTCCTCTGACTGTCAGTTTGTTGTCAACAATAATTGTTAGAGCAGTGGTAAACAAATTAAAGAGTAGGGGTGCCAGGACACATCCCTGCCTAACTCCAGTGAGGGTTTGGAAAGGTTCGGTTGCCTCATTATTATACATAACCTGGGCGTTGTTGTTTGTATGTAGACTGCGACATACTTCCACAAATTTTCTAGGGATACCTAAGCGGAACATAATTTTCCAGAGCACTTCCCTGTCCACCGAGTCAAACGCCTTGGTTAAATCAATGAAGGCCATGTGAATTTCTCCTTGATGTTCGAGTGCTTTTTCTTGAATCTGTTTAAGTGTGAAGATTAAATCCGATGTGCCTCGGTTTGGTCTAAAGCCACTCTGTGTTTCAGGAAGTAACTTTTCCATAACAGGTGTTAGCCTATTTGCCATCGCTTTAGTGAGTATCTTCCCTCCAACAGCCAGGAGAGCTATACCCCTGTAATTTCCACACTCCGCAGCGCTCCCTTTGTTTTTGAAGAGGTTGATTAAAAGTGTATCACGAAACTCCTGCGGAGCTTGGCCACTTTCCCACACGACATCAAACAGTTTTTTGAGGTAGGGTATGAGCTCTGACGACACAGCTTTAAAGATCTCAGCTGGGAGTGAGTCGGCGCCGGGAGATTTGTTATTTTTTAGCTGCCCAATGGCGGTTAAGATCTCTTCCGTTGTTAGTGGTTTATCTAAGTCTTCGAAGGTGTCATATTGAGGGATAAGATTTATAATATCGTGATCTGCTTGACTTTGCTGGTTAAGAATGTTAGAGTAGTGTTCTTTCCAGCGGGCTCTTATTTCCTGGTCTTCTTTGAGGAGATTTCCATTTAAATCTTTAATAGGACACATATTTTTCCGACTGGGGCCGTACACTGCTTTTACTCCTTGAAAGAAATTCCTGTAGTCGTGTGAATCGGCGTACCTTTGAATTTCTCTGGCCTTGCTTGCCCACCACTCGTTCTTTATTCTTCTGATTTCGCGTTGCGTTTCATACTTAGATTGGGTAAAAGCTTCTGCTTTTGATGAGTCGTTGGGGTGGTTGACAGCGTTTTGGAAGGCAGTATGTTTGCGGTCAAGAAGTTCTTGTATAAAAGCTTCATTATCATTGAACCAGTCCTCCTGTTTTTTACTTGCTGCAGTGCCAAGAATTTCCTCACTCGCACTTTTTAAACTGTCTTTAATTTGTGTCCAGGTAGCAGCGACATCTACAGAATTGGTTTCTTCTAGTGCACTCAAATTCTCTTGAACTTTTTGCTTTAGCTGTTCGACGGTTTGTTGGTCACGCAATTTACTAATACAGAGACGGAGTCTACGTTTTACTTGAGTTCTTCGGTGTTTGGGTCTCATAACAATTTTCATTTTAGAGACAACAGGACGATGATCGGTCCAACATTCGCTATCAATGCGCGCCTTTGTAATTTGGACGTCCTTGAGATGCTTCCTACGTACGATAACATAGTCCAGTAGATGCCAGTGACCTGATCTGGGGTGACGCCAGGTGCCTTTAAATTTATCCTTTTGTCGGAAAATGGTGTTTGTTATAACTAGATCATGTTCGGCGCATTTAGTTAGGAGTAGTTGACCGTTAGCGTTCATGTTGCCCAAACCGTTCTTGCCTATGATGCCTGGCCAGGTGTCTGCATCTCTCCCTACTCTAGCGTTAAAATCGCCAAGAATAACGAGTCGTTCCGTTTTAGGTATTCTACAGAGGGTTTCTTCCAGCTGTTGATAGAAGCTTTCCTTGGTTTCGTGACTTGCATCCAGAGTGGGAGCGTAGGCGCTTATTAGATTTACCGCGTTGCCATCTGATAGCTCATAGCGTAGCAGCATTAGACGCTCGGATAGGCCTTGTGGTACTTGTGTTAAGTTGGATACAAGTTGATTCCGAACGGCAAATCCTACTCCATGTTGTCTTCTTGAATTGGTGGGAAGACCTTTCCAATAGAAGGTGTAGTACTTTTCTGTGAGAGAGCCTTCCTCCAAAAATCGAGTTTCGCTGAGAGCTGCAACGTCAACATTGAGTCGGTGAATTTCTCTATCTATTAGAGCAGTTCTTCTTTCAGGCCGATCGGTGCGAGTGCTGTCGTTCAAAGTACGAACATTCCAAGCGCCGTAGATGAAAGAATTAGTTTTGTTGGATTTAACTTGTCGGTGTTTTTTCGACATTCGATGAGGTGTCCCTGTGGGCACCCTCCCCCGGAGATCCGATCGGGAGGGTATTTTACCTCCGGATGATTTTGTCCCACTTGAACGCTCTATCATTTTTTAAAGCGTTAATCGACTGAAAACGAAGCTGCATTTGAAGTTTTAGCTGGAGCAGGTATGCAACTGATCAGCTCGGTTGCGGAAGGCGAGTGGTGTGGTCCCATGGCACAGAAGGAGACTGCGACGATGGGGTAACCAAACGATTCCAAAAGCAACCTTTGTGTACGGTGGGTTATTTTTACCGCACTCTTCGTGAGAAGGTGGATGTGCTCACGGCAAAAGGTAAGGGTTATTCCGCCCTTACTCGGTCGTTAGAGCCTCGTTAGTGAAAACAGGGTGCACCAAGTTCAAATTGAACTCATCGCGAAGGTGAGGTTAACAATTGAGTAGGAGAGGCTATAACTTGCGCTTCACTACCCCATTAAACTTGATTACATCCTGTTAGTTAAAATAGATAATAACTGCGTAAAACAAAATAATACTGTGAAGTTCCTAGGAGTTTATATGGATCCTTTATTAAAATTGGGAGTTCATACTAATTCTTTAGTTGGTAAGTTAGCTACCCATTGTTTTCCTATCCGGCAACTACGCCGTTCTGTAACCCTCCATATAATGAAAGATTTCCGGAAAGAATACATCTATACCGACAATACTTTAAGAAGCTGGAAAGGAAAATACGGCAAGAGCCAAAGATACGCAAGCCGACGTTTGTAGTAAGTGAGGAAATGGAAATTAATGTGCTAGGCATAGTAAACTATGATCTAACTGCTTCTACGAGACAAATCGCAGGAGAATTGGATTAAAATAAGGAAACTGTAAGACGCATATTAAAAAAACACAATTATTATTCTTTTGAATGCAACTTACACCAGCATCTTTATGAAAGTGATAATGATCAAAGGGTACAGTACTGTGAGTGGTTACTTAATAAATGTGAACAAGACAACAAATTTTTAGAAAATGTGTTATTCTCATATGAATCTAGATTCATGAATAATGCAATGATGGTTAATTTACAAAACACTAGATACTGGTTTTAAGAAAATCCCCGATTAGTCAGAACCAATAATTGTCAAGAACGTTTTGCCATAAACGTATGGGCTGTAACTTATGGACACCGCATAGTTGAGCCTATTTTGTTTCAAGGAACATTAACGGGCGAAAGATACATCGACGTTCTACAAAATGCGATATAGGATGAAGTTGCGGAGTAACTTTTAATTCAATTTAGAAACTTATACTTTCAACAGGATGGTGCTCTTCCGCACAATAGCAGAATTGTTTTAAATCATCTCACTGAGATATATGGTGAACAAGTGATGGCAACTCATGGTTCCATACGGTGGCCTGCCAAGTCCCCGGACTTAACTTGTTTGAATTTTTATATATGGGGATATTTCAAGAATAAAGTGTACGGGACACCCGTTTTGACATTAGGAAATCTATAAAATAGAATAAGAGCTGCATTCAATACCATAACACCTGGAATATTGGAAGACGTCATCTGAGAGACAGAACTTTGAACGATACTTGTAATTTTTGTTAATTATAAATATTTAATCTTGTTAGAAGACGTTATTTAAAAAGTTTTTATTTAGAATTTGCAATAATAATAAACATACACACTTTATTTCTTTAAAATGTAAAGATAACTCGATGCGAAACTTTTGATAGCCATATAATAATAATAATAAATAAACACCACACAAATTAGACAACCCCCAATTCCAGAAGCCAGGGCTTGTGCGGAAGGGGGTTACACATTGGAAAAATGCGGACATACAACCATTTCCTCCGACAGTGCCAGTGCCGGAGTCAGAATTCGAACCCGGTGGTGCGATGTCCGTGTGATTAATTGCGATTGCCACCTCGCGCCTTAACCCACTCGGCTATCGACCAGACTATATAATAATAACTGTAGATTTAAAATACAAGTACAAGCTGTTTTTACAATTTTTTTAAATAAATGTCCGTAAAAACAAGCGTAGTGGTATCAATGGTTCGAAAAAAAGAGGGCAATTTATTGGACACAAGGAGCGACCACCGCCTCATTTGAAAAGAACGAGTTATTTAAAAAAAACTAAATTACTTCCATTAAAGGGTCTACAAGATGGTTAATAACTATATAAATATTTGAACTGGATGGAATCTGCGGTAGGTTCTTGATGAAACATATTCAATAGAATAATTATCAAAGGAATATCAATTATCAAAGGAATAGTTACAAAACACACTTGGTTTATTGTTTCATTAGTTTTATTCAGATTTCTCTGACATATGTTTCGCCCTTGCGACCATTATCAAGAACTTGATATTTACAGAAAGCAAACTTTTACTGACACTCTTACACATGCAAATTGTAATCAATCTTGGAAGATAAAAATGTCACCGTTTTATAGCTATGTACACAGACTATTATCTCTAAACTTAAATATGAAATAAGTTAGAATTCTTAAAACGCTAACAAAAACAATGGCTATGATAAGTTACTTATTGACAAATTAATAAAAAATAAACAAAGAAAATTATTACAAAAACATTTTTATAACGCGCCAAATATAGAAAACAAAAAGTGGCATAGTATAAATTATGTAAATAAGTTAGCAACTCAGTATGTAATAGATTAAATAAATTAGTATTAATACAATATCAACGAATAGAAATAATTTAGGTCGCTTGTTGGTTAATAATAAAGAAAATACAGAAGATATTTATAAATCGGGGGTATATGAAATAAAGTGTGACGACTGTGATGTCGTATATGTAGGTCAGTGTGACCGTAGCATAGATGTGAGGTTAAGAGAACACAAACAGTCTATTTTATATAATAAAAAATCAACTGGTTTCGCCGAACATTGCATTGAGCAAAATCACGTTTTTAACGATAGTAGTGTTAAACTTTTGCATAATGCAAACAAAGGAAAAATCCTAGATATGCTTGAAATTTTAGAAATTAAGAAGGCCCTAAGAAGCCATAAAAACGTTACAAATATACAAGCAGAATTTATGAACAATCCTGTACTAGACACAGTAATAAAATTAAAATTAAGTTCGTAGTTCCAGCTTGTATCGTTAAATTGTAAGAAATAGCAAATCAAATTATTATCCCCCTCTAGTTGGGTAGAGGATTTGTAAGATATATACTGTGAACCACCACTTTCCGGTCACTTTTTAAGACTCTTTGATAATGGTTGCAAGGCCGAAACATTTGTCAGAAAAATCTGAAAAAAACAAATGAAACAATAAACCAAGTGCGTATTGTAACTATTCTTTTGAATATTTATAATTATTCTATATAAATATTATTTCCATAGAAAGAAAAATTGACAAAGTACGTATTTTTATATTTTATAGCAGTCTACATCAAAATTTATAATTGATCGATGATCGTTAATCTGAATTTGCATTTTTTCTGACGATGTTATTAATTTTACTTTCCAAGTGGGATCGGCTTTCGTTACTCTCTTTCATCAAGTTTTAACTTTTTAAAGGGTTCTAACGAAGCCGAAACACGTATCGAGTTGTAATAAAACTTTCTGAAACATTAAAAAGCATAATATTTTATTTATATATATATTTATTAATAATGTTTCACTTCGTGGCAACTGCAAATTTTATTTAACTTATCAAATTTCCAAGATCTTTACTTGTTGAGTATCCGAAAAGTGTTATAAAACCATATTTAGTTTAAGATGAGCCCCATATTAAAACTTAAAAGGCAAATGGAAATGCTTTTACCGGGCTTTTATACTTAATGAAGTAAAGATAAATGCAAATAAATCTCGTGCTGCACTTTCCATGATTCACACGGTGTATATGATCGACATGTACAAATGTGAAATGGACATTTATGAGAAGCGAAAACGATTCTACTTATAGATGGAATAACGAAGCGTTGGAACTCCCCACTGTGGATTAAAATTTTCAACGGCTTAAGTTTACTATGAAAAAACACTAATTTAAAAAAATATATAAGTAATTTTTTTTTGATGTGATAAAAAATAATAAATCGATAATAACAATAATAATTCACACGGATTTAATGATATTAGTCAATTGTTCCTGTTATTTAACACATTCGTTTTATCTAAACTTGAATACGCAAGCATAATATGGAATCCAGGATATCAAACTTACACACACAGTTTGGAATATATCCAACGTAAATTTTTAAAATATGTATCCTTCAGGGCTGATGGTGTTTACCCCGCTGTCGGTGGTGATCATTATCAATTATTGGCCAGGTATGATATATTAAGTTTGTCTGATAGAAGGGATATGCATTCTCTTATTTTTTTATTTAAAATTATCCATAACAAATTAAACTGCCCATCGATTTTAAGTCAATTAAATTTCAATGTTCCGGTAGTCGCTACTAGACATACCAATACATTTTATTTGTTAACCCCGAGGACCAACTTACTCAAATTTTCACCTCTCCTCTGTTTGTGCAATTTTTATCATCGTGTACAGCACAATTTGGATATATTTTATTGTACCATTAACTCTATCAAAAAACTGTTTTTAAATGCTCAGTAGTGTTTTTGTTGTTTTGTATTATTGTTTTTATTTTTTCTTTTGTATTTTTCTGTAAATTTAATCTACTATATTTTTTTTTGTAAATGTGTAGTTTTCCCATCCTTTAATTGGTATGTAAATACTGCTGGATGGTGTATTGCAATAAATAAATAAATAAATAAATAATTTACATATAGGAATATTTCAACTGTGTGAGGTTTTCAGACAACAACACTATGTTGTCTGAAAACATCACACAGTTGAAATATTCCTATAAGTAAATAATTAATTGTTATTGTTGTACTTTAAATGTATTGTTACACCGTATTTTATTATTTTAAATTGACAATAAGTAACAGATGGCTTGCAAAAGGAATGTCATACTAGTCCTGAAGTCCTGAAGAAGCTTTTAAAATAAAGCGAAACGTCGACGTAGTGTGAAATCCAATTGCTTTATTTTATCCTATACCAACGAGGAGATATTTGATTGAATATCATTTAGGATACGATTTAAATAACATAGATGATATTGTTAATTTTGGTGAAAAAATTCTCTACTTACATTAATTTCAATCACACTAATATAACGTTAATTTTGTACTTTTTGATGTCTCCCCGTATAATTGGTAGAAAGGTGTATTAATATTTAAAATAAATCGGCAAGTGCCGGCCTACTCTGCGACTTGCGCGGATTCTATACGGCGATAGAAATCGTTCCAACTGCGTTTTTATCGAAATTAAAAAAGAGAGGATCATTTTGGTTCCCGTCGCCATAGAGAAAGAGTAATTTGTAAAATCGCAAATAATAAACATAACAGTGAAAATAAGGCCATTCGTAACGGAAGGTATGTTAAAATATTTCTAGATAGATTCTTCATTAACTTCCCATGTGAAAATTAAATGTTCACCGGGGTACTTGTGCAAAATTACATAAAGTGCAATTTCAGATCAGACGGCATTATTTTCGCCAACATAAATAACGGAAAGCTGTTGGACCCAAAGTTTACATCTTCCAGTATTTTGAGTACCTTTACACCTCGACGTCCAAAAGTGAAAAAGCCTGCTTAGTTAAATGAAAATTGTTAATCAGAAGAAATCAATTGATAGTTTAATTGGACATTTTAATGCTTACCAAGGGCTATCAGTGAACGTCAGTACCTAGGAGGACGGTATAGAAAAGGTCAGATCCAACCAATTATTTTAATTCACACAAACATCAAGTAAATTGCTGTTAAATATTGGTTCCAGTTGCATAAAATCTGAAGTGTTTCCATGTGTGGAATTAGTATTTTTTGCAATAGTTACCTAAAGTCATTTGGGCTTATATAATTTCAATTAAATATCAGACTATGTATAGTTTTCTTACTAGTATATTTATTAACTAAGATAAAAATCCGTTACAACAAAGAAAACATTGTAAACCGTTAGTAGTACTACCAACGGGGGTAAAATTTGGGAGTAGATGTACAACTCATAAACATCAAATTATCTCACCATTCTTCAAGGTATTTATTTACTGTAGCTTAAACCTGATTATACCATTTTAAGAAAACCTCATTCTTTTATTTTTCGTATTTAGAATCAGAACTGTAATTTTTCATTTTCCCGAAGTTACTTCAAATTTAATTTTTCTTAGTTTAGAAAAACTAAGTGGCGCCTAACATTAAAATACATTTGAAATTAATTAACTCCTTACCCCGAGCCAGTGCCACCAGACGAAGAGCTGCCGGTTGCATGTAAACGCCAAAAAAAAGGCGACACACAAGCGACGCCCTTAACGTGGGGCCCGAGTTAATTTTTTCCAAAACAAAATATTTTAACAGCAATCTACCCTGATAAGTAAAACGTTGTAGCATATTATTTTTGAAAATTACAGCATATTTTATTTATTCGTTAATTTCCTGGCTTATACAAGGTATACGTAAGACAATAACTGTAATGAGTGATAAGTAATTGTTTTCATGAACTATTGATAATACGCAAAATTTTCAGATGTTCAAATATTAACCAAATTAATTCCACCGTTTCCTTATTAAACAAAATAAAAAATAGCTGTGTTGCAATATTAGTTCGTATTTCTGTCTAATAAGCAATTTGCCGCAGGTAAAAGTTTAACAAAAATTGTGCTCTTTATTAAATGAAATATTCAGAAACAGAAGTCTGCCTGAATAGTTAATGAAAAAGTAAAGCAGTTGATTGTCAACAATAATTATATATTTTTACGAGGAAATGTAACTTTGGGACGAAACAGTTTTATTAGTGCGAATAATTACTCCTTTTTATCTCTTTTTTGTAGTTACTGTTTTTACCGTTTTTTTTGTCCATGACTTAAAAACATCGGTTGTAAGTTGTTAAGTGTGATTTTTGCTATATTGCCTTTATGACTGAAAATACCATTTATGCACAATTTTAGTATTAGTCCGATATACAGGGGCTGTCGAAAAGTTAGAAATTCTGTCCAACTAGTTTAATACGGCTATATTGATTTTTTGTACACAGGGTGGACACAAATATCTTATGAGTATACGGAAGTCCAACAAAATAGTATACAGGGGGATAATTTAAAATAGGTACTTAAAATATTTTAATACAAATTTATACCAGATGAATCCTGTTTAATGTTCACACTATATTGCATTATCTAAGCATTATAAAACGGTTAAAAAAAACAGGTCTCAATTTATCTAACTACAGGGTGGTCAAGAGAAAATATATTTTATTCCACATTTAATTTTTTTCTGTAGGATTTTTTACTAATTTTGTGGCAGTTTACTCTATGAAAATTATTGTGTAATGAAATTGGTGTAAGGTAATGCGATGGGAATTCTAAATTTGAATAACAATTAGTTCGTGGTTATAACTGTATGTGTATACATATTGTGTTTTTGTATTATTCTTCTATTTATATTATATTTATATTGAGTCTGTTATATATTTGTTATATTTATTTTGCGTTTGTTATATATTTATTCTGCGTCTGTTCTTTGAAATTTTTTTTAAAAATGTCGGGTGAGATGAAACCTAACCATTTATTAGTTAATGAGGTTAATTATGAATTGCGAATACGGGGCATAGTAACTAATCGGGACATCCACGATAAACGTAAAATTCTAAGCAAAGCGATACAGAAAGAAAAGTATAGAAATATTGAGGTAGTAGATCCAAACTTTGTATTTATCACGGAGAGGCAGGAGATTACAAATAGTTTAGAAAGTATTAAGCAATTAGTGCAGGAATTTGAAGGTCCAGAAACTGATTCATTATACCTACGGTTACAGTCTAGGCTTATACATGTCACTAAGAGAGTTCAGCGAATGGTTATCACGGAAGCAGATGGGGCGGTCGGTGAGTTGTTTAAAAATGAATCGTATGCTACTTGTTTGGCTTTAGAAGCCGAGCTCGATGATCATTTGACTACTGAAAACCCGAATGCGCCTATGCAAAATGTTCTAACACCTACTCAAAATATTATTACTGTACCGGGACCGTCTAAAATGGTCGATATTTCTAAATGGGACGTGACATTTAATGGGGCTTCGAATAAATTTGCAGTTAAAATATTTTTAGAAAGAGTAAACGAACTTGCTAAGGCTCGACACGTCAGTAAAGAACAACTTTTTGAATCGGCAGTCGACTTATTTTCGGGAGATGCTCTTTTATGGCTTCGTCAGGTCAAAAAATCAGAATCAGTAAAAAACTGGGATACTTTAGTGGACAGGTTAGAACGTGACTTTATGAGTAAAGAACATGATGAGGACTTGTGGAATTTTATTAAATCTCGTAAGCAAAGGAATAAGGAATCAGTTGTAATTTTCGTAGCTGTAATGGAATCATTATTTGATCGTCTTAGTACAGAGCCCGCGAACGTAACAAAAGTAAAATGGATTCGAAAAATTTTTAAATCTGAATATGGCAATAGGTTGGCTTTAAATGAGTATCAGTCTGTGGAACAATTAGTCAAAGATGCGAAAATATTAGAAGAGGTTCTTTGCGATGAGTCGCAGAATTATTTTAATAATATTAGATTAGCAAATCAAAATTCTAACTTCGAAACTAGGGAAAATAACAAACCTTCCACATCGCGTACCTTCTATGAGAATGAGAGAACTAATGCATATTCAGGAATGAGAAATTTTAGTAAAAATTTTAGTAAGTCTCGCGGCCGTACAAATCATGCGTTTGAATCTCGCGATGGTAATGCTGCTCATAATTCGGAAAGGGTTCAAAGTTCAGAGGGAGTTACGGGTGATTTAAATTTAGTTGAAAATATTAGGACAGAGAATCTATCAAATGACAGGGGGCGGTCTAGTACTTGTTTTGCTCCTGCGCAGTCTTCACGTCATTGTGATATGTCACGTGAACGTAATGATAGAGCCATAAATAGCCATAAATCTGTAATCTGTTGGAATTGTCGGAAACCTAATCACACATTTCGGACTTGTAAACAACGACGAAATAAATTTTGTTTTAAATGTGAGAATCAAGGAGTAGTTCGGGCAGAATGTCAAATGTGCTCGGGAAACTAATAAGGGAGACGAAAAATTACGGCCATTTTCTCTCTCCATTTTTTCAGGCCGAACGCTATGTAAAAAGAAAATCGCCAGAACAACAAAAAATATTAGAGGAAGTAAGGCAGTTTTTTCTAACGAATTTTAGTTTAGAATCCTCGCCACAGACGGCTCCAGTTTTTATTAATAAATTAGGTGATAATAGGCCGTATATTGGTTTGGACGTATATGGAAAAAGTATTACCGCTCTTTTAGATTCCGGGGCTAATCATTCAGTAATTGGTGAAAACAGACTAAATTTCATAAAATTATCTAACTTAAAAATAAGGCCTTCGAAATATAATTTCATTACGACTGCCGATGGCGCACGACAAAAAGTAACAGGGTAAGTTGATTTACATTTGTGTATAAGTAAAAGTTTTAAAATTCTAACTTTTTTGGTCGTACCATCTTTTAATCATGGGTTTATACTCGGTAGCGATTTTATAAGAGATTTTCAAGCAAAAATGGATTTTGAAAATAATTCATGGGATATTAGATGTAATAAGAACGTCTCAATAACGGTACTTAATTCTCTTGAAAATAACAATGATGCCACGAGTCACATTTCTAATTTCGATCAAATATCGGAAGCTCAAGCAGCTGAAGCGAAAAGGGTTATTTCGGAATTTAAAGGACTAGCACCTGAGGCAAGATTAGGAAGAACAAAGAATATCGTATATCACATTGATACAGGGGACGCGCGGCCTATTAAGCAAAGGCAATATCTTATGTCTCTGTATATGCTGGGACATTTGAATAGGGAGCTTGACAAGATGCTAGAGTTGAATGTTGTAGAACCATCTAGTAGCGAATGGTCGTCACCGGTGTTGTTAGTAAAAAAGCCGAGCGGCGAATTTCGGTTTTGTTTTGATGGCCGAAAATTAAACTCCGTTACAAAAAAAGACTCATACCCCTTGCCTTTTGTTGATAGAATTTTAAATATGTTGCGTGATGCTAAGTATATTTCGTCAGTGGATCTTCGTAGCGCATTTTGGCAGATTCCTCTTGACCAAGAGTCGAAAGAAAAAACGGCATTCTCAATTCCTGGAAGGGGACTTTTTCATTTTAATGTTATGGCTTTCGGTTTATCTAATGCTGCTCAGTGCCAGCAGAGGTTAATGGACGCTGTATTTGGACCAGAACTGGAGCCAAATATTTTTGTTTATCTTGATGACGTGATCGTAGTCTCTTCCACTTTTGACCAGCATATTAAATTATTACGCGAGGTTTCTAATAGATTAAAAGAGGCTAATCTCACAATTAACATCGATCAATGCGAATTTTTTAGACCACAACTAAAATATCTCGGTTTCGTAGTTGATAGGTTGGGACTGAGAACTGACCCACATAAAGTCTCGGCCATGGTTGATTTTCCTCAGCCGAAGACAACTACGGAAATAAAAAGATTTGTGGGAATGTGTAGTTGGTATCGTAGGTTTATCCCACATTTCTCAACTCTTATGTCTCCTATAAATAACTTATTAAAAGGTAGGAAGAAGGGTCAAAAAATAATTTGGTCAGGTGATGCAGACAAAGCTTTTCGGGAAGTAAAACTCGCCTTGGTTTCGGCACCAATTTTAACTAGTCCCGATTTTTCCGTTCCATTTACAATGCGATGCTTCCGATACAGGTTTGGGTTGTGTACTTACGCAAGAACAAGGAGGAGAAGAAAAGGTCATAGCCTTTACTTCTAGGAGCCTTTCGAAAAGTGAGAGAAACTACAGTGTCACAGAAAGGGAATGCCTTTCCTGTGTTTTTGGGTGCGACAAATTTCGTCCGTACGTAGAAGGGACGCATTTTACGATCGTGACAGACCACGCGTCATTAAAATGGTTAAATAAAATGCGTGACCCTTCAGGTAGACTTGCTAGGTGGAGTGTCAAACTTTCTCAATTCGACTTTGATATAGCCCGCCGCAAAGGTAAATTTAATGTCGTACCGGTTGCGTTGTCGCGTAGTCCAGTTGAATGTCCTCCGGAAAATTGCGAAACTATTAATATTGCTGTTGTTAATGATCCTGATAGTGCTATTACATTGGATATTAATTTAGATGAGTTAGATTCAGTTTACACAAAAATGTGTACTAAAATTTTAGAAACTCCAGACAATTATCCTCAGTGGCCTGTGAAAAATAATTATGTTTACAAGTTAGTTCCAGCAAGAGTACCACTAGTTACTAATATATCCGATTGGAAGTTATTAGTTCCTAAGCAACAGCGAAAGAAAATCTTGGAATCATGTCATGACGCACCGACGGCTGCACATTTAGGTTGCGCGAAAACTTTTTCGCGTATATGTCTCTCGTATTACTGGCCGAAAATGCGGCGTAATGTGTATCGGTATGTAAAAACATGCAGAATTTGTGCTTCACAAAAAGCACCAAATTATGCTAGATTTGGTTTCATGGGGGCTGAGAAGGATGTTCGTTTCCCTTGGCAAGTTATCGCCATAGATCTTATGGGACCGTTACCTAGAAGTACCGGTGGGTATCAGTATCTATTAGTTGTCGTCGACTGGTTTTCCAAATATCCAATATTGTGTCCACTAAGACAGGCTACAGCGCCAAGTATAGCTCGTTTTCTCGAAAATGATATTTTCCTAGTGTACGACGTACCGCAGACTATAATTTGTGATAATGGAAGACAATTTGTAAGTTCATCTATCAAAAAACTAGTTAGGAAGTATAAGTCACGTTTGTGGTATACTGCTTATTACCACCCTCAAGCTAATTATGTTGAAAGGACCAACCGTACGATCGGCGCAGCCATACGCAGTTATATAGAGGATAATCATAAACTTTGGGATCGGGAAATTGGAAAAGTTGGTTACGCATTACGAACTGCGGTACACGACTCGACTGGATATAGTCCAGCCTTCTTAAATTTTGAGAGAATAGTTCCCTGTAATGGTAAATACTACGGAGATACTGAAAATGACGTCCAAAATGTTACAGACCATGAAAAATGGGCTAGTAATTTGGGCCAACTTGCTGAAATTTATGAGGATGTAAAAAATAGATTACATGAGGCATACGAGCGAAATGCTCAGCATTATAATTTAAGACGTCGTGAAGTCGAATTTTTCGTTGGTGATAAGGTATGGAGACGAAATAAAGTCCTCTCTAATGCGGCGCAGAATTTTTCTAAAAAATTAGCGCCACGGTATGTTCTTAGTACGGTGTATAAGAAAAAATCTAAATTAGTTTATTCTCTAAAAAATGAGGATGGTAGTAAGGCGGGAGAGTGGCATGTCCAAGATCTAAAACCGTTCCATGAGTATATGCCAGATACTGATGATTCGGACGAAGGATCTGAGCATGATATTTCGTAATTTGAATTGAGGTAGTCATAAGATTAGCTTATACGTCTCTCGAGCGAACGTAATTTATTAGATAAAATTACCCAACAATCATTGTCATAATAAGTGGTTAGTGTGACATTTTTGAATCAATTGTCATTCACCTTGTGTGCGGGTGTACCTTTAACGAAATGTTATTAGTCTTTGAGACGTATTTGTATTTTCGTCCGGTAGTTTTTTGTATATTACCGCATACTGCGCTTAACGTTACTCAGCAATAACGCTATTAATTTAGGTTAGATAGGTTAATATTAGGATGGGCCCATCCATCGATCGTGTAGTGAGTAGTTAATTAGTTATAGTTAGTAGTTTAAAGGGGTAGGATAAGCTAGTAGTTAGGTAGTTTCTAGTCTTTTAATTAGGTTATATTCAGAAGGTTAACTGCGGGTTATAGTAAAGACAATGCATAAGGTGAAAAATACTCATGTTCCATTCCTATTTTTCTTCCGTTGGAAGAGGGTGATAGTATAACGTTAATTTTGTACTTTTTGATGTCTCCCCGTATAATTGGTAGAAAGGTGTATTAATATTTAAAATAAATCGGCAAGTGCCGGCCTACTCTGCGACTTGCGCGGATTCTATACGGCGATAGAAATCGTTCCAACTGCGTTTTTATCGAAATTAAAAAAGAGAGGATCATTTTGGCTCCCGTCGCCATAGAGAAAGAGTAATTTGTAAAATCGCAAATAATAAACATAACAGTGAAAATAAGGCCATTCGTAACGGAAGGTATGTTAAAATATTTCTAGATAGATTCTTCATTAACTTCCCATGTGAAAATTAAATGTTCACCGGGGTACTTGTGCAAAATGTAGTGTGCATCGAGAGGTGACCGAGTGCAGACGTACCGAGCCAAGAAAGTGCACAGTGAAGTGGCAGCCCCACAGTTAGTGTCGTCGTCGACAGTTCTAAGAAGAGGAAGTACACACGTCTTTTTCAAGACGGTGTACTAAAAAGATAAATAAAGTCTCCCTCCCTTGGAGACACCATTTTTACTGTTACTAACCATAACTTTTCCCAATAATATTATAGGTATTCCCTTGCAGGACACCCACAGCGACGTTACCGTGGAGGACGGTAGCATGGATTACAGTGAAGACGAAACGTCCCAGAGCGGTAGCTCCCGAGGGGATACCCCAACCCCAAGGGATGACAGAAGGGACGATAAAGAGACGATAAAACGTCTCACAGAGGAAAACAAAACCCTCAGAAAGAAAATAGAGGAGCTCACCGAGAGGTTGGAGCTAATGCAGAGGGAGCAAAAGTCCCAGCACGAAGAACTTCTGCGTGCGATTCGAGGAGAATCGCAAACGCGGAAGCGGAAAAACCCACCTGCCACTAATACGGACTCCGACGAAGAGGCCCCTAAGGCGGCAAAGAAGGTGGCTGAAGAGCCCCTCAAGTGCCCCTCAGAGCCATCCAGACGAAGCAGATCGGGATCTAGAGCTCCCCAGCAGGAGGCTAACGTCCCCAGACAAAACGCCAGGACAGAGGAGACTGAGGTCCCTCAAACAAAAACAAGAAGCCAGCGCATACCGCCGGTAGTGCTGAGAAACAAGGAGACATGGACAACGGTGAGCCGTCGTCTAACCGAAACCGGCATTAACTTTAGCAAGGCTAAAGTTACCGCAGAGGGAATCTCCATCGAGCCCGCGACATCCGAAGATTATCGCAAGATGACTAGGATGTTCGCAAACGAGAAAAGGGAGTACCACACGTACACCCTGCCAGAGGAACGGCTGCTACGTGTAGTCATCAGGGGGATCCCGAGCGGCGTTACTTGTACAGAGGTGGCAGAAGACCTCCAAGACCAAGGTTTCGCACCTACCGCAGTGCAACGGATGACGTCCAGACGGACGAAACAGGAGGTGCCACTCGTACTTGTCCTAGTCCCACAGGACCAGGACAAGATACTCCAAGTCACGAGGTGCTGCTCTCTAGTCGTAAGGACAGAGAGACAGAGAGCCAAGGTAGCGGCATCCCAATGCCACCGCTGCCAGCGTTTCGGCCACGGACAATCCAGGTGTACCGCGCAGCCGAAATGCGTGAAGTGCGGCGAGGCACACCGGACGACTGACTGCAAGAAGAAGGCAGACGAACCGGCCAAGTGTGCGAACTGCCAAGGGGCCCACCCGGCCAGCTACAAGGGGTGTCCAAAATACCCCAAGCAATCAGCCAGCGCCACTCAAAGGCCGGTACAGAGGCCGACGACGACCTCAACAAAGAAGGGCGGCGTAGCGCCAGGCACTAGCTACGCAAAAGTAGCCCAGAGCAAGGCAGGACAGAACACCGTCCCTGCCTCAAAACAACAAGCATCGCCAGAGGCCAAAAACCTCACAGCGGTGCTAGCACAGATGCAACAAATGTGCTCAGCGATGAGTGCATTTTTTGCTCAAATGCCAAACTTTACTAATCTGTACTGCCTTTACAGATTAAACCGGAATTCCTGCAGATGGCGGCCTGGAATGTAAACGGCCTGCAACAAAGGAGACTTGAAGTCGAAGAGCTCCTGACCAGGTACGATATAGACGTCATGGCACTGCAGGAAACCAAGATGACCCCGGCCAAGGAGATCAACTTCCCAGGATACCACACGTACAGGATGGACTGGGTAAACATACCTCGGCGACCCGCAAGAGGAGTGGCTCTACTCGTTAAAAAGACCATAGCCCACCATCCGACGGTACTACCTGAGCTAGAAAATATGAATGCCACCGTCGTAGTAGTGTCCACAGCACGAAACGGCGACGTCCAAGTGGTTTCATGTTACCAGCCACCCCACAGCACGCTAACCGAGGGGGATCTGGACGCAATTCTACCCGCTAGGACACAGGTCGTCGCAATTGGCGATTTTAACGTCAAATCCCAGCAATGGAACAGCGGCGTAACCAACACTCAAGGACGAGAACTGCTGCGGTTCCTGGGACAGCACGCCGGCGAACTGCTGGTGTTAGGACCAGTCCAGCCCACCTTTGACAACGGTAGAAACAGGCCAGACGTACTGGACATAGCCATCCTAAAGGAGATGACCCTCGAAGCGGAGATCTCCACCAGAACGGAGGGATCTACCGAGCACAACCCGATCTTCCTAACTCTAGGAGGACAGGCGGGTGACGACAACGCTACCTTCACGAAGCGACGAACGGACTGGGAATCGTACCGGCTGCACCTGCAGCAGTACATTGCACAAATTCCCAGGCTAGATACCGTGGGGGACGTTGAGAGGGCCGTCATTACCCTAGAGGAGCAGATCCTGGGAGCAATAAGGGCCAGCACGACAGAAACAGAAGTAAGAAGACACCCAGCACCGATGGCGAACCTACCAGAGGTCACCAGGCAGCTGATAAGGGATAGAAGAAGCGCCAAGAGACGGGCTCAGAGGACGAGACTCCCCGCCGACAGAAGGGAGTATAACGTCCTCAGCCGAAGAGTGAAAGCCGCCCTCCAAGAACACCGTCAGGAGGGGTGGCAACGCCACCTTGAGTCACTCGATCCACAGGACAGAAGTATGTGGAATACCCAACGTGCCCTGCGAAACCGGAGGAAACCTATACCCCCGATTCACGGAGAGCGAGGGATCGTCTACACTAACCAGGAAAAAGCCGAGGCGTTTGCCGACAGCTTAGAACTGCAGTGTAGAGAGAACGAGCTCGATGACGAGGACGAGGACTGGGTGGACGATGTCGAACGCAGAGTACGTAGGATCCACCGCCTGCCTGATGACGACCACATCCGCCCGACTACCCCCGAGGAAGTCAAGGAAATCCTTAGGAGCCTAAAGCCGAGAAAGGCTCCGGGATGTAACAAGATAGGAAACATCGCTCTCAAAAAGCTACCCAGGAAAGGAGTAGCGGCGCTAGTCAACATCGTAAACGCGATGTTAAGGTTACGGCATTTTCCAGCCAGGTGGAAAAAGGCCGATGTCATTATGATCCCTAAACCAGGGAAAGAACTAATTTTCCCGTGTTCTTACAGGCCCATCAGCCTCCTCCCAGCCATGAGCAAGGTTGCAGAACGGGTCATCTTGAAGAGGCTCACAGAAAAGACAGAAGAGCTGAATATTATCCCGGATGAACAGTTCGCGTACCGAACAGGACATTCCACCGAACTCCAAGTACTTCGCCTCACCGAGGAGATTACTAAGGGGTTCAACCAGCGGCAAGTCACCGCGGCGCTGTTTCTAGATGTTGCCAAAGCGTTCGACAGGGTCTGGCACGACGGCCTCCTAGCTAAAATGATGAGTATGGGTTACCCCATCGAACTCGTCAAACTAGTGAGGTCCTACCTGCACCGCAGACAGCTACGGGTCAAAATCTCGGACCAACTCTCCACTTACAGGACCGTGGAGGCGGGAGTCCCGCAAGGTTCGGTGCTGTCACCGCACCTGTTCGCTATCTACACCTCAGACCTCCCCAGGACCGACCACACAGCCCTGACCCTGTATGCAGACGACACAGCAATAATTGCCAGATCCTGGAAAGCCAGGAACGCAACCAGAAAACTCCAGGAAATGGCCACACTCCTGGAAGAATGGTGCACGAAGTGGAAAGTCGCCGTCAACGCCGACAAGAGCCAAGCCATACTCTTCAGACGAGTGCGGAAAGAAATTCCCACAGGACACGTCTCCATGAATGGCGAGGACATCCAATGGCACGACACCGTCAAATACCTTGGCGTGGTCATGGACAAAAGCCTAACGTGGAGACAGAACACGGACGCTATTACAGCCAAGGCGCGGCGCACATGAGCCCTCATCTACCCGATGATGGGAAACGGTAGCCGTCTCAACCTGAGGAATAAGCTCACGCTTATCAAAACCCTCATCAGGCCGCAGCTGACGTACGCCTCGGTAGCGTGGGGTTACCAGGCAAAGTCCTACATGAAGAAAATCCAGGCAGTGGAAAACATCGCCCTCAGGACGGCGGTCGACGCACCATGGTACGTGAGAAACGCAGACATCGTCAGAGACCTGGAGTACACCACGGTCACTGAAGTCATCCGGGAACGAGCGAAGAAGCTGTACGCCCAAGCAGAGGAGCACGGGAACCCGCTAATCAGACAGGCCACTGATTACGACCCTGCCGACGCCCCGAGGCACAAACGGCCGAGGGTACAGCTTCTGGACAACGGGTGAGTATAACTTATATTTCCCGCTAACCGATCTGTTTCAGATACCCCAGGACGGACCACCACTACCAGAGACATGACGTTTTTCTACCCAAACCCAACCTCCTTGCGGGCGTCGGACAACATACCGTCCAACGCCCGTTGTCCTACCTGCTCCGTGGAGTCCGAAAGTGCTAAAAAAGCACTTAGGGTCTCCACACTCCCGAGCTACACAGCTCATATCCTTACCTTTCCGATGATCCGGGGTAGGACACACCTTTACTGTGTCCTACGTACCGGCAGTCAATACCAGCCAAAACTTCCTAAAACCCAACTAGACCGATGACTACCCACGGGGGTGACAAGCTGGCGAAGAAAGAAAATATCAAGACAAGAAGAGCGCCAGAAGAGACCTCTGCCAGCGAGGTTGAAGAGCCAGGATCAGGGGGGTCCGCAGAAAATACCACGACACATCTCGCATTTGCGGGCTGGGTCTGGTAAAAGTAAGCGGGCCCACCTATCACGAAGGCCGGTCCAGGTCTACAGAGATAATCTAGGAGCAAAGAGTAGTAGTCCTACTCGGCCCTAGTTATCGAGACCGTCATCAAGCCAATGGATATTGGCGCGTTGTGCAAAATGACATAAAGTGCAATTTCAGATCAGACGGCATTATTTTCGCCAACATAAATAACGGAAAGCTGTTGGACCCAAAGTTTATATCTTCCAGTATTTTGAGTACCTTTACACCTCGACGTCCAAGAGTGAAAAAGCCTGCTTAGTTAAATGAAAATTGTTAATCGGAAGAAATCAATTGATAGTTTAATTGGACATTTTAATGCTTACCAAGGGCTATCAGTGAACGTCAGTACCTAGGAGGACGGTATAGAAAAGGTCAGATCCAACCAATTATTTTAATTCACACAAACATCAAGTAAATTGCTGTTAAATATTGGTTCCAGTTGCATAAAATCTGAAGTGTCTCCATGTGTGGAATTAGTAATTTTTGCAATAGTTACCTAAAGTCATTTGGGCTTATATAATTTGAATTAAATATCAGACTATGTATAGTTTTCTTACTAGTATATTTATTAACTAAGATAAAAATCCGTTACAACAAAGAAAAAATTGTAAACCGTTAGTAGTACTACCAACGGGGGTAAAATTTGGGAGTAGATGTACAACTCATAAACGTCAAATTATCTCACCATTCTTCAAGGTATTTATTTACTGTAGCTTAAACCTGATTATACCATTTTAAGAAAACCTCATTCTTTTATTTTTCGTATTTAGAATCAGAACTGTAATTTTTCATTTTCCCGAAGTTACTTCAAATTTAATTTTTCTTAGTTTAGAAAAACTAAGTGGCGCCTAACATTAAAATACATTTGAAATTAATTAACTCCTTACCCCGAGCCAGTGCCACCAGACGAAGAGCTGCCGGTTGCATGTAAACGCCAAAAAAAGGCGACACACTAAGTAAAATAAAAAGCGTTTTCCTTTCTTATTGTCCGAGTTTTTAGAACTTACTCCAATCGAATCAGTATTTTGACAAAAAAAATGTTTCTAGGTAAAGCCGAATCCAGGATGTTCAGAATGATGGTAGGAATATAGGGTTTCTTAGGCTTAAATTTTTTTAAGTGGTTTTTTCGAGTTTTAGAAAAATCTATCGATGTTAGAAAAAAGTGCTTCTTAAAAATTGTGCGCCTTGAAAAACCTACAAAATGAGACCTATTTCATCAAAATCGGTCAATTTGTTTATGAGCCATTGTAAAAAAACATGCTAAAATGGCTGATTTTTCAATTGTTAATGAACAATAGAAAGACATGTTTCATATACTTCTTACCACAGGAAAAAAAGGCTCTTGTAGCATAGAAAGGCACGCGAAATCTGGAGCCATCTGGTCGAATAATTTTTGCACAATCAATTTGTTAATAACTTTTTGACTTTTTTAACGCCTATTTCTCAGCGATGTGGCGGTTCTACAGCAATCTGCGTGTGCGCAAATTAAAGTTCATCATTTATACTGTCAATATTAAAAAATACAAATGAAGTATTGGTTTTAAATAGTTGAAAACAATTATCAAAGTTAGCATTAATTTTTTCGTTATAAACAAATAGAACATCTCTTCGACGATGCATGGTATCGAAATACTGATAAAAGCATCTGATAGATGACATTTTTTCACGAATTTAAAAAAGGTCTTTACGACCGATAGAAGCTAAGATAGATATATTTTTTAATCGTTGTGGCGTTGTTTACTAATATTAAGGAATGATTTTAGCTGAAATCTACAGAGGAATTTTCAATAAATCCTATGCAAAGTTTTCGACTCGATTACTTCAAAATTGTTGATATGGCAATTGTTTAAATTTGTCGTTGCTCCGATAGTCAGTGTGAGAGCGACGAATTTGAGCGCCCCAGACTCGTTTTCGGCCGTGCGTGGCTGATTTCCCTCTTCATTGCTCCCACACTGACTATCGGAGCAACGGCAAATTTAAACAATTGCCACATCAACAATTTCGAAATAATCGAGTCGAAAGCTTTTGTATTGGATTCTTTGAATATTCCCCTGTAGATTCCAGCTAAAATCATTCCTTAATATTAATCCTCCGGAGGGCGCGCCTGCGGCAAAAGACCCGCAAATTTACATTTTACTGTTATAAATAAAATACGATCAGCTCTGTAATATTGTGCGTCTAGTTATTCCTTGTTTATGTTATTAGTTTCGCTTACCGATAGATTTTATGCCTTATACCATTTTCGTTTAGTTGCTAAAGACGCTTGATTCAAAGGAGGTTGAATTTGTGGTTTGTTTGCCGCAGCGCGCCCAGTCATGTAAGTTTTATTAATTACAATTTTTTCTATAATATTGTGTAGTATACACATACAGTTTACATGTATCTGTACGTGTACTATTGTGTATACAAACATGTATACTTCAAACTTGTAAGACAAATAGCAAAATTTAATTGAATTTTAGGTCACGTAATGGATAATACCCGAAAAGTTAGAAAATGCTTTAGGAGACGTGTTAGAGAATTAGCCGAAGAAAGAGACAATAAACTAAGAGAAGAACTTAATTTTGAGTTTGATAGTGACGAAAATGATAGCGAAGTAGACAAAGAAAAAGCGGTAACACAAGACTCATACAGCAGCGTGCAATCAGCAGAAGAAATCGAGGAAGTCTCACACGACGACGAGCAAAGCCAACTTGAAGATGATTACTGTTTTTTTTCATAGGATGCGATAATGAAATACTTTGGATAAGCAAATCTACTTCAATTGAGAAAACGATAGCGAAGAATATCATAAAAATAATACTTGATCCAAAAGCAAGTATTAACAATATACATAGAGTACATACATACACAACATACATTGTTTTATAAAGTTTATATTAAATAAAATGATTAAGCATGGTATATTGTTTTTATTTTACTATGCAAAATATATTTTATTTGTTACTTGTGAGCTATAATCATGAAAAACTAAATGCTGTGTAAATGCCGCAGCGCGCCGGCCCATGTAATTCTAAAAAGCGCGCCCGCCGGAGGGTTAATAATCAAAGCCACAGCGGTCTAAAAAAAATTTTTATCTGAGCTTCTATTGGTCGTAAAGATTTTTTTTAATTTGTGAATAAAGTCAGCTATCAGATGCTTTTGTCAGCATTTCGATACCATGCATCGTCTATATTCTATTTGTTTATAACGAAAAAATTAATGCTAACTTTGATCATTGTTTTCAAGAATTTAAAACCAATACTTCAGTTGGTTCTTTTGTTTGATGTTGATAATATCAATCATGAATTTTAATTTGCGCACCTGCAGATTGCTGTAGAACCGCCATATCGCTGAGAAATAAGCGTTAAAAAAAAGTCAAAAAGTTATTAACAAATTGATTGAAAAAAAATTATTCGACCATATGGCTCCTGATTTCGCGTGCCTTTTCTATGCTACAGAAGCTTTCTTTTCCTGTGGTAATAACATATACTTCTTACCACAGGAAAAGAACAATGTTTCATAAAACATGTTGTTCTATTGTTTAACAATCGAAAGAACAGCCATTTTAGCATGTTTTTTGCAATAACTCAAACAAATTGACCTATTTTGTAGGTTTTTCAAGGCGCACCACTTTTAAGAAACACTTTTTTTCTAAAATCAATAGTTTTTTCTAAAACTTGAAATAACTATTTTCTCACACCTTAATTATTTAATTTAAAAAAATTGCCACGCAAAAAAATTGAAGCCTAAGAATCCCTACATTCCCACCATCACTCTGAACATCCTGGATTCGGCTTACAACTAGAAACATTTTTTGTCAAAATCACCTCATTTTCATACTAATTCGACTGGAGTAACTGGTTCGATTCCGGGGCTCAATCGCCTACTCCCCAAGTCGAACTGTGGTCTCTGTCTAAGGTCTCAAAATGCTTATTTTTTAAAGAAACGCATTTTGTTGTTCACACAGATTCATCGCAACTCATAAACTTAACAAATACGTGTGGACACTGGTGAATAGGTACCCATTCAATTAATAATATTAACATCATATTCGGGACAGAGTTCACTCCAATTACGTATAATGTTTTTTATACATGTTTAAATCAGGAACGCCGGGCTACAATTTTGGCTCATTCAGCTTAATTTTGGGTTTTTGCTAACTACATCCCCTATATTATTTTGTGAAATATCGCCAGTCTTACTTGCGGCTTGGTAATTGCAGTTGCTATTGTTAGGTTTGATGATATAAAGCGCTCATTTCGTTTAATCAATAGTGTTACTGTAGTTATTGATTTTATGTAGAAATAAATAAAATTATCTTTGAAGGTTGGTCATGGCCTTGTGGCCGAGCTACCGTTTGTTAAGCATTCAGCAGTACTGACAGAATTCAGCCACCGGCGAAATAACGTTATCGCACAAAACATAATGTGACCGTTTTTTATCGTAATACTTGTTTTATTGCAGCTGAATCTGAAGAAATAATCAATAAGTAGCCCCGCGGCGAATAATAACACTAAATAATAAATGTATTTGCTTTACTTCGGCGTTGCCAAACAAGAATTTTTATTTATGGCTATCTTATGAGTATGGATATTATTTTTAATTCTCGTTTTTTTTTTTTTTCGTTCCCTTTTGAGTTTTCCCCAGTCATATAGGGTGTAATACAACCACAACACTCAGGCCTACCGACTCATTGTACATTTGCGACGTATGAAATCTAGACCAGACCGGATATCAGTCCATTCCAAGGTAGATCTCATAGTTTCTCTGATTTCAGAAATGGCCTTTCAAAATACATATATTTTGACGCTGAACACATTCGACAAATCGGATCTTCTTTCACCTTCATTATATGAGTATGGATATTATTTTTAATTCTCGTTTTTTTTTTTTCGTTCCCTTTTGAGTTTCCCCAGTCATATAGGGTGTAATACAACCACAGCACTCAAGTCTGCCGACTCATTGTACATTTGCGACGTATGAAATCTAGACCAGACCGGATATCAGTCCATTGCAAGTTAGATCTCGTAATTTCTCTGATTTCAGAAATGGCCTTTCAAAATACATATATTTTGACGCTGAACACATTCGACAAATCGCATCTTCCTTCACCTTCATTATATCTATAGGTATTAAAAGACAGTGTTCCATTAATAGACCTACATCTGTTTCGTTCGTTCTATATCGAGATGAAGCAGCTACCTTAATGTGGTAATAATTGAGAGGCCCTTTGCATGGAGCCTTGACTGCTTCAATACAGTTCGGGAATTTGAGCCCAATAATTAATTGTTGAACTGCTATAGCCCAGTTTTTTAAAATTTGTTCAATATGATCTGCTCAAATGATTTGTTCTCTATGCCACTATTCCCCAGCATCTATACAAGTTTTTAGGAATATTTTTTTAAGTGCTTCATTTTAGTTGCATCCAAACACCAAACCTAAAATGACATTAATTAATTAAAAATCAATATTCAGATTTATTTAAATTAAAAATTGTAAGTATATGGTTATTCATTATAAATTACCCACCCCTTATCATCGTTATTATTGCCAATAGAAAAAGTTTTAAATAAAAGTTATGTGGCTATGACTGAATTTTATTAAAAGTACACTAGCGTGCAGATTTTAGGGGATTCTTCCTTATTTCCCAATTAATTGTATAAAAAAAGATAATACAAGTAATTGTAGAGAGCGTCAAGTACATTTAAAATACAATACATAGTATCTACACGCATAAAATTGTATAAAAACAGATACATTTACAGATAATTGTATATTATAGATTCACTTTCTATACAGCATACACACCGGTAGGTGTATATAAAATCACTACACAAGGCGAAAAGACAAAATAAAACAGACAGACTAGAATATTTATGTATACCGGGTGACACAGGAGACATGTAACACCCCGTAGCATTATAATATATGACTTGCAGGAAACAACTACTCAGCGGGCAAATACCCCGACCTGCATTGAATTACACCTTACAAATCATGAAAGAATGTTGGCCAATATCATTTGTCAATTCCCTGACCAGACATAGACCGGATTCGAACTTATTAGTTCTCATCAGTATGCCATAGGTCATGGAACAGACAAATGATAGTGGCCAACCTGCTAGTTTTATACAAACTATAGTAAATTGAGTACTGGTGAAGAGCTATGTGAAACCTCTCAAATGGTCAATTGCTACTATACACCAGATGTCCCCATGGGCGTATAGCCACTTGCGATTCTGCAAGTACCTGAGAGCGGCGACCTTTCAGTCCTAGGTGGACTTAACCTACTGTTATAATATATGATTTGCAGGAAACACCTACTCAGGGGCAATTACCCCGACCTGCATTGAAGTACACCTTACAAATCACGAAAGAATGGTAACCAATATCATTTTTCAATTCCCTGACCAGACATAGACCGGTTTCGAACTTATTAGTTCTCATCAGTATGCCATAGGTCATGAAACAGACAAATGATAGCGGCCAACATGCTAGTTTTATACAAACTATAGTAAATTGAGTAGTGGTGAGAGGTATGTGAAACCTCTCAAATGGCCAATTGCTACTATACACCATAGATGTTTTCATGGGCGTATAGCGACTTGCGATTCTGCAAGTACCTGAGAGCGGCGACCTTTCAGTCCTAGGTGGACTTAACCTATTGTTATAATGTATGATTTGCGGGAAACAACTACTCAGGGGCAATTACCCAGACCTGCATTGAATTACACCTTACAAATCATGAAAGAATGGTAGCCAATATCATTTGTCAATTCCCTGACCAGACATAGACCGGATTAGAATTTATTAGTTCTCATCAGTATGCCATAGATCATGGAACAGACAAATGATAGTGGCCAACCTGCTAGTTTTATACAAACTATAGTAAATTAAGTAGTGGTGAGAGGTATGTGAAACCTCTCAAATGGTCAATTGCTACTATACACCATAGATGTCTCCATGGGCGTATAGCGACTTGCGATTCTGCAAGTACCTGAGAGCGGCGACCTTTCAGTCCTAGGTGGACTTAACCTACTGTTATAATATATGATTTGCAAGAAACAAGTCCACCTAGGACTGAAAGGTCGCCGCTTTCAGGTACTTACAGAATCGCAAGTCGCTATACGCCCATGGAGACATCTATGGTGTATAGTAGCAATTGACCATTTGAGAGGTTTCATATACCTCTCACCTCTCACTCCCAGCTGAGATCTTTAAAGCTGTGTCGTCAGAGCTCATACCCTACCTCAAAAAACTGTTTGATGTCGTGTGGGAAAGTGGTCAAGCTCCGCAGGAGTTTCGTGATACACTTTTAATCAACCTCTTCAAAAACAAAGGGAGCGCTGCGGACTGTGGAAATTACAGGGGTATAGCTCTCCTGGCTGTTGGCGGGAAGATACTCACTAAAGCGATGGCAAATAGGCTAACACCTGTTATGGAAAAGTTACTTTCTGAAACACAGAGTGGCTTTAGACCAAACCGAGGCACATCGGATTTAATCTTCACACTTAAACAGCTTCAAGAAAAAGCACTCGAACATCAAGGGGAAATTCACATGGCCTTCATTGATTTAACCAAGGCGTTTGACTCCGTGGACAGGGAAGTGCTCTGGAAAATTATGTTCCGCTTAGGTATCCCTAGAAAATTTGTGGAAGTATGTCGCAGTCTACATACAAACAACAACGCCTCGGTTATGTATAATAATGAGGCAACCGAACCTTTCCAAACCCTCACTGGAGTTAAGCAGGGATGTGTCCTGGCACCCCTACTCTTTAATTTGTTTACCACTGCTCTAACAATTATTGTTGACAACAAACTGACAGTCAGAGGAATAGGTCTCAGATATCGTTTTGATGGCGGTCTCTTTAACATAGGGCGCTTTAGAGCATTCACGAAGACACGCACACGATTCATTTGTGATCTCCAGTATGCGGATGACTGTGCACTTTTAGCCTCTACGCCGGAAGAGCTTCAAGAACTTTTAGATGTGTATGCCCAGAGCTGTGATTCCTTGGGACTTAAAATCAACATTGGAAAGACTAAGATTATGTCAACTCCTCATCAAGTGAACCAAATAGACATTACACTTAACGGAAATTCTCTTGAAGTGGTGGATCAGTTCAATTACTTAGGCAACGTTGTTAATGACAAAGCAAACATGGACAGCGAGATTCGCAATAGAATTAACGCTGCATCTAGAGCACTCTGGGGACTTAGAGAGAGAGTATTTGACAACCACGACCTTGCTTTGTCAAAGAAAATGGCTGTCTACAGAGCAGTTGTCATTCCAACACTGCTATATGGATGTGAAAGCTGGGTCACTTACCGTCGTCATGTGAAAGAATTAGAACGTTTTCAGCAAAGACACCTCAGAAGTATGATGAAAATCCGTTGGTTCCATCACATATCAAACGTGGAAGTACTCAGGAGAGCAAACAGCCTTCCAATTGAGGTGCTTATTTCAAGAGCACGCCTAAGATGGGCAGGTCACGTTCATCGTATGCATGATAACCGCCTTCCTAAATGTACACTTTATGGTGAATTGCTAAGCGGTAGAAGAAGGCGTGGCGGTCAACGAAAGAGGTTCAAAGACGCTCTCCATGAAAATCTAAAATCCTGCGGTATTGCAGACGAGCAATGGGAACAACTTGCAGCGGACAGAACCGAATGGCGAGGGGTTGTGGCCAGCTATCAAGGGAATGTTGCTGCAAGAAGGCCGAATCGAAGACCTAACCAGGTCTATGTTTGTCCTGACTGCGGTCGACATGTGCTCTCCCGAATTGGCCTCTATAGCCATAGTCGTGTGCACCGTAGATGAATGGGAATTACAATAGACTACACCTTTTACTTGTTTTATATTGTACACAATTTATCGACTGTAACATTTTTATACTCGGACTCGAGTAACGGCTAATAATAATAATAATAACTTTTGGTGGAAAAAGTTATCGAGCACCCACCACCATTTGGCCAGAATATTTAATTCCTGGTTAAATGGGGAGCAGCAAATCCCTTCTTGGGTTGTTGAGGGGCGGACAGTGCTGATCCCCAAGAACGGAGATTTGTCCAACCCAAAGAATTACAGACCGATAACCTGTCTAAACGCATGTTACAAGGTGTTTACACGCATTTTGTACATGCGGGTGCTCCACGCAGTTGAACCGGTTTACGAACGGATATATGAGCAACGAGGGTCGAAGAGAGGTGTCGCTGGCTGCAAGGAGAACCTATTGATTGACAGATGTGTCACGCAGGACTCCATGCAGTATAAGCGGAACCTCTCTATGGCCTGGATCGACTACCGCAAGGCATTCGACATGACATCGCATGAGCTCATTGTTCACTTGCTCCGATGTCTTGTGGTACCTGGTTCCGTAGTGAGATGTATTGAAGAACTGATGCCGCTCTGGAGGACTCGCTTTACCATAACATCGGGTAACGATAGAGTCCAAACAGAGTCGGTAACATTCAGAAGAGGAGTATTTCAGGGAGATTCCCTCAGCCCCCTTCTGTTTTGCATCTCACTACTGCCATTATCCGTCTCGCTCCGGAAAACCCGTGGCTACAACTGCGGTACCCCCGGCGACAGGAGGCATAAGGTCACCCATCTATTTTATATGGATGACCTTAAACTTTATGCCTCTGGAGAGAGGGATCTCCAACAGTCCCTTAGGGTGGTACAGGAGTATACGCAGGCTGTCGGTATGCAGTTCGGGTTGGACAAATGCGCACTGATCCATCTCAAGAGAGGACGATGCGGTGACTATGGAGAGGACGCGCAGCTCGTGGACGGAAGCATCTTACACCATCTAGATGCCGGAGAGACGTACACTTACTTGGGTGTCGAGCAACGCTCCACCCAAGAAGTGAGTGTAGTGAAAAACGCTCTCCGCGGCAAGTATCAGCACTTACTCCGACAGATCTGGTCTTCAGAACTATCGGGGAAGAACAAGGTGTCTGCTACAAATATGCTTGCCGTTCCGATCCTTCTCTACTCTTTCGGAGTAGTGAAGTGGACTAGAGAAGAGCTGCGTCAACTCGATGTAGTAACCCGCAAGAAGATGCATCTCAATAGGAGCTTGCATCCTAAATCGTCCGTTCCACGGTTATATCTCCCACGACATCGGGGAGGCCGTGGACTCTTGAGCTTGGAGAGTCTCCATAGCAGGATGGTTCTGGAGGGAGCATGTAAGGTCATCAGGAGTTCGGATCCCCTCCTCTGCATGGTCCGAGACCATGAAAATGCAGAGGTAGGAGCTTTTCTCTTTAAGGCAGCACGGAGAGCAGCCGATGAACTTGGTCTCATCTTCGACGTCGAGCGGGTAAACCACGACTCTGTCACCGAGTTGGAACCCGTTCGACTAAAAGCCCACATTAGAGCTGCAGAACACAACATCCTTCTGCAGCTTCATAAGGATAAGCCATTGCACGGAATCTTCTATAAAAATATAGAAGACCTCGGCTTATCCGAAAGGCTGACCTTCGCCTTCTTAAGGTCAGCTGGGCTGAAGTCTGAGACCGAGGGATTCATAATGGCTTGCCAGGATGGTGTATTTAACACTCTCGTCTATCGACGTCGTGTCATGGGTATGGAGGTCCCTGATATCAGCTGCAGGGCCTGCCGCAGGGCGCCGGAGACTGTAATGCACTTACTGTCGGCTTGCCCGACATACGCAGTCTCGGCCTATATTCATAGACACAACGCAGCATTACGAGTGCTTTACTATCATCTAAGGCACTCGTATGGGATAGACGAAACACCAGTGCTGCCTTACGTTCCGGGGGATATTGAGTCCGTTGTGGGGAATGAGAAGTGCCTAATTTATTGGAACTACTCGTTTCCCACCGTCAGGCAAATACAAGCCAACAAGCCTGACATAGTACTCCTCGACCACCAACTCAAGACAATGTATGTCGTGGAATTCTCGGCTCCCGCTGAGAGCAACATTGTCTTGAAAGAGGAGGAAAAACGGACAAAATATCGAGATTTGCTCTTCGAACTCCGCAGGCTTTATCCAGGCCATTCTGTTAAAATAGTGGTACTGATTATAGGAGTCCTCGGTGGAATGAGACAGACGCTGCTTTCAGAACTAAAGATCATACCGGCATGCCGAGATTCGGCAGAGATCTTAGCCGGCAGAATGCAGAAGGCTGTCATCCTCGGTTCATTACGTCTACTCAGGGCACACGATTCACGGACCCGGTAGTCACTCACCCCACGGGCGTGGGGAGTGGCTACTGGTATTACCAGCTCCCCTCTGTGAGGGTCGGAGCCACAGAGTAAGGTGACTGGTTTTTTGTAAAAAAAAAAAAAAAAAATACCTCTCACCACTATTCATTTTACTATAGTTTGTATAAAACTAGCAGGTTGGCCACTACCATTTGTCTGTTCCATGACCTATGGCATACTGATGAGAACTAATAAGTTCGAAACCGATCTATGTCTGGTCAGGGAATTGACAAATGATATTGGCTACCATTCTTTTATGATTTGTAAGGTGTAATTCAATGCAGGTCGGGGTATTTGCCCGCTGAGTAGTTGTTTCCTGCAAATCATATATTATAACAGTAGGTTAAAAGTCCACCTAGGACTGAAAGGTCGCCGCTCTCAGGTACTTGCAGAATCGCAAGTCGCTATACGCCCATGGAGACATCTATGGTGTATAGTAGCAATTGACCATTTGAGAGGTTTTACATACCTCTTATTACAACCCCGTAGCATGTTTATTTAAAAAGATATTATTTTGAAATTTGGTACACTTATATAATGCGTGACTGTCCTTTTTTAAGTACAAAAGTTTTTTCCCACAACTTCCGGTTTCACCGGAAGTTACATCTACTCTGTTATTTTAAATTGCACCCTGTATATATTCTTTACCTATCTGATTTGCCACTAGATTCTCTTTTCAACGATGTATCCGAATACGGCATTTGTTTTTAAAATGACAGTTAA
This sequence comes from Leptura quadrifasciata, assembly GCA_963675555.1. Lineage (NCBI taxonomy): Eukaryota > Metazoa > Arthropoda > Insecta > Coleoptera > Cerambycidae > Leptura > Leptura quadrifasciata. The sequence goes on from OY776682.1 coordinate 33,874,538, forward strand.
TATCAATTTTATTTTGTTAAGTCTAGGTGGCCTTGATATGAACCTTGGTAGATATTGATGCGTAGGGTGCCGTGATATCGAAAGACCTCTGGTATGCGACTTTGTGACTCATATTTTTTTGGGAATAACCAGTAGCTGAACAGACTAATAAGATCTAACTTATTTAAAAAAATATCTTTAAACAACCCACGATATCATAAAAACCAAGATAGGAACCCCATTTTTTTTATTTCACCTAGTTAAAAAATACTTATTTATCTTTTATTTTTGTCCAATACAATTGCTGTGCCTATCCTATTTTACTTTCTTCATTAAAATTAGTATAGAATGTTATTGCCTATTCATTACTATAATACTGTACTTCAACAAAAATATTTAGTAAGCAGGCGATGGAAACAAAATAAAAGTAGGTAAAACTATTTTTTTAATAAATAAGAAACGTCAGTAAAACACATTTGAACAAAATTGATGAAAAACCATTACACTATGTAGTACATTTTTACAACGAATGAATGAAATTAAAATGAAATATTTACTGAAGTACTACATACAATAGCATTTTTTACTGCAGATGCTCAAAATGTTGTCCGTTATTATCTCTGCACAATCGTGTTTTTGTGACGGTAGCCCTAAGCACGTTATCTAACTGTAATTCAGTAATCCCATCGATTGCTCTTCTGGTATATTTGGTACTTGTATGATTTAAATTTGTGTTTTTTCAAAATGCGTCGAGCTGATTCCCGATTTACACCGGTTTGGTCCTCAATCTGTCTTATCGAAATCGTGGGATCTGCCTCGACAATTGCAAGTACATTGGTTTCCGGCTCTTCATCGATAATGAAATTATTTTCCGGTACATCTGGTTCACTTCTGAATTGCTGTTCAACTACAAAATAGTTGTTTGGTGGATGAATTCTTTCAGGAAATATTTCTTGATATAAGTCAGCAGCTCACCTGATATTCTTCTTACATTCGCCATAGATTAGTAGCATATTTACTTTTTCATTTCGTGAATACATGGCAAAACAGAGTTAAAAACGTGATAACTTAGGTATTATTATTAGCCTTTACTCGAGTCCGAGTATAAAAAAATGTTACAGTCGATAGATTGTGTGTAATAAAAAACAAGTAAAAGGTGTAATCTATTGTAATTCACATTCATCTACGGTGCACACGACTATGGCTATAGAGGCCAATTCGGGAAAGCACATGTCGACCGCAGTCAGGACAAACATAGACCTGGTTAGGTCTTGGATTCGGCCTTCTTGCAGCAACATTTCCTTGATAACTGGCCACAACCCCTCGCCAATCGGTTCTGTCCGCTGCAAGTTGTTCCCATTGCTCGTTTGCAATAACGCAGGATATCGCAATAGATTTTCATGGAGAACGTCTTTGAACCTCTTTCGTTGACCGCCACGCCTTCTTCTACCGCTTAGCAATTCACCATAAAGTGTACATTAAGAAGGCGGTTATCATGCATACGATGAACGTGACCTGCCCATCTTAGGCGTGCTCTTGAAATAAGCACCTCAATTGGAAGGCTGTTTGCTCTCCTGAGTACTTCCACGTTTGATATATGATGGAACCAACGGATTTTCATCATACTTCTGAGGTGTCTTTGCTGAAAACGTTCTAATTCTTTCACATGACGACGGTAATTGACCCAGCTTTCCTAACTTTCCTAAGTGATAACTTAGGTATAATTTAATGAAAAATACTTAAATTGCTGCCAAGTAAAAATTCTTAACTGTCAAATCAAAATGACGCCTCGTTTTACCTTCTTTTGTTTCCACCGACTGCTTACTATTTTTGTTGCAGTACAATATTCATTACTATGCAATAACATTCGATACTAACTTTAATGAAGAAAGTAAAATAGGATAGGCACAGCAATTGTATTGGACAAAAATAGAAGATAAATAAGTATTCTTTAACTAGGTGAAATAAAAAAATGGGGTTCCTGTCTTGGTTTTTATGATATCGTGGGTTTGTTTAAAGATATTTTTTTTAAATAAGTTAGACCGTATTAATCTGTTCAGCTACTGGTTATTCCCAAAAAAATATGAGGCACAAAGTTGCATACCAGAGGTCTTTCGATATCACGGCACACTACGCATCAATATCTGCCAAGGTTCATATCAGGGCCACCTTGACTTAACAAACTAAAATTGATATTAACCGTCATTTTAAAAACAAATGCCATGGTCCTATACATGGCTGAAAAGAGAATCTAGAGACAAATCAGGTAGGTAAAAAAAATTATAGGGGTCATTTAAAATAACAGAGTAGATGTCACTTCCCGTGAAACCGGAAGTGGTCGGAAAAATTTTTTTATACTTAAAAAAGTACAATCACGCATTATATAAGTGTACCAAATTTCAAAATAATATCTTTTTAAATAAATATGCTACGGGGTGTTACTTGTCTCCTGTGTCACCCGGTATATGCATATACATTTAAAAAAAGAAACAATTACGGTAAAGATGCAATTTAGGTTAAAAGTTATTTGGAGGAATTGATAACGTCTTCTTATATTTATAATTGGATTATTCAGATTGTTTATTTCATGTCGAATCCTGTCTTTAATGACTTGAAAACTTTTTTTTTTACAAAAAATCAGTCATAGTACATTGTGGCTCCGACCCTCACAGAGGGGAGCTGGTAATAAATACCAATAGCCACTCCCCACGCCCGTGGGGTGAGTACCTACCGGGTCCGCGAATCGTGTGTCCTGAGTAGACGCTATGAACCGAGGATGACAGCCTTCTGCATTCTGCCGGCTAAAATCTCTGCCGAATCTCGACATGCCGGTATCATCTTTAGTTCTGAAAGAAGCGTCTGTCTCATTCCACCGAGGGCTCCTATAATCAGTACCACTATTTTAACAGAATGGCCTGGATAAATCCTGCGGAGTTCGAAGAGCAAATCTCGATATTTTGTCGGTTTTTCCTCCTCTTTTAAGACAATGTTGCTCTCAGCGGGGGCTGAGAATTCGACGACATACATTGTCTTGAGTTGGTGGTCGAAGAGTACTATGTCAGGCTTGTTGGCTTGTATTTGCCTGACGGTGAGAAACGAGTAATTCCAATAAATTAGACACTTCTCATTCCCCACAACGGACTCAATATCCCCCGGATCGTAAGGCAGCACTGGTGTTTCGTCTATCCCATACGAGTGTCTTAGATGATAATAAAGCACTCGTAATGCTGCGTCGTGTCTGTGAATATAGGCCGAGACTGCGTATGTCGGGCAAGCCGACAGTAAGTGCATTACAGTCTCCGGCGGCAGGCCCTGCAGCTGCCATCAGGGACCTCCATACCCATGACACGACGTCGATAGACGAGGGTGTTAAATACACCATCCTGGCAAGCCATTATGGATCCCTCGGTCTCGGACTTCAACCCAGCTGACCTTAAAAAGGCGAAGGTCAGCCTTTCGAATAAGAGAGGTCTCCTATATTTTTATAGAAGACTCCCTTCAATGATTTATCCTTATGGAGCTGCAGAAGGATGTTGTGTTCTGCAGCTCTAATGTGGGCTTTTGGTCGAACGAGTTCCAACTCGGTAACAGAGTCGGAGTTTACCCGCTCGACATCGAAGATGAGACCAAGTTCATCGGCTGCTCTCCGTGCTGCCTTAAAGAGAAAAGCTCCTGCCTACCTCTGCATTTTCATGGTCTCAGACCATGCAGAGGAGGGGATCCGAACTCCTGATGACCTTACATGCTCCAGAACCATCCTGCTATGGAGACTCTCCAAGCTCAAGAGTCCACGGCCTCCCCGACATCGTGGGAGATATAACCGTGGAACGGACGATTTAGGATGCAAGTTCCTTGCGGGTTACTACATCGAGTTGCAGCTCTTCTCTAGTCCATTTCTTCGGTGGAGCTTTGCTCAACACCCAAGTAACTGTACGACTCTCCGGCATCTAGATGGTGTAAGATGCTTCCGTCCACGAGCTGCACATCCTCTCCGTAGCCATCGCATCGTCTTCTCTTGAGATGGATCAGTGTGCATTTGTCCAACCCGAACTGCATACCGACAGCCTGCGTGTACTCCTGTACCACCCTAAGGGACTGTTGGAGATCCCTCTCTCCAGAGGCATAAAGCCTAAGGTCATCCATATAAAATAGATGGGTGACCTTATGCCTCCTGTCGCCGGGGGTACCGCAGTTGTAGCCACGGGTTTTCCGGAGCGAGACGGATAATGGCAGTAGTGAGATGCAAAACAGAATGGGGCTGAGGGAATCCGTCTGAAATACTCCTCTTCTGAATGTTACTGACTCTGTTTGGGCTCTATCGTTACCCGATGTTACGGTAAAGCGAGTCCTCCAGAACGGCATCAGTTCTTCAATACATCTCACTACGGGACCGGGTACCACAAGACATCAGAGCAAGTGAACAATGAGCTCATGCGATGTCATGTCAAATGCCTCGCGGTAGTCGATCCAGGCCATAGAGAGGTTCCGCTTATACTACATGGAGTCCTGCGTGACACATCTGTGGATCAGCAGGTTCTCCTTGCCGCCAGCGATACGTCTCTTCGACCCTCGTTGCTCATATATCCGTTCGTAAACCGGTTTAACTGCGTGGAGCACCCGCATGTACAAAATGCGTGTAGGCACCTTGTGACATGCGTTTAGACAGGTTATCGGTCTGTAGTTTTTTGGGTTGGACGAATCTCCGTTCTTGGGGATCAGCGCTGTCTGCCCCTCAACAACCCAAGAAGGAATTTGTTGCTCCCCATTCAACCAAGAATTAAAAATTCTGGCCAAATGGTGGTGGGTGCTCGATAACTTTTTCCACCAAAAGTTGTTTATCCCATCGGGACCTGGAGCAGCAAAGCTCTTAGAGCCCTCAACAGCCCTACGAACCTCTTCTAGGGTTATTGGTTGGCACACTCCCTGTGGTTGCTGAAACCTTTGACAAAAGGCTTCAAAGTGTGCCAGGGCCGGAGAATCTCGGTTGTGTGGAAGCCTTTCCTCGTACAGCGTTTTCCAGAAGTTCTCCACCTGATCTACAGTCGGCGGATTGTCTTCAACACGCGGAAGCGGTTGGAAAAGGCGCGAGGGCTTTTGGCGGAACAGTTTATTTTCCGCAAGCCCTCTCACCCGCCTCACTAGTGACTTTTTGCAAGTCACTAGCATCCGTATCCTGCCGAGACAGTGCTGTTTGGTGGATCGCAGCACTGCCTCATTGAGTCTGTGATGGCGCGTCTAAACTTGGCGGCTAATCGACACACTTTAAGCGTGAACGGCCTGTTGACCGCCATATAATCCATCACACATTGGATACGGGATGCGTGTTGCCTTGCCGACCAGATTTTGGCTTCCATCTTTTGTATGCGCCGCTCCGCATTATTATTATTTAATTTCTTTCACAGTGTTTAGCTGGTAAATCATGCTCTACATCGGGGTAAACCATACCTCTTAGATGTAATGCTTAGTTTCACAGGGCTTTTCTAACTATATAAGCTGTGCCTAGGATAGCCGTTTGTTGTAACTTGTGCATGAGGTTTTTTCTTCATTTCTTGGTATCTTCTTTAATTTATCTAGTTATCCCCTGCTGATTGTACCTGTTACGCCATTAATAATTGGGATTATTGTTGTATATCCCCAAATGCGTTGAATTTCTCTGACCAAATCTTTATACTTCAGGATCTTCTCTGCTTATTTCTGTACGAGATTTTCGCCAGCAGGAATAGCGACATCTATAATAAGGCAATTCCTCTTTTGCGTGTCCTTCAGTATTATATCTGGTTTACTTCCAGGGATATGCCTATTGGTTTGTATTTGTGGCGTCCCACATTACTATTGCTTCTTCATTATCTACGATACGTTCTGGTTTCTGTTCATACCATCTTTCGTTAAGCTCAAATTCATAGTGTTTTAATATATTGTAATGTAGGTGCTGGCATACTTAGTTGTGGAGTTCCAGATATTCATTTTTCTCTAATATTGGAGGCTAATATTGGAGGCGCTGAGTATGTGGTGAATGGTCTCATCACATGTTTTTTTTGGGCTGATATTACTTCCCATAATTTTGTTTTTGAGGTAATTATTGTAATTGCCTGATATTGAGCTGCGATTATTAGGGATTCTGTTTCTCCTTTGATTATTCCATTTTTGAGCCAAGCGAATGTTTGGTCAGATTTATATGTTCTTTTTTCATTTCTTTTCCGTACTGTCCATGCATTCTCTTTTCTAACCACTTATTTTCAATATCCTTCCCAATCTTTTCTTTCCATACCTGCTTTTTTTTGTAATCTTGAAAGTTGTTGCTGTTATACTTCTGACTGTTACCAACTCTGATTGGACTCTATCGTTACCCGATGTTATGGTAAAGCGAGTCATCCAGAGCAGCATCAGTTCTTCAACACATCTGCGTTTAGACGGGTTATCGGTTCTTTGGGTTGGACAAATCTCCGTTCTTGGGGATCAGCACTGTGCGCCCCTCAAAAACCCAAGAAGGAATTTGCTGCTCCCCATTCCACCAGGAATTAAAAATTCTGGCCAAATGGTGGTGGGTTCTTAGAGCCCTCAAAGGCCCTATGAACCTCTTCTGGGGTTATTGGTTGGCACACTTCCTGTGGTTGCTGAAACCTTTGACAAAAGGCTTCAAAGTGTGCCAGGGCCGGTTATTATTACATTACTCAAATGATCTCGAAGGTGTAAGACACTATGCAGAGTTGCCCCATCCGTCATCCAAATCATATCAAGTTCGGCTTCGGGAAAATTCTGCAAAAGAATATATTCTTCTTCTGGGATAATTATTTGCAGGTAGGTAACTCCAGTTAAAGTATAATCATAAAATATAGGCCTAACAATTTTGTTTCTGAAAATTCCTTACCAATCTTTTTCTGTTGTGCTTGTTTTCCCACGACCTTCGATTTTTTCTATTAAAAACTCCTCCTGCCGTAGAAAATAATGATTTATCAGTCCATAATATTTTAGTAAAAAAATCGGAATCTTCATCCAAATTTTGAATCATCTGGCGGTATAAATCTAGCCTTTTCCTTTTATGAGCCTCTGTTAAAACTTGTACGGGTAAAATTTTATATGGTCTGTAGTTATTATTTTTTAACGTACGTTGGATTTTGGAATATCTTTTACCTAATTGATTGACTGCATTATTTATACTACATTCATAATTTTCTAAAAATAAAATATTTCAAAAAGTCTATTTGCAAATAAATATGGATGGGCTTACGTTCGAAATGAACCAGTATATCTAGCTTGTCTTCCTGGCTTGCTTGAACTGTACGTTTTTTTCACTGGAGGTATTATACACCTTTCGGTAAATATTTTTGAACGTTTTTCTGATGGTGTTGCATGATTTGGATACAACACCCTAGATGCTCTCTTTGCTGCACATTAATTTTTTTTATTTTGTGTATAGCAAGTAAATATTTAGATTTTTTCTTCTTCACTGTAAACCATTTTGATTATTTCATTAAATGATGTCACTTATCAAAGATAATATTTGTCATTTTCATAGTTCACTTTAATCATGTTAACTTTTCCATATTTACAGTAACTAGTTTAACTAAGATTTTCGACGTTTAATAACACAAAAACGGTATATGATAGGGGTAACATATGGTATATTTTTGAAATCAGGAAAAAAGGATCGTTTCAAAAATTTAATAACATACAGGGTATCCCATTTAAAAAGTATTATTTTTTTTATATCCCCTGAAATCTTCACGCTACTGTACTTGTGATAGTATTTTTAAAAAATTCAGTCATTTTATTATTTTTTTTTCTATAAGCAATAAAAACGATGATAAGGTGTGGGTAATTTTTAATGAATAACCCTGTAAATACAATCAGTATTACATAATGTCTAAGATTTATTCTTATTAATAATCAATTTGATTTTCACGACCAACAAAATAAAAACATCTAGAAGATATTACATGAAATGAACTTAATTTTATAAGTATATCCAAGAGGTGTATAACAATAAAATAAACGGAATTTAATGTAATGAATCCCAATCTAACAAACCTCTAGGATCATGCACAATACAATTTCGGTAATTAAAATTGCAAAATAAACTCAATAAATAGGACAGTTTCGGTGAAAGCGACCTATTCGGTTCTTTAAAATGTACAGCACGTTTTCAGATACCCTGTATACAAATTAATTAAGTTAATTAACGAACCGTTACTAAATCGAATTTCCGCCACAAAGGAAATATTATTCTGTTGTATGGATAATTTTAACAATTTAAAAACGAATTATAATTCTCGGATGCTTGTATTTTTCAGCTGTGTATAATTAGGTTACGTTAAAAATGCTATTTTGTATTCGCATACTTCCAATCAGTTTTACATATAACTCTGTTAAGTAACACAATAGGTTCCGGTTTGTATTATTAGAATTCATAAATAATACATCTTTTCAGATATTTATCCACAATTATCGATTATTCCTAGCAAGTGACAGCCATTGTGTTTGCGCTTTATTTTTAAGCTCTATTAATTAATTCTTAATTGAAGCACTCTGATCTAGTTGTAAGAATGTCATTATTTAGTGAAATTTAATATACCCTTTGACGGCAAAATATAAACTCTTTTATGATTTTTTTGTTACGTCATAAATATACATGTTACACATATTACGATTCTTCATCACATGTATTATTATTTCGTCTATAAGATAACTTATTAACAAATCACGACGAAGTTACTGTCACTTATCAAGTTACTTAAAAGCTATAAAATTGTTAAAATTCGACTCTTAATCCTATAAGTGGGTTTAACAGGGCATTGTTGATCTCAGGTACAAGATTTTCACATTATTCTTCAATAATGAAAAATATTTTTTTTGTCTTTTGGGCTGAAATGAAAACTAAAAACAATTAATAGTAGTTTGTGACGCAATTTAATAAAATTAAAAATTAACATTTTGATGGAAGGTATATAACTATTTGCATATTATGATATAAAGGTACTTGTGAACAATAGTATTAGGTGTCAAATAGTTATTAATCAAGTTCAAATGATGATCACCAGTCTCGTGAACATGGGAAAAGGACCCGGCAGCAACGAAATGTCAAAAATTCAAAACACCTAAAGATGTAAAAGATGTCTCTTCATTTACATAAATCGAGTTAAAACATTAAATGTGCCTTTGAACTAAAGTAAAAGTGCTCTTTTACAGTGAAATTTCTTTGTCAAATGATTCTGCATTTGAGTAAGCAAAAGAATTTTTTCCAGTCAGCCTACACAATCGTGTTTGATAATCGATAACAGCATATTATTTACAAATTTTGTTTCTATAGTAACATACTAAAGTTTAATTTGATTTGTTTTTCTATTTTAAAATTCTATTATGTACAGGTATTCTCATATTCAGAGTGTCCCAATAGCGCGTCAAAGTCCAGTATCGGCCTTATTAGAAGACTTTGGAAAGTTGTATAGCGTCAAAATGCGCACATTTTAAAAACAGCTATATATTTTTACTTTTATGAATTCACCCTAAAATTACCTTTCCAACGACCTCCAGATCAGATTTTTTGTTTTTGATGTGGTGTTGCCGAGTTATTCGAAAAAATATGAAAACGTGAAGCGCAAGTTATAGCCTCTCCTATTCAATTGTTAACCTCACCTTCGCGATGAGTTCAATTTGAACTTGGTGCACCCTGTTTTCACTAACGAGGCTCTAACGACCGAGTAAGGGCGGAATAACCCTTACCTTTTGCCGTGAGCACATAAACCTTCTCACGAAGAGTGCGGTAAAAATAACCCACCGCACACAAAGGTTGCTTCTGGAATCGCTTGGTTACCCCATCGTCGCAGTCTCCTTCTGTGCCATGGGACCACACCACTCGCCTTCCGCAACCGAGCTGGTCAGTTGCATACCTGCTCCAGCTAAAACTTCAAATGCAGCTTCGTTTTCAGTCGATTAAGGCTTTAAAAAAAATGATGGAGCGTTCAAGTGGGACAAAATCATCCGGAGGTAAAATACCCTCCCGATCGGATCTCCGACAAGTTAAATCCAACAAAACTAATTCTTTCATCTACGGCGCTTGGAATGTTCGTACTTTGAACGACAGCACTCGCACCGATCGGCCTGAAAGAAGAACTGCTCTAATAGATAGAGAACTTCACCGACTCAATGTTGACGTTGCAGCTCTCAGCGAAACTCGATTTTTGGAGGAAGGCTCTCTCACAGAAAAGTACTACACCTTCTATTGGAAAGGTCTTCCCACCAATTCAAGAAGACAACATAGAGTAGGATTTGCCGTTTGGAATCAACTTGTATCCAACTTAACACAAGTACCACAAGGCCTATCCGAGCGTCTAATGCTGCTACGCTATGAGCTATCAGATGGCAACGCGGTAAATCTAATAAGCGCCTACGCTCCCACTCTGGATGCAAGTCACGAAACCAAGGAAAGCTTCTATCAACAGCTGGAAGAAACCCTCGGCAGAATACCTAAAACGGAACGACTCGTTATTCTTGGCGACTTTCACGCTAGAGTAGGGAGAGATGCAGACACCTGACCAGGCATCATCGGCAAGAACGGTTTGGGCAACATGAACGCTAACGGTCAACTACTCCTAACTAAATGCGCCGAACATGATCTAGTTATAACAAACACCATTTTCCGACAAAAGGATAAATTTAAAGGCACCTGGCGTCACCCCAGATCAGGTCACTGGCATCTACTGGACTATGTTATCGTACGTAGGAAGCATCTCAAGGACGTCCAAATTACAAAGGTGCGCATTGATAGCGAATGTTGGACCGATCATCGTTCTGTTGTCTCTAAAATGAAAATTGTTATGAGACCCAAACACCGAGGAACTCAAGTAAAACGTAGACTCCGTCTCTGTATTAGTAAATTGCGTGACCAACAAACCGTAGAACAGCTAAAGCAAAAAGTTCAAGAGAATTTGAGTGCACTAGAAGAAACCAATTCTGTAGATGTCGCTGCTACCTGGACACAAATTAAAGACAGTTTAAAAAGTGCAAGTGAGGAAATTCTTGGCACTGCAGCAAGTAAAAAACAGGAGGATTGGTTCAATGATAATGAAGCTTTTATACAAGAACTTCTTGACCGCAAACATACTGCCTTCCAAAACGCTATCAACCACCCCAACGACTCATCAACAGCAGAAGCTTTTACCCAATCTGAGTGAAACGCAACGCGAAATCATAAGAGTAAAGAACGAGTGGTGGGCAAGCAAGGCCAGAGGAATTCAAAGGTACGCCGATTCACACGACTACAGGAATTTCTTTCAAGGAGTAAAAGCAGTGTACGGCCCCAGTCGGAAAAATATGTGCCCTATTAAAGATTTAAATGGAAATCTCCTCAAAGAAGACCAGGAAATAAGAGCCCGATGGGAAGAACACTACTCTAACATTCTTAACCAGTAAAGTCAAGCCGATCACGATATTATAAATCTTATCCCTCAATATGACACCTTCGAAGACTTAGATAAACCACTAACAACGGAAGAGATCTTAACCGCCATTGGGCAGCTAAAAAATAACAAATCTCCCGGCGCCGACTCACTCCCAGCTGAGATCTTTAAAGCTGTGTCGTCAGAGCTCATACCCTACCCCTACCTCAAAAAATTGTTTGATGTCGTGTGGAAAAGTGGTCAAGCTCCGCAGGAGTTTCGTGATACACTTTTAATCAATCTCTTCAAAAACAAAGGGAGCGCTGCGGACTGTGGAAATTACAGGGGTATAGCTCTCCTGCCTGTTGGATACTCACTAAAGCGATGGCAAATAGGCTAACACCTGTTATGGAAAAGTTACTTCCTGAAACACAGAGTGGCTTTAGACCAAACCGAGGCACATCGGATTTAATCTTCACAATTAAACAGCTTCAAGAAAAAGCACTCGAACATCAAGGAGAAATTCACATGGCCTTCATTGATTTAACCAAGGCGTTTGACTCGGTGGACAGGGAAGTGCTCTGGAAAATTATGTTTCGCTTAGGTATCCCTAGAAAATTTGTGGAAGTATGTCGCAGTCTACATACAAACAACAACGCCCAGGTTATGTATAATAATGAGGCAACCGAACCTTTCCAAACCCTCACTGGAGTTAGGCAGGGATGTGTCCTGGCACCCTTACTCTTTAATTTGTTTACCACTGCTCTAACAATTATTGTTGACAACAAACTGACAGTCAGAAGAATAGGTCTCAGATACCGTTTTGATGGCGGTCTCTTTAACATAGGGCGCTTTAGAGCTTTCACGAAGACACGCACACGATTCATTTGTGATCTCCAGTATGCGGATGACTGTGTACTTTTAGCCTCTACGCCGGAAGAGCTTCAAGAACTTTTAGATGTGTATGCCCAGAGCTATGATTCCTTAGGACTTAAAATCAACATTGGAAAGACTAAGATTATGTCAACCCCTCATCAAATGAACCAAATAGACATTACACTTAACGGAAATTCTCTTGAAGTGGTGGATCAGTTCAATTACTTAGGCAACGTTGTTAATGACAAAGCAAACATGGACAGCGAGGTTCGCAATAGAATTAACGCTGCATCTAGAGCACTCTGGAGACTTAGAGAGAGAGTATTTGACAAGCACGACCTTGCTTTGTCAACGAAAATGGCTGTCTACAGAGCAGTTGTCATTCCAACACTGCTATATGGATGTGAAAGCTGGGTCACTTACCGTCGTCATGTGAAAGAATTAGAACGTTTTCAGCAAAGACACCTCAGAAGTATGATGAAAATCCGTTGGTTCCATCACATATCAAACGTGGAAGTACTCAGGAGAGCAAACAGCCTTCCAATTGAGGTGCTTATTTCAAGAGCACGCCTAAGATGGGCAGGTCACGTTCATCGTATGCATGATAACCGCCTTCCTAAATGTACACTTTATGGTGAATTGCTAAGCGGTAGAAGAAGTCGTGGCGGTCAACGAAAGAGGTTCAAAGACGCTCTCCATGAAAATCTAAAATCCTGCGGTATTGCAGACGAGCAATGGGAACAACTTGCAGCGGACAGAACCGAATGGCGAGGGGTTGTGGCCAGCTATCAAGGAAATGTTGCTGCAAGAAGGCCGAATCCAAGACCTAACCAGGTCTATGTTTGTCCTGACTACGGTCGACATGTGCTCTCCCGAATTAGCCTCTATAGCCATAGTCGTGTGCACCGTAGATGAATGGGAATTACAATAGACTACACCTTTTACTTATTTTTTATTGTACACAATTTATCGACTGTAACGTTTTTATACTCGGACTCGAGTAACGGCTAATAATAATTTCCTTGGTGGCGGAAATTCGATTTAGTAAGGGTTCGTTAATTAACTTAATTAATTTGTATACAGGGCATCTGAAAACGTGCCGTACATTTTAAAGAAACGAATAGATCGCTTTCACCGAAACTGTTCTATTTATTGAGTTTATTTTGCAATTTGAATTACCGAAATTGTATTGTGCATGATCCTAGAGGTTTGTTAGATTGGGATTCATTGCATTAAATTCCGTTTATTTTATTGTTATACATCTCTTGGATATACTTATAAAATTAAGTTCATTTCATGTAATATCAATTTCAAATCAAATTGATTGATAATAATAATAAATAAACACCTCAGAAATTATGTAATACTGATTGTATTTACAGGGTTATTCATTAAAAATTACCCACACCTTATCATTGTTTATGTTGTTTTTTAGGTTTTTGCGGGTGTTAAATGAAGTGCTGTCCCGCGTCGATGGTCGACTCCCCCAGGAGTCACGGTTGTCTGAACGACGTTTCGGCAGAATCTCATCTGCCATCTTCAGGTTCTCACTGAAAGCTGCCTACTGCTGCTCCTCGTTGCTCGAACTGAACTGACGTTCTCCTCGTTGCGCGGCTCCTTATATAGGCTGTGGTCTAGGGCGCGCCTGCGCGACTGGCTACGTGTCACTGGTTCCCTACTACTTGTGGGAGGCGTAGCGGGCGGCTGAGCCAACCCGACAAGTGACCTCGCTGAAACGTCACTCTCCACGTGACTTCTTGTTGGTGGTTGCGCATCCTTGTGTCCAAGCGTTGCCGTAGAATGCCGAGGTTCTCCTGATTGGTCAGCGCTTGGCTCTGACTCCTCGTGATAGGTCCATTTCGGGCAAGTTGCTGTGTTTCTTCGCTATTTGTCAATGCTTGAACGTACCTCCTCGTAATTGGTTCGTCCACGGTGGATCGTCGTGTGTTTTCTGTTACGTATCTTCCTACAAGAGCGGGCTTCCAAGAACTGGGATTGCCCAGTTCTTAGCGTATCATCTCGTTTATTAAGATTTTGTGGCCTTTTTTCGATCTCTATGGCTTCTCTGGCAATCCTTGACCTATAATGCACGATATTAGCTACTGTTCTGGTGTTGTCGAAGTCTATTTTATATCCTGTGGATTTTATATGCTGTGCTAGGGACGATGTTCTCTCCTCTTTCGTACTGCATTCATATGTTCTTCCTTTCTTACACTAATACGTCTATTGGTCTGTCCTATGTATGATTTATTGCAATCTTGGCACACGATTTCGTATGCTCCTTGGTTTTCTACAGAATTTGCAGGGGCCATACAGATAAGAAACCCGTGAGGAATCCGAGAAACCAGTGGCAAAAGCATATCTACCTTACGTGAAAGGGACAACGGATAAAATTGGCAAACTTCTACGTAAACATAACATAGAAACAATATTTATAACAGACCGAAAAATCAGTGCAGTCCTCCGTAATCCAATATCGAGAACTACCCTAGAAAACCAAGGAGTATACGAAATCCCGTGCCAAGATTGCAATAAATCATACACAGGACACACCAATAGACGTATTAGTGTAAGAATGGAGGAACATATGAATGCAGTACGAAAAGAGGAGAAAACATCGTCCCTATCAAGGTATATAAAATCCACAGGACACAAAATAGACTTCGACAACACCTGAACAGTAGCTATATCGGGCATTATAGGTCAAGGATTACCAGAGAGGCCATATAGATCGAAAATAGACCACAAAATCTTAATAAACGAGATGATACGCAGAGATTACCCAATTCTTGGAAGCCCGATCTTGTAGGAAGATACGTAACAGAAAACACACGACGATCCACCGTGGACAAACCAATCACGAGCAGGTACGTTCAAGCATTGACAAATAGCGAAGAAACACAGAAATCAGAGAGAACCTCGGCATTCTACGGCAACGATTGGACACGAGGATGAGCAACCATCAACGAGAAGTCACGTGGAGCGTGACGTTTCAGCGAGGCCACTTGTCGGGTTGGCTCAGCCGCGCACTACGCCTCCCACAAGTAGTAGAGGACCAGTGACACATAGCCAGTCGCGCAGGCGCGCCCTAGACCACAGCCGATATAAGGAGCCGCACAACGCGGAGAACGTCAGTTCAGTTCGAGCAACGAGGCGCAGCAGTAGGCAGCTTTCAGTGAGAACTGAGCCGAGCGCTGATTATTACACAATAATTGCATATTACCAACAAAACGCTAATGCTTCGATTGCAATAAACACCAGCCAAACGACTGATCCTACTTAAAGGAGCTCTCATGCTAGTCATCCCATACCACTTGCTGACTGCAGTTTTGAGCTGTTGGCTCTCGTCAGTGCCAGGTAGGCATGTGACGAGCGACACGAGGATCCCTTGACTATTTGGTATATCTCGGTATCTTTACGATAGCGACATGTAAAATAGTAAGCAGGCGCCATCTAGCGGTCCAGTGTCTGTTGCAATCGAAAAATAAATAGCCTGATTGGGTTTAGCATAGTTCAAGTGTGCTTCTAGAGGGCAGAAATATTAAAACATAATATTTCAGTCGCAAGCTCCTCTATAAAATCGTTATTTTACTATAAGGAACGTAACCTGACTGTAACCAACAGCTACTTTCCGGGCTATGTGCCCCGCCGAGCGCTGAATTACAAGTTACAAGCCTGGCGCGTTAAGTGTAATAATCGCATATTAGCAACACAACGCTAATGCTTCGATTGCAACAAACACCAGCCGAAAGACTGATCCTACTTAAAGGAGCTCTCGTGTCAGTCACCCCACACCACTTGCAGACTGCAGTTTCGAGCTGTTGGCTCTCGCCAGTGCAAGGTAGGCATGTGACGGCCGGCACGAGAATCCCTCGACTATTTGGTATATCTCGGTATTATTACGATCGCGACATGCAAAATAGTCAGCAGGCGCGATCTAGCGGTCCAGTGTCTGCTGCAATTCAAGGGTGCTTCTAGAGGGCAGACTTCCTTAAAACAACTGAGAATGCCATGGACGGATCAAGAAGGTGTTTAGCCATTTTTCTTGATTTGGCCAAGGCATTCGATACAGTATCGCACGATAAACTCATAGATAAGTTATATAACTATGGTATCAGAGGGCCAACCTTAAATATTTTGCGAGATTATTTATTACATAGAACGCAACGGGTTAAAATAGATAATTGCATGAGTGATTCATGGATAGTATCAATGGGTGTACCACAGGGAACGGTATTAGGCCCAATACTTCTCTTTGTATACATCAACAGTATTAGTTGTATTACAAATTTTAATGAACACCTTATCTCATACGCTGATGATACTGTTATTATATGTACAGATGATACCTGGAATGAAATATACCATACATCTAAACATAATCTAAGAAATATACATATATGGTTAAATTTGAACTTACTGACCTTAAACGGTGCTAAAACTAAATATATAACCTTTACTTTATTGGAAAAGGATCAACCAGCAGAAATGTGGTTAAAAATACATAACATTGCCTGTTCAAATATAACACATTGCAATACATACCCGACAATAGAAAAAATTAATAAAATTAAATATCTTGGTATTATAATAGACTAGCACATGAGATGGGATGAACACGCTTCCTATATCACAAAAAGACTTAGACAGCTTATTTATAAATTTTACACCTTAAGAGAAATTTTAACACAAAAAAGCATACTAATCGTTTATTATTCTTTAGTGGAATAATTATTAAGATACTGTATTACTGCATGGGGTGGTTTGTTTAATAATGCTTTAAGTAGACTACAATCTACGCAAAATACAATTATTAAAGTAATTCTTAAAAATAATTGGCTGCATACAACTGAATTACCATACCAAGAAAGCGGACTATTTAATATAAGAAGTATTTACACTCATTAACCTTTGCTTACACATGTATGTGTTATTATTATTATTATTATTATTATTATTTTTAAGTAAAACCAGTCGTCCTTCTCCCTGCCTCCGATACCAGAGAGGGTACGCTGGGAGCGCCAGTAACCACTCTCTACACCGTAGAGTCAGTGATCACTGGTTCCGTGACTCGTGTGCCCTGAGCAGACGCAATGAACCAACAATGACTTCTGCCGATTGTCGGCATGCCGGTATGATGTTCAATTCCGAAAGCAGCGTGTGTCTCGTTCCACCGAGAGCTCCTATAATCAGTACCACCAGCTTGACAGTATGGTCAAGTTCGAAGAAGTATGCGGAGTTCGAAGAGTAGGTCTCGATATTTTGTCCGCTTTTCTTCCTCCTTCAAGGCAATGTTGTTCTCCGCGGGAGCCGAGAACTCTATAACGAACATTGTCTTGAGTTGGTGGTCTATGAGGACTACGTCAGGCTTGTTTGCCTGTATTTGCCTAACCGTGGGAAACGAGTAGTTCCAATAAATTAGACACCTCTCATTCCCCACAACGGACTCAATATCCCCCGGAGCATAAGGCAGCACTGGTGTCTCGTCTATCTCATACGAGTGCCTCAGATGGTAGTAAAGCACTCGTAGTGCTCCGTCGTGCCTTTGGATATAGGCGGAGACTGCATATGTCGGGCAGGCCGACAACAAGTGGATAAGTGTCTCCGGCGCTCTGCGGTAGGCCCTGCAGTTGACGTCAGCGACCTCCATACCCATGACACGACTTCGATAGACGAGGGTGTTGAATACACCGTCCTGGCAAACCAATATAAATCTCTCGGTCTCAGACTTCAGCCCGGCTGACCTTAAGAAGGCGAAGGTCAGCCTTTCGGATAAGCCAAGTTCTTCTATATTTCTATAGAAGACACCATGCAGTGGCTTATCCGAATGGAGCTGCAGAAAGATGGTTTGTTCTGCAGCTTTTATTTGGGCTTTCCGCCGAGCGGGTTCCAACTCGGTGACAGAGTCGGGATTATCCCGCTCAACGTCGAAGATGAGACCGAGTTCATCGGTTGCTCTGCGTGCTGCCTTAAACAGAAAAGCTCCTACCCCTGCATTTTCATGGTCTCGGACCATGCAGAGGAGGGGATCCGAACTCCTGACGACCTTACAGGCTCCATCCAACACCATCCTGCTGTGTAGACTCTCCAAGCTCAAGAGTCCACGGCCTCCCCGATGTCGTGGGAGATATAACCGTGGAACGGACGATTTAGGATGCAGGCTCCTATTGAGGTGCATCTTTCTCCGGGTTCCTACATCGAGTTGACGCAGCTCCTCTCGAGTCCACTTCACTACTCCAAAGAAGCAGAGAAGGATCGGAACGGCAAGCATATTAGTAGCAGACACCTTGTTCTTCCCCGACAGTTCTGAAGACCAGATCTGTCGGAGTCGGTGCTGATACTTGTTGCGGGCCTCCAGCGTATGCGACCCACCATACGCCTTGGCGTTTTGTGGGCCGCATTATAACAACTGCTACACGTCCGTAACACATTTCACTATTCTCCACGGGAGGGCGACACGTGAACAGCAAAGAGAAACGGAAACCGGGTAGGCAACCATTTTTTTTTTGTTGGCGTCGTTGCTAGTAATTAGTTGATAATTTTGTGAACCTCGGTGTTATCCAAGGCATCCTGGTGGATTTTCGAATTATCAACACAAGAAAATTTCCTCAATCTGTTGTTGTTCCGTTTAGCGGAATATTTTGTGGTTGTGAGTGAATTTTATCTGCAGAAGCAGGATATTAAATTACACAAGGCTTTCCTTTGGAAATACCGTGTCAACCTGAAAGGCGGACTCGACCCCATTTATCCGACTGTGGCTTCCAGGAGTTTTGGTGGATTGTTCCCTCATCAGTGAGGGTTCCACGGACGGGGCTTCCACACACGTTAGTGAGAGTTCCACGGACGGGGCATCCACATACAGTGGAAGGTTCCAGGGCTGGTGAGGCTACCATCAACCCCATCCTTGGGTCCATTTCTTGTGTCCCGAAGACATCTACGTAGGGCTACAGTTCCTCCAAGTCCGGACTCGGTATCGTACCACCCTAAATGAGTTTGTTGTGTTATTTGTTTTACTTACTGGGGACCACCTTCAGTGGTTCCGCTGGACATCAATTCATACGTTTGCATTTTTAACTTGTACATATTTAAGGATTTTATGCATTTACATATATTTAAGGAGGTTCTTTAAATGAGACCTTTGTGGCAGTATTTATGAGCAATTTATGAGGACATTGTAAACCGATGTGTAGCTACACGAGGCATTTTATGAATGTGATCTTATTAATCGTGGAATTTGCCACACCTGTGAACATCGCTAGGTTACATGCTAGAGAACCTAAATCTGTAAATTTCTTAATATAGTGCATTTCATTTTTAAGGAAAGTGTTATTATTTCGTCTGCGACCACTACATAGGGAAACCTCAATGAGTTGTTAAGTAAGTAAACTAATAATTTATCACAGTTTATGTAAACTTGGGCTTAACGCCCTGAGATAGTCTGAGCTAGAGAAATTTTATCGTAGGCACGTACATCACTTTCCGGGTAAGTCAGTGCCTACGATATCTGCTACGCTACAGTAGCCCAAGTGATTTCGTTACGTAATATCTGATAATCATTAAGATCCAACGTATCCATTTATTTATGTACGTGTAACTCGTAGCAGTGGCGCCCAACTTAAATAGTGCAGTTATCTCAAGGGGATAGCAGTATCGCCCCTAATTAAGTTTTTTTTTTGGTGATAAATTGAGTGTTCCATTTGTTGGTGGTTTGCATACGAAATAATAGTCAGACACATAGTAACTTTACGTGACACACATCAAAAGGGGGTTACTTTGCCTCAGCGTAATCGCTTCGCTTTTTTTTTGTAGGGGGGGTGACTTCCGTTTTGTTCTTTTCTTTTGTTTTACTATTTCATGAGCGGATTAGTAAACAATAGTTGTTACGTATAAACCATTGGAAAGATTCCTAAGTGTAGCCTACAGTTTTTTTGTTGTTGATACGTACCGACGCCCAGCGTCGTTTTGCTAATTTACCCGATATTGTCATTTTACACATTACTAGGTACTTACTAGTGTTAGTAAACTTTTTCTGTGTCCATACAGGTACCGACGCCCAGCGTCGTTTTGCTAATTTTCTAGATTTTGTCGTTTTTATACATTATTGAGTACTTATTAGTGTTTGTAAACTTTTTTTTGCATACCGACGCCTAGCGTCGTTTTGTTAACTTACCTGATTTTGTCGTTTTTACTCATTACTAAGTACTTGTTAGTGTTGGTAAGTTTTTTTTTTGCGTCTATATACGTACCGACGCCCAGCGTCGTTTTGCCAATTTACTTGATTTTGTCGTTATTACACATTGCTAAGTACTTATTAGTGTTGGTAAGCTTTTTTTGCGTCTATATACATACCGACGCCCAGCATCGTTTTTGTAAATTATCCTTAACTCGTCGTTTTTATACCTTTTACTTGCTCTCAGGTGCCTTTCAGGGTTGGCAAGCCGTTTTGAGAGTGAACAAGTTAATTTTTTTTGTGTTTGGTTAAAAATTCAATATGGCCAGTTCACAAATTAAGTTAGATATTAATAGGTTAGTTAGGGAGGAGCTTGTTTATGAACTACAAGTACGTTGCTTAGGAGATGGTAGTGATCTTACTGTGGCAGAGTTGCGCACTGTTTTAAGTGAGGCTATACATTTAGAGAAAACTACTTTGGCTATTAAAAGTCCTCCATACCCGTACCAATTCACTGTCGATTCTGAAGCTCTAACGGCATCCCTAGCTACTATTCAAAAACTTATTGATGAATTTGTGGGTAGCGAGCACGATAGTAAATATAAGGGGATTGTTTCCAAGATAGCTCATGCGTTGGGTTGTGTTAATAGATCCACTCCAACTAATGACGAGCAAAAAGGTGTGAAGTCCAGTACTCGGCTTAAATTATTGTTAGCTTTTGATAAACTTAAGGATAAGGCCTGCGGGGATCGTAAGCTTAAAGAATCAGCCATCCTCGATATGTCGGTGTTGCATAATGCCATGACTCAGGTTCAGCCTGATGCGCATAGCTCTGCAATAGCCACTGATTTTAGTTCAGATGAGCGGAGGCTGCGAAACCTAAACCCGTACCGGTTAGAGACTGGGGCTTGAAATTTACTGACCGAAAGGGCGACATGTCTTTTTCCACTTTCTTAGAACGTGTTGAGGAGAAACGGAGGTCTCGTGGTATTTCACGAGCACGGTTATTTAAAGATCCAGTAGACTTATTTGAGGGAGATGCCTACAATTGGTATAATCTGGTGAAAGACTGGGCCACCGATTGGCCATCCTTAGTGGAGGCAATGAGGGAACAGTTTATGCCAGAGTCTTTTGACCGCGACTTGTTTGAGGAGATTAAGCGACGTACTCAAGGTAGTCAGGAAAGTATAGGATTGTACATCGCTAGTATGATTGGGTTGTTCAAGAAGATGCACACTCCAATACCTATGGGAACCCAGCTCGAAATCATTTTGGAGTGCATAGATCCATACTACCATCCTTTCCTTGCTTTTGAAAACATAACTTCTGTCACGCAACTCCGGCAATGTTGTCGTATGCTCGACTCGAAACGACAATTGGCTAAGTCGTATGTTCCTCCTCCACCTAAGAGTAAATCTCTTATACCAGAGTTGGCTTATGCATCTACTAGTTCTACTACTTCTCGTTCAACTTCTCGTTCTAGTCTCGTCGTGGATGAAGTCCAACACTCTGGAAACAAATGTTTTAATTGTGGTCAACTTGGTCATGGGCATCGGGAGTGTCAGGCTCCAAGGAAGAAATTCGGCTATAAATGTGGTAAAGCAGAGGTTACGATTAGGTCCTGTCCTAAGTGTTCGCGTTCGGAAAACTGTCCAGGGAGACGCTAATTGGTCGAACAGTTTCTCCCCGTGTATGTGAGTCGACCAGCAATGTTGTTGACTTAAAACAACAAATTTTTCTCGATTATGTCATTTCTCATGTTGTTGGTGATCAGCGTCCTTACTTACAACTTTCAGTGTTAGGTTTTCCTATGATGGGTTTGTTGGATTCAGGTGCTACCAGGACAATGGTAGGATCATCTGGTTTTGAGGACTTCCAGCAGATTGGTTTAAGTTTGAAGCCTTCTGTCAATGAGTGCAGAGTGGCTAACGGGCAAGTCTGTTCCGTTATAGGTTATGTATCTGTTTCTTTCTGCTTGGGTGACAAGTTTCATGTAATAGATGTCCTAGTAGTTCCGGAAATACCGCATAAGTTAATCCTAGGAATAGATTTTTGGGTGGCGATGAATATTATGAAGATGTTTGGCATTTTTCTGAGCAGGAACCACTCGTTGAGGTTAACAGTGTCCTTGACGAAACTTCTTTAAGTGTATGACAGAAGCTGGCTCTGGATAGTTTGGTGGATGAAAACCGGAAACTGATGGGTACTTCCCTTGGTCGTACACATCTCGTTTCTCATGAGATCGAGTTACTCCCAAATACCAAACCTATCAAACAGAGATACTATCCTGTTTCGCCTGCCAGACAAAAACTGATTGACGATGAAATTAAGAAAATGCTGGAGTTAAATATCATCGAACCATGTAAAAGTCCTTGGTCTTCCCCAATATGTTTAGTGCAGAAAAAGGATCAAACTCTGCGTTTTTGCGTAGATTACCGGCGCCTTAACGCTGTTACTAAAAAGGATGCCTATCCTCTGCCGCTGATTTCCTCCATATTAGATCAGTTGAGGGATGCCAAATATCTAAGTTCATTAGATATTAAGAGTGCATATTGGCAAGTTCCTATTGCTGAATCTTCCAAAGACTATACCGCTTTCACTGTCCCTAATGGCTTGTATAGGTTTCGTGTTATGCCTTTTGGGTTGTCAAATGCGCCTGCGACTTGGCAGCGTCTTATTGATACCGTGCTTGGAGCTGATTTGCAGCCTTCGGTTTTGGTTTATTTGGATGACATCGTGGTAGTGTCGAAGGATTTTGAATCTCACCTAGAAACGTTGTAGAAGGTTTTTGATCGCTTGCATTTTGCTGGGCTGATAGTTAGTTTTGACAAGTGTCAATTTTGCCGTCCCGAGCTTAAGTACTTGGGATATGTTGTAGATAAGTATGGTTTACGTCCTGACTCAGCGAAAGTAGAGTCGATTTTGAGTGTACCTTCTCCGAAAAACGTTAGGGAAATTCGTAGATTTATAGGCACAGCATCTTGATATCGAAGGTTTGTACCGCAGTTTTCTACAATAGTGGCTCCTTTGTCAAACCTCACAAAAAGAAGAATGTTAGTTGGTGTTGGTCACTTGAATGTGAGTAATCTTTTAAACTTCTTAAGGAGTGTTTGGTTACTGCACCTATTTTGACCTGCCCTGATTTTGAGCGTACCTTTTATGTGCAGACAGATTCGTCGGCATTCGGTGTCGGTGCCGTGCTCACGCAGCAATTTGATGATGGTGAAAAGGTAATTTGCTAATTGTCCCGTTCTTTGACTAGCCAGGAGCGCAAATATAGCTCGGTCGAAAGAGAATGCATCGGCGTAAT
This sequence comes from Leptura quadrifasciata, assembly GCA_963675555.1. NCBI lineage: Eukaryota > Metazoa > Arthropoda > Insecta > Coleoptera > Cerambycidae > Leptura > Leptura quadrifasciata. The sequence continues at coordinate 33,898,248 of OY776682.1, forward strand.
TTGGGCAGTGAAGAAGCTACGTCACTACCTGGAAGGTTTCCATTTCAAAATCATAACGGATTGTCATTCTTTGCTATGGTTGCAGCAGCCCCCAAGGTCGATTGGCCAGATGGGCACTTCGTCTGCAACCTTATGATTTTGAACTGATTAATCGCAAAGGCTCTGAACATACCGTCCCTGATTTTCTGTCTCGTTCAGTACCAGTAACGGTGGAATCCATCGAGGTATTCTCGGTCACGGACCATGCCGATTCTCCCACCGATAAATGGTATTTGAGAATGCTGGATCGTGTGGAACGGTCTCCTATGCGTTATCCTTTATGGCGTATACAGAATGGCCAGTTGTACAAGTATGTACGTTTGCGTTATCCCAAGTTAGCAGATCCTGCCGACACTTGGAGACTGGTTATACCTAAAGAGAAACGCCTAGAAATAATTAAGTCGTTGCATTGTGATGCGAGTTGTGGACACGCAGGGGTCCATAAGACTGTGGCTCGAGTGGGGAATAGGTATTATTGGCCAAAATTAAAGGCCGATGTGGCTAAGTTCGTTAGGCAATGTGAGATTTGCATAAGTACTAAACCCGAACAGAAGTCACTTATGGGAAATTTGTTGAGTAAGACACCTACCGTTGGAAAACCTTGGCAACTAGTTAGTGCCGATCTGATGGGTCCATTACCCAGGACGGCCAAGGGTTATCAGCTTATTCTTGTCGTGTGTGACAATTTTAGTAAGTTTGCCATGATGTTTCCGTTGAGGTCAGCTACCGCTAATAGCATATCGCAGGTCATCGAGGATAATGTAATTCTCTTATTTGGCGCTCCGAAGACTATAGTGGTAGACAATGGTCGTCAGTTTCAGAGTAACCGTTTCCAAAATCTTGCGAAAACTTACAATATCGAAATAGCGTACACTGCAAATTACCACCCTCAATGCAACCTGACTGAAAGGGTAAATCGTGTTGTTAAGACTATGTTATCTGCATATATAAAGGATAATCACAGGGCTTGGGATCAATTTTTGCCGAAAATAGGTTTCGCCATTAGATCATCGAAACATGAAGTTACAGGCCTAACACCTAATTTTGTCAATTTTGGACGTGAAATTTCGTTAGATGGCAATAGTGATAAGTACGTACCTTCTGAGTCTGTGTATCCAGTTGTAAACCCTGAAAACCGTAAGCTTGCCTTCGCTAAGATCTATAAGGATGTTCAGAGTAGAATATTAAAGGCCCATAAATCCAGTAAGAAACATTATAACCTAAGACGCCGACCCGATAAGTTCGTTTTGAAGCAAAAGGTCTGGAGACGTTCTCACGCCCAGTCTGATGCCTCTAAATATTTCACGGCGAAGTTAGCACCGAAATTTGTGGGTCCCTTCACGATTAGAAAAATTCTCTCACCATGGACTTATGAGCTCGAAGGTTCTGACGGTAAACGTTCGGTGTGGCACATAAAAGATCTGAAAGCACACCCTCCCGATGACAACTAGTTGTGGTCTGTTAGTTCCGTTGACGTACTTAGGCATCCGAATAGGTAAAGACGAATTCGTTTTTTATGTGTTGGTCTTAGTAACATGTTTTAGGTCACTTCTTTCGTTAATTTGGTAGTATCATTTGCTTTTCTGGTTCATTGGTCTTGCTCAGCTGGCTGAAACCCACTGAGTAAGTTTACACCTCTTTCCGCCTCACGGGAGGAAGTGTCTTTGGTTGGATCTCTGTGATGGGGGATGCACGAATACCATCACCGTGGTTATACCTGCGAGGGGTAAGTGTCCCCAAAAATGGTCTTGTGTGGCGCTTGCGTCTTGAGGGACTCCGTCTCGTTGGGGGCGCTCACATTGCTGGCAGCTGCCTTTAAAGGTATCCGTCTGGAGGGGCTCGAGCTTGGGAGGTGCTGCTTGGAGGTAGCCTGGTCTAGGCCTGGTTACCATTACCCGGGTAGGCACTACTGGGCTTCAGACTAACCTCGTTGTTTAGCAAGGGTGGTCGTCGTGGTGTGACGGGGAACACTCCCGTACCTCATTGTTTTACTGGTGCAGTAGCCTTGGGGCGAGCTACTTCCTAGCTGTTAAGTCCTTATGCGTTTTTTGTTCTTTTTTTTCCCTTCTCTTTCTTTTTTTTCTCTATGTATTTTTTTTTATTTGTGTTGTTATGCCTGATGGTAACTTGGGAGACGAGTTAGCCATCCCCGTGCATTTAAGTCTCCTTATTTTTTGACATTATTTTTGTTGTTATGCCTGATGATAACTTAGGAGGCGAGTTAGTCATCCTCGTGCATTTAAGTCCCATTATTTTCATTGTTATGCCTGATGGTAACTTGGGAGGCGGTTTAGCCATCCCCGTGCATATTAAGTCTCCCCACCTATCCATCCTCTGGTGAGAAGCTTCGATTTTTTTTCTTGCGAGTAAAGGGGGAGTTGTTGCGGGCCTCTAGCGTATGCGACCCACCATATGCCTTGGCGTTTTGTGGGCCGCATTATAACAACTGCTACACGTCCGTAACACATTTCACTATTCTCCACGGGAGGGCGACACGTGAACGGCAAAGAGAAACGGAAGCCGGGTAGGCAACCATTTTTTTTTTGTTGGCGTCGTTGTTAGTAATTAGTTGATAATTTTGTGAACTTCGGTTTTATCCAAGGCATCCTGGTGGATTTTCGAATTATTAACACAAGAAAAATTCCTCAATCTGTTGTTGTTCCGTTTAGCGGAATATTTTGTGGTTGTGAGTGAATTTTATCTGCGGAAGCAGGATATTAAATTACACAAGGCTTTCCTTTGGAAAGACCGTGTCAACCTGAAAGGCGGACTCGACCCCATTTATCCGACTGTGGCTTCCAGGAGTTTTGGTGGATTCTTCCCTCATCAGTGAGGGTTCCACGGACCGGGCTTCTACACACGTTAGTGAGAGTTCCACGGACGGGGCATCCACACACAGTGGAAGGTTCCAGGGCTGGTGAGGCTACCATCAACCCCATCCTTGGGTCCATTTCTTGTGTCCCGAAGACATCTGCGTAGGGCTACAGTTCCTCCAAGTTCGGACTCGGTATCGTACCACCCTAAATATTGTCTGAAAGTTATTTGTGGCATTCTACGAATATTCTTTCCTATTATTTGGGTTTTCTACCACATGTACTATTATCCTCTTCAAAACAAATCACCGAATCTACAAAATAATAGAATTATTGGAAAAAAGAGCCTCTGCGCCCGTGACGTTTACGCCAAAGGAAAAGTCAGAGGTTATGTTTTGCAAATAATATAAATCGGAATAAACACAAAAATAATGTATTTTGCTGACGTTTCGGAAAGTAATCTCTTTCCGTTTTCAAAGCTATTTTTTTGAAGAACTCTTATTTTGCTGTGTATGTCAAATACACAGCTTTAAGATTCTGTTTATGTTATTTCCATAGATACTTACTACTTACACAGAACATAGAACTGATGATATTTTTTAGATAATGTTGAGTTTGTTAAGTTCTTCTTTTAACATTGGTAGCCAGGTTGTACAAATATCTACAGAACAATTCGATACGCACTTATCTTCATTTAATAAGATTATTGCTGATTCTTTTGTCTGGTGGAGATATGTTGACGACATCTTTGCAATTTGGCCTCATGGTGTTGATTTACTAGATAGTTTTTTAGAAAATATAAATAGTAAGGAACCGTCTATTAAATTCACATTAGAAGTAGAAAGTAGGAATGAACTACCGTTTTTAGATGTTTTAATTAGAAGGATAAATAATACAATTGAAACAAGCGTTTATAGAAAACCAACACATACTAATAGATATCTAAATTTTAACTCAAATCAGTCAATAAATGTTAAAAGGGGTGTTGTAAAATGTTTATACGATAGGGCCAAAATAATTTCATCTAATAATGAAATATTAAATAACGAGAAAAAATTTATCAAAGAGGTTCTAGTACAAAATCAATATCCTGAAGCCTTTGTTGATAGAATTTTCATAAATGTTGAAAATAGGGACAATCAGGTACGACAAAAACCTGAACGTCATTATACAGCAATAATTCCTTATGTATACGGACTATCGGAAAAGCTACGCCGTATAGGTGACAAATTTGATGTTAGGACGATATTTCAAACGGGGAACACTTTAAGATCTATTTTAACAAAAACAAAACCGATAAACAGGGAGCAGAATTCAAAAAACTGTATTTACAATATCCCGTGCGAATGTGATAAATGTTATGTGGGTGAGTCATCCAGACCTTTCAGTGTGAGGTTGGATGAGCACAAGAACTACATTAGAAAGAATGAAATTCAGAAATCAAAGATTTGTGAACATGCTTGGGAAAACGGACATAGAATAAACTGGGACTCGGCAAAAATTTTAACAAAAGAAACAGATACCAAAAAAAGAAAAATTAAAGAATCAGCAATAATCTTATTAAATGAAGATAAGTGCGTATCGAATTGTTCTGTAGATATTTGTACAACCTGGCTACCAATGTTAAAAGAAGAACTTAACAAACTCAACATTATCTAAAAAATATCATCAGTTCTATGTTCTGTGTAAGTAGTAAGTATCTATGGAAATAACATAAACAGAATCTTAAAGCTGTGTATTTGACATACACAGCAAAATAAGAGTTCTTCAAAAAAATAGCTTTGAAAACGGAAAGAGATTACTTTCCGAAACGTCAGCAAAATACATTATTTTTGTGTTTATTCCGATTTATATTATTTGCAAAACATAACCTCTGACTTTTCCTTTGGCGTAAACGTCACGGGCGCAGAGGCTCTTTTTTCCAATAATTCTATTATTTTGTAGATTCGGTGATTTGTTTTGAAGAGGATAATAGTACATGTGGTAGAAAACCCAAATAATAGGAAAGAATACCCTAAATAAGTGTGTTGTGTTATTTGTTTTACTTACCGGGGACCACCTTCAGTGGTTCCGCTGGACATCAATTCATACGTTTGCATTTTTAACTTGTACATATTTAAGGATTTTATGCATTTACATATATTTAAGGAGGTTCTTTAAATGAGACCTTTGTGGCAGTATTTATGAGCAATTTATGAGGACATTGTAAACCGATGTAGCTACACGAGGCATTTTATGAATGTGATCTTATTAATCGTGGAATTTGCCACACCTGTGAACATCGCCAGGTTACATGCTAGAGAACCTAAATCTGTAAATTGCTTAATATAGTGCATTTCATTTTTAAAGAAAGTGTCATTATTTCGTCTGCGACCACTACATAGGGAAACCTCAATGAGTTGTTAAGTAAGTGAACTAATAATTTATCACAGTTTATGTAAACTTGGGCTTAACGCCCTGAGATAGTCTGAGCTAGAGAAATTTTATCGTAGGCACGTATATCACTTTCCGGGTAAGTCAGTGCCTACGATATCTGCTACGCTACAGTAGTCCAAGTGATTTCGTTACGTAATATCTGATAATCATTAAGATCCAACGTATCCATTTAGTTATGTACGTGTAACTCGTAGCATACTTGCCGCGGAGAGCGTTTTTCACTACACCCACTTCTTGGGTGGAGCGTTGCTCGACACCCAAGTAAGTGTACGACTCTCCGGCATCTAGGTGGTGTAGGATGCTTCCATCTACGAGCTGCGCGTCCTCTCCGTAGTCCCCACATCGTCCTCTCTTGAGATGGACCAGTGCACATTTGTCCAATCCGAACTGCATACCGACAGCCTGCGTGTACTCCTGTACCACCCTAAGGGATTGTTGGAGATCCCTTTCTCCGGAGGCATAAAGTTTAAGGTCATCCATATAAAACAAATGGGTGACCTTATGCCTCCTGTCGCCGGGGGTACCACAGTTGTAACCGCGGGTTTTCCGGAGCGAGACGGATAATGGCAGTAGCGAGATGCAAAACAAAAGGGGGCTGAGGGAATCTCCCTGAAACACTCCCCTTTTGAACGTTACCGGTTCTGTTTGGACTCTATCATTACCAGATGTTATGGTAAAGCGAGTCCTCCAGAGCGGCATCAGATCTTCAATGCATCTCACTATGGGACCGGCGACCGCAAGACATCGGAGCAAGTGTACAATAAGCTCATGAGATGTCATGTCAAATGCCTTGCGGTAATCGATCCAGGCCATGGAGAGATTCCGCTTATACTGCACGGAGTCCTGCGTGACACATCTGTCAATCAACAGGTTCTCCTTGCAGCCAGCGACATCTCTCTTCGACCCTCGTTGCTCATATATCCGTTCGTAAACTGGGTTAACTGCTTGGGGTACCCGCATGTACAAGATGCGTGTGAACACCTTGTAACATGCGTTTGAACAGGTTATCGGCCTATAGTTCTTTGGGTTTGTTATGTATGGATTCTCAACTTAGAATTTATTTCAACCATTGAATATTGAACTATAATAATAATTTCAACATATTTCACAATGTAGTAAAACATAGTACATAATAATTAGTTGACACTTTACTTCTGACATTGTTCTTTTTTTCTTACCAACTGAATACATATAAAATCCCTACATATAACAACCTTCCCCCGGAAGTATATAAAAAAGAATAAAAGTATTTAATTTGTAACAATAACTAATAACTAAATAATGTTTTTCCCTTATACCAAAATTTCACTTGGTCTCACAAATCTAATCGCACTGGAGGTTTTCGAATTCTAGTGGAACGTCTCACTACTATTTCTTTTCCTTGTGTCAAGATATCTGCAGCCTTTATCGGTTCCTTTACATCGGATGGTGGTAAAGTTTCTTGCTCACCTGATTTTAATATGACTGGTGTACCTGAGTTGGTTGCCGGGTCATTTTTAATATTATCACTCTCTTTTGCATGTCGGCCCTCTTCTACTTGGGAATCTTTATCAGGCCTAATGAAAATGTTAGTGGTATCTACATTTGGAACATATTGTTCTTGCACAGCTGTGGTCCTCATTTGATCTATATGCTGGGTGCGTCTGATTCCATCAACCAAAACATCATAATGTAGTGTTCCTTTACGAGATAATACAGTGCCATATTTCCATTTGCAGTTCTTGTTAGTATAGCATCGAACTTGAACTAAATCACCAGCGTTGAATTCTCTTAGCATTTTATTGGCAACAGTACTGCAATTGTCTTGATTAAGTTTGATATTTCTTCTTACCAAATCTAGTCTCGTCCTGATCGGGCGTTTGAACATTAGCTCAGCTGGACTGATACCGGTTGTCGAATTTGGTGCTTTATGATATTGTAATAGTAATTTGCAGAGTTTAAATTTTATATCCCCTGGTTCAGTCATCATACTGCGTAATCCTTGTTTGACTACTTGTACATAACGCTCTGCTTGGCCATTAGTTGCGGCATGGTACGGTGCAGTGTACTTATGGTATATTCCATTTGATTTTAAAAACTGCTCAAACTCATATGACCTAAAATTACTACCATTGTCCGAAACTAGAGTTACTGGTAATCCAAAGCGTGAAAATATCTCTCGTAGAATTTGGATGGTTGCATTAGCAGTAGTACTTTTTGTCGGTACAGCTTCAACCCATTTGGTATGTGCATCTACTACTATTAAAATATTTGTATCCATAAAAGGTCCCAAATAGTCAATGTGGATTCGCTGCCATGGGTGTTCTGGAAATTCCCACGGATGATTCACTTTTGGTGGTGAATTCATAACTTTTGAACAATTTGTACAGTTCTTTACCACATCCTCAATATCGTGATCAATTCCTTTCCACCATACATAACTACGTGCTAGTGTCTTCATCTTCACGATACCAACGTGAGCGCTGTGTAATTCTTTTATTATTTCACTCCGTAACGACTTTGGTATTACTGTACGTATACCTTTAAATACACATCCATTTACTAATTCCAACTCAGTAGTTGTATAGCCTTCTGGTAATTTATTTCCTGATTGTAAAGCCATATATACCTTATTCAGCTCGGTATCTTTCCTAGTCTCAGTTCGTATTTCTTATAGAGTTATCGGTAATGTTTCCAGTTGCTGTAATTGCAAAACCGATTCAACATTTACCTCGTCATAAGTATCATTTCCTTCTGGTGTTTCTGTTGGAAACCTCGACAAATAATCTACGTTTGCGTGATCTTCCGTTCTTCGAAATTGAATATCATAATTAAACCCTGCTAGAAAGTTTGCGTAATGAAGCATGCGTGTAGTAGAAGTGGCTGGCATCCCTTTGTGTGGGTGAAGAATAGCAGATAAAGGTTTATTGTCTGTTATCAGCGTAAATCTTCTTCCATAGCAATATTGAAAAAATCGTTTCAGTCCCCAGGAAATTGCAGTTGCCTCCTTGTCAATCTGGCTGTAATTCCGTTCACTCTTTGATAAGGAGCGTGAACCAAAAGCAATTGGCCTTTCAGACCCATCTGGATATTTATGCGATAAAATACATCCAAGTCCATTTGGTCCTGCATCGGTAGCTAGCAGTAAAGGCAATTTTACATCGAAATGTGTAAGCACTTTAGTACCCGTAAGTTCTGTCTTCAAGTCATTGAATACATTGTTGCATTCATTTGTCCATATAAACCTTGTATTTTTCCGTAGAAGTGCATTCAACGGGGCTAACTTGGATGCTAAATTAGGTAAAAATCGATGATAGTAGTTAATCAAACCCAAAAATTTCCTTAACTCTTGTACATCTTTAGGTCTAGGAACATCCAGGATTGCATTTATTTTCTCTGGTGACGTATGTAATCCCTGCTCATCAATTTCATGTCCTAGATACTTAATCGAACTCTTGAAAAATTCACATTTGGATTTGTTTAAATGTAACCCGTTTGCTTGTAACCTAGCAAACACCTGTTCCAGTTGTTGTAATGTCCCTTCGTATGTAGAACCCTGTACGACAATATCATCGAAAAAACATGATACTCCTACTATATCGCTCAACAATTGATCCATAAATCTTTGCCAACAATTTGGAGCTACTTTGACTCCAAACATTAATCGCTTTACCTTGAATGTGCCAAGATGTGTACTAATGGCTAAATACATAGCAGTCTCATCGTCAACTAGCATGTGTAGGTAAGCTTGACTAATATCTAATGAACAAAAATATTTGCCTCCACTCATTCTTGCAAATATATCCTCAATTTTTGGAATAGGATAATTGTCACTTTGTAAATGTTTATTCAATGTTGATTTGTAATCTGCACATAGCCTGATATCCCCATTTTTTTCATTACTGGTACAACAGGTGTACCCCAATCAGAGTGTACCACTTTCTCTATAATATCTAACTTTTCCAGTCTCTTGATTTCCTCCTCGACTTTCCCCTTTAATGCATAGGGTACTGATCTTGGCCGGTAGAACACAGGCGTAATGGAGTTATCATTTAATTTAATAGAACATTTGTAATCTGGAATCTTCCCAGCTTCGTCATCAAAAATTTTGTCATATTTCTTCAGTAATTCAGCTAACTTTTTATCTTTGTCATAATTTTCACATCCCAGTGTATGAATTTCTCGAATGTCCTTCCAGTTGATATCAAATTTTCGTAACCAGTCCCTGCCAAAGACTGTGTCTACGTTTCCTTTGCAAATGTAAACGTCTCCATCTTGTATCTGATTTCCATATTGAACTTTTACGTTAGCTACCCCAATGGGTTGTATAATTTCCCCAGTATACGTTCTCAGTCTCATGGGTGTAGTATTCCATTGTTTATTTGGACATAATATTTTGTAATTTTCTATAGACATTGAAGAAATAGCAGCTCCTGTGTCCAGTTCCATTTTTGTTTGAACTCCATCAATTTTAATACTTAACATAATTTTATCCTTGCCCTCTACACTTGTGTTGTTCATGTCAAATATATTGATGGTATAGATATCTGAATCATCAGGATCTTCTTCTACTTTTTCTATGTCCAACTGGTGTTGTTTCTTGTTTCCCGAGGTGCTTCCTTTTTGTGATGTGTTACTTTTTTCTTTTAGACACACTGTCGCCAAATGACCTTTAGTACCACACTTATTGCATATTTTATTTATTGCAAAACAGGAACTTGCTTTATGTTTATCATTTCCGCATCGGAAACATTTTCCCCACAGGGATTTCAATTTTGGATTTACTGTGTCCGAGGTTTTCTTCTTGTAATTTCCAGATGTACTGGGTTTTAACTTATTTACGTAATTGATTTGTCCCGTATGTCCTTGTAGTTGTTTACTTTCAGATTTTGACATTTCAATTGACAATGCTAATTCGACAGCTTTTTCAAATGTAAAAGAAGGTGCGGTTTGTTGTAATAAACGTTCCCTAATGTCATTGTCTCGAATTCCTTTAATAAACTGTGATCTTAGATGCGTACTTATTGTTGACTTATTGCACTCTAGACATTTAAAATTACAATTTGTTGTAAGTCGTTTCAGCTCGGCTACGTAATTTGAAATCGACTCCCCTTCCGTTTGTAGTCTACTTGAAAATCTGTGCTATTCAGCGATCTCGCTTGGGGGTGGGCAAATATGAGCTTTTAATAATTGAACTAAGTCATCGTAACTTTTAGTACTTGGCAGTTCTGGAGCTGTAAGATTGCTTAATGTTTGGTACATTTTTGGCCCTAAATAATTTAGAAAAATCTGTACTTTTTTCTGGTTATTTTCAGGAGTGTTTTCCATGATATTCCTTAAATTCAAATGGTTTTCCAATCGTTGTATATATGTATTAAATGACTCGTGTTGTTCATCATAGGGCTGTAAGTTTACTCCATGTAAATCTACTGGTTTTGAATTTTGCTGTCCTGAAGTTCTGCTTCCACTTCCTAGTATACGTATTTGTTCTTGTTGAGTTGTTTGAATGTTTTTCAGAACTTCTGTTAAGTTTTCTAATAACTGCTCCATTTGTAATGTGTATAAATACCAGCAAGCAATATATATTGAAAAAGGTGTAAACCAAGAAAAAAAATTTGACAGTTATTGTCTGACGTAATTCGATTTTGTTTGTAATTTCGGTTCTCCGACTCGTCGCCAATTTATGTTATGTATGGATTCTCAACTTAGAATTTATTTCAACCATTGAACATTGAACTATAATAATAATTTCAACATATTTCACAATGTAGTAAAACATAGTGCATAATAATTAGTTGACACTTTACTTCTGACATTGTTCTTTTTTTTCTTGCCAACTGAATACATATAAAATCCCTATATATAACAGGGTTGGACAAATCTCCGTTCTTGGGGATCAGCACTGTCCGCCCCCCAACAACCCAAGAAGGAATTTGCTGCTCTCCATTTAGCCAAGAATTAAAAATTCTGGCCAAATGGTGGTGGGTACTGGTTAACTTTTTCCACCAAAAGTTATCAATCCCATCGGGACCTGGAGCAGCAAAATTCTTAGAGCCTTCAAGAGCTCTTCGAACCTCTTCTGGGGTTATTGGTTGGCACACCTCCTGTGGTGGATGAAGCCTTTGGCAAAAGGCTTCAAAGTGTGCCAGGGCCGGAGGGTCTCTGTTGGGCGGAAGCCTCTGTTCGTACAATGTTTTCCAGAAAGTTTCCACCTGATCGACGGTCGGTGGATTGTCGGCAACACGCTGAGGCGGTTCGAATAGGCGCGAAGGCTTTTGGTGAAAAAGGTTATTTTCCGCCAGCCCCCTCGCCCGCCTCACTAGTGACTTTTTGCAAGCCACTAGCATCCGTATCCTATCGAGGCAGTGCTGTTTGGTGGTTTGTAGCACTGCTCCGTTGAGTGTGTGATGGGCGCGTCTTAAATTGGTGGCTATACGTCGAACTTTAGGCGTGAAAGGCCTATTGGCCGCCATGTAGTCCATCACACATTGGACATGAGATGCGTGTTGTCTCGCCGACCGGATTTTGGCTTCCATCTTTTGTATGCGCTGCTGCGCTCTCTCCTGTGGGGAAGAGGTATTTCGCCTCTCCACCTGAGACGAGCGTTGAGCAGCGGCATACATGGCACAATTTATGTGCCAGATGTCAGCCTCTTCTGGTAGCGCTGTACGAAGTTCAGCGTCCACTCTGGCCAGGTCTTGTGGCCCGGGGGTTTTCAGATGGTGTAACCCCCTTCTGGTACTGAGGCCCTCTGGTATTGGCGGAACGAGGAGAGCTACGTCCTCAACCGGTGAATGTGGCGGCTCTTCGGCCACTTCATTCACCGGTCCAGGAGCAGCCCTCACGTAGCCCCTACTACGAAGGTGGGATACATAGTCACGCAGATTTTGTGGCGTGAAGGCGCTATGCTCTGGAAGTCTCTCACACCACAGAGCATGCATCCGCGCCATGTACCCCCTCCGCGCGGGCTCACTGCTTTCATAACACTGCAGAAGCTCATCCCTCAGTTCATCCGTCCACTCAAAGCGTCCTTGAACATTGCGTAAGTCGTCAACGGGTGGTCTATCCGGTTGGGCCCCACCACCTTGCCCTTGACCCCTATCCGAACGGGGTCGATCGTGGGGGCCCTCTCTTCAGCCTGCCGGAACCAAAGGTTAGAGCCTATGGGTGGTTAGCCCAGCAGGCCCACGACCGACACCAGAGGGGAAAATGCTTTCCCCTCCCGGGTGCACTAGGGCTGCCGGTTCGGTTTTGCACCCCTAGCTGGAGTAAGTGGTGGCGCTACTCACCAAAGGCTTAATAGATGGAAGTTAGCCCCCCTGCTTATTATTATTATTATTATTATTTTTATTATTATTATTTTTTTCCTTTCACAGATTTCTCTGGTTTATTTCACACTGCCGGATCATGAGACCAAAGCAGCGCGATGGCTACGAAAGGGAAAGAGTTCTCTGTACAATAGATGTTGTGCCTAAAATTACGGCTTTCTGCATCTGTATGAGGTGGGTCGTATTCACATTTAATTCTTTTAGATGCTTTTGTACATTTCTGTGGACTATTCCGTTTGCAGAGATGACGATAGGTACTATTTTAACCTTTACAACTTCCCATAAATTCCGTATTTCGATGGCAAGGTCTTCATATTTTCGGATTTTTTCTCTGTAGGCTTTCTCGATATTATCATCTAAAGGAATCGTTAATTAGTATTCAGGTAAGTATGTATTGTTCCCACCTCCTTCCTGATCAAAGTAATTTTGCTTTCCAGTCTCTGTTCCCAAGGAGGTTTTTTGTTTTGGTGTTGTATTCTGCCTTTCTTTCTGCTCTCGACTCCTAGGATGGTACAGACTGTTCGTGCTCCACAGTAGACAAGATGGTGGATGTCTTGTAGACTACTACTACCTGAGAACTAATGCCTCATTTACTAGTCAGATAGCTTCCTTTGCTTTTGGGTCGCTCTTTAATTTTGGCAGTCTGGGTCTAAGCTCAGGATCGACACCCCTGTACTCTATCTCTATTCTATAGAATGCTGTCCGGATATCTTCTGGATCATTAACCCGGTTTCTTTCTAGTTGTTGTGGTTCATATTGTACAGGTTCTTCATGTTGATCTGGATCCTGCGGTGCGTTAATGGTTTCTCTTCGGAGCTCCCTTTCGGAGAGCCTTTCTTCTCAGAACTGATTTTACTTGGTCCGAGAGTCGCTGTTCCGTATATCGCTCATCTCGGTATTTTTCTTGCCATGCTTGATGCAAACGGAATCGATAGCCTACTGTATCTCTTTTCAAGTTCGTAACTCGGTAGTATGCGCGAATTAGCTCAATATTGAGATTGCGGGTCCAACGCATACGCCTGCCCCTTTGCGGAGATTCAGCGGGAGTTCTCTCACGAGGTTCCAAGCTTACTTTCGGGGTGTTCGTTCTTGGAGGGCTTTCTGGCCTTGTGGTATTCTCTTGAGGGCTGGCGCCACTCGCCTCACCGGTTTTCTCATCAGACTGTGGACTGTGGACTGTTATTATTATTTATTTATTTTTTCGCGAGAGCGATGCTGGTCAGTTCTGCCGTGTCTCCGACATTCTCACGGAAGAAGCGCCAGCGAATTCACTACGGCCACTCCTTGCAACCTGCAGAGTTAGCGACCGTAGGTTCCTAAATCGTGTGCCCTAAGTAAACGAAGAGAACCCAGGATAACAGCTTTTGCATCTGGCCTGTCAGCCATTCGGCCGAATGTTGACAGGCCGGTATTGTTCGTAATTCCGAGAGCGGCGTGGGCTTCATGCCTCCGAGTACACCGATTATAAGGACTACCAACTTGACCGAGTAGCCTTGATACAGCACTAGGAGCTCGTACTGGAGATCGCGATACTTAGCCCGTTTTTCCTCCTCTTTCAAGGCGATGTTTGTTTCAGTCGGAGCTGAAAACTCGATGACATATATCGCCTTCTGCTGATGATCGAGGAGTACTATGTCAGGCTTGTTGGCTTGAATTAGCCTGACGGTCGGGAACGAGTAGTTCCAGTATATCCTGCACCTCTCGTTCTCGACAACGGACTCAATATCTCCGGGGACGTAAGGCAGCACTGGTGTTTGGTCTACCCCGTACGAGTGCCGTAGATGGTAGTAAAGCACTCGTAATGCCGCGTTATGGCGATGGATGTAGGCCGGAATCGCATATAGCGGGCATGCAGACAGTAAATGCATGAGCGATTCCGGCGCCTGATGGCAGGTCCTGCAGCTGGTATCAGGAACCCCTACACCCATCACACGGCTTCGGTAGACCAAGGTGTTAATAACACCATCCTGGCAGGCCACAATGAATCCCTCGGTCTCCGACTTAAGCCCAGCTGACCTTAAAAAGGCGAACGTCAGCTTGGTCGATAAACCCAGCGTTTCTATGTTCTTATAGAATACACTGTGCATGGATTTATCGACGTGCAGTCTAAACAGATTCTCCTGTTCAGCGGCTTTAATCTGGGCTTTCAGACGATTTGGCGGAAGCTCAGTGACCGACTCTGGATCGGCACCTCGCCGGCCTCCTCGCCTGATGTCGAATACGAGACCGAGTTCATCTGCGACTCTCTTTGCTGTCTTGAATAATCCTGCTTCCACTCCTGAATTTTCATGATTTCTCACTAATTGCAGGAGAGGGTCTGAGCTCCTAAGGACGTTACATGCTATACTCAGGACTACCCGGCCATGCATGCACTCCAAACTCAAGAGTCCTCGGCCCCCCCGATGCCGTGGGAGGTACACACGAGGAACGGACGATTTTGGATGAATGCTCTATGGATATTCATCATCTTGCGGGTACCTCTATCTAACTGACGCAGCTCATCTACCGCCCATCTCACTACTCCAAAGAAGTAGAGCAGAACAGGAACGGCAAGCATATTAGTGGCAGACACCTTGTTTTTCCTCGAAAGTTCGGATGACCAAATCTTTCGGAGTAGGCCTCTGTACTTGCCGCGGAGAGATTCCTTAATTTGTTGCACATCCTGGATGTGATGTTGTTGCACACCCAAGTATGTGAAGTCTCTCCGGCATCTAGATGTCGCAAGATGCTTCCGTCTGCGAGCTGCGCCTCTTCAGCAAAGTCCCCGCATCGTCCTCTCTTGAGGTGGACGACTGCACACTTGTCCAATCCGAATTCTATTCCAATAGCCAGCGTATACCGTTCGACCACCCTTAGAGCATTTTGCACTTCCTGCTCTCCGGAGGCGTAGAGTTTAAGGTCATCCATGTAGAGTAAATGGGTGACCTTATGCCTCCGGTTGCTGGGTGGACCGCATTGGTATCCGCGGACTTGACGGAGTTCAACAGATAAAGGCAACAGTGAGATGCAGAAGAGGAGAGGACTCAAGGAGTCCCCTTGGAATACTCCTCTCCTGAATGCTACCTGCTCTGTGGTAACCCGCTGTGCACCGGACGTTATGGTGAAGCGAGTTTTCCAGAGCGGCAGCAGCTGTTCTATGCATCTCACTAGTGGTGCTGCTACCGCAAGACATTGGAGCAAATGTAACAAGAGCTCATGTGATGTTGTGTCAAATGCCTTACGGTAGTCAATCCAGGCCATAGATAGATTCCGCTTATATTGCACAGAGTCCTGTGTAATACAGCGGTCTATCAGCAGGTTATCCTTGCAGCCTGCCATGCCTTTCTTCGCACCACGTTGCTCATTTATTTGCTGAAAGACCGGATCAACATGCCGTAGTGTCCTAGCGTACAAGATACGTGTAAATACCTTGTAGCAGGAGTTCAGACATGTGATTGGCCTATAGTTTCTCGGATCGGACAGATCTCCCTTCTTGGGGATTAACACAGTACGTCCTTCGACAAACCAGTCCGGAATCTGCTGCCCCTCGTTCAACCAAGAGTTGAAAACCCGCGCCAGACGATGGTGGGTGGATGGAAATTTCTTCCACCACCAGTTGTTAATGCCGTCTGGGCCAGGAGCAGCGAAGTTCTTGGTACCAACAAGTGCCTGTTGGACTTCCTCCGTACTGATGGCCGGGCACACTTCGTCTTGCTCTCCAAAGGTTCTGTTACACAGAGCCTCGAAGTGTGCTATTGCTGGAGTGCTGCTCTTGAATGGACGCGTCGTTTCGTAGATTCCCTTCCAGAATCCTTCGACATCTTCTACATTCGGCGGATTATCGACAACACGCTGTGGCTCCTTGAACAGGCGGGAAGAAGTCGTACGGAACATTGAATTTTGTTCCATACTTCGCACCCGCTTGTTCAACTTCTTCTTTATTGCCATCAGTGTGCGAATCCTATCTAAACAGTGCTGCTTGATGGTAAGCAATACTGTCAGATTTAGAGTGTGGTGTTGGCGTCTCAGTCCGGCTGCCACTCGCCGGACTTTAGGCGTAAATGCCCTGCCAGATGTTATGTGTTCCACCACACTCTGAGTTCGAGAAGCGTGTTGTCTGGCCGAATGTATCTTGCCTTCGATTTTTTGTACCCGCCGCTTAGCTTTCTCGATTCCGCTAGAGGCATTGGTTTGCCTTTCACGAGGAACGAGTTGCCTAGCGGCGTTGTACACGGCAGAGTTGATTTGCCAGATGTCGGCATCCTCTGGGAGGTCCTCATCGATGACCGCGTCCATTCTAGCCAGGTCTTGGGCCTTTAGGGTAGTCCTGGTGATAAGACTTACCCTCGTCCTTAAGTCGGCTTCGGTGTACTCTGCTGGAAGTCTCCCGTCAGCATTTTGCCGCGGTGGTTGTGCGGCTGGTACAGCTACTTGCTGACGGGGTAAGCGTTGATAACCTGTCCTGCGCAAGAAGGATACTTGGTCTCTCAGATGTTGCTGAGAGAAGGCACGATACTCTGGATGCATTCCGCACCAAAGTGCGTGCAATCGTGCCATGTATCCTCTACGCGCAGGTTCGCTGCTCTCATAGCAGGTCAGCAAATTATCCCGCAGTTCCCTCGTCTACCTAAAGCGTCCTTGTACATTGCCATTGTCGTCATCATTAGGACTGTCCGCTCTGGCCCCTCCCACATGTCCTTGACCCCCATCCGACTGGGGTCGATTGTGAGGGGCCCATTCTTGGCTGCTCATAACCAAGTCAGGAATCTCAGGGCGGTTAGCCCTGAGACCCACGTCCGACATCAGCCAGGCAGAGTTTTACCTCTGCCTGTTGCCCGGGTAGCACCGCGAGGAGGTTGCCGGTCCGGTTTTCGCCCCCTTATTATTATTATTTTTTTTTTTTTCTTTTTTTTTTTTTACAAAAAACCAGTCACCTTACTCTGTGGCTCCGACTCTCACAGAGGGGAGCTGGTAATACCAATAGCCACTCCCCACGGTTGAGTGACTACCGGGTTCGCGAATCGTGTGCCCTGAGTAGACGCAATGAACCGAGGATGACAGCCTTCTGCATTCTGCCGGCTAAGATCTCTGCCGAATCTCGGCATGCCGGTATGATCTTTAGTTCTGAAAGCAGCGTCTGTCTCATTCCACCGAGGGCTCCTATAATCAGTACCACTATTTTAACAGAATGGCCTGGATAAAGCCTGCAGAGTTTGAAGAGCAAATCTCGATATTTTGTCCGTTTTTCCTCCTCTTTCAAGACAATGTTGCTCTCAGCGGGAGCTGAGAATTCCACGACATACATTGTCTTGAGTTGGTGGTCGAGGAGTACTATGTCAGGCTTGTTGGCTTGTATTTGCCTGACGGTGGGAAACGAGTAGTTCCAATAAATTAGGCACTTCTCATTCCCCACAACGGACTCAATATCCCCCGGAACGTAAGGCAGCACTGGTGTTTCGTCTATCCCATACGAGTGCCTTAGATGATAGTAAAGCACTCGAAATGCTGCGTTGTGTCTATGAATATAGGCCGAGACTGCGTATGTCGGGCAAGCCGACAGTAAGTGCATTACAGTCTCTGGAGCCCTGCGGCAGGCCCTGCAGCTGACATCAGGGACCTCCATACCCATGACACGACGTCGATAGACGAGAGTGTTAAATACACCATCCTGGCAAGCCATTATGAATCCCTCGGTTTCAGACTTCAGCCCAGCTGACCTTAAGAAGGCGAAGGTCAGCCTTTCGGATAAGCCGAGGTCTTCTATATTTTTATAGAAGACCCCGTGCAATGGCTTATCCTTATGGAGCTGCGGAAGGATGTTGTGTTCTGCAGCTCTAATGTGGGCTTTTAGTCGAACGGGTTCCAACTCGGTGACAGAGTCGGGGTTTACCCGCTCGACGTCGAAGATGAGACCAAGTTCATCGGCTGCTCTCCGTGCTGCCTTAAAGAGAAAAGCTCCTACCTCTGCATTTTCATGGTCTCGGACCATGCAGAGGAGGGGATCCGAACTCCTGATGACCTTACATGCTCCATCCAGAACCATCCTGCTATGGAGACTCTCCAAGCTCAAGAGTCCACGGTCTCCCCGATGTCGTGGGAGATATAACCGTGGAACGGACGATTTAGGATGCAAGCTCCTATTGAGATGCATCTTCTTGCGGGTTACTACATCGAGTTGACGCAGCTCTTCTCTAGTCCACTTCACTACTCCAAAAGAGTAGAGAAGGATCGGAACGGCAAGCATATTTGTAGCAGACACCTTGTTCTTCCCCGACAGTTCTGAAGACCAGATCTGTCGGAGTAGGTGCTGATACTTGCCGCGGTGAGCCTTTTTTCACTACACTCACTTCTTGGGTGGAGCGTTGCTCGACACCCAAGTAAGTGTACGACTCTCCGGCATCTAGATGGTGTAAGATGCTTCCGTCCACGAGCTGCGCGTCCTCTCCATAGTCACCGCATCGTCCTCTCTTGAGATGGATCAGTGCGCATTTGTCCAACCCGAACTGCATACCGACAGCCTGCGTGTACTCCTGTACCACCCTAAGGGACTGTTGGAGATCCCTCTCTCCAGAGGCATAAAGTTTAAGGTCATCCATATAAAATAGATGGGTGACCTTATGCCTCCTGTCGCCGGGGGTACCGCAGTTGTAGCCACGGGTTTTCCGGAGCGAGACGGATAATGGCAGTAGTGAGATGCAAAACAGAAGGGGGCTGAGGGAATCTCCCTGAAATACTCCTCTTCTGAATGTCACCGACTCTGTTTGGACTCTATTGTTACCCGTTGTTATGGTAAAGCGAGTCCTCCAGAGCGGCATCAGTTCTTCAATACATCTCACTACAGGACCGGGTACCACAAGACATCGGAGCAAGTGAACAATGAGCTCATGCGATGTCATGTCAAATGCCTTGCGGTAGTCGATCCAGGCCATAGAGAGGTTCCGCTTATACTGCATGGAGTCCTGCGTGACACATCTGTCGATCAACAGATTTTCCTTGCAGCCAGCGACACCTCTCTTCGACCCTCGTTGCTCATATATCCGTTCGTAAACCGGTTCAACTGCGTGGAGCACCCGCATGTATAAAATGCGTGTAAACACCTTGTAACATGCGTTTAGACAGGTTATCCGTCTGCAATTCTTTGGGTTGGACAATCTCCATTCTTGGGGATTAGCACTATCCGCCCCTCAACAACCCAAGAAGGGATTTGCTGCTCCCCATTTAACCAGGAATTGAAAATTCTGGCCAAATGTTGGTGGGTGCTCGATAACTTTTTCCACCAAAAGTTATTTATCCCATCGGGACCTGGAGCAGCAAAGTTCTTAGAGCCCTCAAGAGCCCTACGAACCTCTTCTGGGGTTATTGGTTCGCACACTTCCTGTGGTTGCTAAAGCCTTTGACAAAAGGCTTCAAAGTGTGCAAGGGCAGGAGAATCTCGGTTGAGTGGAAGCCTCTCCTCGTACAGCGTTTTCCAGAAGTTCTCCACCTGATCTGCAGTCGGCGGATTGTCTGCAACACGCGGAGGCGGTTGGAAAAGGCGCGAGGGCTTCTCGCGGAACAGTTTATTTTCCGCAAGCCCTCTCGCCCGCCTCACTAGTGACTTTTTACAAGTCACTAGCATCCGTATCCTGTCGAGACAGTGCTGTTTGGTGGTTCGCAGCACTGCCTCATTGAGTATGTGATGGACGCGTCTTAGGTTGGCGGCTAATCGACGCACTTTAGGCGTGAACGGCCTGTTGGCCGCCATGTAGTCCATCACACATTGGATACGGGATGCGTGTTGCCTCGCCGACCGGATCTTGGCTTCCATCTTTTGTATGCGCTCTCTCCTGTGGGGAAGAGGTATTTTGCCTCTCCACCTGAGACGATTGTTGAGCAGCGGCATACACGGCACAATTTATGTGCCAGATGTCAGCCTCTTCTGGTAGCGCTGTACGAAGTTCAGCGTCCACACTGGCCAGGTCTTTTGGCCCGGGGGTTTTCAGACGGTATAACCTCCTTCTGGTACTGAGGCCCTCTGGTGTTGGCGGAACGAGGAGAGCCACGTCCTCAACCGGTGAATGTGGCGGCTCTTCGGCCACCTCATTCACCGGCCCAGGAGCAGCCCTCACGTAGCCCCTACTACGAAGGTGGGATACATAGTCACGCAGATTTTGTGGCGTGAAGGCGCTATGCTCTGGAAGCCTCTCACACCACAGAGCATGTCTTAGTGCTTACTGTAGTTTCGACTTATATAGTACTTATATATATATATATATATATATATATATATTAAGGTAAAATTAGCTCGACTGGCTATTTAAGGTTAAAATTTTAACCTTAAATAGCCAGTCGAGCTAATTTTACCTTAAAATTATAGATATGAGTTTTTATCAAGACATCAGTAACAGGTTTGGGTACTCTACGATGAGGAAACTCAAAACCGTGGCAAATATTAACATCAAGTTAGCAACACAACGGAACAGAAGAAATTTCTTACTCAGATGCAGACGTCACAGCATCATACCGGACCACATCACCCAAGGGTTAAACAACGCAGTGAATCTTACAGGGGCAGCTGTGGGAAGAACTCTACATTCTACACTACAATTCAATCACAAGTTAAGGATTAAAATTTTAAACCTAGAAATAAAAATAACACATGATAGTATTCGTAACATGGAAAAAATGTACGTTGAGAAGAAAACGGAGATAGCAAGACTATTACCGTACAACATAGTAACTGAATTTTTTAGACAACAATCTATCAGGTACAACAGACATTTTTTCCAGGTTAAGAGTACTAACATCAATAAATTCAATAATTTAAAACAGTCACAAGTACATAAAATTAAAGCTCAACCCCATTGGATTAAAAACCTTAGTAATGTTGACATACCTCAAGATATTAGTGATTTTCTTGCACTTGGCCCTAAATTTAGCATTCAACCCAACGTTAGAGATATCAAAGTGCCAAACTTGTTGGCGGATATTGATTATATTGTTAACAATCTAGAGGAAAATGACAGGAATCTTGTTTTAACACAAACCACGAATATTATAACTAATTTCATTAACAAAGGTCAAGAACACGCCAGTCAACTACAAATTTCATACAAGAAATGTCAAAAATTTTTAAAGGAAAACCCTGAACTTAGGGTTATACCTTCAGACAAAATGAATGTTACAACAATCATTACTAAACAACAATATGATGCACTAGCAAGTGACATCTTGAATGATAATAATTATTATACTGTGTTAAATAGAGATCCCTCGTCTACCACTCAACAAAAAGCCAACAAATTAATAACTGAACTACACAAGAAAAGAATGTTAACTGACCAAGAAAGTAAATCGTACAAGATTTATAACGGTGTAATTAATAAATTCTATGGCCTCCCTAAAATTCACAAACCAATTTTTCAACTTCGTCCTATAATATCAGGTGTTAACAGCTCTAATAGAGGTGTAGCACAACTTGTGACCGATGTACTAACGTTATCATATAATAACAATAACAATTATTTCGTTAAAGATTCGTTTGAATTTTGCGAATTTATTAACGAATTTCAACTGCCCGAGCAATATGTCATCATTAGCCTTGATGTCAAGGCATTGTTCAATAATATTTCAGTAGATCGAGCCAAGAACAGCATCACCAAACACTGGGAATGCATTTCACAACATTGTTCTATCTCCAAGGATCTTTTTGTAAGATTAATTGATTTTCTTTTTGACACCACTACATTCACTTTTTCCAACATTTACTATAAACAAATACGTGGCATGCCAATGGGCAGCCCAGTCTCTCCTATACTGGCACAGTACGTGATGGACGATCTGCTGGACGAGTGTTTGGTTAAACTTACGTTTCAAATTCCGTTCATTAAAAAATATGTAGACGATCTGATACTAAGTATACCACAAGGTGGCAAAGATGAACTCCTACAAGTATTTAACAGTTATGATGAACTGTTAAAATTCACTATCGAAGAGGAGGACAACAACAATAGTGTTCCTTTTTTGGACACCAAGCTCATTAGAACTGCTGAAAACACTGTCATTACCTCCTGGTACACTAAACCAGGTGCTTCAGGCAGGTTTCTTCATTATGAGTCCTTCCATCAACAACGACAAAAAATAAACCTCATCCTAGGGATGAAAAACAGAGTCATCAAAACCAGCCATACTTCGTTACGACAACAAAATCTAACAAAACTTAGTTCCTTATTCAAAATGAGCGGATATCCAGCTAACCTAGTTTACAAACTCTTGTTTAGCAGAGATTCTACCATAGATGCTGTTAACCCACATAATGTTCCACCACAGAACAACAATAATGTAGTATATTATACGTTACCTCATATAGAGGGCTTAACGTTTGAGTTCAAAAAAATTTTCAATAACTACAATAATATCAAACTTGCTTTCAAAAACAATGTTACCATTGGCAACATTTTTTCCAAATTAAAAGACAAAGATCAGATGTTGGAGATGTCCGGTGTTGTGTATTGCATACCTTGTGGCGCATGCGATAAGAAATATATAGGCCAGACCGGTAGACTCCTAAAGGACCGGTTGGTTTCTCATAGAAGCGATATCAGGAATAACAAAAAATCCTGTACTTTAGCAAAACATGCCATTGACAACAATCACGTTGTAGCATATGATGACGTTAGTATTTTGGGTAAGGAGAACAATAGACACAAACGAGAATTTCTCGAAATGACGAATATTTACAAAAGTAACAACGCTTTAAACTCGAAAAAGGACATAGAAGGGCTTAACATTATTTACACCTTTCTTCTACATCTTGACAACAATAACCAATATAATCCAACAGGTGTGGCATCGAATGGGACACCTGGTACAAGTGCAGGTTAGTTACTTTTATTGAGGAATAAATTTGACAGGTTGGCCATCTTCACAGGAAGTTCCAACTTAACCTTACAATACAAGATGGATCCCTTCAGGATACCATGCTTTTTTAAATTTAATGTTTTTAACAATTTTATTTTATCAATTGACATCCAACTATGTTTTAAATAATTTTTAACTTGTAAGTTTGTTAACTACTATTAGTGTTAAGTGTTGGTCCATATTTTTGAAAAATTGTTTCACATGTGCAACTTCTATATAATCTCAAAATATCGTAAGTACTCTAATATCAACCCTAATTTAAGTATAATATGATGTCATACTTTGTAGCGTTCCTGATGAAGAGACAATAAAGCCTCGAAAGCTAGAACAGAAATAAAGAGTTTTCTTTAATCTTTTGTGCCACACGACTACATACCCAAGTTTAAAAAAAAAATTTTTTTAAAATTTTAACTATATAACATTAACATTTCACTAATTGTATTTTTTATATTTTTGTATTTTAGTATTTTTAAATTCAGTTGTGTAAGAATTTTGTTTATTTTAATTGATGAATATTGCAATATGTCATGGACCCATATATAAGAGATTTCAGAGTAAATGATATAAAAACCGAAATTATTACAAATTGTGATGAAGCCAATATGGTACTAAAAATTAATGAACATACGTAGCATTCTTAAGAATACTGATGTATCATTAGAGTACCTAAATATCATGTACAAATACGGTTATATATCTGCAATTAATGGCTACATAAGATGTAAAGACCTCAGCAGAATTTGTTTAGATCACATTTTATAAAAACAAATAATTTGGACGTTGAATTGTTATTACCCATCATAATTAAAACTATTTTATTACAGATAATATTCTCAAATATGAATGACACCCAAAAAAGAAAATTATAATACAGTACAAAAAATCAACTACGATAAATTAAAAAATAATCTAAATAATATCGATTGGAACTGCATATATCAATTGGAAGAACTTGAATCTGCAACAAATAATTTTATTTTTATTATTAACGAAAAAATTACATCTTGTACAGAAAATATAAGAATTCGTAACAAAAAACGGAAAACTTAGATAACTAATGGTGTAAATTCAATAAACAGTAGAGACAAAATGTATCAGCAAACACTACATAGTAACATCTCTAATAAGGAAAGCAAAAATTGATTATTACAAAGAAAAAATTGAAGTGAACAGAAACAGCACAAAAAATTTATGTTATACTGTTAAGGAAATCTGTTCAACAGCAACAAAAAACAATTGTAATATTAGAACTATAAATAGTGTGTAATATTAGAACTATAAATAGTGGTGTGATATTAGAACTATAAATAGTGTTGAAAAAATAGTGGATATAAAAACCGGTGGGAAATTAGCAAAAGGAATAAAAAAGGATCCGTATTATATACCCAAAAAACAAATACCACAAATTCTATTTTTTTCATCTGCTACTAATGCGACAGAAGTAAAATATATTATTATGTCCCTCAAGAATAATAAAGCGTTGTGAATCGATGGATTAATAGCGGAGACTTTAAAAAACATAGTGTCGTCAGTGTCGGAACCATTGGCGTACATAATTAATAGGTATGTAGGAACGGGCTATTGCCCCTCCGCTTTTAAAACATTGGTTGCACTTCCAATCTACAAAAATGGAGATCGTATTGTTGTAACAAATTATAGGCCTATATCCCTAATAACTTATTACACCAAAATGTATGAACTAATTATAAAGAAAAGACTTATTGCATATATTAATAAATATAATCTGCTATCAACCGTGGTTTTCGTGAGGGCATATCAACCCAAGATGCCATATTA
Source organism: Leptura quadrifasciata (assembly GCA_963675555.1). Taxonomy (NCBI): domain Eukaryota; kingdom Metazoa; phylum Arthropoda; class Insecta; order Coleoptera; family Cerambycidae; genus Leptura; species Leptura quadrifasciata. The sequence continues at coordinate 33,923,518 of OY776682.1, forward strand.
CATGTCACTAAGCTGATGTATGCTACTTTGGATAGAGGTGAAAGTCCTAGATTTATTTTACAGCTATATGTCCAGCAGAAACCAGTGTGTTAAAATTAATAATATACTCAGCGATTATAAACAAATCGAGTAGGGAGTTCCACAAGGGTCGGTGCTAGGGCCGATATTATTTAATATATATATATATATATATATATCAATGGTTTATTCTCTATACAAAGCAGTGGTACTATAATCACTTATGCTGACGATACAGCAATATTCTATCGTAGTGAAAACTGGGAATCTCTAAAAACTAAAGTTGAGTCAGACATTAAAAAAGTAAAGGATTGGTTTGACTATAAATTGCTAACGATGAATCTAAATAAGATAGTTTATTTACCAATGACATGTAATAAAACCACTGTTCCACAATTTGAAAATCTCAATATTGACAGTCAATTTGTAATACAAGCTGCTAGAGAGGTAAAATATTTGGGAGTATGGCCTGATGTACATCTGAAATGGGGTATACATATAAATTACGTCATAAAAATAACACAGTGCCTTTATATATAAATTTAGAATATTAAGAGATATATTAAATTTAAAACATCTAAAAATTCGATATTATTCATTAACTGAATCTCACATAAATTATGGTATCTTAGCCTGGGGGGCACAGGAAAAACCTACTTAAATAATCTGATAATTGTCAAAAAAAAATCTTAAAAGTAATCTATAGTAAAAATTATACCTATCCGTCAGATGCATTATACGAAGAAACTGCCATAATGGATCCACGGCAGCTCTTTTTTGTATATTCCAGCTTTAGGTTACATTTAAATGAGACAGCTCTGAAAAGAATTGATCATGCTTATGATACGAGAAAAAAAATTTGACATACTTACCACCATTAATGAGTCCATCAGGCAAAAAAGTTTTACTTACCTGGGGCCAAAACCGTATAATAAGTTACTATGTGAAATAAGCAACATAAAGTCTAGGTATGCATTTATAAAAACGTTTAAAAAAATGTATATTCTCTATACCCCGCCATAAAGTCCATGATATTATTGAATGTAAATAAATAAAATAAGAAAAGCAATAAAAAATAGACAAAAGAAAATATCCAAGAAATATATGTATATGGATCTATATATTACTGTAGACTTAATATAGGCTTTTTATATTGTCTGCATTTTTTTTATAAAATGCTTTCTCATTCTTGTAGAAGGTATTATTCTGTTCTTTTCTTTTGTAGCTTTTGTTGTATCTCCTTAACCTTTTTCCTAAAACTGTTATTCTTTGTTTCATGTTATCTTTTAGTATGGCTAGCTTTTCTTGGTAACTGGGGTCTTCTCGACTAGTCTTATTGCTTTTCAGGAACTTTTTTATCTCCTTCTGCAACTCCTTACTGCTGTCTTTTTTCTCCCATGTATATAGCTTCATGATTCTGCTCCTGAGTTTCCGAATGTTCTCTTCTATCTTTTTTTCCACCTTGGTTCTTCTCTCCTTTTACCTGTAGCCTGGTATGTTTTTACTCCCATGTATTGTATAACCGACAAGGCTGCGCAATATACCACTGTCTGCGTCTTATCTATAGCGTTTTCACTTAATTTTTTCACGATCTCCATGTTCAAGGCTCTTAAAAATTCCTTTGTCTTCTTATTGGGCCTTACCTTTGGCAGTTTTGGTCTTTTCTCTGGGTCAGTATCGGCATACTTTACTTGCCTGTGTATCATTCTCTTCGGCTGTCTACTATTCGACCTTTTCTATGTTTTGCTCGGGTATCCCTTCAATTGGAGCCGGTAAGTTTCTTCCATACACGTGTATTCTCTGAATTTCATCTTTAGTTTCCTCAATTTCTAGGTCAGTAAGTAGATCATGTCATAGAATACAGTTGATTTTCCAACTGATGTTCAGTTAGCTCAAGGTCAATTCTTCTTCATTCAGTAAGCATCTTCTTCCGAAATCCCTGTATGTACCCATCACGTCTAGATTGTCCCTTTTGGGCCATGTCCTGCGAGCTGGTTTTCCATGAGGCTCTAGAGGGATTACAACATCTTGTTGTACCATTCTCTCATCTTGAGGCTCATTTCTTTCTCTTTGCGTTGTCGGTTGCCTTCTTATGGTACCATTGTCCAGAGGGGTGCCACTCGGTCTGCTTACCTCTGGCCCAGACTGAACCTCCTGACGGTTCCGAATAGAGCCAGTCTGCTGCTCTATCCCGCCCTGTTGTGCTTGTCTTCTAGTTTCTCACAGCATGGGTACACTCTGCCTGGGCAGCTACCCAGGGCAGAGGAGGATTTTCACCTGATCTCAAGATCCGGACTGCAGGTTACCAGGGTCCACCAGTCTTGGAGGTGCGAATAGGAAAATTGAACAAAAGAGGCTGTATGTACCGCATCTCACTCCCATTATTATTATTATTATTTAAGCGAGGGAACATGCGTAACATTAATACGTTAAGTACCTATACCTCCCTAATAATATTTTGCCCAATGCTTTATTGTTGACACATTCAGAATTAAGAATATTCATATCTTGGGTAATTTGTGATTGTTAATAATGATTCTTTTAAATTAATAGGTTTGAACATGCGATATAATGTTCAGAAGGAAGACATTGTTATAAATATAAAGAAACTAGGTGATTTCTTATTAGTATGTATTTTATTTACCTGAATAATTCCTAAATAGTATATTTCCTTAATTAATTTGCTTTTGTATTTCATCCAGAGTTAAAGTTATGACGTAGTTTAATAATTATGTAAAATATATTATACAATCGTTCTTTGGCTACGGTTCTTTTTTCTCGAAAATTGGATAATGAATGAAGAAACAAAGCTTGAAACAATAGTTTTCATTCCATTCATATAGCAAATTTTGCGACTTTAGTTATGTTGTTATTACATTACACATATTATATTAAGCCAACATTCTATACATTTCTCCCCCACAATTTACAACAATAAAGCATAAAATTTGGCTTTGTAAATATAGTTTGAAGTAACGTAATTTAAAATGGTTTGTGGAATAGGGATATGTGAATTATATTGACGTAATTCAATTTTAAACATGGGGCATAATTTATTTTTCTTTTGTATTCTGTGCGTCAGGTCATTTTCTGCCTCGTGGAAAGTTGTATATGTCGCATATATTATTTGTAGTAACCCGGCAATTTCAAGAATGAAATTATATATGCGGGGCCGTACCTTTAACTGCTTTGTTTTTCAAAGCACGCACGTCGCTCCATTTAGAAAACACAGTTACACCTTTGGTTAATTATTTGGGTGAATATAAATAATCCCAATGTTTGTATTTTGCATCCGTTTGCAACACAGATTTACGGAAGACTAGCGAAGCGGTGCTTAATTTATTTTGAAATGGATGCACAATACTAGATCACACTCGGAGAACGAGAATAATAGTAGAATGCTCACTACGCTTTAAGTTTAAAGTTATCTTCGTGTGTCCCAACATGTTAAATGCAAGCATATGGCGAAATCGAAAGCTAAAGATTACAGACAGATAACTTTCAAACAGCATTGCTTGTAGATTTCCAACTTTAAACGCTCATACACTGTGTCTCAACAGTGCATCAATGTCCAATATCGGCCTTATTAGAAGACCTTGGAATTTTATTTTTTATGGAAGTGGTGTAGTGCGTAAGCGTGTATTTTAAAAATATTTTGAAATATACAGGGTGACTCGCTACAGCAGAGTATCTTCGAGGTCTTTTTTTTTAAATGTAACACCCTATATATTTTTACATTTATGAACTCAGCGTAAAATTACCTCTCCAACGACCTCCAGATTTTTTGTTTTTGACGTGGCGTTGGAGAGTTAATCGAATAAATATGAAAATTTTGGTCGGAACAAGGTTTAATAAATTAATTCGCTCTGTGTATATTATTATTAATTAAGAAGATTTATTTTGCAATTATGTAGACAAGGGATGTATTACAACGAAACAACCACCAAATATTAATTATAATTATACAGGGTGTATTTTATACTAGCGCTAAATCAGGACATTTCAAAGTGAGTTTTCTTAATTTTTTCAAATGGTATGGGTATATTATTGTATTTATATCCTATACTAAGATATCGAAATCGATATTTCCAGAGATATTTTTACTTTTTCATTAAAAATCGTTAAATTATAATACTTTTCATTTCGAACTGATCTAGTAACCATAATTCTGATATAAAGTGAGAATAATTGAAAGTTATCTTTTTGACGTTTAATTATTAACAATACTAACTATTGTAACAAAGTATTTACACTTATTTTAGGTTATAAATTAGTTTAAAATTTTCACTTTCCAATAATGAATTTTTCGAGAGAAGAAATGATTTATGTTCTGGGTGCGAGTAATAAAAATTGTTAGCTATCAATTCGGATTTATAAGGAGTGATATCTGGAAAGAAGGCAGCCCTCTAAAAAATCATTTGAGAAGTTGATGGGACGAACTATCGCAGTATAAGAGAATTGGCAAAAGAATACAATATAAGCTGATCTTCAGTCCATCAAATCTTACAAAAAAGCAAATTTCATCCCTATCACGTTCAACTTAATGCAGGAACTGATTGATAGGGAATATGAAAATCGAATACAATTTTGTCAATCGGCAAAACAAAAAATGGGACAAAGAAATTTTTTTGACTTTGTTTTGTTTGCTGATGAAGCAACGTTTCATAAAAATGGACATGTTAACCGTCATAATTTTCATTATTACGATACAACCAATCCTTACATTTCAGGAAGAAATAACCAAACAAGATGGTCGTTGAATGTTTGATGAGGAATTGTTGGAGATTTTATGATGGGACCATATTTTTTTATGGACGTGTGAATGGTCAAATTTATTTGGAATTTTTGCAAGACAGTTTGGAAGAATTACTGGAGGATATCCCCAGGGATATTAATTAGGAAGAGAATGTGGTACCTCCATGATGGAGTCATCTGTGCACCACACTGCAGCTATTCACGAACATTTAAACAACGTTTTTCCAAATGGTTGATTAGGAAGAGGAGGACCCCACAGTTGGCCTGCTAGCAGCCCTAATTTGACCAAAATAGACATCTTTTTGTGGGCCATGTTAAGAAGCAAGTGTACAAAAAAAAAAATATATATATATATATATATATATATATATATATATATTTTAAGAAATGTCGGTAGATCGCTCGTATACAGAAATGCATAGACGTACTGGGAGGCCACTTTGAATAGTTCCAATTGTTACAGTTCAATTTAACATTTATACGTTATTAAAAAAACCCTCTAAATCATTACTTTATCTCTTACATTTAATGTCTAACGAATTCGTGTTATCCGTCGTCACGCGTAATATTTATTATTTAGTTGTCTATATGAACCCGCAATTCTAGGGAATCTGTTGCACTTAAGTGTAGGCATGACATTATACATTTTGTTGTGTAGCGCGTTGCATATAATTAGGCTCTCTATTTCTGTAATTCTTAAGCTAGGCAACCAATAACTTTTAATTAGTTTATAGGTAGATTCCTATAACCGTACTGACGATCGGTAACACAGATTTATTTCTTCACAATAGTTTGGCTTAGGTTTCGTCTTCCGGTATTCTGTCACTTTTCACGTGTAACTTCACTTGAATGCTTGGCAATTTTTAACTGGTAATTTTTACGTGCTCGTTGCGATTTTTGAAACAAGTAATTTCACCATTTTGGGATATATTCGCAACGTTATATTTTTCGATTATCCATTTATGACGAGTTAGTTAGACGAGTGCATATTTTTATGGTATTGGAAATCGATTGTCTTCATTGGAAGGATCTATACGTAAAAGCCATTTTTGCCAAATTTACACGAGGCCAAGGACATCCAAGGTCAACAACAAATTTTTCTAAGAAAACCCTCCGAAACGAGGTAATTACTTTATTTTTATATTCAAACTAGCAAAATATCACTTGTAGTAAATTGTTCAATGGTAAAAATTAATTTTTAGGGTTTTATTTTCACCTACGGTTTCGCCTAGGATTTCGTAGTTTTTCCTACGTTTTTTTTTGTCTCCCCTGATACAAATAACTTTTTTTCCACTGGTCTACACGTACTTATGTTACTTCTCCTTGCTGGACTGGAATTTCTTTTTTGTGGAGGAGCCATCCATTTTCTGGGTTAATTGATAGGCTGGAAGTTGCCCATTCCTGAAATTTGAGCCGAAGCTGAAACCCTGCTGCCTGCAAATTGTATCCTTCTTGTGCCATATATATATATATATATATATTGATTTTTTTTTAAATATATTGTATATTTTGCTTAAAAAATTTCACCACTGTATATATATATATATATATATATGTATATATATATTTAAATTTTGCTAAACATTTTATGAAAATATTCTGTCAATTAATTAAAACATCTATGACATTTGTTGGGGGTTTAAGCACTTACGTAAGACGCGTATACCCAGTTAAATACATTTTTTTTTAGTGTTGAATTTGTCTGTCATACCATATCCTACGTTATTGTACTGCTGAATGTTATAAAGTTAACCTACTTCGTTTATTGTTATTAAAAGATAAAACTGAATTTAAATTTTTCATTATCGTATCGCTAAGTAATTTATTTAGTAAATTTAAGGTTACATTGTACTTGAGCTGGTATTTGGAGAGGAAAAAAAAATTACTTGGCGCCCTGATACATCAAGAAGTGGAGATGCCACTGTTAGTCGGCCGGCAAATACCGTTAGTCAACAGACGACGACCAACTAGTTACGTCAGATTGTAGTTTTAAAATTTGACGTAGCACTATAAGCACTAGGTATTATTTATTTCATTAAATTAGGTTCAAAATAACTTTGAAAATAGTGCAAATTTTTCTATTACCTATTGCCATATTTTCTGTTCCTATCATTTATGTCAACTTTTTTGTAATGTTAAACGACTATTTATAAATTTTTAAGATATACTTAAATGTGATTTAATTAAACGGTTAAAAAATACTACTGAGGCAACCAAGACACACCCAGAAAAAAATTTAATACGCCTTTGCCTTTCAATTGTTCCCACTTTATGTCAAAAAACGATTATAAAAAAAGATAGACTTAAATGGGATTTAATTAAACTGTTAAAAAATACTACTGAGGCAACCAAGACGCACCGAGAAAAAAATTTAATACTCCTTTCAGCTATTCTCACTTTATGTCAAAATCGTGGCTACTAGATCAGTTGGAAATAAAAAGTATAGAAAAGTCAAGTTTTTAATGAAAAAGTAAAAATATGTCTGGATATATCGATTTTAGGTATGGGATATTATTCACAAAAATCGTAGAGAATTAATATGCCAATTCAAAAATACAATAATATTTATAAAGTGTTCCATTTGAAAAAATTGAAAAAATTCACTTTGAAATGTCCTGAATTAGCGCTAGTATAAAATGCACCCTGTATAATTATAATCAATATTTGGTGATTGTGTCGTTGTAGTACATCTCTTGTCTACATAATTGCGAAATAAATCTTCTTAATTAATAGTAATGCACACACAGCGAATTCATTTGTTAAACCTTGTTTCGACCAAAATTTTCATATTTTTTTCAAATAACAATAAGTTTCGCAATACTGCTTCATGTGCCGGAAAAAAAACAAAAGGAAGAACTTGTTCTATAAAAGTGTGAAGGGCCACTGATTTTTTTTTAATTCCGACTTTATCCTAGGAATTCCGACTTTAATCTCGGAATTCCGACATTAATCTCGGAATTCCGACATTAATCTCGGAATTCCGACTTTGCTTCTAGAGGGCAGAAAATTAAACACATTTGAACTATGCTAAGCCCAGACAGGCTATTTATTTTTAGATTGCAACAGACACTTGACCGCTAGATGGCGCCTGCTGACTATTTTGCATGTCGCTATTGTAAAAATACCTGTACCAAATGGTCAAATGATCCTCGTGCCGGTCGTCACATGCCTTGTTAGTACTACTCTTCAGTAATATTTGACAAAAAAGAGGTGGATTAAAACAAAACTCCATTTGTAGGCGTGGCATACAAAACATTGATCTATGATTAAGTGATTTCCTATAATATCAAAGAAGTGCTCAAATCTCGAAAACCGTAAGGTTTTTGCTAAGGTCAAGTTGTGGTACTCTGATAGGTCACAACCTGGTCTATCACCAGTTTCAGGATTATCCATCATTTACCGGACACCCTGTATAATTACCTCCCATTATATAAGCAACAAAAAAATTGTTATACTAGTGAATTTATGTATTACTTACACTTGGGTAAACATTTGTATATTTAGGGTTAAGATAATGGTGATAGAGACTCAGCGACGAAATCTATTGTGAATTTATCGGTACAGGACCGACGAGGACTAAAAGATCTACCGACCGTGTATTGGAAATAATTTAGTAATAATGGGAAATAAATGCGTCAGGGTTTAGAGCAGTCCCATTCCCAATCAGATTATTATGATTGATTAAATACCACCATTGTGAGCTTTCATCACTGTGATCCGAAATTCGTACATTCGCTTCATCTAGTGGCTGCATCTAGTACCAATCTTTCATCGCTTAATCCTATCTACGTTGATAACTGACGGACTACACTTCCCCTAAGCCACTCATGCCGCGCCAGATCTCTTTTAAATCTCTAATTATGACCTTTTGTTTATTTTGCTCTTGCATTGGTTTGTGAAATCCGATTAATATATTTATGTCATCTCTCAATGTGATTGATATAAAGGGTTTCGTAATAAAAATTCGGAGACCTTGCATCTTACGCACGTATTGTAGGCCTAATTTAAAATTTAATAAAAACTTTAGAAACCTTAAATCCTTTAGAGCCACCTGGTAAACATAATATGATATTTAAAATCTTATATAGTCCGGGCGAAATCAGTCATCGACTTGGAAAATTTATTCGAATGGAATATTTTTGTGCCATCTTATTCAAAATGTGCTCCTTTATACGAAAGTACAATTTTCCAGATGGAAATGTAGTTAGGAATTGTTTAAACAATGTTTTTTTAAACAAATTAGGAAAACTGATTTCTTCGTTTCGGAAAAAATATTTTAATATTTTTCACACCAAAATAAACAAAATATGTTGTTAGACATTTTTCTCTAAAGTTGATAGATTTCGAGAAAAAATTATTGAATTCTCAAAAAACGCGAAATTTGATATTTTCAGGGATCAAGAATTATATGAAAATTAATGTTTTTTAACATAAGAAAACTTTATATCTATTCTTATACTACAATATACTGTAGTATATTTTGTTATTCTTTAGCTTAAGTGCTTGTCTTTTAAATATTAAGATGTATGCGCGCACGCGTCAGTCGTGTCACAGCTTAATGATAGCGTGCAATTGTACAAAACCATGCAGTGCTAATGCATGTAGCTGTAAAAAAACCGCTGTCCAATGAATCACTACTTCCACATCCAGATTTTGTATCTAAGTCTTATACACACTAAATCCCAATGAAATATTTTACTCCCTTTAATAATAAGGCGGGGGTGGCAATGGGGGTGGTAGAAGGGGTGGCTAATGCCAAAATATATTTTAAAGACCCTTGGTTCTTGTACACTCCAAAAAAATTTTTTGAGACGTTTCATACTTGTAGACACACTAAATGACATTTTAATTTTGTTTACTCCCTTTCATAATAGTGTGGAGGTTGTATTGGGGATGATAGGGGGGATAGTGGGGGGTGGCTGACACCAACAAATATTTTGAGACCTTGAATTGTACATGCCCTAAGTTGCAATTTTGTGGACTCTTACCTGCTGCCTTTGCCTATTTACCCTTACTTACCCCGAACCCTTCAACGGAATTAGGTCAAAATATAATCTAGTTCTTAGATCTCGTTATAATTCATAAATGTACCAAATTTCAAGTTAGTATCATAAACGGTTCCAGAGTAAATGTGCGCACAAAAAAGTTACAGACAGACCGACAGACAGACAGACAGAATTTTTTTCTCTCAAATTTAAAATCTCGACGTTTTAATGACATTTTAAGCCTATTCCAACAAAAAAAAATATTTTTTTTGCGTTACTATACTTCCACTGGACGTTGAAGTAAAATAACGTTACTTGTATATCTATATGCGGCTGTGATCTTGCCTGATGTATAAATGTGTAAGTTGTATAATCACTTTAATTGTATTTTAAAATAAATTAAATAAATAAAGTTCAACATACATTTTAAATCTTATACTCTACTTACAATTATTCTTTCTACTTATATTAAATATTTGTAACGTTTCGTATTTTATACAAAGTATTTTATACTTCAATGGATCCACGACGAGCTGATGCAAGCGTATGTTCTATAAAAATACCCATACATAGTGAGGCGCGCCGCTACGCCGACTGGTACTTCATAACAATTAAAAAACAAGCACTTAAACTAAAGGATGGGGCGAGCGTAGGTGCGTCTTTACTATTTACATACTTCAATTTGCGATGTAAAACAACGTCAGGCGCGGTTAGTAGTTGGATGGGTGACCGTTCCAACGAAGACCGCGTCCTGGCCTCACATATCTTCCAGCAGCTTGTATATCAGTGTATGCGCGGAAGTTATACAACCTTAGGCGAGGGTTGTATAGGGGATATACCATACTTCGGAGGGGATGTAAAGCCGTCAGTCCCTTGTCTATTAAATGTTAGGCAAGTAAAAGATCCCTACTCTTCTTAAGAGAAGAGGGTCGGCAAAATTCCTGGTTGAGGGTAGCGGAATAGGCCGACGTTAAATAAATGTATAAAGAAAAACTAAAAGATAACAAAATATATCTACAGTATATTGTGGTATTTATTCAAAGAATAGATACAAATTTTTCTTTCATTAGAAAACATAAATTTACATATTATTATAGTTTTTAATCCCGGAAAATAGCAAATTTCGTATTTTTAAGGTTTCAATGATTTCTTTCTCGAAATCTATCAACTTTAGAGAAAAATGACTTAGAACATATTTTGGTTGTTTTGGTGTGATGAATACGAAAATATTTTTGCGAAACGAACAAAATCAATTTTTCTAATTTGTTTAAAAAAACTTTGTTTAAACAATTCCTGACCACATTTCCATTTGGCAAACTGTCTTCTTATAAAGGAGCACATTTTGAACAAGATGGCACAAAAATATTCCATCCGAATAAATTTTCCCAGCCGATAACTGATTTCACCCGGACTAATAATATTTATGTTTAACTGTAATACTGGAAACTTACTGCTTCACACTGTGTAAGGCTGCTTACAAAAAGAAAATGATAAGTCTGATAAAATAAGGAAGACATAATACAAAATTCATGATTTTCAAAATATGTCTTCTTTTTTATGTACTTCAAGAAAATAATTGATCGTTCGCCTGCAACATTTTTCAGTCAGAGCCATAAGTTGTAACATTTATAACGTGACCATCTACGCTCAGGTTTATATTTCAACTCACCACCAACTAGATGAAAGTAACATTTTATATGTGAATGTTGTTTCGATATACCAAAGTATTCTCCGATGTGATTTTGTGAGGCGTGTTTTTAAAGCTTAGAGTAAACTGAGAAATATTTTAACATATATTTTAGGAGTACTTGCTAAAATATAAGCAAGTCTCTTATCTCGAACTACACTTTTAATCACAAAGAAAACATACTACTATGTATGTGTTAATTAATTTAAACAAACAATATATGATGAGATTTTGAGTACTGGTGACTCGTGTATATTTGTGGTAAACAAAAATATTTTCGGGATGTATAAAATCAAATATGTTAAGAATGATTGACTGGAGTCGTTAAACATTATCAATGTAGTCAAATTACACTTGTTGATTGTGCAGTAAAGGAAATATTATTTTGCATGTTATAAATGAAAGCCATTAATAATTTTTATAAAACAATCAATAAGTCGATAAGCCGATACAATAAGTAGTCAAATGTGGATCGAGTTATTTTGTATCTACATATTACTTTCTGATCTGTAAAATAGATGAAGTAGATTCTAAATTATGATGAAAGTGGTCGCTTTGTGGGCACAAAATAGCACATTTTCCTAATTGATAAGCCATCTGTGTGTTACTACCAGTCTGTCTGTGTGCGATCTCGTTTTTCTCGAACACGGCTCAACGTAGACAGCTGAAGTTTTAGATATAAGATTTGGGAGGTCCAAGATAAAACCTTATTGAATATCAAATCAGTGCACGGCTGCCGACTCTAGGCGGGGCGAAAAATAATTTTTCCTTGAATTAAAAAATTGTTTTAGGATGAAAAAGGCCCTTTGCAAATTTCTCGCCAGTAGGACAGGGAGGGCATAATAACAAGTTTACGTCGCATAGAAAACGTCTTCGGATAAAAATTGTTCAGGATGGAAAATTGTCTCGAAAAGTCTTCTTTCATATTTTCCCGCAAAGTACCAGGGGACAGTTACCAAATATTCGATCGGGGAACTACTCATGTTAATGGAAAGGCGTGTACTACACAAAATACTTAGAATTATAGTCTAGTGCACTTACGACTTGACTCGAAACAAATTAATATAAAGATGACACTAGTGGCAATAGGTAGTATTTTGTGCACTGATTAACATACTAAAAGTCCCCATGCCTCCGTTTTGCAGAACACCCTCAAATTAAGACCGCCATCTTGGTTTTCGGTATTTTTCCGATAAAAGTCCTAATAACTCAAAAATCACTCCTACTTTAAAAACACGCAAGAGAGGAGACATCAAGGTTATAAAAAATTGCATTAGACCAAGTTATTTTAAGATTTCTGCATGTTTAATGTCAGTACTTATTGGCCGATGAAACACAAAAACAAAATAATAAGTAACAAAATAACAAATTAAATTAAAATTTATTGTTAAATAGGAACGGTTAGTATATATACGTCAAATAAGGTTTACAAGGTACATAGATATAAATACATATGAAACATTAATATTTATATAGTTTATGAACAGAATTTCCTGCATACAGGGTGTTTCATTATTGAAAGTGGTTATTCTGCAATATTTTAAGGACATTATGACGTTATGACGTTTAATTATGAAATTAGAATATGGCTTTAAAAATAATCCCAACTATTTTAATCTCATTCATCAGTTTCTAAATAATAATAATAATAATAATAATAATAAACGTCTTTATTACACTAAGATACAGGTATAACATACACAGTAACTTGAGTAAAGGGTGAAGTTTAGCTAGTATATCTAGCTATTCTTACACTTAACCCGAAAATCCTCTTCATTAAAATGAGGAATATTGTGACAAGCACTGCCATTATAAGTATTGCAAAGATTAGAACAATAAACGTTCGATTTTCTGCAAGTGTAAAACTTTCCACAATCACTCTTGCAATTGCAGTAAATCAATTTTAAAATAAAACTAGGAGCGATCGGATCTGTTGTTGTTTGAGGAAAGAGAATATTATTTTTTGCAACCCACTTCCATTATTTTAGGTCTAGTTTGTTTCCTAACCATTCCTGTATTTGTAAGTATACCTTAAGAAAATGATATTTTGAGGAATTTGAAGTAGGAGGAAGTATTGCAATTTCTTCAAGCTATTACGAAGGTTTTGACGCGCTGTTAAGGTATTATATTTATAAAATCGCATATCGTTTAACGACTTAGCACACTTGTTTTTTCCGTACATTACCATTAAAAATGCTTCTCCGTTTTTTATAATGTCAATCTTTAAAAACTTCAACCTAGCCACCCCTTCGTTTTGAATAATTTTAAGAGCTTTTAGCCTCCCTTTTTTGTAAAGACATGAGGTTGTATCAGTACCTGTTGCAGAATGCAAGAATAGTATGTGATTTTTTATTTATTCGCCTGACTTCTTTTGTAATTCGTGTGTATCTGTAATTCTGCCTAGTTTAGATTGTCTACCGGGTCGCATCATAAAAGATCCCCAACGTTTGACGAAGTGAATTTAGCAGAACAAGTAAATCTGTGTCTTCTCCAACCAATGTTACAGAACTATTACTTTCCTTTAAGGCTTCGTTGTCTTGACAATTTCTGTATCAGCATCGCCTTCAGCTTGAATTGTAGATACCTGAGCAGCTTGAAGTTTTACTATTAAGGCACGAATAAAATTTAAAAAGCTTTTCTTGAGAAATGGTTAAAACAGTAGAATCGGAAATGGAAATATCAGCACAGATATTTGGATGGCGATGTAATTGCTCCTGTTTTTTAGTGGTCACTGTTTGATAACCATCGAAAACAATTGTGCCATAATGATATTCGACACATTTGAGGTATTGAGAAGAAACGTTGTCATATGTAGAAGGAAAATGCCTCACAACTTTATGTAATAAATGTCCGCCGTCTATAACAAAAATAGTGTTTTCCGGAATCTTATGTCAAGGAGGAGATTGTTTATCTATAAAGGCAAAGAGAGTCGCTTTGTTTGTTTTTCTTAATGATGAATTTTCAAAAAGTGAAAGGGGTATGACGAAAGCTTATGATTGAAGCACTCTTTCAAATTTTCTTCGGATTTTTTAGACGCATATAATTCTGTTGAAATGTTGGTTTGGGTTCACAGGGGTCGTTCTATTGTGGACATTAACTTCTTTGTCACAATAGACAAGGGTTTTGACTCTGTCATTTCTTCTTAGTTTTAAGTCAGCAAAGCTTACTCCTATCATCTGCTCACTTATATTTTTCCGATTTTTCCAGCTCGATCACAGTTGACATCGGCTGAAGAAATTATACCTGTCGATATTGAAACTAACTTGTCCGTGTCGGTATCAAAAGGAATATGCGAACTTAGCAACTCTATTATGTGATCCAGGTCTCGAGAGTCACGATTAAGACGAGATGACCGGAGTTCTACATTAGCGGAGCGAAAACGATATAAAATTGTGTCAAAAATTGTTTTTCAGGTATAACCAGATGAAACCTTCATGACATCATTAGATAGGTTACTGGACATCCGAAAAGGTTATTTACGACTTATTTTAACGGTACCGATTTTTTTTTAAATCTAAAAATGTGTCAAATTTGTGAAAATTAAAAAAAACGTACTTTTTATTACTCACTTCGCCATGTCTTCGATACCGTATGACATATTTTAATGAACTTTTCTAGTTTGAAAGCAGACACATGCAGGTGACAGCCTAAAAATTATATAATTTTTTTTATTGGAAGAAGTAAAAGACAATCTGATAGTTTCATTTACCTGATAATGACTTTTTCATGAATTGAAAAACTTTTTTATTTAAAGGAATTTTGCCATGTATCTGCGTATGAATTAAAGAAAAAATGTTCAAAAAGTCTTTAAAACAGAAATCAACCTTCTGTGGTAAATAGTTTTGTGTGCTTGTCGGAGACGCCATCAAATATCGCACCATGCCGCGCTCTCAATGTGTTTGGAAAGCATTCTTGGGTTTGCTAGGTTTGCTCTATACTCAAATTCTTGCATATGTTTTTTTAAGATTTCTGCAGTTCTATGCCAAACTTGTGTTTCATTTTCAAAAACATAATTTAGGTTTACATCAGAATTTGTTTCAGTATAACTCGACGGATCTGAGTTCTCATTGTCCGAGTGCAAAGTTTCTACTGCGCGATTGATGCTACTTTAAAATTTTGACTAATTTTCGATTTGTTACAAGCCTTGATATTTCTCGCTGAAACATATTGACTGGGGAAATTGTTATAATACTCATAACTATATAGCTTGGAAATCATAAAAACGTCCTCTCTTTTTTTGGCAGCTTTAATTATTTTTTCGTGTGTATTCATATCAGTGCCCGAAGAACAAATGTTACGATAAAATAAGCAAAGGCCGTATTAAAACAATAATTGAGTGTCAATCAATATAATTTTGGAATAAATTGTATTTTGATATGATAGCCTTTGTTAAAAGATTATAAAGAACTAAACCATATTATCAGTAGTAATGTAGGTTAGGTTAGGTTAGGTTGAAATGTGAGTGGGTCTATACCAGACCCTCCACCGCGACCAATCGGTCTACTGTGGCTCACTCCTAATTTATATTTCACCCAATAGGTTCAGCCTTTTAATAAAGCTGATAACCTTGTTGGGTGAGACATTGTCCAAGTCCTCAGGCAAAAGCCGACCTTTGCCAAATAATGAGAACCGGGTTCTTTCTGCAGCGGGACAAGTGCACAGGACATGCCTTGCCGTTTCATCTTCCTCTAGACACAGACACAGGGTGTAATGGGGTAGTGAAGCGCAAGTGATAGCCTCTCCTACTCAATTGTTAACCTCACCTTCGCGATGAGTTCAATTTGAACTTGGTGCACCCTGTTTTCACTAACGAGGATCTAACGACCGAGTAAGGGCGGAATAACCCTTACCTTTTGCCGTGAGCACATCCACCTTCTCACGAAGAGTGCGGTAAAAATAACCCACCGCACACAAAAGTTGCTTTTGGAATCGTTTGGTTACCCCAACGTCGCAGTCTCCTTCTGTGCCATGGAACCACACCACTCGCCTTCCGCAACCGAGCTGGTCAGTTGCATACCTGCTCCAGCTAAAACTTCAAATGCAGCTTCGTTTTCAGTCGATTAAGGCTTTAAAAAAATGATGGAGCGTTCAAGTGGGACAAAATCATCCGGAGGTAAAATACCCTCCCGATCGGATCTCCGGGGGAGGGTGCCCACAGGGACACCTTATCGAATGTCGAAAAAACACCGACAAGTTAAATCCAACAAAACTAATTCTTTCATCTACGGCGCTTGGAATGTTCGTACTTTGAACGACAGCACTCGCACCGATCGGCCTGCAAGAAGAACTGCTCTAATAGATAGAGAATTTCTCAATGTTGACGTTGCAGCTCTCAGCGAAACTCGATTTTTGGAGGAAGGCTCTCTCACAGAAAAGTACTACACCTTCTATTGGAAAGGTCTTCCCACCAATTCAAGAAGACAACATGGAGTAGGATTTGCCGTTCGGAATCAACTTGTATCCAACTTAACACAAGTACCACAAGGCATATCCGAGCGTCTAATGCTGCTACGCTATGAGCTATCAAATGGCAACATGGTAAATCTAATAAGCGCCTACGCTCCCACTCTGGATGCAAGTCATGAAACCAAGGAAAGCTTCTATCAACAGCTGGAAGAAACCCTCTGTAGAATACCTAAAACGGAACGACTCGTTATTCTTGGCGATTTTAACGCTAGAGTAGGGAGAAATGCAGACACCTGGCCAGGCATCATAGGCAAGAACGGTTTGGGCAACATGAACGCTAACGGTCAACTACTCCTAACTAAATGCGCCGAACATGATCTAGTTATAACAAACACCATTTTCCGACAAAAGGATAAATTTAAAGGCACCTGGCGTCACCCCAGATCAGGTCACTGGCATCTACTGAACTATGTTATCGTACGTAGGAAGCATCTCAAGGACGTCCAAATTACAAAGGCGCGCATTGATAGCGAATGTTGGACCGATCATCGTCCTGTTGTCTCTAAAATGAAAATTGTTATGAGACCCAAACACCGAAGAACTCAAGTAAAACGTAGACTCCGTCTCTGTATTAGTAAATTGCGTGACCAACAAACCGTCGAACAGCTAAAGCAAAAAGTTCAAGAGAATGTGAGTGCACTAGAAGAAACCAATTCTGTAGATGTCGCTGCTACCTGGACACAAATTAAAGACAGTTTAAAAAGTGCGAGTGAGGAAATTCTTGGCACTGCAGCAAGTAAAAAACAGGAGGACTGGTTTAATGACAATGAAGCTTTTATACAAGAACTTCTTGACCGCAAACATACTGCCTTCCAAAACGCTATCAACCACCCCAACGACTCATCAAAAGCAGAAGCTTTTACCCAATCTAAGTATGAAACGCAACGCGAAATCAGAAGAATAAAGAACGAGTGGTGGGCAAGCAAGGCCAGAGAAATTCAAAGGTACGCCGATTCACACGACTACAGGAATTTCTTCCAAGGAGTAAAAGCAGTGTACGGCCCCAGTCGGAAAAATATGTGCCCTATTAAAGATTTAAATGGAAATCTCCTCAAAGAAGACCAGGAAATAAGAACCCGATGGAAAGAACACTATTCTAACATTCTTAACCAGCAAAGTCAAGCCGATCACGATATTATAAATCTTATCCCTCAATATGACACCTTCGAAGACTTGGATAAACCACTAACAACGGAAGAAATCTTAACCGTCATTGGGCAGCTAAAAAATAACAAATCTCCCGGCGCCGACTCACTCGCCGAGTTAGGCAGGGATGTGTCCTGGCACCCCTACTCTTTAATTTGTTTACCACTGCTCTAACAATTATTGTTGACAATAAACTGACAGTCAGAGGAATAGGTCTCAGATACCGTTTTGATGGCGGTCTCTTTAACATAGGGCGCTTTAGAGCTTTCACGAAAACACGCACACGATTCATTTGTGATCTCCAGTATGCGGATGACTGTGCACTTTTAGCCTCTACGCCGGAAGAGCTTCAAGAACTTTTAGATGTGTATGCCCAGAGCTATGATTCCTTGGGACTTAAAATCAACATTGGAAAGACTCATCAAGTGAACCAAATAGACATTACACTTAACGGAAATTCTCTTGAAGTGGTGGATCAGTTCAATTACTTAGGCAACGTTTTTAATGACAAAGCAAACATGGACAGCGAGATTCGCAATAGAATTAACGCTGCATATAGAGCACTCTGGGGATTTAGAGAGAGAGTATTTGACAAGCACGACCTTGATTTGTCAACGAAAATGGCTGTCTACAGAGCAGTTGTCATTCCAACACTGCTATATGGATGTGAAAGCTGGGTCACTTACCGTCGTCATGTGAAAGAATTAGAACGTTTTCAGCAAAGACACCTCAGAAGTATGATGAAAATCCGTTGGTTCCATCACATATCAAACGTGGAAGTACTCAGGAGAGCAAACAGCCTTCCAATTGAGGTGCTTATTTCAAGAGCACGCCTAAGATGGGCAGGTCACGTTCATCGTATGCATGATAACCGCCTTCCTAAATGTACACTTTATGGTGAATTGCTAAGCGGTAGAAGAAGTCGTGGCGGTCAACGAAAGAGGTTCAAAGACGCTCTCCATGAAAATCTAAAATCCTGCGGTATTGCAGACGAGTAACGGGAACAACTTGCAGCGGACAGAACCGAATGGCGAGGGGTTGTGGCCAGCTATCAAGGAAATGTTGCTGCAAGAAGGCCGAATCCAAGACCTAACCAGTGTTACGAATTTTATTTATATTTGTTGTTTTTGGTTAACCCTGTATATAATAATTAAGAAGTTAAGTTAGTCAGGTAAATTTTTATCGCTACTAGTTTTTGTTTGTAACTAACAAAGGGAAAAAACGATCATATGGGTATCGACTGCTGAGTCCGGCAGTAAGCGACAGAGAGTCGAATGAGAAATTAAGCGGATAGGTGCCCGATGAATAA
Organism: Leptura quadrifasciata; assembly: GCA_963675555.1. Classification (NCBI taxonomy): domain Eukaryota; kingdom Metazoa; phylum Arthropoda; class Insecta; order Coleoptera; family Cerambycidae; genus Leptura; species Leptura quadrifasciata. Next base: position 33,942,884 of record OY776682.1, read on the forward strand.
ATAAATCTTTTGAATTGTACGTTTAAAACGGCTGAATCATTGGGCATTCTGAAAGAAAGATATAATTTATTTATAGTTGGAGTTTGATTATATCGTTTCAAGGCAAATGTTGGATATTTCTTAAAGGAAATTTGGTGCACGTAAAAACGTCTCTTTTGTACATAGGGCATATCGTACGGGAGGTGAGTTCACTTAATGTCGGATGCATTTATGTAGTAAAGCACCAGCATCAAAGTCTGCTTCTATACCCTTTTATTTATTTTGTGTTGTAGGCGTTTTTCTATTTCTTGGAGTTAATTGTCGATTTCATCTATTTTAAACTGTTGAAATTTTGGGAAGGAGGCCCGTAAAATAAGAATGTTGAGTATATTTGAGAAGTAAATGTATGGTGAGAGGAGAGCACGGACTTTAATAGCCGCCGCCGCGCCGTTCGAATATCAAATCCCCGTAACCAGCGCCGTCGATCTAAGGCTAAGTACCACATAGTGGAACATTTCTACTTGATAATTTTCCTGAAAGCGTTATGAATTTTTAGCTAGAAAGTTAAAATAGAAAGAAAATTTTTGAACTTTATTACTCTTTATTTTTTTTTATATTCACCTGGACCGGTTTATTAATCATCCATGTGACAATTCCTAGATAAAGGTATTTTGTGAGTAAATGCAGGGTAAATAGATTACCTTTATCTGAGATTGCACTCTCGAGAGTCAGGTGCGGGGCATTATTGTTATAAAAAAAAAAAGGGGAATTATTCCACCATTAATATATACAAGGCTTCCAAATATTTTTTGCTGACCGTAAAGATACGGGTTTTTTGTATATACATAGATGTGGTTCAATAAATATTTTTGATATTTTAATTTGGTTGTGTATTATTCATTGAAGGCCAACTGGTATCTACTTTTCTTGCTGATATCAGTTTTAGTAATTTCAATCTTAGATAGGGTATGTGGAATTTAATTACTTGGCGCCTCATATCTTTATTTATTCATATAAAATAATAATAGCAAATTAAAAAAACCCACTCCCGACTCCACTGAGACTTTAGTCGGACATACCTTATTGTTACCAACGCAAAAAAAGTACGTAACACCAGGTCTATGTTTGTCCTGACTGCGGTCGACATGTGCTCTCCCGAATTGGCCTCTATAGCCATAGCCGTGTGCACCGTAGATGAATGGGAATTACAATAGACTACACCTTTTACTTGTTTTTTATTGTACACAATTTATCGACTGTAACATTTTTATACTCGGACTGGAGTAACGGCTAATAATAATAATAATAAGACGCAGACGGCATTCGGTGTTTTCCACCAGTCCAAGTCTGTGTAAGTGATGATTTAATCTCCAGTGCCCAGTATATAGGCCGATTAGAGTGCTTAGGTGTAACCTATTCAACTCTAGCAGTTTCTTAGCTCTTGATTTCAAAGGATTTGTAATGAACTCCTTCGAATGAGCTAATCCTGGTAGTTCCTGCCAGTGGTAGAGAGTCTTGCTCTCGGCCCAGTCTAGGATACTTGTTTTGGCAGTGCTAGAAGATATGCCAAGAACTGGTTCTGGTCCTATAAATTTTGATGCTGTACCCTCTCTAGCTAGGCAATCGGCAATTTCATTGCCCTCCAGCCCAGAGTCAGTTTGTTGTTCTTACCCAATTGGATTAGAGCTTTTTGGCAGTTCCACACTGTTTTAGAATTACAGCGATAGGATCCAAGAACTTTAAGGGCTGCTTGGCCTTCTGAGAAGATTTTTATTGATTTCTGTCTAGGGTGGGTTGATTCCAGCCTCCCTACACACAGTTAAATGGCATATATTTCAGCCTGAAAAATTGTCGCGGTATCACCCAGGCTCGAAGTTATTCTTACCTTTGGGCAGCGACTGTAAATTCCAGCTCCTGTTCCTTCAGTAGTTTTGGAACCATCTGTATACCAACAGCCGTCTGCCTTCTGTAGGTCGGTTTTATTCCGATCCCACTCATCTCTTTCAGGAAATAGGATGTTGAAAGGCAGCTCATGGTTGGTTCTGGTAGGCATCACATCAGAAGGCATACCTAGGATGCTGTGACTGTTTAGGTCATCAATCAATCCATTGCGTTCCATGATGATAGCCTGCGGCATATTGATTGCCGATTGTTGGAGTCTATATGTTGCCCATCTAGCTTCTCTCTCCAAGTAAATATGGAGAGGTGGTAAGTCAAGGAGGATTTCCAAAGCAGCTGACGGTGTGGTGCTTATAGCACCAGTTATTGCCAGGCATGCTAGTCTCTGTAAACCAGAGAGTTTGGCTTTGGCCGACTGTTGTAGCCCTTTCGACCACCAAACTATGGAGCCATACGCTATCATTGGTCTAATGACCGTAACGTATATCTAGTATATTTTGTTGGGGACCCATACCCCAGGATTTTCCACAAATTCTACGGCATGTCCACAGGAACAGCCTTGCTTTGTAGATTACCTTTTCCAGGTGGGAATTCCAGTTGAGTGATATATCCAGCGTAATGCCTAGATATTTCACCTCATCCGAAAATGGAATGGTTTCACCTAATAAGGAAGGCGGTTCTAAGTTATCCAGCTTCCTTTTCCTGGTGAAGGGTACTATTACAGTTTTGCGGGGATTGACAGACATCTGTTCCCTCTCATACCAGATGTGCACTGTATCTAGTACCTCTTGAAAGGTATGAGAGAGTACCTCTTCAGATTTACCTTTAACCATGATGACTAGGTCGTCTGCATATGCCAGAATCTCGGCTTCCCACAGAGATAAAATGGCCAGCAGGTCATCCACAAGTAGTGACCACAGAAGGGGGGAAAGAACCCCCACCTTGTGGGCACCCTCTCGCGGCCCTGAAGCTGACCTTTCCCCCTGTAAGATTGTCGTTATGATTCTGTTTTCCAGCATAGCTTGGATCCAGTCAGTTATGGTTAGCTCGATTCCTCTAGCAGCCGCCGCTGTGTATAAGGAATTGGGCAGTGCATTATTGAATGCTCCTTCAATGTCGAGAAAAGCAGCCACTGCAATCTCTTTTTCCTGAAGGGATTGAGTGATTTTCCCGACTAGGTTATTAAGTGCTAGTTCTGTTGATTTGCCTGGCTGGTAAGCATACTGGTGGGCATTAAGGGGATGAATGCTCAGGATGTTCCCCCTAATGCATCCATCCAGCACTTTTTCCAGGCCTTTCAACAGAAATGATGTCAGGCTAATGGGTCTTAGCGATTTAAGGTCCAGTTCTGTCCGCCCCATTTTTGGTATATATACCACTTTAACCGCCGCCCAACTGGGTGGTATATGATTCCACATCAGACTAGCTCTGTAAAGTCTGATGAGGAATGGTAGTAGTATCTCCAGTGCGTTTTGCAACAGCGCTGAAAAAATACCGTCCTCACCATGCGATTTGAGTGGTTGGAAAGATTTAACCCACTCAATCGTTGTTGCTGTGATAACTTTTTTAGCTACCAACCAATCATTTTTACAGGGTCGTTTATACCGGCCCCTCGATAGTGGCAGCTGTTGGTTATCCGGCAGAATCGAACTTCCTGGGAAATGGTTCTGTGCTAGAAGCTTTAGGGTTTCCTTTCCAGATTCGGTGAACGAGCCATCTGTTCGTTTTACCGTTCCAAACTCCCGTACCGGTTCTCTGGAAATGATCTTGTGGGTTCTAGTACTGCAAGGTGCATCAGTGATGTTCTCGCAAAACCTCCTCCAAGATTCCCTTTTTGCTCCTAATTTCTTTATTATAGTCTGTTAAAGCAGATCTATAGTGTTCCCAGTTGCCCGAAGCTTTAGCTCGATTGAAGAGGCGTCGAACTTCTTTTCTTATTTTATCTAATGTTTTGTTCCACCAAGATGCCCCTCTGTTGTCTTTTTTAGACTTTAGTGGAGAATTTTCATGATATGCTGAAATGATTGCGCTGCGGATCTGTTCCGTTGCGATTTCTATTTCATCATGATTCCTGATTGTGGTGAGAGCGGACTCCAGATGCGACTGGAGAGATTGTTTATACCCTTCCCAGTCTGTGCATCTAGGATCTCGGTACGTCACCACAGGTCTTGGACCGACTTCTATATTAAATAGACTATGTCTGTGATCTGAACATGAAGGTTCAGAGGATACCTGCCAGTCAGTTATCTTATTGCTCACAAAAGTTGAGCTGATTGTTAAATCTAGTACCTCTTTCCTATTTCTAGTAATAAAGGTTGGTTCGGCTCCAATGTTATTCACAATTAGTTCCTCACCTAAAATATAATCAAAAAGTGACTCACCTCTATGGTTGATATCTGTGCTTCCCCACGCTGTTTGGTGGGAGTTTGCTTCACATCCAGTTACGAGGTGAATATTGTTCCTCTTGCTGTAAGTGACTAATGACCTAACTGCTGCCGGAGGAGGTTGATCTGCACCTCTGTCACCCGGGAATTAAGCTGAGCAGATTATTATGGCCAATCTGCCCCCCTCCACTGGTACTGATATATGGATGGCTACAACATCCTGCGTGCAGTGCATAAAATACTCAATGTTATTTCTGACCAGGATACAGGCTCTAGGTATTTCTCCAGAGCCAATAGATATTACTTTGCCAGAAGTATTGTCTAGTCCGTTTACTCGGCCTGAGGTGGTTGTCCAAGGTTCCTGAATAAGAGCAATATCGATTTGCTCTTCCTTGAATCTTTTGCCAAGGGCGCTACATACGACCTTGGCAAAAGATTCAAGGAAGAGCAAATCGATATTGCTCTTATTCAGGAACCTTGGACAATATGTTGTAAATTCGCTTGCAGGCACCTGATGTTGGTGATCATCAGGCGGGAATGGGGATTTAGGATAAAGTGGGAAAGGAGCTGGTGAAGTTAAGGAGTAAAGGAAAGGGTTGGTTGGTTGGGTTAGGAGGTTTGTGAGGGGGTTTGGGCGAATTGTTTTTTCCCTCTAGAAGGTGGTTTTGATCCACTCTTCTTCAGGGAAGGCTTATTCGGGAGGGTCCTTTCCTTCCCGATTGATAGGGGCTTAGCACCCTCTTTGGGGAGTGGTTTAGGTCCGCTCCCTTCAGCAGGTGCTTGCGCCGCCGATGTTTGAGGATGGATGTTTTCCCCACCCTGACTTTTGGTCGGAATTGTACCTGACCAAAGCCAAAGTAGGGTCTGTACCCCATCCCCTTCAGTGCAGACATAGACATCTCATCTACTGAGAATGTCCACGTCTGCCCAGAACCTGTTGGTTCCCGGTGTAGTATTACCCACTCCCGGGTATTTAGGCCATGGTTCATTTTCCTCAGCCTAGTTAGTACTATCTCAGATGACAGCTGATTTCCAGCATCATCCGGGATATAAGCCACACAGATGTGTGACTTGGGAAGGTCCTGCCCCTGCACGAACTTCAAGTGAGCTCCATCCCATGGTCGAAGGGACTTTGTCGTCACCTCCAAACATGAGACGCTCGCCTGGTCTGCACTAGGAGATATCCAGGACGTTGTGAGCAGCTCTGGAATCTCACCTGAGGACCGCCTTCTGGTATTTGTTCCACAGCTTTCAAGATTGATTGCTGCAGAGCGCCCAATTGGGTATTATCTAAGGCCGCCTCAGGGTAATCAGAGTGGATAATGCCCGCTCTGATACCCTGTATGACGGCCTTAAAAGAAGGTTTAACAGTTTCGCCTTCCCGTGGCTTTTTTGCCAGCTAGGGGGGCGAGCTGCCATCTGACCGAGGGCGTTTCCCCGTTTCAGCACGCGCAGAGGTGGTTTGTTGTCCTTCCTCTGGCGGTTGGTTGGTTTCACAGCCCCCGGCTATAGATTTCAAGGCGGATCGGTAGGATACCCCTCTTGAGTAAGCGTTTAAGGCGCCCTTGTTTAGCACCTGACAAACGCTTACGTTTCAGGGAGAGATTGCCCAAAGCCTTGGACGCCTCTTCTCCTGAATTGCCTTCTTCCTCAGACATAGGAGTTGGTCCCTTTGACGGTCCTGCCTCCTGATCTGACGGGATCGGGCATGGTTGTGGAGTTGGATTGTTCCCTACCTCCATTTTTTCTTCAATATGAAGATCGAGGGTTGGACCCCCCTCGTTGGGTTTGTTTAGATTACTGGTATCCATATAGTTCCCACGAGCAGCTAGAGAATAAGTCCACCACGGTAGAGCCCTGCATTGCCGTGGTAAGGCAAAGTACTCCAGAAGGTTGCCCTGTTTTCCGGAGGCCCCGTTCATGACACCAATCACCCCGGTGCCATTCATCCTCTTGCATGGGTCGCGCAACACCTAGGATTAGGGGGAAGTTATCGACCTGCCTTGTCTAGATTCGCCGTGTTTAGCCGTACGCAGGGTCAGGATACGACCTAAGGTCGCGCACGGATGGTCTTGGGAAGGGCTTCCTTGAGGATGGAGTTAGTGGCTTGTGGCTAACTCCTTGACCCCCAGTAGTAATGTAACAAGTGCAATAAAATTTATTGGTAATTTTTGGGAAATTTGCTTGAATGCCTTTTTAATTTAAAATGCACAAGCGCAAATTTGTCAAAAATTACCGATTTATTTTTATTGCATGTGTTGTATTTTATTAGAGAATTTCAAGAATCAAAGTTATCTAAGAAATAAAAATAAGTATTTTTTTTTATTCATTTTTGCAAATAAAAATGATGTTTACTTTTAAATTGCGTCGCAAATATTAAAAAAATGGCATATAAGACCAGCATTCCGAAATAAGTCATTTTTGACATAATCATAATCATGCACTATATTATCCGATAATCGCATTAGTGCATGATATCAAAAAATCTTGCTCTGATTGTTTTAAATCAATAAATAAAACTTGTCATTTCATTGTTGAAATCTTTATTTTGACAGATGAATGAAAATCCCAAAGAAAGAGATTTTGATAAAAATTATGAAATTAAATAAAAAGCCTAATCACTTACCGGTTTGAATAGAAGTTAATTTCTACCTTTTTCTTACTCCGAACGAATTGCAAATTAAACATATTCGTCGTATATCAGAAACAGTGCCACTATTTCTTCTTTTAGAACAAGAAGGAACATTTTTATTTATATTGTTACTCATTTGACAAGCAGAGGACATATTTCTGTCCACTATTAACAATTTTAGATGACGATAAGTACAAAACTATTTACCACAGAAGGTTGATTTTTGTTAAATATATATATATATATATATATATATATGACTGATGGTCGAGAGGTGAGCGCACTTGCCTCTCACCCAAAAGTTCCGGGTTCGATCCCCGGTCGTGGCAGTGGAAAATACTGTGAGAGGGATTTTTCCACTATACACGGATATTGGGTGTGTGTCCCTTGTCTCTAAATGTGTAGCCCCCTCCCACACAAGGGTCTTCTAGAGCGTTCCGGGATAAAGGGGGTCGTCATTACCTGTGATGTATTATTATGTATTATATATATATATATATATATATATATATATATATATATAATATATGTGTGTGTGTGCGTGTGTGTGTGTGTATGTGTGTGTGTGTGTGTGTGTAAAGTAAAATATTGAACATGAAACAAATGAAAATTATATACTATGCACAAGTAGAGTCGAGACTATTATATGGAATTCTGGCATAGGGCGGTGCTTTAAATACTCAAGAAGATTTTTTAAAACAATGCTAAATAAAACAACAACTTATTCGAGTGATCTACTGTCCACAGAATCCAGGTTGTTTGATATTACAGAAATATTTTTTTATAAATCGTTACTAACCAATATAAAAATAAAAATACTTTGGAGTTACCCATTCACAGATACACAACAAGAAATTAATCAAACTTACAAGCAAAAATTCCCACACCTGCTAAAACTATAGGCCTGAAAAGCTGCATCTTTCTTTCACCTCCCCTTTATAATATTTTGCCTATTGACATAAGATAATCTAAATCATTACAACAATTTAAATCTAAATGCAAAGTGTATATTCTAAACTCGGACAGATGTTTTATACATTCCTTAATCAATATAAAAAAAATAAAAATAGCTATATTTTAAACATATTGCATATGATCTAAGTAATACATAATAAGAGAGTACATGAGGCCATTGTTGATGAACAAGTACCCACGTACAATTTAATTTTTGTGGGTTATCTGTTTATTTATTATTTTTTTATCTTAATAAATGATTCTCTTGTATGTATATTCATATTATATATTTATGTAGGTATATATAATCATTTATAACTTATAACTCAGAAATGTATCCTAGATGGCGCCTGCTTACTATTTTACATCTCGCTATCATAAAAATACCGAGATGTACCAAACAGTCAAGGGATCCTCGTGTCGTTCGTCACATGCCTACCTTGCACTAACGAGAGCCAAAAGCACGAAACTGCAGTCTGCAAGTGGTATGGGGCGACTGGCACAAGAGCTCCTTTAAGTAGGATCAGTCTTTCGGCTGGTGTTTGTTGCAATCGAAGCATTAGCGTTTTGTTGGTAATATGGGATTATTACGCTTAACGCGCCAGGCTTGTAACTTGTAATTCAGCGCTCGGCGGGGCACATAGCCCGGAGAGTAGCTGTTGGTTGCAGTCTGGTTACATTCCTTATAGTAAAATAAGGATTTTAAAGAGGAGCTTGCGACTGAAATATTATGTTTTAATATATATATATATATATTGGTGTAGTGGTGAGAGGTAAGTGAATCCTCTCATGTGGTCTAATGCTACTATACACCAGACATCACAGATGTCTCCATGGTGTATAGCGACTTGCCATTTTGCAAGTACCGAGAGCGGCGACCTTCAGCCCTTGGTGGACTTAACCTATATACTGTTATTATACATGATTTGCAGGAAACAACTACTCAGCGGGCAAATACCCCGGCCTGCATTGAATTACACCTTACAAATCATGAAAAATTGGTAGCCAATGTTATTTGTCAACTCCCTGACCAGACATAGACCGGTTTCGAACTTATTAGTTCTCCTCAGTATGCCATAGGTCATGGAGCAGACAAATGACAGTGGCCAACCTGCTAGTCTTATACAGACTAATGTAAATGGTGTAGTGGTGAGAGGTAAGTGAATCCTCTCATGTGGTCTAATGCTACTATACACCAGACATCACAGATGTCTCCATGGTGTATAGCGACTTGCCATTTTGCAAGTACCGAGAGCGGCGACCTTCAGCCCTTGGTGGACTTAACCTATATACTGTTATTATACATGATTTGCAGGAAACAACTACTCAGCGGGCAAATACCCCGACCTGCATTGAATTGCACCATACAAATCATGAAAAATTGGTAGCCAATGTCATTTGTCAACTCCCTGACCAGACATAGACCGGTTTCGAACTTATTAGTTCTCCTCAGTATGCCATAGGTCATGGAGCAGACAAATGACAGTGGCCAACCTGCTAGTCTTATACAGACTAATGTAAATGGTGTAGTGGTGAGAGGTAAGTGAATCCTCTCATGTGGTCTAATGCTACTATACACCAGACATCACAGATGTCTCCATGGTGTATAGCGACTTGCCATTTTGCAAGTACCGAGAGCGGCGACCTTCAGCCCTTGGTGGACTTAACCTATATACTGTTATTATACATGATTTGCAGGAAACAACTACTCAGCGGGCAAATACCCCGACCTGCATTGAATTACACCTTACAAATCATGAAAAATTGGTAGCCAATGTCATTTGTCAACTCCCTGACCAGACATAGACCGTCGGGGTATTGCCCGCTGAGTAGTTGTTTCCTGCAAATCATGTATAATAACAGTATATAGGTTAAGTCCACTAAGGGCTGAAGGTCGCCGCTCTCGGTACTTGCAAAATGGCAAGTCGCTATACACCATGGAGACATCTGTGATGTCTGGTGTATAGTAGCATTAGAGCACATGAGAGGATTCACTTACCTCTCACCACTACACCATTTACATTAGTCTGTATAAGACTAGCAGGTTGGCCACTGTCATTTGTCTGCTCCATGACCTATGGCATACTGAGGAGAACTAATAAGTTCGAAACCGGTCTATGTCTGGTCAGGGAGTTGACAAATGACATTGGCTACCAATTTTCCATGATTTGTAAGGTGTAATTCAATGCAGGTCGGGGTATTTGCCCGCTGAGTAGTTGTTTCCTGCAAATCATGTATAATAACAATATATATATATATATATATATATATATATATATATATATATATTTACAGAAAACCAGACACCCTACTCTGTGGCTCCGACCCTCACAGAGGGGAGCTGGTAATAAATACCAATAGCCACTCCCCACGCCCGTGGGGCGAGTGACTACCGGATCCGTGAATCGTGTGCCCTGAGTAGACGCAATGAACCGAGGATGACAGCCTTTTGCATTCTGCCGGATAAGATCTCTGCCGAATCTTGGCATGCCGGTATGATCTTTAGTTCTGAAAGCAGCGGCTGTTTCATTCCACCGAGGGCTCCTATAATCAGTACCACTATTTTAACAGAATGGCCTGGATATTTTGTCCGTTTTTCCTCCTCTTTCAAGACAATGTTGCTCTCAGCGGGAGCTGAGAATTCCACGATATACATTGTCTTGAGTTGATGGTCGAGGAGTACTATGTCAGGCTTGTTGGCTTGTATTTGCCTGACGGTGGGAAACGAGTAGTTCCAATAAATTAGACACTTCTCATTCCCCACAACGGACTCAATATCCCCGGAGCGTAAGGCAGCACTGGTGTTTCGTCTATCTCATAGGAGTGCCTTAGATGATAGTAAAGCACTCGTAATGCTGCGTCGTGTCTGTGAATATACGCCGAGACTACGTATGTCGGGCAAACCGACAGTAAGTGCATTACAGTCTCCGGCGCCCTTCGGCAGGCCCTGCAGCTGACATCAGGGATCTCCATACCCATGACGACGTCGATATACACCATCCTGGCAAGCGATTATGAATCCCTCGGTCTCGGACTTCAGCCCGGCTGACCATAAAAAGGCGAAGGTCAGCCTTTCGGATAAGCCGAGGTCTTCTATATTAAAAAACCATTTGTACTCCAAACTAATATGTTCTAGCAATGTGCTTTTACAGAACACAAATATCTCTAGTACTTTCCCAAATATTTCACCTGGGAGTTTTTGTTGGTACACCCTGTATATAATAAAATATCAATAAATTCTTATTCAGATGTTTTACTTTTAACCTTTGACGGAGCTACTGCGATTTTTGTAATGAGTTTTATGAAATGATTAATAACACGTTCCCATAGAATGGTGTTAAGTTTGTATAAACTTTGACATAGTAATTATTGGAAAAACACATTGTATAAATTGTCTAACGTTTTGAGAATACATTATCTCCGTTATTAGACAAGATTGCAAGATTGGGTAACATCCTCTGCATCTACTGCAGAGGATTTGTAAGGGTCATATACGTGCCATGCCGCCATCTGTCCAGGTCAGACAAATTAAAGAGCGTCTTGATTTATCAGATTGTTTATAAATTATAGACAACAATGTTTAGTAAAATATTAATAATGACTTTGCAAAAAAACCATAGAAAGAATGTATCAATTGCAGAAGTTAGGGAGGAACAGAGCCAGATTATGGATGAGGGGGATTCAATGGCGATGCGGCAAGGAAATAAATAATAAATATGAATTGCGAAAAAGAGAAGCTCTGTAGAAAAAAATTTCTTCGAAAACATAGAATGAATTAATTTTGGCAGTACCTCGAACGGAGATGAAAATCTATGTATGATATGATATGATTTTAAAGAACATGTTGCAAGCAAATTGCAGAAAGGATATTTATCTTTAAAAATGATATATACACAGCGCCACTTTCTAGACCATGATATTAAAAAAAATTTATGCGACTCTTTAGTATTAACCCAATTCAATCACTGTGATAGTGTTTACGGACCCTGTTTAGACACCACTGACGTTCGACGCATACAGAAACTTCAAAATTCCTGTTTACGTCTTATTTATGGAATTAGAAGGCGCCACCGAATATCTCATAAACTCCAAGATATTAAATGGTTAAACATGTATAATCGGCGGCAACTTCACATGACTTGCTTATTTTTCAAAATTTTAAAATTGAAATCACCACCTTATTTACATGATAAATTAAAATTTAGAACTGATGTGCATAATATAAATATTCGCAGAAAAGATATACTTACCATTCCTCAACACCGCAAAGAAATTTTTAAACGGTCTTTTTCATATAACGCTGCAAAATGTATTAACAAAATTGGTGACATGGATCTTAACTTATCATATAATTCGGTCAAAATTAAACTTAAAAAGCATTTATTGCAAAACCAACGATCACATTAATTCTTCAACATTTTCATTTTTTCTTCCTTTCTTCCTTCTGCTTTTTCTCTGTCTTTTTTCTCTTTCTTTATTCCTATTTCTCCATCTTTATAAATTGTATTTTATAATTTACCGAGTATTGGTGGAAGAGCAGAATCTGTTATTTCAGAATTCTGAACCTTTACCGTTTATTTATCACAATTAAATTTTATTTTGTTAAATATTTTGTATGTACATATTGATAAATAATAAATGAGTTATTATTATTATTATTATATGAGAAAACTTTCTGAAAATTGTTTGATTTTATTTTACCTAAACGAGCACATATGTCGTTTCCAAAATTTTGCAGATGTAGAACTGTCGACTGTACATTCATGTTAATAACCCAAAAATTTTGATTATTGCCCTTTTGCAAAAGACAATTTTGGGCTATAAATTTAAGTTGTTTAGGGCATGGCTTTCAGTTTTGTCAACTTTTAGCATTTCGGGGCCCACGGAATCAACTTTTATCCGATTTTTGAACGACGACCACTCCACTATTGGTCACGTAAAAAATAACAAATAATGAAATTAGTTAAAGATTTATGAAATAAATTCAATTCACAAGGTTGAACCCTCTTGGCGATGTTATTATTTCGTAACCTTAAACTTCATTTCGATAATCAGGTCCCATTTCACTACCAGTTGGATTTATACCCGATATCGAATTAAATCGTGCCATAAATAAACAAAAAGCACCTATATTTCTGTATTTAACTAAATTTAGTTTTAGATCTTGCATGCTAGAAGGTCACTACCATATATCGATTGACATGACCTTTTGAAAAGGCTGTAACGAACATCCAGGTAATTAAATTGTTTAATTTAAGCTATTATTGTATTAGTAAATTAAGACATAGTTAATCTAAATCATAAATCTATAATTAATTGATTCAAGGGATAATTATTCAAACGATAAATGTTAATTTTGTGTAATATAAATGCTTTTGTAGAATGTGTGCCAGAAGGCGTTTGTGAACTTTATCCGTTCTGGTATTTTAATGATTAATCCCTTTGTTTCACTAAAAAATTGGTAATTAAGAAAATACACATCGACTGAAGAATAATAATTTACCTTGTAACTTAAAAGGGAAACCAGATAGCTAAAAGCCTCGGGATTCTTCATCATTAGTAAGTGCGTACACGTGAATCTGCTAACGATTAGACCTGGTTTCTTAATTAAATGTATTAAATAAACCCAAGCAAAGGGAAATTGTTTTGGTTTGTGTTAGTGACAGTAAGGTAAAAGGGAAAACAAGGTTCAAAGGCTACGAAAATATATTACTAATTAATTTAATTAGTAGTACAAAGATGTGGGCTCTGTTGAACACAGTAAATAAATCCTTTGTGATTACAATTTAAGTAAGAAAAAAATATATATTTTGTAATCTAATACAGAGAGAATATTCCGTTAATTCGCTAAATTTAGCAAACGTTCAAAATCAGTGATATGCCCTAAGCCCTGGGGAAGGCTCGTCCACCTGGGCAATGCGCGCACCTAATGGGTTGGCTAACAATAATGGGCGTTATTTTACTCATAATATTGTAATACCTAATAAATACTTAGTTATATATTTTAATAAATACGAAGAAGACCTTGCATTTATATAATCGTCGCATGGGCCGACTGGACTTGACCCGGGGGTCGTAACAGTATGATTAACAGTAAAGTATATATATATATATATGTTGTTTTTTAGGTTTTCGCGGGCATTAAATAAAGTGTTGTTGTGCTTCCGGGTGCTCTCCCGCGTCGATGATCGACTCCTCCAGGAGTCACGGTTGTCTAAACGACGTTTCGGCAGAATCTCTCATCCACAAATAACTTTCAGACAATATGCCATCTCCAGGTTCTCACTGAAAGCTGTCTACTGCTGCTTCTCGGTGTTCGAGCACCCGGAAGCACAACAACACTTCATATATATATTATTATGATATCCTAAATGTTTAAATTGTTATTTTTGTTATTTCAATATGAAGATGTTTTTTGCGTGAAATGTTTGGTGTTTTGTGTGCAACCAGCATTATATCACCAATTTGCACGTTTCAATAAATAAAGAAATGTTATATGGGTTATATTGTTTTAGATTTATTTTATTGTTTATAGTTTGGTGTCATCATTTATAAATTTGATTAAGCATGTTGTTTGAATAGGTGGAGGAAATTTTATACAGTTTAGGTAATTTTAAGAAATTTTGTTGAATTGAAAATTTTCATATGCGCTAAAATATTTTAAATCAGTGAAGGCATCGCCGGTATGAAAGGTGATTTGTCAAGATTTTTTTGGAATGACAGAAAAATAATTTAATTTGAAAGAGATTGAAATAGAGTAAATAATTGGGAAGAAGAAAACGAGAAGGTAGTAAGGGAGTTTTAAGGTAGGATATATAAGACAGCAGAGGAAGATAGAGAAAAATAATTTAATTTGAAAGAGATTGAAATAGAGTAAATAATTGGGAAGAAGAAAACGAGAAGGTAGTAAGGGAGTTTTAAAATAGGATATATAAGACAGCAGAGGAAGATAGAGAAAAAGAAAAGAATATAATTTGAAAAAAAGATTGTACGTCAGAAATAATTGAGAAGAAGAAAATGAGAAGGTAGAAAGGGAGTTTTAAAATAAAATCAAAGGATATATAAGATAGCAGAAGAAGATTGAGAAATAGAAGAGATAAGTTTTAACTAAAAGAAGATAAAAGTAAGAGTTGGATATAAGAGAAAGGAAGGAGAATAGAAGATAGAATTTAGTAATAAGAAAGAAGACAAAAGGAAGTTGTACAATAATATATCTCACGTTTTTAAAAAGGACATACAAGTAAGCTTACTTAGTGAACAAGTCTCGAGCAAATCATAAAACTAAAAAATAGATAAATTTTCAATTCTTAGAATAAATAGGTATTTCATTTGTCAAATTTTCTCCACAATATCAAAATACATTGTTATCATAAAACTATCTTCAACATTTTCTTTATTTATTTAAACCCCATAATTGAAGCTGCTCTTGAGGTTAGGAGAACTGGTTGCAGGCAATGCACAGTCTGCTCATGCTTTTAAATTAGGTATATCGAAAAATATTGGCGCCCTGGGTTTTGTATTTCAAGAAAAGAATAATTAAAACTAAATCTATAAATTTTATAAAAAAAAATCAAAAATTCTATATATTCAATTAAACAGAATAATATATATATATATATATATATATATATATATATATATATATATATATATATATATATATATATATATATATATATAGAACTAAAATATCATAGTTGAACAAATTCGACTAAATTTGTTATCCCTACCCTTACTTAAAGTATAACTGAGTTCGACGAACTGTGACCAACTAATCAATAAAGGGGAGCTTTAACTCGTTGTCGTTATATACTATTTTGAAATTTCTGAGCTTTCAAAAACTTCCGCTCTCTTTTTCTTCCATTTCTAATTAACTTTCCGTTGTTGACATTTCTATTCTCTGATTTTTATCAAATGCATATTGGGTAACATTTATTTCTTTCGTATTTGTGGTGGATTATATGCTCCTCGAATCTAGCATTAATTGGATATCTCGTTCGTTTAACGTACCTTAGATTAAAATTGAGTTGTATTTGAAGTATGTTGGACAAACAAAACGTCCAATTATAACTAGATTCAAGGAGCGTATGGACAATTTCAAATACAGCGAAACAGAAAATCTAATGTTGCCCAACATGCCTTTGATATCAATAATAGAATACATATTAGTAACTTAAAATTAATTAGGAATGTAACAAGCTTATGCGCACGCCTACGCCACTGCCTCTTAGAATATACGAGAAGGGCTAGAAATGCCGCGATGGATACACCGGAACGTTCGAGTACTAAGCGCCTCAGATATATAGAGTGAATTCCGCACACGAAGCACAGTTTTATATTAGATGAGCAAGTGAACAGATGGAATAAGAACAGTAATAAGTTCTGAATTGTATTAACGTCTATAGTTGTACTTAGTATGTTATAATAACAATTAATTATTGTAAATAAGTATTAAATAAAATAGTGGTTACTGAAAAGTCTTGTTGAATTTATTTGAACCTACGTTCAGGGTGTTTACTAGATATTGTAAACACGTAACAATGGTGTCAGAAGCCGAAGTGCAACAGGATTTCTGAAGAATTCGAGGAAGTTCGAGAATGTTCCACTTGGAAACCACTGCAGATACTGAAGTGCTTTTATAATTGGAAAGTGATAACAGACATTAGACAAGACTTATTTGTACTAACATGAGGAAATTTCCAGATATTCTATTTGGAAACTAATGCAGTTAGTTAAATTCTGTCGACTGGAAAGTGATACAGACATCAAATAAGACATGTTTGTGACATTTTGAGAAAATTTCAAGAACCTTCTATTTGGAAACTATAGCAGTTAGCTAAATTCTGTCCTGTCAACTGGAAAGTGATATAAACATCAAATAAGACTTATCTGTAACATTTTGAGAACATTTCCAGAACCTTCTATTTGGAAACTAGGGCAGTTAGCTAAATTTTGTCAACTGGAAAGTAGACATCAATTAAGATCTGTTTTGATATTTTGAGAAAATTTCCAGAACCTTCTATTTGGAATCTAGTGCAGTTAGCTAAATTCTGTCAATTGGAAAGTGATATAGACATTACATAAGACCTATTTGTGACATTTCGATAAAATTTGTAGAACATTCTATTCCGGAACTTGTGGGAATATTTGAATTATACCTAATATAGACTTTAAAGAAGACTTATTAGTGCTGTTTCGAGATGTCTAATGGAAACAAATGTAAGACATGTTGGCACAACTAAGAAAAATGTTAGACCAGGAAAAGAGACAAGAAAGAAAACGTCAAGAAGAAAAAGAACAACAAAAAAGACGTGAAGAATAAAAAGAAAGAGAGCGTCAAGAAGAAAAGGTAGAATTGAGGAAAATTATACAGGTACAACAAGATGCTATCCTGTCCACTATTGAAGTCAAGGAAAAGTAGATAGAGTTGAACAAAAAGTTGGTAATGTCGAAGGAGAAGTTAGTGGCATTAAGGGAAAAGTTACTGATGTCGAAGGTAAGATAAATTTGGCCTTCAATTACAACCTCCCTCCTTAGATAGGCAAACTTCTTGGTCAACATATAAGAGACAGTTTGAAGAAGCCGCATGCGCAAACAACTGGAATAATGAGGATAAGGCTATGACATTAGTGCTAGCATTGAGAGAGCAAGCTTTAGAATTGTTGCAGACGATCCCAGTGGCGTAGCAAAAGAATTTTGAAGTTTTAGAAGTTGCATTCGACATAAGATACGGAGACCAACACTTTGCTCAACTTTATCGGACTCAGTTGAAATCACTTATAGAAAAATCTGGGGAAAGCTTACAAGAGAGACTGGCACAATTGGCTTGCCCGAATACACACCAAGATAGTTCCAGGAGCAATTGGCAGTTAACGCGTTTATTGATGAGGTAAGAGACGAGGAAATCAGGCGGGTTCTTAGACCATCTCGGCATAAGACTATTATTGAAGTATTGATTCATTCACTTGAGGTAGAGGCCGCCTATATGGATTCCTCGTGACACAGAGTGCGAGCCGCCTCTGTGGAAGACGCCCAATTATAGGAAATGAATTTAAACACCAAACAAGGATTTACACAAGATGTTTACTCAAATAATGTCCAAGACAAGTTTTCCAGGAAAATAGGAAAATCGACAAGGTGGTGTAAAGCCTAGCAGAAGTATCCGATGTTACCGTTGCAGCAAACCAAGGTATTTGATGCGATATTGACGACAATGGAACCTTAGGGAAGTAAACGCTGCAAGGAAAGAGGAAATCAGCTCCAAAAGGACGAAAGTGATGGCTATGTTAAAGGACATACAAAAGTCAAAACAGGAACTGCAACCGCCGGAACAGGAGCTGAAGCAGCAGCGAAGTGGTGAAAGGCTCTGACGAAAGGAATCTGTTGTTATAATTGCGGCAAATTGGGGCATGTCAAAAGGTACTGTCGCCAGAGGCACCCTAAGGAAGTGAATGTGTTGGACTGAAGGCTTTATGGGCGTAATGGGATTCCCTAAGGCTTGAAGATGGACTATTACGGAGTGCATGGGAGGGCCCGGACGGGAAGGAAGTTACCTTGCTGTTGGTGATACCCAGGTACCGGGTACCAAAAGCACTTCGAGAAGTGCACGAAGGAATATCCGGAGAGCATTTTAGTAAAAATAGAACCTTGGCTAGAGCACGAGAATGATTCTATTGGACAAATAGCCATATATAAATAAATAGGCTTGATATGATGTCAGTTGTTTATCGGATTCAACGAAGTAAGACATCCAAGATGAAAATCCTGCATTTGGACAGATTGGCGAAGTATGTTGAAAACTCTGAATTGAATGACCGGGACGTCCAGGCTTAAGGAGGGGGCAGTGTTATGTGCACGCTTATGCCACTGCCTCATATAATATACGAGAAGGGTCAGAAAGCCCCGAAGGATAGACCAGGACGTTCTAGAACAAAGCGCCTGAGATCATACAGTTTTATATTAGACGAACAAGTGAACTGATGGAATAAGGAACAGTAATAAGGTGAATTGTATTAATGTCTATAGTTGTACTTAGTGTGTTATAATAATGATCAATCATTGTAATTAAGTATTAAATAAAGTAGTGGTTAGGGAAGAGTCTTATTGCAGTTATTTGAACCTACAAGGTGTTTACTGGAGATTGTAAACATGTAATAAATCAATAGATATCTGGATGCAATTAAATGCTAAGAAATTGTAAAATGTAAAAATATGAATAGTGACAAAGGGCCTAAATAGCATGCTTCATAGGTTAACAGGTCATATCTCTACTGTCAAACCAACCTACAAGATTAACAGTCAAATTTTCAAATTTATAATTTATTACAAGGATTTTTATCAAATATTTTAACTTCAAATTTCACTAGATAAAATTAATATTGACTTGTAACAATTTAGGATATAACAAATTTAAAAACCGCTGCACACACACACACATCCAGATTTTGTATCTAAGTCTTATACACACTAAATTCCAATGTAATATTTTACTCCCTTTAATAATAGGGTGGGGGTGGCAATGGGGGTGGTAGGGGGGTTGGCTAAAGTCAAAAAAATTTTGGAGGTCCTTGGATCTCGTATACGCACTAAATCCCGATTTAATTTTTTGTTCCCTTAAAAATAGAGTAGGGTGGGGGTGGTAGAGGGGGTGGCTAACGCCAAAAAATTTTTTGAGACGTTTCGTTCTTGTACACACTAAATCACATTTTATTTTTTTACTCCCTTTCACAATACTGTGGGGGTTGTATTGGGGGTGATAGGAGGCGGTGGCTGATGTCAAAACAAAATTTGAGACCTTGACTTTTCATTTAATATTTTTGCCCCAAATCAACATTTTGTAACTTGTTTTTTTTTAAGTTGTAGGTCTGTAATAGTACTATTAAGCTATGTTTTTGCATATCACTTTATTAGAAAAGCTAAAGAGCAATGTTAATTTGTTTATAACGGAAAAAATTGGCATTAAAAAATTGCTTTTTATTAAAAAAAAAAATTTCGTTCATTATTATCGAAAAATATACCTGAAACCTAGGATTGAGGACCAAGAAAATGTCTCTACTGTCGAACTTGCCTACAGGATTAACAGTCGAATTTTCTAATTTACAATTTATTATAAGGCTTTTAAGCAAAGATTTTAACTTCAAATTTAGTACGATATTTTGATATAGTAAGAGGCATATGTTCACTAGATATAATTAATATATTTGGCTTGTAGTAATTTAAGGTATAACAAATATAAAAATCCAGCTACTTTTTTGTTTTAATTTTTTTGCAACTCAATGTTGGATAAAATATTTTTTCACGCCTTTCACCTACCTAAACTATACATTTCATTAAAACCTTTCTGGATAATTCTATATGTGGTAAAAATTTGGATTGTTTGCCTCCAATAAAATTTTCGTTAGTATACATGTTATGACTGGTAGGAAGTAAAATTTGATCAGAGATCGAACAGGTCAGAAAAAATCCGTTATTTGAATTAAAAAATATACTCTTCTACGTAATAGATAAGGAAATCTGGAATTGGTTGGGAGGGTGGTTAATAGGAATTATTGCCACAGCACTTAAGCCCCATTGGGCCCCTTGTACATCCTCTCTGTAGGTAGACTCTCGCCTAGGCCTCCAACCAACCTAATCTGGCGAAATAGGTGATGATGCTGCCTAGGAGCGCCTCCCGGCCAAAGTAGGCCAGCGTTCTCCCAAGATGGATCCTCTAATTGATGAGACAGCAGAACAGTCACAAAGTACATCTTGAACCGTCTCATCTTTTTGTTCACAACCTCCACAGAAAGGTGTTTCGCTTAATCTCATATTATGGAGCTGTTTTCTTAGCGGACAGTGTCCAGTGTGGATTCCCGTTATAAAACGTAGGTTTCTTCTGGACATTGCCAGGTAGTCCACGGCTGTACCCTTGTTGGGGTTTTTTAGTAATTCCCTAGTAAGCTGACAGCTGTTTGTTTCATCCCACAGCTTCTTGAATTCATTGTGGGTGTTCTCTTTAATTATTTGTATTATCGCCGTGATAGGTAACAGACTAGCTGGGCCCCGTCCAAAGATGCATAGGCCTTCTGCCTTCTTGGCCAGTCTGTCGGCCATTTTGTTGCCACTACACTATGCATGTCCTTTAACCCAGTATACCAGTATGGTATTCCTGCTGAAGGTACCCACATGTGCTTGGTGACATTCCCATACTGCTCCTGTGGTAATTTTGTGTCTTCTCAGGGCTAGTAATGATTATCTACAATCTGTATAGATCCTAATTGTTTTGCCTGTAATTTGTCTACGAACAATCTCTTTTGCGGCTATGGTTATGCCCGCCAGTTCCGTCTGGGCTACGCTGGTTCGCCAGTCCATAGCCCATTTATATTGGATTTGCAGACTTCTGGAGTATATTCCACATCCTGCCCCATCCTTCTTTTTTGATCCGTCTGTGAAAATGTTGATCACACCTTCACCAGCAGTCTCGTTTTCACTGTTCCTCTGTATTATGTAGGGTATGTCAAAAACAAACGAGGGAGAAATGCCATCTGTGTACACCTGTAGAAGAGGCGTCTTCTTGACAGCCTCAATTCACAGGCGACTTCTGGCCGCTCCACAGACTACATTTGGTGTATGCCAACGGATTTGAGACGTACCATTGTTGTCAGAGCCACTTCTTTATATACCTAGTGGTGGCAGACACAGATAAGGGAGAAAAGTAATAGTTATGTAACTGTTCTGAGTGAGTTTTTCCCTACGCGCGTGACACTTGCCGGTAGTAGTCCAAAAAGCAAACTTTGTAAATGAGACAGCTCAGAGATTTTTACATTAGTACAAGATCTATGAAGTAAACTTTTGCAATTTTAGGGCAAATATCAATTTTTGTTTATTTATAAACATTAAAATCTAAAAATATCCTTATTTTCATCACAAATTAACATTTTGTGACTTTTTTTTAATTGTCTGCTTCTGTAATCTTTTTATTATTAAACATGTCGAATATTTGACACATATCTTAACCATTATCTGCCCATAAATGGGCCGTTGGTGACGAAGCTTCCGATCGCAGTTCCTTAATGTTTTATCGAATTGGAAGTAATTCTTGCAAGTTCAGTAAGATCAGTGTGTCTTATGTGTACTGTTGTTCTAAATATGCTTCTGATATCTCGCTAACTGGCCGGCTATACTGAAAATTCATAAAATTTAATAGGCATCGTGATCAGTTCGAATTTACATGCAACTAAATATTTTACGAAAATTTTACTAATTGCTATGTTTTCAATGTTAATTGGGTGATTTATATTTTTCCTGTCTCTAATGAGCACATTTCTTGGTAAACTGAAACTTTGCTGTCTAATTCTATCTGAAAGCCAGTTCGATTTTGTCACCCCTTTGAAAAATCATTTATTAATAAATACTCTAAAAGACCAAATGCTTTTTATATTTGCTTGAACCTTAATTAGTAGAATTGTGGCTTAATTAGTCTCATATATTATTACAAATAAAGATTAGATCTAATGAAACTTCGATCCTAAAAGGACATTAGTATTATAATTTTCCCGTAATAGGCTGAAATTGCGTTGAGCGGATTTTGTTATTCATTGAGAGTTTATACAAATCGTAATTAGCCAAAATAATTTTTTATAATGACGATGACGTGGCTAAAAATTACTTGTTTATAGGATGCAGGCGATTGAAATATTTTTTTATCATCAGGGTTTATTTAAAAAAAAAAAAATTATTGGCATTAGGAGACAGTCCATATAGCCAGATACACAGTTAAATTTACAAGCGGCTAAAGATCTAACCCTTATTCTAACGTGAATAACAATTAGATGAAAACGATAAGGAATAACAGGGACACACACTTCTCGTCTAGGGGCCTGTCAAGACATTTAAAAAAAACATCACAGGTAAGGCCACGGATCGATTACATGAGATTAAATAAGGGATTAACAATTCTAAAAATAAATTTTTATGCCATTTTTGTATAGGAATGATATTAAGCAATGTAGAATCTGCCTTTTTATTTAGGCAGAGCAAAGATAATATATTAGAAGGTGTATCTATATTTAATTTTAACAGACTGTTATACAATTAATTTGTTGCATCTGTGTGTTTGATACAGTTAAAGAAAATATGATCTAAGTCACTCTCTCAACGTTAATATCTCGCACTCATTCGTAGGAGAAATTCCAATTCTTTATAGATGTGCGGGGTAACAACCATGTCCAAATGTCATTCTATTAATGATGGTTATATATTTTCTAGGTAGGTTGAAGTCATCATGCCAGAATTTGGATGGTATTTCAGAATTTATTTTAGTATTTCTTGTGGGATTGGTGAAAACAAATTCATGCCACATGTTTGACCACGATTTTTTCAGTACATATTTACAGATATTTACAGAGTCATCGTAATGAGGGTTTACATCTTGTTAATTTTATTGCTACTGTTAGAGACCCAAGTATGTCCAAAAATTTTTTTAATAATTTTGGAATTATAGGATTACATTACATCTACAAGCTTTAGATACAATTTGTGATTTGTAGTCGTTTAGCGTAAGCATGAGCGTTTAAAGTTACAAATCTACAAAAGAGACAAGGCTTTATTGAAAATAATTTGATTTTATTGTACTTAAATGGCTACAAATATCGTATTTGGCAGAATATAGAACACGATGTCGACTATCCTTTCACGTTAATAACTCGAAAACTGTGAATATTGTTATGCACAGGACAATTTTTAGGTAAATTTTAATTTAAGCTAATTAGGGCATCAGCTGTCGATTTTGTCATATACCAGCTTTTATAATTTGGGTCCCACGAAGTGACAACCATTAATTATAGCATTTTTTACGAAGGAAACCCCCAATAGTCTAAGGACATGTGAATCACCTGCGGAAACTAAGGCTGTCATTAAGTTGAAAGCTCCACATTAGTTGGGATCTGAAGTGTTTATCATTTATATTTTCATAATAAAAAATAATCTGCCTTATCAAAGGAAAATTTGGGAATCAAATTACTTTATATGTGTGATGCAAAAATCTAATAACTAATGGTTAATTAAGTTGTTTTTCTGATTTGGATATCGTATTATAATTATCAGAAATGTTACATGAAATTATATATATGTAGGTATGTTGAGTGAAATCTTTTAGCTGGAAAATTTGCTAAACTATTTTCGGACGCGTATTAAAGCGAATATAAAATATGACAATAAAGTTAATTCGTTCAATCGATACATGTTGTGATGTTTATCTAGAAAATCAGAATATTTTCAGCTTGGCATGAAATGCCCAACATAAGCAAAGTTTAGCTGCTAAGTACATTTTGACCTGGTTTTTGCATTCTTATTTCCAAGTGACTCTTAAAACTGGCTCATTTTATTGAAAGTTTCCTCTTACGGACGACTTCAATATTTAACCAATATGAATCTGCCTGCAAATTTGACAACGTATATATGCTTTAAATTTCATTTAAAATTGCAGTATCTAGGATGCTGCACATTTAATTATCATCCTTCGACTCTCCCTTTAGTAATTAAGGTTGTTGAGTTGAGTCGAGCGGAAGCAAAATGCAGAGCTCCGTAAATATAGCTTACAAATGTTGCAAAACTAAACCCTTTATTCATTACGTGTGTGTAAAGTGTCTCAGTATCTATCATAAATCATGTGTCTCTAAATTTAGAAGCCAAATTCGATTTATTAAACAAAATAAAATAAACTGCTGTGATGATGACTTCAGTTTGAAAGAATTCGACGAAAAAAGTATTATACTCGAAAAAACGATTTGTGAACTAACGGAGGATAGTGTAATGAAAAACAAACACATCGAAAAACTGGCGTTAAATAACAAATTATTTCTAGACGAAGCTCAAAAAAGAGAAGAGGAATTGATTCAATTATTAGAGGAGCATGATAAAGAAATACATGAACTAAAACAACTTATTGACGAACTAAAAAAAACTATCCTAGATGAAACAAAAACCACGTATTCCGTCAGCACTCAAACAACAAAAAGACTCAAGAAAAATGTATCGACGTCTACAGCACCTTTTATAGATATAGATATTTGCTTGAACCTTAATTAGTAGAATTGTGGCTTAATTAGTCTCATATATTATTACAAATAAAGATTAGATCTAATGAAACTTCGATCCTAAAAGGACATTAGTATTATAATTGTCCCGTAATAGGCTGAAATTGCGTTGAGCGGATTTTGTTATTCATTGAGAGTTTATACAAATCGTAATTAGCCAAAATAATTTTTTATAATGACGATGACGTGGCTAAAAATTACTTGTTTATAGGATGCAGGCGATTGAAATATTTTTTATCATGAGGGTTTATTTACAAAAAAAAAAATTATTGGCATTAGGAGACAGTCCATATAGCCAGATACACAGTTAAATTTACAAGCGGCTAAAGATCTAACCCTTATTCTAACGTGAATAACAATTAGATGAAAACGATAAGGAATAACAGGGACACACACTTCTCGTCTAGGGGCCTGTCAAGGCATTTAAAAAAAACATCACAGGTAAGGCCACGGATCGATTACATGAGATTAAATAAGGGATTAACAATTCTAAAAATAAATTTTTATGCCATTTTTGTATAGGAATGATATTAAGCAATGTAGAATCTGCCTTTTTATTTAGGCAGAGCAAAGATAATATATTAGAAGGTGTATCTATATTTAACTTTAACAGACTGTTATACAATTAATTTGTTGCATCTGTGTGTTTGATACAGTTAAAGAAAATATGATCTAAGTCACTCTCTCAACGTTAATATCTCGCACTCATTCGTAGGAGAAATTCCAATTCTTTATAGATGTACGGGGTAACAACCATGTCCAAATTTCATTCTATTAATGATGGTTATATATTTTCTAGGTAGGTTGAAGTCATCATGCCAGAATTTGGATGGTATTTCAGAATTTATTTTAGTATTTCTTGTGGGATTGGTGAAAACAAATTCATGCCACATGTTTGACCACGATTTTTTCAGTACATATTTACAGATATTTACAGAGTCATCGTAATGAGGGTTTACATCTTGTTAATTTTATTGCTACTGTTAGAGACCCAAGTATGTCCAAAAATTTTTTTAATAATTTTGGAATTATAGGATTACATTACATCTACAAGCTTTAGATACAATTTGTGATTTGTAGTCGTTTAGCGTAAGCATGAGCGTTTAAAGTTACAAATCTACAAAAGAGACAAGGCTTTATTGAAAATAATTTGATTTTATTGTACTTAAATGGCTACAAATATCGTATTTGGCAGAATATAGAACACGATGTCGACTATCCTTTCACGTTAATAACTCGAAAACTGTGAATATTGTTATGCACAGGACAATTTTTAGGTAAATTTTAATTTAAGCTAATTAGGGCATCAGCTGTCGATTTTATCATATCCTTCGACTCTCCCTTTAGTAATTAAGGTTGTTGAGCTGAGTCGAGCGGAAGCAAAATGCAGAGCTCCGTAAATATAGCTTACAAATGTTGCAAAACTAAACCCTTTATTCATTACGTGTGTGTAAAGTGTCTCAGTATCGATCATAAATCATGTGTCTCTAAATTTAGAAGCCAAATTCGATTTATTAAACAAAATAAAATAAACTGCTGTGATGATGACTTCAGTTTGAAAGAATTCGACGAAAAAAGTATTATACTCGAAAAAACGATTTGTGAACTAACGGAGGATAGTGTAATGAAAAATAAACACATCGAAAAACTGGCGTTAAATAACAAATTATTTCTAGACGAAGCTCAAAAAAGAGAAGAGGAATGGATTCAATTATTAGAGAAGCATGAAAAAGAAATACATGAACTAAAACAACTTATTGACGAACTAAAAAAAACTATCCTAGATGAAACAAAAACCACGTATTCCGTCAGCACTCAAACAACAAAAAGACTCAAGAAAAATGTATCGACGTCTACAGCACCTTTTATAGATAAGGTCAACGGTATAGTTCAGGAACATATAATTTCAAAAACACAAAATGAAACTTCAGAATATAAACCTGTTATACAAACTACTGAAAATGTTCAAGTAAACGGAACCAGCGTCCTGGTTGAAAAAAATAATTTAATTGGAAAACGCAAAAAGCATATTTTAATATTATGTGATGACATCGGCAAAGATCTTCATTGGCAGTTGCGAAAACAAGTGGACCAGTCTTCCTATAATATAATCGTGTTAAGAAAACAGGGAGCGTTATTACATCAAGTCATGGAAAACATAGATAGTTTAACAAAGGATTTTACTCATGAAGACTTCGTCATAGTTATGGGTGGTTCAAATGATATATTTCAAAATAGTGTGCCGTCTTTCCGCAAAATATGTTATAAGCTTAAGCAATGTACAAATACAAATGTTATGTTTACATCTATTTTTTACTCTGCAAATGTCAAGAAAAACAAGTGCATCGTTAAATATAACAAAAAATTAGATGACTTTTTATGCAGATTTAATAATCTTGTAGAAGGCAGGATTGAATATATCGAAATAAATAATGAACGAAGTCGTCTCTCCAGAATCACATCATTATGTAATTTGTTAACGAGAGCAATGTTTGAGAAATCAGTAACAATGAAAAACCTAAGATTTATAAATATATCCAATGAAGGTGATGTTGTCCTTTCCTCTCCAGTAAAGGGTGATGAAGGTAATGGTGATGTGTCTGAAATGCAGAAATCAGAAATACAACAGCTTTTTCGGAAGTAACATAACGGTTCGTCACATTAATGTCCAGGGTCTTATTAGTAAACTAAATTTATTAGAATTATTTGTAAGTAGTGAAAATATAGATATTGTCTGTATATCACAGCACTGGCTCCTAAACAACGATCTTGACCTATTGTATTTCGAAAATTATGACATCATATCATACTTCTCTAGATCAAACCATATTCGTGGTGGTTCTCTAATTATGGTAAGAAATTCTATTAATGTAAATTCATTGAGCTCCATAAAACATTTATCTGTTGAATGTAACATAGAATTATGCAGTATATCATGTCAATTTAACAGTACAAAGTACATAATAATTTCAGTCTATCGGCCTCCAAATGGCGACATAAAAATATTTTTTACAAACTTAACTCTGGCTCTGAATATAGCTATCACGAAAGCAAACTATGTAATATTATGTGGAGATATGAAAATTGATTCTAGTAAGGACGCTGCAGACACCAAAATACTCTTTGATTTATTTCAATCCTTTGAACTACATTCTACAACAAATGAACCTACCAGAGTTTTTACCAACGTAAATAGTTGTACTACTTCAAGTAAAATAGACTATCTAAGCACGAACATGCCTGAATGTGAATATAGGTGTAAACTAACAAATCCAAACATAGCGGACCACTTAGCTCATGTTTTTAATTTCAGTATCATACTCCAAAAATACAAGGTGATAATAACAAATATATAAAAATGCGTGATGTTTGCGATATGAATATGCAAAATTTAATGAACACTTTAAGGTTAGAAAACTGGGATTGTATATATGAATACAACATAGATGAAGCATTCAGCAAATTTATAAATTGTATAAATTGGCACTTAGATGTATCATGTCCTGTAAAATCATTTAAAGTAGGCAAAAAAGAAACGGTTGATAAAAGTTGGGTTACACCAGGCATTATTCACGATGGAAATGAACTAAAAAATTTATATTGGCTAAATTGTTATATAACAAGAAAAAACAATTATATAAAAATAATGTCAAGGAAGCAAAAATGAATTTCTACCAAAACAGGATTGAACACTCAGTTAATAAAACTAGAGAAACGTGGAAAATTATAAATTTCAAGTTGGGTAGAAAAAATAAATCTCATAATGAGCTAAAATTATCGTACGACAATGTAGTTATTACAGATCCAAGCAAACTCGTTAATACATATGGTTCATATTTCTCTATAATAATTCATAATAAATTACATAGCCACTTTGGACAAAATATCTCTCTGCCGTGTACACTTCCGATCATAATCCCACAGACCTTCTTTTTTTCTCCTATAACTGAACTCGATTTGGAAAAAATATTTAACAAACTTAAAAATAAAAATAGTGTTGGAAACGACGGTCTTAGTTTCAAACTACTCAAACAAATTAAAAATTTTATTCTTCGACCGCTAATATCTAATATCTAATAAATGAATCACTTGTGAGAGGTTCTTTCCCAAACATTTTAAAAATTTCGCATGTAGTTCCTTTATTAAAAACTGGTGATTCCCTCGACATTGAAAATTATAGACTAATAACTCTAGTCAGTTCCCTTTCAAAAATTATGGAAAGGGTTATTTATGATCAACTACCAACATTCATTGATAAATACAAGATTCTGACACCATGCCAGCATGGCTTTAGGGTAGGGAAATCAGTAGAGTCTGCTAGCATCCACTTATTGGATACAGTTTACGCCGATATTGACAAAGGTAAATACGTAGTAGTTCTGCAATTCGACCTATCCAAGGCATTTGATACCCTGGATATTGATTACATAGTATCTAAAATGTTTAACCTTGGTATACGTGGTAATATCTTGGAATGGATTCATTCTTACCTCTTAAATAGAAAAATAATTGTACGTATTGGCACACACTTCTCAAATCAATATAATGTATCCCTAGGAGTGCCTCAAGGTTCTGTACTTGGGCCTCTATTATTCATATTATATGTTAATGATCTACGAAAGCATATAAAGAGTGGTACAGTAACCATGTTTGCAGACGACAGTACCATAACAGTGTCAGATTCCGATATTGATACTTTAAATAATAAAATCACAGGAGTGTTAGATACATTTACTGCATGGTGTGATCGAAATAAACTTATTTTAAATACATCCAAAACAACATTTATCAACTTTTACAATAGGAAGCCCTGTCCTCAGCAGAACTTCAACTATAGTAGTCAAAGTAAATTTCTAGGAGTTGTTTTGGATGCAGACTTATCCTGGAGATCTCAAGTCGATGTGGTATGTAAGAAGTTAAACCAAGCCCACTTCGCTATTATTCAAATGAAAGATATTTGTGGCAAAAAAGGATTATTAAATATATATTACTCGCTAGCATATTCACACATAAGTTACAGCGTTATGTGCCTGGGGTAGAGCGACAGACAGAGACAGAGTTTTTATTGGTCAAAAAAAGCTCATCCGTTTAATTTTCAATCTGAAACAACGAGATAGTTGTGTTGAAGTGTTTAGAAGTAACAAATTACTTACAACGCCCTCAATATATATTTATAAATGCCTATGCTTTGTGAAAAAAAACTTACATTTATTTAAAACTACTTCTTCTTACCACAATTATAGTACAAGAAGAAATAACCTCATGGTACCAACACACAATTCGTCTCTGTACGAGAAATCGCCATGTTACTCATGCATTAAATTTTACAATTCTCTGCCTGATCAGTTAAGAAACGAGAAAAATTTTAATTCATTTAAATCTAGATTAAAAAATCTTTTAATAGAAGGTACTTTTTACAGTGTCGATGCATTTTTAAATAGATAAAATTATATATACTCGTGTTGTTTTATTTATTATTCTATGTTATATTTATTTATGTATTCTTATATTTATACTCTTTTTTTTAATATGTAATTTAATAGTTTTTTCTTGGATTTAATAAATCAACATAATGTATGTTTTATACTTAGGTATAATTTTGACTTATCTTTATCATGTTTAGTGATCCATTGGACAAATAAAGTATTATTATTATAATTATTATTATAATGTACTTTCTGTATACATACATTTTATTTACTATTATACATATATCTTGTTTGTCTTTACTCATGTAAACGTCATATTATTATATTTGTTGTTGTGTATAAAATTTATTAAGACTTTGATTAATATGTATTTATGTGTATTATTGTTAAAATTGACTTGCCATAATATGTACAGTTTGTATCTGAAATGGTTAATAAATATTATTATTATTATTATTATTACTGCTTGGCATATCATCGTGTCACCTTTTGTGGTTGCCTGTTAGACGATGTACGATCTCATCTTAAACTCGTTCCCATCACATCAGCACAACTTTATGAGAAGTCTTTTCCACGGGGAATTCGAACCTCGTCATTTCATTAGTTGATATCACTTGTACGTTTTTTAAATTTGTAGAATTCAAATGGTCAAACATTTTAAGGAAAAGTAATAATGCAATAAAAAGTTTAATAGAATATACAGGGTGCTACTTTTTATATTGTACAATTGCTAAAGTCGGTTAAATGAGATAAAAGATTCGTATTTTGAAGGCCAATGCAATGGGTTACAGAAATTGAAATAATTCCGATTCGTTCCAGAATTTTTTTTTCGTAGCGCTGTTATTATACAAAATATTAAAAACTTTATAGAAATATTTGTTTACGTTAATTTTGCTGGAACTTACCATATTAAAATTTGTATTATGTTTCGTCTCTTCGGGGCCACCATGAACATTTTTTTAAATACGGGCGTGTCTTTTAATTATAATTTCGAAGATATATCACATTTGGCAATTTTCATTACGTATCGCCGGAAAAATAATCATCATTCACTTTTCGCTCTACAAAAAAATCAATTTTAAGCACTAAAAGGTGTGCTTCATTACTTAGAAGCTTATTTTATGAGCAATCCAATGCATTAACTAACATGGTTAACCCAGTTCTGCTGTTAACTCAATGTTATTTAACTTTTTCTTCTAGGGTGCCTTGAAAACCAATGGACCAGTAAGGTGTCCGCCTTGCTCACCTTGTTTAAATCTTTTAGAATCTTTAGATTATTTAGAATAGAATATAATAGAATTTATTGTGTCAAATGTACAGTATTTATACAAACGCTAAGAGTTCGGCAGTGCCGTTCTTTCACTCTTCCTAAAAAACAAAACATTTTCAAAATAACAAATCATGAGATATCTAAAATCATATGCAAAATTGTTGGTGCCATATAAGCAGAGCTTCCTTCAAATTATGAGGTATTGTGTTGTAGCACCATATATTATGTGTCTTTACGTATGTTTAAATATAGATTTAACTTAGTGTTTGTTCACTTAAAAAATGTTTTTTGCAATTTAAACGAAATTGATTAAAAGTTTGTTTGCTAAGCATATCTATTGATTTATTGGTTACTATACATGCATGATATTCAAAGCAGCATTCAAATTTTGTTGTCCATGTTGAGGAATTGAGTATAACTCGGCATTTCGTATGTTAACAGAATGGGCACTGTATCTTAGTAAGGAGTATAAGTAAATAGGAGATTCAGGTCCGGTTTATCAATGCAAGGTTAACTCTTACCTAGAGGATAAATGTCAAAAAAAAACAATAGATATCTATTGTTTTGTTTGACATTTATCCTCTAATTATGAGTTAACCCTGCATTGATAAACCGGCACTTAGAGTCTATAATTTTATATAGTACGCATAACACGCATAATATAGTTACTTCAAATCTATTTTTTATTTTGAGTATACTCATATCATCATAGAGAGGAGTTATATGCTCTCTTTTGCTAATGTACGTATATGAATGAATACCTGAAACAGAAGTTTTGGAGTTTTTGAATTTTTGAATTTTGCTTATATATGTTCCTTTTAAATAATTGTAGTAGAGATTCCATAATCCATATAACTTAATATTACCGTATTCAAAAGACTGCATTTAGTTTCCTCAGATACTTATAGTTCCACAATGATTTGAACTTGAAGTAACACAAACTTAACTTTTTGTAACATGATTTTTGAAGGAGAGGTTCTGGTCAAAGACAACACGTTTACTTGACTACTTAGAGTTATTACACTATTATTTAAGGTGGGGATATGCAAGCGAGAGAGATCCAATAAGGAAATATTTATTATTTTTGGCAACTTTTTTTTAATACATACAGTGTGACCCATTTCAAACCTTAACACCCTCATTTTTTTAATACATTTATTTAACGTTGGCCTATTTCCGCTACTGAGGCCTAACACCGACGTCTGTAGACGAGCTACCCCCAACCAGGAATTTTGCCGAACCTCTTCCCTTAAGAAGAGTAGGGATCTTTTACTTGCCTAACATTTAATAGACAAGGGACCGACGGCTTTACATCCCCTCCGAAGGATGGTATATCTTCTATACAACCCTCGCCTAAGATTGTATAGCTTCCGCGCATACACTGACATACAAGCCGCTGGAAGATGTGTGAGGCGAGGACGCGGTTTCCGTTGGAATGGTCACCCATCCAAGTACTAACTGCGCCTGTCGTTGCTTTACATCGCATACCGAAGTATGTACATAGTAAAGACGCACCTACGCTCGCCTCGCATCTAACGTCCTCATAAAAGTTGTATTTATTAATCGATTTTCACCGGATTTTTTTTTTAAAATACAACACCAAAAACTACATTTTTGGACAATACGTCATATTTTATTTTTAAAAATCATGACCTACCGCAATTTTTCTAGGGACTAAAATTTAAGAAATCATATTAGCGATTCTTTTACGTAAAATCTAAACACATCCCTATATTCAGCTCTCTCCTACATGGGCATGTACCAAGTCTCATAAAAAAATACGAATTAATAAAACTTATGCAGGTTAATTATAAAATGAAAATATTAGTACGCATTTATTATTGCAGACATAGTAAATTACGGAATAAACATTAAAAACAGATACCAAAGTTAAATCTAATAATATTACTGATTAAAAAAATTAATAAGATTGGTAACAGTGTCGTACGGTAATCTGCCACTATATTTAATTTTACCCTTTTACACTTTATAACCACTTCAGCGATTTCATAAAATAATTTTTTTCAGCTTGATCATGAAACCGGTAGATAATGAGCATCAAATGATACTTTTTTAAGCTTTTTTTTAACTTGCAATGTTTGTTAAAAGCTTTTATTTAACTTGCAATGTTTGTTAGTTAGTTTGTTTAGGTCAAATCTTGCAATCAAAATTTCGATTAGTTCTAATTGAGCTAGACCTTTCAAATTTTGCACACGTGTGTAAGTCCGGTGACAATACACTTTAACATTTTCATATAAGAAAAAACAATATGGCGGCTTCAAAATGATCTCTGATTCGACTCAAAATCGATATCTAGGAGTTTTCGAGATCGCCAATTATGAATTCTTAGCCAAAATTTAGACATTCAAAATGGCGGCGCCAATATGTCGGACGACTTTTCTCATTTATGGTCCAAATCGATCAAAATCGATATCTGGGAGTTTTCGGGTTCGCCGATTACGAATTTCTAGTAAAAAATTTAGTTCAGGATGGCGGACGCCTTTACCAGTTAATATCCGATTCAACTCAAAATGATATC
Organism: Leptura quadrifasciata; assembly: GCA_963675555.1. NCBI lineage: Eukaryota > Metazoa > Arthropoda > Insecta > Coleoptera > Cerambycidae > Leptura > Leptura quadrifasciata. The sequence goes on from OY776682.1 coordinate 33,977,045, forward strand.
TGAGGGTTTTCTAAGTCACGGATTATGAATTTTTAGCCATAATTCATAAATTCAAAAAGGCGACGCCAATATGACTGACTACTTTTGTCATTTAGGTCCAAATCGATCAAAATCGATATCTGGGAGTTTTCGGGGTCACGGATTACGAATTTCTAATAAAATATTTAGTTCAAGATATCGAACGACTTTACTGTTTATGGTCCGATTCGTCTCAAAACCGATATCTGAGGATTACAGCATATCAAAAGACTAAAAAGTAAAAAATAAAATTATATGAAAAATTATTTTTAAAAAAGGCTTTTATTTAAATAAAAAAGTAGAAAATATACTTTGAAGTAAATCAAATCTATCATTTTGTTAGATTATATAATTTTTCTTATGATACAAAAGCTTGTCGCGAGCAATCTCCTTTACACAGGAATATCTCGTGACAAGCTTTTATATCATAAAAAAATTATATAATGTAACAGAATGATGGATTTGATTTACTTGAAAGTTATTGTTTTCTTTATTATACCTTAAGTTGGCCATGAAAAAGGCAATTGTAGAAATAATAAAAAAATATTGTTAACTGTCATTTAAGGTGTGCTGGTGTGAATAAGTTTTATGTGCTAAATATTTGTGAAAGTAAGTGATATTTGTTATGGAACAAATAAATTTGAGGCACAAAATTGAAATAGTTCGTCTAGTTGGTGATAATGCTCGTTCGTTAATAGAAACAGCTGATGAATTTAATGTTAGACATCCCAATGGACCAAACGTCGGTAGTACCACGGTATACAATATAAATAAAGTTTTCAATGACACAGGTGCCATATCAAAACTTATTATCAGATGCAGAAATCACTAACATTTTGTAGGTAGACATAATGATCAAATTTTGGAATATTTTCGTAATATTCCTAATTTCAGCTTAAGAAGTGCCAGTCTATATTTAAATATTCCAAGAAAAACTGTTATAAATGTCTTGTAAAGAACCATTTGAAGCCATACAAACCAAAGTTTTTGAATACTTTAGAGCCCGGAGATGAAGATAGAAGACTGGAATTTTGTTTATGGGCTCAAGGAGGATACCTCAACAATTATAATTTCATTAAAGAAATACTATATACCGACGAAGCCACTTTCACCACCAACGGTACGGTTTCATCCCAAAATTCTCGCTACTGATCAGTAAAAAATCCAAACTGGGTTATCAATTGTAAAAGACAATAATCACTCAAAGTAAATGTTTGGTGCGGGATACTCCATAATAAAATTATTGGTTTGTTCTTCTTTAAAGGAAATTTAAATAGATTCCAATTTTTTGATTTTTTGAGTAATGAATTTTCGGAAGCACTAGACAGTTTACCCATTCATGACCGAGTTAATTTAAAATTTCAGTTAGATGGATGTCCTGTACATAATGCAGCGATAGTGAGACAGTGGTTAAATAATCATTTCCCCCCATTTCCCAACAGCCCTCTAATTGAACTTCCACCTAGGTCACCGGATCTGACAAAAATGGACTTTTTTCTTTGTGGTACTATTAAGGAAAATGTATATAAATCGAGATCCCAGACAATTGAAGACCCCCAAGCTAGAATAAGTAACACATGCCTAGAAATTACCCCTACACAATTAAGAAGTGTGTCAAATGATAGTAAAAAAAGATATGAAAAATGTATTACATTGAACGGTGGTTTGGTGGAAGCTTCAAAAATTTAATTGTTTCTTTACAATCTTCATTTATTACATTACGTTTATTGATGTTAATAAAAATTTTTTTAGTGTTTCCTTGTTACAATTATTTCATGTCACTGTTATTGGTTCCATACTAATTTTGCGGTGTGATTAGCGTCATTATGTATTCATTGCTTATTGTTAACTTTGTTGTTGTTTTTGATGTTTATTACATGACTTACTATGTCTATAATAATAAATGCATACTAATGTTTTCATTTTTAAATTTATCTGCAAAAATTTAATTAATTCGTATTTTTTTATGAAATTTGATACATATCCATTTAGGCCGGAGCTGAATACAGAGATGTATTCAGATTTTACATAAAAAATCGCAAATACAATTTCTTAAATTTTAGCCCCTAGAAAAATCGCGGTAGGCCATGATTTTAAAAAACAAAATATAACGTTTTGTCCAAAAGTGCAGTTTTTGATGTCGTATTTAAAATAAACTGGTCAAAATCGATTAATAAATACAACTTTTATGAGGGTGTTAAAGTTTGAAATGAGGTGTAGCGATATGAATTTTTACTCAGTAATTTTAGTTGTTTGGCAAAATTTGTTAATTTAAAACTGCAAGACATAAAGATTGGCACTATTTTTTAAATTTAAATTCAGTGAGTTTGAAAACAACTGAAATTATGGAGTGAAAATTCATACACTGCACCTGTCATAGTTCTTCTTAGGTAGTCTTATACTTTTTTACCAATATATTTTTTTTTTTAAAAAGTTATGGTCAAAAATTGTAAATACTCGCTTATCGGATCTCTCTCTCTCTCTTGAATATGTCCACCTTAACGCGTCATCAGTTGTTTGGTAATTTTTTGTTCTACTCGTTAAAGCATTGGTGCACACTGCAACGGTTTTAGATGCATTTAGTGTTAATCCATTATCACTCGAATGTTCATAGCTGCAAATTTATATTCAGCTCACTTATGAAGTGATAAATGTTTTCAGGAGGACATGACTTGTATAATTGGCTGTCATCTGCATACAGGTGTAGGTTCCAGTTATAACCTACTATATGAGGTAGATCTGCAGTAAATATAATAAATAGTATGGGGCTCAGTATACTCCCTTGTGGCACTTTAGAGCAAATATTTATTTCTTTTGATACGTTACTGTTTAATTTAACAGTCTGATCCCTGTCACTAAGATAGCTTCTGAACCAATTTAGAACGGTGGACCTAATGCCACAATAATTCAATTTGGGCAAGAGAAGAGGATGGTTAATGGTATCAAACGCAATATCCAATATCAATACCTGTCGACTTGGTGGTATGATGGACAGTGGCGCATCCTCTCACGCAGACGGCCCGGGTTCAAAACCGGGTCACAATAAGTCATGGATGAGCGGATCTGCTGGCGTCACCATCTTTTGAAAGAGATGTAAAATTGTGGGTTCCGTGTATCTACGATATGAGCACGTTAAAGATCCCTACCCGATTTACTGTGGGGGTTCGTCAAAATTTCCAGGTTAAAGATCCCAGTGCCTATACAGACACTGATGAGCTTATCCCCTGGCGTCGGTGATTGACCTTGGTAGCGGAAATAGACCGACGTTAAATAAATAATTGAAAAATATATATCAATACCTTTAGTTAAATCATCTAATATTTTCAAATCATTTAACTAAAGGTACTGATAATTCACATGTAACATATCTTATTCTACTGGATTATTGCAACTAAGCAAATATCTAAGAGAACACTTTGCATTCAGCAGAATAGTGGACATTTTGAGCAATATTTGTAAATTGACTTGTTATTTTTGAATTTAGGTGTTTATAACTTACATAAAAATGAAAAAATAGAAGAATAAATCTACAGAAATTTAGACTAGGCTCTATTGTATTGTTTCATGATAAAATAACTTTTCTTAATTTTCATAAACAGGTGGGCGAGATCGTATATAAAATTTTCAAATTTGTCAGATTTTTCGGATTTCTCAAACTTGTAGAAGTTCAGAGAAAATTTAAACAATCGGACAATTAACTTTCTTCAGAAATGTGTATATTATTAAAATCCATGAATAGGCCCCGTACTTCGATTTATGTTTTGAATTTCAGTGTTTATAATTTACGTAATAAATAAAAAATAATAAAAGGAGATAAATAAATCCATAGATATGATTATTATTTTGCTTATCTTCCTGCTAAATGAATTTTAACTTTCATATACCGAATGAGAGCAAATAAGTACACATCCAGTATACAAATTACGTTGTATATTAATTTTATAAATATGTAACCGTACAAAAAAATTAAGTGTACGGAAGCGGAAAAAAATAATTAGTTAATTGAATATGCTGAAAATGGTAAAGTTGGTTAAAATATAAATTACGTTATAAAAAAGTAGATGATATGATTTGAATCTAAGTCACTGAATAATTCTGTTATGGCCGTAGGCAACGCAAATTTCAGCGTGGTTCACAAGCTTGTGAAAATAGCACCATAATTTTTATATAAAATTATGCAAACATGCCTCAGGGTTTCATACTAATTGCGGGGTCGCGACTTCAGCTGGAGTTTCAGTAATGAAAAAAAAACACAGGACTTATGATTTACGTTAAATTATTTTCAATTGAATTTTCAGTTTCTGACAGCCGTATCATCTCCAAAGTAATTTTTTTTATATTCATTGGTTCAAATAATTAGTACCTTTTGAAATCATTTAGACAATTAAAACGTAGAAAGAAAAATGCCAAATCCTGGTCATCAGTTAACTCGAAACAGAATTCACAATACATTACACAAAAAACCAATTTAAACATGTTATTTGTAAACGATGAGAAACAAGAAACCATGCTACATTATTTATCAAGGAATTGGCTGTGCTTGAATATATTATGATTTGTTGATTAATATTATGTTAAAAAGACAATTGCCGTAAATATTTTTTGTGGGTTACTGATTAGAAATTATATTGCTTGGAAGTTTTGATAATTTATTGAATATTTTACATTATAATGTCGCAGTTTTTCGGAAATAATTTAATATTTAGGCTAAAGAGTATAGCAGGATAAATAAATAGGTGAGTGTGTCAGAACGATATCATTATTTAACAGAATCCAGAAAAATATACGAGTTTTTACTTTTCCAGACACATAGACCGACAGACGAACATTCAGGCCCACAGATAATATTGTAACATTTGATATGAGAGTTCACAAAAACAAAAATACTACAGCATTGCGCACCTAGCAGCATTTCGTTAACCCGGCTTATATATAAATTATTATTGGAATGAGCTAGTAAACTATAACGAAAATGACAAAAGTAATAATATAGTATTATAGTATGACTCTTCAATATATTATAAATATAATTTCAACGCAATTTTACTGACTATTATTAATTGGTTTTATTGTAAAATGAATATGCTCACGATTAGAGTAGATTTAAAATAAGGCAGTTTGCCGATTATCTGATGACGTAATAGCGCATTCAATATAATGCCGACAGTGCCGCACATACGTTTTGCACAACTTTGTTGGCTCCGCCCTTCCACTAGTGCTAGTTTCTCTGCTGATTACGCTATTAGGTCATAGCCAATAGAAATTTGCGGCAATATCTAACCGTTTAAATATAGTTTAAACTTCATGATTTTTTTACTATAAGGCATTATTAAAAAAATAAAACAAAAAATACAGGTCAACTGTTTCTATGTGTAGATATTATTAAAATATTAATAAAAAAATATCTACTTACCCATTACAAATATATCAATTATATTTAAAATGTTAACTTATTCTGAAAAAGTGCAAGGAGTATCATATAGAATGGTCGACAACTATAGAAAAGCTTCTATAAATCCGAGACTAATTTTTGTACCTAGTTTTTAATAAGTCAATGCTAAATGTAGCATGTTATTGAAAGAAAGTTTTCTTAGCTTGCTATTAAAATAAATTCGGAAAAGAAGATTCAAAAATAAATGTATTTTACCTTACGCATTTTTCTGAATAGAAAATACATATGAAACATGTGTTACAACAATAAAATTCTCTTTCTCTTACCTATATAAAACTTTACGAGGGAGGTAATCAGATCTCAGATATATTTGCAGATTTTCCTGGATATTTTATATGTTTTATTCTGTTTCTCTCAGTGGCCATACACGCATGTTTAGAATGACTAGATAAAAAAATATAACGTATAGCTGATTATTTAATAATTACGTCTTATCTAGTTGATTTTAGTGACTTGTAACGCTGTGAATCAAGTATACAGTAAGCAGTATTTCATCACTATAAACCACACGTTGTGGAAAATATTGGAGTGTATTAAAATATTCAGAAAAGATTTTCGTAATATCTACTGTTGCTAAAATTGAAATTGTTATCGACAGAATAGCCAGTAATTATTCTATTTTTTTATTATTTTAGATTGTAGGACAGTAGAACTTCACTTAAAAAAAATGAAATTGAATATGCTGTTTATTTAGCAATAAATACATAAAAAAATTAACATTACAATAAAAATATACACACATATTATATACATATATTCATTAAATACTTTAACATATATGTATATCACATACATCTTTTTACGTACCATATCATTCTGTTAAAAAAAAAAATTATATTCTTAATGTCATTTGGCAATTCATTGTACATTTTTAATCCTTTATAATATAAAATATTTTGGGTAAAATTCATTCTTCTGAATTCTAAATCAAAGTCGTTAGCTCTACGTGTGCTATAATAGTGCTTATCTCTAACGTAGGAAATTTTAGAACTGAAATATTTTGGCATTAATCCTTCTCTAATTTTAAACATAAATAACAAGTGTTATACATTATTCTTTGTTTTACTGACATAAATAATAAAACATCTAACCTTATCCTAATGGGTGTTATTCTTTCACATTGTAAGACAATTCTCATTGCCCTATTCTGAAGCTCTTGTAACTGTGACAGTTCAGTTTGATTTAGAAAATATAACATGTTCCATAATATTCAAAATGAGGAGATATAATACATTTATATACAGTTATTCTTGAATACATCGATATATATATATATATATATATAAATATATATATATATATATATATATATATATATATATATATATATTGGCATATTCTAGATAAAAAATATAGTTTCTTTGCTACTTTCTTGGTAACATACTGAACATGGTTTTTAAAATTCAATTTACTATCTACTATAATAACACCCAAATACTTAATCTGTTCGACTTGATCTAGTTTTTCATTATTTATGTAAATATCTAATTGAAAGTTTGTAAGAGTTTTACTAATAATCATTACTTTTGATTTTGACGAATTAACTTTGAGACTATTACAAGCCATTCAGTTTTGTACTAAATTTAAATCCTCATTTAAATTACTTTTAATTAATTGAACATTTTTGTTTTTAGTATATAAAATAGTATCATCCGCAAACAAATTAATACTACAATTTTTAATTACTTCCTTTATACTATTGATATATAAAATGAGAAGAATGGGTCCTAGGACCGATCCTTGTGGCACTCCATATGTAGACATTTTTTCTCCAAACACACAACCACAAAACTTTGTTTTTCGAAATCTTTCTGAGATAACTCTTGAACCATTTTAACACTACTCCTTTCACACCATATGTTTCCAGTTTATCACACAACTTATCCCGATTTACTGTTTCAAAAGCCCTACGGAAATCTATAAACACCACCCCTACCCCTATTGCATTTCCTGTTTCCAAACTATCTTTACATTCCGATGTAACAAACTGTAGTGCGGTTTCACACGAGTGTCCTTTCCTAAAGGCTGACTGCTCTGAAAACATAATTCCATTATCTTCAAGATGTTTCTCAAGCTGTGCCTTCACTACAACTCTAAGACCTTCTCAAGTATATTAATTGGTCGATGTTTTTCTGCTTTTTTAGTGCCACTTACTTTTGTATTTGGAAGGACCGTGGGACGTTTTCCAATTAAGTGGGAAAATACCTGATCTTAAAGAATAGTTCACCATTTCTAGTAACACTGTTCCATTTATATAAAATGAATTCTTCAGTACACTTATATCTTCATCAGTACCAGCCTTATTAAACCTTGAACTATTTTCTTTAGACTTTCATAATTCACTGGAGTAAATGTGTCCCAGTCTCTTAAATTTTCAAACTCTGTTTCATCTGATATTACTGCCTGATTTGGATTGTCTATGCTTTCGATAATTTCTTTTATGCCATCTAGAAAGTAATCATTAAATTTGTTTGCTATAATTGTCTCATCTTCTATCATTTCAGTTCCGAAAGTTATATAGGACTGCACTAATAGGTCTGTCCATAAGATTTAGTTTTTAATTGGAAATGATAAATTTATGGGTGTTATAAACCCCTACAAAGTTTTTTAAAAAGTAGTCATTTACTTTCGGCGTTATTTGTAATATAAAATACCTCAACGCGTCGAGGTTAGTAAACGCTCCCTTGGCGTAAGTGACGTCACATGTTCGCAATGCGATATACGCTGCGATACTGTAGGTGTTGCTATAGTGATGTGGTTAATTTTGCGATTGTCATGATATTTGTCATAGTCGTATTTATCTGTGCTTTGAAAGAAAATCGAATATCATAATCACATCTACCTTCGGAAGAGTATGTAAATCTTCTTTCTGGAAACCCTCCTCCACATTTGACAACAATAAACAATCTGTATTTGATGTTCTAAATAGTAAAGGCACTGTTACTTCCGTGAATTCAAACTTTATTTTAACGAGAACGACAGTAATGACACAGAATAAACGGTGGCGCCTGCCGAGCTTGCAAGCATCTGACGTCATATGCGTTTATCTTACTGAAATAAAGCAAGCAATTTCTATGGCCGCTGCTGTTTTTCTGATTAACTTTTTTTCAGCCACAGTTCTAACATTGTAATTATTGGCTAAAAATCTTTATTTTTCACTACTTTTAATGTAAATTAATTTTTTTGTGGACAGATATATTCTTTCGGTTTGATTATATTTTTTAAGGTTTTCCACATCTCTTTTACATCATTTTTATTTCCATCTATTGCAGCTTCATAATATTTTTTCTTTGTTTTCTATATTATATCTGTCGCCTCATTTCTTTTAGTTCTACAATTTTCCCAATCAACACACAGTTTAGTAATTTTAGCTCTTTTATAATAGTAATCTCTTTGTTTAGCTAGTACTGTTATTTCATCCGCATACCATTGATTTTGACATTTCACAGTATTAATTTCATTTTTAAAGGGTGCAACAGCATCAAGGTCATTAACTACATCTTGAATAAACACGTCAACGTTATTATGGTCTTTAACATATGTTCTACTTAAATAATTTTTAAATTTGCTAATGCCGAGTTTAGACCTTCTTCTTATTTCACCTTTTTTATTAGTTGTATTTTCTTTATTATTTTTTGTCAAAACAATTAATGAACGGTCTGTAATCTTTGGTGTATCCAATACATTCACATCTATATTTTATAGTTGTGTTTGTTAAAACCAAATCAATCATTGTTGCTGAGTTTTGAGTTATTCTTGTATGAGTTGTAACTATTCGATGTAGGCCATATACAACCGCCAAATTCTTTAATCTTTTTACGTAAAATTCATCCTTACTCGAATCCAGATTAAAATCTCCCCAAAATACTGTATCATTATCAAGCACATTTTCAATATATTCTTCCAACAGTTCCAAAAACATAGCATCACTATTTGATGGTGAATGATATACTGTTGTTAGTGAAAGTCCATTTAAAACATGTACCATGTTTTATATATATGTTAGATCTGATAATCACTGTTGGTGTTTTTAAAAACTATTTTATTGATTAAAGTCACAATTGTTATATTGGTTATAATTTATACAATAATCACTTAGAACTACTTGTTGAAATTATAGAAGCGTATAGCTTATGAGGTTTAAAACAATAGAAGTTAACTTTACTAAAATACTTATGCATCTCGTATGAGGAACACTGAGTTCAACAAAATAATGCAGACTGAAGAGCGTATGTTATTCAGTCCTATTTGTAATATCTTGGGATGCTGACTTTACATTAGTGTTGATAAAATTGAATTTTGATTTCGTCTGCAGTTTTCACAGTAATCCAAAACTCGTACGTGACTTTAGAGAGTTAAAATATCATATTAAAATGATAATAAAAGAGAATATGATACAATTTATAATTTTATCAGTGACGGTGTCGTATTACCTGTGAGACTTTACTGATTAGGGACTTAACAATAATAAGATATGTACATGGTTAAAATATAATATAACATATATATTAGAATTACACCTGTTCTTGAGCTCATTGAATTACATCGTTCCATTCCATATCCAGATATACTCAATTCATGATCCTCAACATCTTCTTTCACATGGGTTTCAACCAAGCATAAAATAACTGGATTATCGGTTTTAACAAATTCTGTTATCTGATCCTTATGTGACAAATAACCCTCCATACTCATATGAACCATTCTGTTTTGTTGTACTGATTGCTATGATGTATAGTTAGTTCTGGCAGATATACTATTTTGGATCTTTTTTAGTGACGACAATCATAATAATATATGGAGTGATTTATTTGTAAATTTAAATTAAGTTTCTCATTGTTTGCTACACAGTTAATATACTTGGCATTATTATTGCAGTCTTTGATATCAAGTCCTTCTTCACCACACCGTAAACAAACCTTTTTATTTTTACATTCTTCAACTTTGTGCCTATATATACCACAATTGAAACATCTTAATACTTTAAAATGCTCATAAACATGACAGTTAGACCATCCTATATTTATTCTATCTTCTCTAGCTACCATGATGTGTCTGAAAAATTCACTGTTTACTTTTACTATTGTCATATGCTTTTTAATCATTTTTTGAGACAATTAATTCGAAGGTATTTAATTTTAGTATCTTCATTTTGCCGTAATATTATTGTTTTCAGCTCTTCCTGGTCATACTGTTTATCTAATTTCACTATTTTGATCATCGGTTGTCTTTGTCCAGGCTCTTTTATAGTGTAATTGTTTCCTATTATATTTTTTGCCGTTTCTTTTCATTTTTCTGCCATTTTTGCTATTGCATGTTACAGCTATTGATCCATTTCTTAATTTCTTCACATTAGTTATTCCTACCTGCAAAGCACTCGGATCAATTTCCTTTTGTATTACTTCTTTCATCAGTTCATTAGATTGTACACTCTTTGGCTGTATTATAACAACATCTTTTGTTAGTGCATCTCTGTATTGTGTTGGAGATGTATTATTCATGTCATTTACAGAATTCTTTATCAACAAATCTTTAACGTCAGCTAACTCACTTTTTAAATCTTCCATATCTGCTCTATTTATATTTTTTGACTTGTTTTTTGATAATTCTGCCCTCAATCTTTCTACTTCATCTTCCAGTAACACACTTCGGACAGAAAAATTTTAATGCTTTCTTTTTGAGTTCTAACACTTTTGCCTCAGATGAATTATAGCATCCACATTGTTTGCAATATTTTCTACATAAATCACATTTAAAAACACATAGACATATACAGATGTGAGTCAATCAAAACAGGCGACATACGGACTTATTATAATTTTTTCAGTTCAATTATTTTAAAAAGAGGCCTATTTTTTAAGTATGGTTACAAATAGCCATAGAGATGTACAGAGTGGGCAACTAAGAATGGCTATATCTCAGAAACCAATCGCACAAGTTTAGGGGAAAAATTACCATAAGTGACCCTGAGAAATTGCTAGAAAATATTTTCGAGTTTCTAAAATGACCGTTAGAGGGCGTAGCGAATTCTCGTAGAGAGCTGTTGAATGATATGGATACCTTAATATGTTTCGACATCTTGTGTTGTGAGAGTCTCCATTTAGTTCATAATTATTTAGGTATAATTTGACAGATTTCGATACAGAAAAAATATGAATAGATGGTACCGGCAGTAATATGTTGTTAATAAAATATTGCTTGCAGTTATCCCTTGGACCGAGTTTAAAAATAATTCTGAGCATTCTTTTTTGCAAAATAAACACCCTTTGAACATCGACACTCTGGCCCCATAATATTATATTATAGGCTAGTAATCTAACGAATAATAAACATTTAATAAATGACTGTTGTCAAAAGTAGATTTGAGTTGATTCAACGCAAAACATGCCTTATTCAGTTTCTTGCATAATTCATTAATATGGCTATCCCAACACAGCTTGCTATCCAAGTAAGTTCCTAAAAATTTTATTACTTTCGTTTGATTTAAATTTAATTCAGAAATTTGAACCACAATATCGTCAGGTAAGGCTTTTTTTGAGAAAAATATTCCATTCGGTTTTAGCTAAATTTAATATTGACATATTCTTATTGCACCATTCATAAAATTCTATCACTATGATATTGACCATGATTTGCAGTGTTTCAACATGAGCTGCTGTTACTACCATCGACGTATCATCAGCAAACATCGTTACCTTCGTTTGGGGTATATTTTTGGAAAGATCATTTATAAAGAGGAGGAAAATAAGTGGACCCAGGACCGAACCTTGCCGTACACCCATATTGACCTTATACTCTTCCGATATTACGTCTCCAACTTTTACTTTCAGTTTTCTGTCCGTTAAAAAATTTTTATCCTTTCAAGTATTGTGCCTCTGGCACCTAAGGAAAACATTTTCTGGATAGCAAACTCAATAGATATAGTGTCAAATGCTCGGGTTAAATAAAAAAAATAGTCCGATCGCGTATTTATTTTTATTCAACTCATCATAGATAGTTTGAAGAAACTGCACTGACGCTATCTTCACCAATTTACCTTTTCTGAAACCATGTTGATTATTAGATAATAATTTATTTTTTAGTTCATAACTTTATTATCGACTATTTTTTCTAGGATTTTTGATATAATGCATAGTAAGAAAATTGGCCTATAATTTTCATGATTATTTGGATCACCTTTTTTAAATATTGGCAAAACTACAGCTACTTTTAAGATTGATAGAAACTGCCCCTTTTTGAGAGATTTATTATTATATATGTTAGTGGCTCTGCAATACAATCGTAAGAACTTTTTTTGAATTTAGAAGATATTCCATTAACGCCACTTGATTTTTTATTATTTAAATCTTGCATTATATTCTGTACTTCCGAAACGATAAGAAGTTCCATGAAATGAGATTTTTCAGACATTAGTAGTGTAGTCGAATGAGATATTATTTCCAAAATAATCTTTTATATTGTCCTCGGCTACATGAGAGAAATAGTTTGCTAAATATTCTGAGACTTCTTTTGGATTTTCTGAGATTTCTCCATTTATGCTTATAGCAATATTTTCATTATTTGCCTTGATTCTGCCTAAAGTAGAGTTTACTATGTGCCAAATCTCTTGTGAGGTGTTTTTAGAATTACGAATTTTGTTTAGATTATTTTGCCTTTTATCAGATTGAATTGACTTGTTATGCATTATTTTTTTATTTTTATAATATTCTAAATATTCCGCATTTTGTGATGATTTTACTAATAGGAATAAATCCCGTAGATCAGCTCCCTGTCTAATTATTTCTGGATTTACCCATTTTTTTCATTACTTATGACAGTAATACCTTTATAATACCTATGAATTAGTGGACAAGATGAGTCCAGACATTTTAAGTCTATGACAATGAAATTTTCAAATGCTTCGTCAATGTTCTTTGTATAGATTTCAGTCTAATCAGCAGTACTTAACAAGTATTTTAATTTTTCAATATTATTATCTGAAACACATTTATAAGAAACTAATTTTCTATTTTGATTTGTTATATCCTCCTGTGGAACTGAATATCTAAATGATAAAATTTGTGCTAAGTGATCCGCAATACAAAGATCAGAAATATACGAATTGTTTTATTAGCCGTTACTCGAGTCCGAGTATAAAAATGTTACAGTCGGTAAATTGTGTACAATAAAAAACAAGTAACAGGTGTAGTTTATTGTAATTCCCATTCATCTACGGTGCACACGACTATGGCTATAGAGGCCAATTCGGGAGAGCACATGTCGACCGCAGTCAGGACAAACATAGACCTGGTTAGGTCTTGGATTCGGCCTTCTTGCAGCAACATTTCCTTGATAGCTGGCCACAACCCCTCGCCATTCGGTTCTGTCCGCTGCAAGTTGTTCCCATTGCTCGTCTGCAATACCGCAGGATTTTAGATTTTCATGGAGAACGTCTTTGAACCTCTTTCGTTGACCGCCACGCCTTCTTCTACCGCTTAGCAATTCACCATAAAGTGTACATTTAGGAAGGCGGTTATCATGCATACGATGAACGTGACCTGCCCATTTTAGGCGTGCTCTTGAAATAAGCACCTCAATTGGAAGGCTTTTTGCTCTCCTGAGTACTTCCACGTTTGATATGTGATGGAACCAACGGATTTTCATCATACTTCTGAGGTGTCTTTGCTGAAAACGTTCTAATTCTTTCACATGACGACGGTAAGTGACCCAGCTTTCACATCCATATAGCAGTGTTGGAATGACAACTGCTCTGTAGACAGCCATTTTCGTTGACAAAGCAAGGTCGTGGTTGTCAAATACTCTCTCTCTAAGACCCCAGAGTGCTCTAGATGCAGCGTTAATTCTACTGCGAATCTCGCTGTCCATGTTTGCTTTGTCATTAACAACGTTGCCTAAGTAATTGAACTGATCCACCACTTCAAGAGAATTTCCGTTAAGTGTAATGTCTATTTGGTTCACTTGATGAGGAGTTGACATAATCTTAGTCTTTCCAATGTTGATTTTAAGTCCCAAGGAATCATAGCTCTGGGCATACACATCTAAAAGTTCTTGAAGCTCTTCCGGCGTAGAGGCTAAAAGTGCACAGTCATCCGCATACTGGAGATCACAAATGAATCGTGTGCGTGTCTTCGTGAAAGCTCTAAAGCGCCCTATGTTAAAGAGACCGCCATCAAAACGGTATCTGAGACCTATTCCTCTGACTGTCAGTTTGTTGTCAACAATAATTGTTAGAGCAGTGGTAAACAAATTAAAGAGTAGGGGTGCTAGGACACATCCCTGCCTAACTCCAGTGAGGGTTTGGAAAGGTTCGGTTGCCTCATTATTATACATAACCTGGGCGTTGTTGTTTGTATGTAGACTGCGACATACTTCCACAAATTTTCTAGGGATACCTAAGCGGAACATAATTTTCCAGAGCACTTCCCTGTCCACCGAGTCAAACGCCTTGGTTAAATCAATGAAGGCCATGTGAATTTCTCCTTGATGTTCGAGTGCTTTTTCTTGAAGCTGTTTAAGTGTGAAGATTAAATCCGATGTGCCTCGGTTTGGTCTAAAGCCACTCTGTGTTTCAGGAAGTAACTTTTCCATAACAGGTGTTAGCCTATTTGCCATCGCTTTAGTGAGTATCTTCCCTCCAACAGCCAGGAGAGCTATACCCCTGTAATTTCCACAGTCCGCAGCGCTCCCTTTGTTTTTGAAGAGGTTGATTAAAAGTGTATCACGAAACTCCTGCGGAGCTTGACCACTTTCCCACACGACATCAAACAGTTTTTTGAGGTAGGGTATGAGCTCTGACGACACAGCTTTAAAGATCTCAGCTGGGAGTGAGTCGGCGCCGGGAGATTTGTTATTTTTTAGCTGCCCAATGGCGGTTAAGATCTCTTCCGTTGTTAGTGGCTTATCTAAGTCTACGAAGGTGTCGTATTGAGGGATAAGATTTATAATATCGTGATCGGCTTGACTTTGCTGGTTAAGAATGTTAGAGTAGTGTTCTTTCCATCGGGCTCTTATTTCCTGGTCTTCTTTGAGGAGATTTCCATTTAAATCTTTAATAGGGCACATATTTTTCCGACTGGGGCCGTACACTGCTTTTACTCCTTGAAAGAAATTCCTGTAGTCGTGTGAATCGGCGTACCTTTGAATTTCTCTGGCCTTGCTTGCCCACCACTCGTTCTTTATTCTTCTGATTTCGCGTTGCGTTTCATACTTAGATTGGGTAAAAGCTTCTGCTTTTGATGAGTCGTTGGGGTGGTTGATAGCGTTTTGGAAGGCAATATGTTTGCGGTCAAGAAGTTCTTGTATAAAAGCTTCATTATCATTGAACCAGTCCTCCTGTTTTTTACTTGCTACAGTGCCAAGAATTTCCTCACTCGCACTTTTTAAACTGTCTTTAATTTGTGTCCAGGTAGCAGCGACATCTACAGAATTGATTTCTTCTAGTGAACTCAAATTCTCTTGAACTTTTTGCTTTAGCTGTTCGATGGTTTGTTGGTCACGCAATTTACTAATACAGAGACGGGGTCTACGTTTTACTTGAGTTCTTCGGTGTTTGGGTCTCATAATAATTTTCATTTTAGAGACAACAGGACGATGATCGGTCCAACATTCGCTATCAATGCGCGCCTTTGTGATTTGGACGTCCTTGAGATGCTTCCTACGTACGATAACATAGTCCAGTAGATGCCAGTGACCTGATCTGGGGTGACGCCAGGTGCCTTTAAATTTATCCTTTTGTCGGAAAATGGTGTTTGTTATAACTAGATCATGTTCGGCGCATTTAGTTAGGAGTAGTTGACCGTTAGCGTTCATGTTGCCCAAACCGTTCTTGCCTATGATGCCTGGCCAGGTGTCTGCATCTCTCCCTACTCTAGCGTTAAAATCGCCAAGAATAACGAGTCGTTCCGTTTTAGGTATTCTACAGAGGGTTTCTTCCAGCTGTTGATAGAAGCTTTCCTTGGTTTCGTGACTTGCATCCAGAGTGGGAGCGTAGGCGCTTATTAGATTTACCGCGTTGCCATCTGATAGCTCATAGCGTAGCAGCATTAGACGTTCGGATAGGCCTTGTGGTACTTGTGTTAAGTTGGATACAAGTTGATTCCGAACGGCAAATCCTACTCCATGTTGTCTTCTTGAATTGGTGGGAAGACCTTTCCAATAGAAGGTGTAGTACTTTTCTGTGAGAGAGCCTTCCTCCAAAAATCGAGTTTCGCTGAGAGCTGCAACGTCAACATTGAGTCGGTGAAGTTCTCTATCTATTAGAGCAGTTCTTCTTTCAGGCCGATCGGTGCGAGTGCTGTCGTTCAAAGTACGAACATTCCAAGCGCCGTAGATGAAAGAATTAGTTTTGTTGGATTTAACTTGTCGGTGTTTTTTCGACATTCGATGAGGTGTCCCTGTGGGCACCCTCCCCCGGAGATCCGATCGGGAGGGTATTTTACCTCCGGATGATTTTGTCCCACTTGAACGCTCCATCATTTTTTAAAGCCTTAATCGACTGAAAACGAAGCTGCATACGAATTGTATGTTCCATCTGGTAAACTACATACTTGATAGTTAATACACGTTTCTGAGATGTTGCCATTTGAACTCTTAGCAATCCTCGTTGGTTCATCTAATTTCACTAGTAATTCATATGCCATGAATAAATGCTCTAATTTTTTTTTATTTAAGGAATTACTTGAGTAGTCTATGTTGAGATCCCCCATAAAATAATATGATCAAATTTTTGGTGCCAGAGAGTTAAGACATTCTGTCATATTTACAAGAAAGCGCTCCATACTACCTGCAGGAGCCCTGTAGATTGTCAAAATAGCAATATTTTTATTTTCTATTAAGATAGAAATACAAATAAGTTAAATATCCATTTCGGAGATAAATTTGTTTACGTTAATATTTGACGTTTGTTTGGGTCATCACAAAAATTGCTACGCCACCATGTTGGTGTTTGTCTAGCTCAAAATTAGGTATTTTAAAAAATTGCAACTGATCAAGTTGTATCCAAGATTCTGAGATACATAACACGTTTAATTTCTGATTTGTATTAGAAATGTCAATATTCAGAGTTTTATTTGAAATGCCCATGTCCTGTACATTTACGTGACCTATATTAAAAATATGCACATTGTTGCTTCACACATGTAATTCGTCAATACCTTCGAAAGTTACTACTTGACATCTTGCGTCCTTTGTCCCTCTTGAAAACTTGATTTGTTGGGAAACGTGAAACGGCGAACTGCAGCTCCAGCAGACCATAAATCGGGATTATCAGCCTCCTTACAATGTTAAATCGGGAAAGACACTTTGAATGATTGTCCTGTTTCTGTTTTATTCTATTCTTCACAGTTAAATTTTGTTTGTGGTGCTGTTTCCATTAGGACTTTTTTTAAAATTCATTGCAAGTTACATCAAGAGCGCAACGATATACGTGGAGATACCTTAATTTAGGAACAGTTTTCAACACCCTAGTGCTATTTTTTCCGTTACCTATTATTGGTTAATATCTGTTAACTTTGTTTATGCCTGTTTTTTTTTTGGAAATTCCCTTTAACATTTTGTCTAGTCACTTCTTTATCATTATTTACAGTTTATTGTAGTAGATCATTTTTAACTACATTCGAGTATATTTTTGGTTGCTTATCAATTATTATTTCTGATGTTGTTTTTTGATGCACATTTATTTTATCAGCTCTTATTGAGGATAATGTAGCTGAATCAGTATTTACGAGATATATATTTATATGCATCATAATTCTGAGATCATTTTGAATGTAGTTTTCCATTTTTTTTTGTATCTTCAAAAATAAAGTGGCGGGAAGATACCACAATTTTCTTTTCTTAAATGTCGATTACTGCAATTAGCCCTAACTGAATTTAACAAACTTGGTCTCGTTACAAAGGACTTTTCTTAGTCTATTGAGTGCGCTTTACGCTGTTTTCATTGATTATTATGTATATATATTTTTCGACATTACTGAGAAAAAATAACAGTTTACTAAACAAAAGCATAATTTTTTTCATTTTAAATTCAGTCATAAACATATTAACATCGCTCATTCATTTTTAGATTCAGATAAAAAGCAAAAATATAGTTTAATAGCACTTTGGGTGACCTACAATAAAAAGAAGGTACGCAATTTTCGCTAGGAACGAAAATATGGAACTTTTTACATTTAAATTGTTTTCAAATAAATAAAGCATTTATAATACGTAATTTTAACATAAAAATTGTAGTAGTTTACTTCATAGATCTTGTGAATATATAAAAATATAAATAATTAAAATTTAAAATATTTCCGTTCTAAATTAACATTTTGCAACTTTTGCAAATTCAGCAAAAAACAAAACCAAAAAAGGAAGAGATGTGGTTTAAAAAATATCAGAAAAACGCGAGGAAAAACGTGATCCGTGGGGTCGGACGAAATACGTTTCCTTAACTTCTACCCATGTCACTAATAAACTCATTGTTTCAAACATTCTAGTAAAAATTTGTATTGATTGCACCAAGCGAATTTTCGCTAGTATGTATATTGTGAACGGTTGGAAGTAAGAATTGGAAAAGTCTCCGAAAAAGCAAAAAATGTATTATTTGAAAAGAAAAAATATTCTGCTACGTTAATAAATAAGAATAATATTAGTTATCTAATTGTTCTAGTGGCGAATTTTTTTCCTCCGCGAGTGACTTTTACCGGTAGTGTTTCAAAAAACAAACTATTCCATCTAAATAAGATTTAAGAAGAACAACATTTTGTTTTTTTGTGATCTTTAAATTAACACAAAGTCTATAAAGTAAATTAGTGCAATTGTCAATTTGTTAATTTATAAATAATCAAAATCTAAAAAGTTCCATATTTCCATTCCATTAATCTTTTGCAAACAATTTTAATTTTCATTTGTAGGTCTCAAAGTCCTAGTAAGTCATGTTATTGCTTCTCATTTTATACGAAAATCCAAAAAGAAATGTTAATTTTTAATACAGGATGATTCATGAGGAGAGGGTCGTACTTTACCTAAAGACAGAGAACATTGAGGTGATCTTAAATCCCCATACAGTAATGGCTGAGGCGGCCCCGTTTTCAAAATACATGTATTATATTTTATGGAAGAATTTCCTTTTCGCCATATATCTATAATGCGTAAACGGAATCCAATGAAATTTTGTATTTTGATTACAGTGGTAATTCACCATCTAATTCGTGGGATATTAATAAAATATCAGGGCGGACCCAAAATAAAGATATTTTTAAGTTATTCCTAGAAAATAACACTCTGTACACTTTTTATAAAACATGTGACATGAAAATATTAATTTACACCTAAAAAGATACAACATCTCATAAAAAACTATTTTGGCACCATTTTATTGTTTAAAGAAAAATTAAATGGGCTAGTAGAAAATAACGAAAATGACAAAAGTATGACTATTTATTATAAATTTAATTTCAAGATAATTTTACCGACTATTATTGGTTTTATTGCTTCATTTTTTTTCTTTTACATAATATTTATTTGTGCTCTATCTGCATACCAAAAGGTAGTGCAAACAGGGAAAATAAAAATTCATCACATATACCTGGTAAAAATGGTAAAATGAACAAATCTATTTTATAATGAATGTGTAATTAATAAACTTAAGAAAATAATAAATAGTAAAGACTAACAATTTAACTACGACATAAGAAATCAGTCAAACTTACTAAATCCAATTAAATTATTTTGAATCACAGTTTATTTTCAAATAGACCACCGCCAAATTTAATACATTTTCTTGATTGATTTGTCATTTGATTTATACTTTTTCTAACAATCTCTAAATTGTTTTTAATTTCATTGCAAATCATTAATAGTTCTCCAAACTCTGGTTTGAGGAATATTTAATTCATTGCAAGAGTAATTAATTGTTACAATCATCTAGTCTTGTCATTACATTTGTTTCAAAAGTTATGGCTACCTACTTTTTAATAATCAAGTAGGTACCTGTCAAAAATCAGTTATATTGTAATTAAGAAGTATCACGTCACCACTGTTGCTTTTACTGGTTACAAGATTGTCTTGTAATGATTCTAAATCATCCGTTTACATACACGAGTAGAGAATACGCAAATATGGTTTTTATATATGGATATTGCAATAGCAATGCAAAAGCTGCTGAAGGGGAATACAGGCATCGCGTCTATTTGGAAATTGCTATGTACAAGATTATAAAACGTTTTATAGAGTATTTAGGCATCTTTCTGAAACTGGAACCGTTCTCTCAATCAAAAAAATAGAACGTCCTGTTAGGCAGACCCGGCGAGAAATAGATTTGATTTTAAATATGATTGACCAGAACCCAAAAATCAACACAAGAAGAATTGGTCAACAATTAGATATTCCTTAAACCAGAGTTTGGAGAACTATTAAAGACGAACAAATGCATCCTTATCATAACAAACTGCCCAACGATTGGTGCCAGGTGATGAAGTACTTCGGTTAACTTTTTGCCGCTGGGTTTTATCCCATAGACGAATTATGTTAAGAGTATTGTTTACCGATGAATCCCAGTTTACCCGTGATGGTATAAATAATATTCGAAATTTTCATATTTGGAGTCACGAGAATCCCCATGCAATAATCCAAAAGAATTCCCAACATAGATTTTCTGTAAATTTATGGTGTGGGATGTTCAATAATAATCTCATAGGTAATCATATTTTGAAGGTGGCTTAAATGACGAGAATTATTTAGAGTTTTTACAAAATACCCTACCAAATTCATTAAATAATGTAAACATAAGAGGAATGTAGTTTCAACATAATGGGGCTATGCTGCATTTTTCGGTATAAGTCAGTAACTATCTGAATGAACAATATCCAAATATGTGGATTGGTCGGGGTGGTCCGGTTGCATAGGCCACGAGATCACCAGAACTCGCACTCCTTGACTATTTTTTGTGGAACTGTTTAAAAACTGAGGTATATAAAGAAGAAATAACAGAGAGCAGCTGATAGCAAGAATTGCGCACTTTTGCAATGAAATTAAAAACAATTTAGAGATTGTTAGAAAAGTATAAATCAAATGACAAATCGATCAAGAAAATGTATTGAATTTAAAATAAACTGTGATTCAATATAATTTAATTGTATTTAGTAAGTTTGATTTCTTATATTGTATTTAAATGGTTAATTTTTATTATTTATTATTTCCTTAAGTTTATTAATTACACGTTCATTACAAAATATATATTTTTTTATTTTACCAGGTAAATGTGATTAATTTTTATTCTCCCTATTTGCACTACCTTTTGGTAGTGTAGATAGAGGACAAAAAATATGTAAAAGAAAAAAAAATTGAACCCTCAACAATTTAATTTTTTTGTGAAATGGTGCCAAAATATTTTTTATGATATGATGTATATTTCTAGGAGTAAATTAATATTTTCATGTCAAATATTTTATAAACAGTATACAGAGTGTTATTTTCCAGGAATAACTTAAAAATATTTTTATTCTGGGTCCAGCTCTAATATTTTACTAATATCCCAGGCATATTAGATGGTGAATGACTGCTGTAATCAAAATACAGAATTTCATTGGATTCCGTTTACGCATTACAGATATATGGCGAAAAGAAAATTCTTCCACAAAATATAATACAACCTGTATTTCGATAACGGGGCCGCTTCAGCCATTGCTGTATGGGGATTTAAGATCACCTCAATGTTCTCTATCTTTTGATAAAGTACGACCCTCTCCTCACGAATCACTGTATAAATTTTTCTTATTATAATTGAAAAATATACGTCAATACCTAGGATCTAAGATTAAATAATCTCTGCTACTGCCAAACTCACCTACATGATTAAGAATTGAATTTTCAAGTTTATAATTCGTTAAGCAAATGTTTTGACTTTAAATTTGGCACGATATTTTGCTTCAATAAGAGGCACATTTTCACGAAATATACTTAGTGAATATTGGCCTGCACTAATTTAAGATATAACAAACCGTAGTTCAAAACATAAATTGTTTAAATAATGGTCCATAGAGTCATCATTGGCTAAAATATTTTCCGCAACTTCTGCCTACCCGAACTCATTTCATTAATGAAATTCACATGTCCAGATAATTCAATTCAAAATCTAGATTCACCACTCTATTTGTGGTACTGTTATTTCAATAGTTCCCAGATACTCTTCTAATTATTTTGTGTCAATAGAGCATACAGTCAAGAGTAGATTGCTAGATAGCTGTAGTCGGAAGTTTCAAAACACATGGAAACAAAATTTCAGAAATACGACGCCATATAAATAATTTAATATGAAGCGGGTTTCCCTTGATGAAACCCTATTTCAGTTTCAGTTGTTATTTTACAATGTACAACCTAGGCAAAAACTATATACCTACGTCAGTGGTATGGAAATAAGAGAGGGTCGGAGCCAGAGCCGGAGCGGAAGCGGGGGTATGTTTAGTTTAGGGGTGGGGGGGGGTAATTAGAGTGGTGGGGGGTTAATTAGAGTGATGGGATGCAATTAGAGTGGTGGGAGGTAATTAGGGAGCGGAGCTTAGGGGGTGGTACGTGAAGAGCAGGACTTAGGAGAGGTGGTGGGGGGCAATTGCAGTGGCTGGTGGTAATTAAAGTGGTGGGAGGCAATTAGTGTGGTGGGAGGTAATTTAACTATAATTAAGGGTAATTGCAGTAACAATGGAGGTAATTGCAGTAACAATGGGGGTCATTGCAGTAACAATGGGGTAATTGCAGTAACAATAAGGGTAATTACAGTAAGAATAAAGGTAATTGCACTAAAAATAACGGTAATTGCAGCAACAATAAGCGTAATTGCAGTAACAATAAGGGTAATTACAGTAACAATAATGATAATTGCAGTAAAAGTAATGGTGATTAACGAAATTATGTCCGCCCATCCGTCTGTCTGTTTGCCCACCAGTTCGCATGTCTGCCCACCTGCTCATTGCATTGTCCTATTGCACTTTGTATTTTATTTTTACAATGTTATAACATTCATTCTTGATTATATGTCAAAGTTATAAAATTACTTTACCTGCCTTATCTTTGTACTGATTTATGAGATGAACAATTGCGACCTACCTGCCTTATCTTTATGCCAATCAGCAATTATTTTACTTGCCTTATCTTTAGGGACATCTTATGCTGATGAACCTTTTGTGTCTACCTGTCTTATCTACAATGCATTTTCATTATTTACCTTATGATCGCACTTCAAAGGTTTCAAATATATTCGATTGCGACCTACCTGCTCTATATTTATGCCGATTAA
The DNA here is from genome assembly GCA_963675555.1 of Leptura quadrifasciata. NCBI lineage: Eukaryota > Metazoa > Arthropoda > Insecta > Coleoptera > Cerambycidae > Leptura > Leptura quadrifasciata. The sequence goes on from OY776682.1 coordinate 34,000,789, forward strand.
CAATTATTTTTCCAGCCTTATCTTTAGGACATCTTACGCTGATAAACCTTTTGTGCCTACCTGTCTTATCCGCAATGCATTTTTTAAGTACCTTTTTTCATTATTTGCCTTATGATTGCACTTCAAGGGTTTGAAATATATTGTGAGCACTCCCTCTTTAACGGCTTTGGGTACAGAACATCCTGACTCCATCAAGGGTATCTTTTTTTTTATACATTTATTTAACGTCGGCCTATTTCCGCTACTGAGGCCTAACACCGACGCCTGTAGACGAGCTACCCCCAACCAGGAATTTTGCCGAACCTCTTCCCTTAAGAAGAGTAGGGATCTTTTACTTGCCTAACATTTAATAGGCAAGGTACCGACGGGTTTACATCCCCTCCGAAGGATGGTATATCTCCTATACAACCCTCGCCTAAGGTTGTATAGCTTCCGCGCATACACTGATATACAAGCCGCTGGAAGATGTGTGAGGCGAGGACGAAGGGTATCTTATGGTTTGATTTACATTATAAGATGCGGTAAGGATATTTTGTATTGTCTGCACCATAATAAAGACGACCGTTGTCCATCAGGAGAAGTCAATAAATTCACCCAACAATGTCCAAATAACGTCAGTTATGTAGCACACTTTTCCACTATCGAGTCATTCAAGCGTTCTTAGTGCAGAATTTTATCCTATGGTTGCAGATTATTTACTTCAAAGGATTGATTTGTATTATGGGAGTAGCCTGTTTTTTTATGATAAACATCTCTTCAACGGATTTATGTATTGACTATTGTGGATCTGAAAACTGTATAAAGGCATCTTGGCATTATAAGTGGGATGGATGTAAAATGCTACAAAACCTACTATTATGCTGCGGGTATTTTGGCTTGGTGTTAATTAATATTTTGTCTATTTTTTCTAGATAGCTGCAGTGTTTAAGACTACCATGTGTTGTAACATATGCAGCAATACCGACTTCAGCCCTCGTCAGAGGATTTCATACTTCTTGTATATATCAATGTAGGCAATGATAGTGTTATCCTTAACATCTAGGACCACTATTAATTAATATTGCCTGGTTAGTAAAGATATTATAGAATTCTTCAGGACGTTGTGAGAGGTTGTTATGATTGACGTGATCAAAGACCTTTTTTATATTGGTATATGTTGTATGTAATGAAAGAAATATGTGGTAAATAAAACTGGGAGGAGGTATATTTAATTTACAATACAGGGCGATATTTCATTATATTGGTGATGTTATTGGGAGCTGATTCTATATCCGGAAATATAAAGAATGGCTTCCTTGGACCAGAAATGTTTATTGAGATATGACATATAAGCTGCAATATACAGTATGTTTCCCAAATGATGTTCCAAGTCATGCCAGGCTTCCAAGTCCCCTCGGCCGAAGTTTAAGAGTAGTTAAGGGTGATAAAAAAAAATACGGACAATTAAGAGCAATTAAGTTAAGAATAAGGATATCCCGATACCTTGCATAATTAAAATTCGGCCGAGGGGAGGGCGTGTGAGACTGGCATGACTTGGAACATGACTTGAGAAACATACTGTATATTGCAGTTTATATGTCATATCTGAATAAACATTTCTGGTCCAAGGAAGCCTTTCTTTATATTTCCGGATATAGAATCAGCTCCCAATAACATTAGCAATATAATGAAATGTCGCCCTGTATAGTAAATTAAATATACCTCATTCCAGTTTTATTTACCACATATTTATTTCATTACATACAACATATACCAATATAAGAAAGGTCTTTGGTCACGTCAATCATAACATCCTCTCACAACGTCCTAAAGAATTCTTTAATATCTTTACTAACCAGGTAATCTTAATTATTCGTGGTCCTAGATGTTAAAGATATCGCTATCATTGCCTACATTGAGATATACAAGAAGTATATGATCCTCTGACGAGAGCTGAAGTCGGTATTGCTGCATATGTTACAACACATGGTAGTCTTAAACACTGCAGCTATCTAGAAAAAAATAGACAAAACATTATTTTACACAAAGCTAAAGAACCCGCAGCATAATAGCAAGTTTTGTAGCATTTTACATCCATCCCACTTATAATGCCAAGATGCCTTTATGCAGTTTTCAGATCCACAATAGTAAATACATAAATCCGTTGAAGAGATGTTTATCATAAAAAACAGGCTACTCTCATAATACAAATCAATCCTTTGAAGTAAATAATCTGCAACCAGAAGATAAAATTCTGCACTAAGAACGCTTGAATGACTCGATAGTGGATGATGTTATTTGGACATTGTTGCGTGAATTTATTGACTCCTCCCAATTGGTGACGGTCGTCTTTATTATGGTGCAGACAGTACAAAACATCCTTACCGCATCTTATAATGTAAATCAAACCATGAGATACCCTTGATGGAGTCAGGATGCTTCTGTACCCAAAGCCGTTAAAGAGGGAGCGCTCATGATATATTTCAAACCCTTGAAGTGCAATCAAGGCAAAAAATTAAAAAGTTTACTTAAAAAATGCATTGCAGATAAGACAGGTAGGCACAAAAGGTTTATCATCGTAAGATCGTAAGTCCTAAAGATAAGGCAGGCAAAATAATTGTTGATCGTCGTAAAGATAAGGCAGGTATAGTCGGGGCAAGAATTCAGGTGATGCACGTCACAGATCGACAAAATTACTATAATTATATGAACATTGATAACTGCAACATCTGCAACCCACAATACAAATAACAAAAATCTATCAACATTCGATTAATTAAAACAAAAATAGATTACAAATAATTTCTCAAATGAACTTTATTTAATAACCGGACAATGAGTTTTATAATATATATTATAGCACAATCATAATTATAATTAAATTCTGCTAATTAATTAAATAAAATTACTACGATATTAAACAACTATACAATTTTTAGTTATTTACTATTCATGGTAAGAGAAAAAACATTTACATATTTATTGTCGAGGATACCCCAAGAAATATTTTTTACATATTTCTGCAAAAAAGTGACGCGGCTGAAAACAATATTTGGCAATTTCATTAATCCTATACGTGGATTATCTTTTAGATATTTGAAACTTATTTTTTTCAATATTTTGCCCAAGCTACTCAAACTTCCTTTGTAAATGTCCCGTTCAATCAACAGTTCTGAAAGAGACTGTCTGGTAATATGTTGTTCTAAAACAATAATAAATACTTAAATAAATATTTCCATACGTTATTTTAATAAACACTTACTGTTTCTGTACATTTCATAAATAACATTTCGAATTGCTGCTTGGTCAAAGTTATCAATGTCGCATACAGGCTTTGTTGTTGGTCCAGTTCTTTAAGAGCTACCTAAAGCTTCCCCAGTCTGAATTTTTTTGGAAACGTTGCTAACAGCATTCAAACTTATGTTTAAAGCATTAGCAACTCTCTGAAATTTACTGGTTATGTTACGATATATAGTTAACTTCTAGAATTATACTTGCCTCTCTTACAGCAGTTAATGGTAACAGTGGTCCACCGGCATCACGTTCTCTCTCAAAATAATTTATTAAAGAACAAATTAATTCCTGGATACCTTTACCAAATGCATTCGGCATTATGACAGGTAACCCAAAAATATAATGCATTAATTTGTTTTCACACAATTAAATCTTGCTCCACTTATCAGAATAACCCTAATAATACAATTATATTAGTTCTGAAAAGAACTGATGGTAAATAAAACAAGGAAGCAACAATTAATTAAAAGCACCAGAGAATGAAATCAACAATAAAATAATTCGAATCAATAAAATCGACAGTAAATCGATTTAAAATATCGGTGCTTTTGTAAATTTATACTACCAACCTTTCGCGACGAAATACGATTTAATTAACTTCTATTTCTAAAAATAAGACAAAAATGCTAAGGATTATGAAGCCACATTGAACTGTACTTATTTCTGAAAAAAGCTTGGTGTAATTTGGTGTCAAGAATTACTCTTTTTAATGTAAATAATACTTAAAAATTATGTTGGCATTAAAATGTTTTCAATTACGTCACACGTGACGTGCATCGCCTGAATTCTTGCCCCGACTTTAGGTCGCAATTGTTCATCTCTTAAATCAGTATTAAGATAAGGCAGGTAAAATAATTTTGTAACTTTAGTTATATAAACAAAAATTAATGTTTCTTATAACATTATAAAAATAAAATACAAAGTGCAATAGGATAATGCAATGAGCAGGTGGGCAGACAGGCAAACAGGTGGGCAAACAGACAGACGGATGTGTGGACTTAATTGCTTTAATCACTATTATTTTTACTGCAATTATCCTTATTGTTACTGTAATTACCCTTGCCGCCCTCCCACCACTCTAATTACCCCCCACCCCTAAACTGAACATGCTCCCACTCGTGCTCCGGCTCCGACCTTCTCTCATTTCCATACTACTTACGTTCTACACTAATTAATCTTGATAATTAATCTTGTACTGATTCATAGTATGAAAAATTCATTTTATAATATTGAAACATTTGATCACATACATTGGCTCGATATAAAATAAATTTTTTTGAAAATAATTCGGCTGATTTTATTAAATAATTCATTAACACATTGAATATATCCACAACACATTTACTATATTATACGTAATAAATGGATTTTGATATTTATATCTGGAAAATATGATAAATGGATTAAAAAAAAGCAGTTGTAAAACAGACACTGATTTCTCTTGCACTCATTACAAATGCAATTAATGAATTTTAGTATGATTATTTTATCGCAAATATCTGGACTATATTGATAGTAAATACAATTAATAACCCGTGTAAATTCATTTTCTGTATATATACATCCATTCATTCATTCATTCATATACATAGGATTTATATGGAATGTAAAATATATACCATTACTTTTATTATTTGCTAGAAAAAAGTTTATTGAATTAATTGCTTTATTGTAATGAATTTCATATTTTGTCAATTATTATTTGTGATGGAAATTATTTTATGGCTTTTATAAGATAGCTCATTTAAACAAATACAATAGACATGTTTCCAATCCGCCTGATTTTCTAAAGATATTATCGAATGTTCAGATCAATAATATTAATATTAATAATGATATATTATATTATTATGTCGTGTTAAAATTAATTATTACAAGGAAGACCGAAATGAAATACTCCTGAGTCTTAAAATAAATACATATATAAAATATATATGGTATTCTACTATCATTGACCCATTCCAACTATTTTAGTAACGAAATATATAATATTCATTTATAAGAAATAAATAGCGTTTAATTAAATTTATTTGGAAAAATACAGAAATGCAGTCCTAACAATCACAGTTGAACATAAATTCATGAAAAATAATTTAATTCATAAAATAATTTCCGTAGCATATTAAAATTACATTATTATATATATTTATTATTATTTAACGTTCTAAATCAAAACTTTTTAAATAACAACACTTGTAACAAAATTAAATCAAAATTAAAATATTTACAATTACTTAATAACAAAAATTACAAGTATTGTACAATGTGTCCTCCCCCATGAGCTAGCTATACATTATCTTGCTCGACATTCTGTCTCTCAAATGACCTTTTCCAACAATTATAGTATTGAATATTCTATTTTCTAGATTTCCTAATAAATGTCAAAACCGGTTTCCCGTACACTTTATCCTTGAGATATCCCCATAAATAATAGTAAAAATAGTTGAGTTGCTATCACTTGTTCACCATACGTCTCAGTAAGATGATTTAAAACAATTCTGCTTTTGTGACAAATAAAACAACCTCTTGAGGTTCCTAATATCTTTTATAGTTTTCGAGATATCTAAAAAATGGAAAATTTAAAATTTTCGTTTTTTCATTTTCTGTTCTTATTTAACAAAATATCAAAAAATCTATTTAGGTTTCTTATTAGGTGTTAATGTAGCTATAACTCTGTATAATCAGATATTAAATAAAAAGTTTCGTTTAAGCTGGGCCACCGGTAACTTTTTTTAAATACGGCCATGTTTTTTTTGTATGATTTGTCATTGTCAATATTAACGTATTTGGTTAAATACGGCACTGGATTATCGCAAAAAGAACATTTGAATTAATACTATGTACTATTTACTCCAAAGATAATAACAAAATGTAATACTTGTTTAATCTATTTAAAAAAATAATAATTTATAAAAACTGTTCAAATTGTCCACCAATATTCTCGATACAAAGACATATAAGCTGTGAAAAACAAATGCAGTACTGACTGTCATAACAATTTGTTATCCCTCTAATTGTGACGTTTTTTAAATAACTGGATTATTGTTCAAGATTATTTGTTACCAATTTTTAGTCATTTTTATTATCTAAGTGTCTCTGTTCAATATGGTGTGTTTTTCTGATAGTGAAAAAAAAAGATATGTACGATGTGTACATCAAAAGTTTAAATGTTTCCTAGGCTGTTCAAGAATATTCTCGTTTGTATCCCGACAGACATAACCCTTCAAGAAAATATTTTTATATTGTGTCAAAGAATTTAACTGGAATAGGCAGCGTTGCAAAAAAATGAGGAAAGTATTATTGCAGGAATACTCTTCTAGCAAGATAGCATCTGTATGTGGAATAACGGCAAGTGGTGTTCAAAGAATTTTAAAAAAACATAAATATCATGATTTTAAATTTAAAACTGTACAGACATTGCATCCAGTTGACCAATACAGAAGATTCACTTTTTGCAATTGATTCAGAAGAAACTTAAATGCCAATCAGTGTTTTCATAATAAGATCTTATGGTCAGACGAAGCAACGTTTACAAATTGCGGAGTCTTTAATAGGAGGAATAAACATTTCTATGCCACCGTTAATCCTTACCTTACCCAAGAAGTAAAACATCAGATACAATACTCCATCAATTTATGGTGTGGTTTAATTGGAAACACTCTAATTAGGCCCAAATTTATAGAGGGTAATTTAAATAGTACTTGAATTTATTAGAAGTTGTTGACGAATTGCGTCTTGCAGTTTTCAAAATTCTAATAGGTTTATGCAAGATGGATGTGGGCCACATAGTTCAATAGTCGTCCGAACATCTTTGAATATGCGGTTACATCGAAGGTGGTTGGGCACCGATGGACCTATAAGGTCGCTCTCTTTGTTGTTCTTTGTTTAAATCCCTTGGACTATTTTTTATGGGGTATTCAAAAAATAAAGTTTACTACAAAGCAATAGTAGACCAATTGCGTCAAAGAATTATTGACGCTTTTAATGACATAACTCCAGATATGGTAGCTAATGCCACAGCATAAATGCCAGCGAGAACACACATGTATATCGAGAAGAACGGTGCACAATTTGAACAGTTTTTATAAATTATTATTTGTACTAAATTAAACAAGCGTTACATTTTGTTATTATTGATGAAATAAATAATACATAGTATTAATTCAAATGTCCTTTTTTACGATAATTCAGTGCCGTATTCAGCTACATACGTTATTAATGGTTTAAAAGCAGCACAACGCTCTATTTTCAATATCCTTGATGATAGCAGTATTGACAATGACAAATCATACAAAAAAATACAGGGTCGCATTTAAAAAAAAATTTCTGGTGGTCCAGCTTAAACAATACCTTTTATTTAATATCTGATTATACAGAGTTATAGCTACATTAACATCTAATAAGAAACTTAAATAGACTTTTTTGATATTTTGTTAAATAAGGACAAAAAAGTAAAAAACGAAAATCTTAAATTTTCCATTTTTAAGATATCTCGAAAACTATAAAAGATATTAGGAACCTCAACAGGTCGTTTTTTTTGTCCCGAAATTGCGCAACTTCTTCCCAATTTAATCTTTCCCGTCTCCTTATGTACTTTACGAAATACCAATACTGTCCCTGTGAATTAGTCGGGACCCTGTATACTATTGTTACAATACTTAACCGAAAGTTTCAATTAGAAAACTGTCATATCGATTATTTTGTTTCTCTTTTAAAGTGCAAAGGTAAATAATACAATTTTCATTTTATTCATTGAGGAGACCATTTTGGTATGCGTATTTACATAAGTTATCGAGTAAAAGATGATAACTGCCCGAAAACACTTCTCTTATTAGTTTTCGCCAAACAGTTAAAAGGGGTCAAATATTCTAACAATACAAACATTGTAAGCTTATTGTATATATTTAATAATAGACATCGTTCTGTTTAAACAGCCAGATTAGATAATAGATTACTTTTATAGGAGATATTCAAAACAAATATTTTTATGGTTCGCAAATAATTGTTCGCAGGATGTGTAATAAATATACTTTCTCATTAGTGTCATTTAGATGCCTGTAAAAAATTTAAATTTTGCTTATACTTACATAAAATAATAATATAAGTCAATAATCCTTATCTATCAATCATGATTTTTGGTAGTAATGTATACTGTATTTCTTTAAAATCTTTAAATTACATGTACATAAATTATATACATTTGTACAAAAATATGGATGGATGCTCATTCTATAAAGGGTTATTCAGCATTTTTATTTTATATTTATGGAGACCACCTGACAAAAAAATAAGTCTACTAACTGCCCGATTTAATTGATTTATTCTTCATGCCATTTGAAGCTGTGACATTGAATATTAGTTTCAGTGTTATTGAGTATTATCCAGAAAATCACGAGATATGTCAATAACATTTTATTAAGGTTTTCTGCTTTGTCAAATCTTCTCATTCTATTAATAAAAGAGAAATACGCTAGTTCAAATCGGAAATGACATATTTTTAGCTTGATACGAGATCATAACGTATTAATGTCATTTCTAAAAAAATCGTGTTTTCTCTAGCGGAACAAAATCACCAACGAAATTTCCCTGGTTTATTTTTACATAAACATATAGGTGCGATACACGAAAATATAAAAGTATGTGATAATATACCATTAAGAGTAAAATGAGATCATCATCTGCCACGTCGCGCGTGTTCTGCGCGTACTTCTTCCTAATGCAGTATATAATTATTATTTTCTCACATAATAATTGAGGTTCAGACGGGCGAAAGAAATCAAATGAAAAAAAAAATTACGATAATTTTAGATAGTTTCTTGAATGCTCGTGGATCTTAAAGACTTTAGTATGGCTAATGTCTAACATAGTGTACTTTGGATCTGAAATAAAACTCGCCTTTCAATGCTGTTAAGTTACTGTTACACGGGCAACTTTTACAGCACTTAATTGCTCGGAGACTACCGCCAAACTTAGCATCCAAGCAAATAATTACTGTAAAAATTGCTCTTCTAGTAGTGCTTCTTCATTGTTCTATTAACTGCTCCACTAGGTCCGGCGATAATCGCCGAGCAATAATTGCTGTAAAAATTGTCCATGTAACAGCACCTTTGAAATCAGTTATTGTTGCAACATTTGTTGTGTTTATGTATTGTGTTAAATAAGTGAAAATGTGTGATTCTGAAACGACGCAATTTTTTTTAAATAAATAATAAATAACACCACAGGTATTTACTAGAAATGAATGAACTATGTTGCTGGTTTATTTATAACGATATCAAATCGAATGCAACCGACAAAAAACTACTATCAGTAGACTGATGCGAAATTAAGCAGCGACGAACAATCCTTTATTATTAGAAGACACAGAAATTAATGCATTAGCTGTGGTAGAGTACGATCATAACATATCTATTAGACCAATAGAATCCGAATTTGGCATAAATAAGAAGTCGGCTAGGAAAACTTTGAAGAAACATGGAATCAAAGCTTTCAGATATCAATTATCTATGTCAGCATTTATACGAAAATAATAATAATAACAATAATATTTATTGTCTCTTAGATCATACAAGAAAATGACATAGAGAAGTCAAAATCGAACAAAATTTTGTAATATAATGTCAATATAAAGTTTCCAATGTAAATTATGCACAATAAATATAGTGAAATGAAAATACAATAAATAAAATTTTTTTTACACAAACAAATACGAGTTTATTACAGAATAACTACAGTTAAAACACATGATTTAAAAAGTCAGTTACGGTATAAAATAATAATCTTGCAGTAAAAGTATAACAGCATTTTTAAACGATTTAATGGTGATGGTAATTGTTTCAATATAATCTGGTAATTTATTGGATAATTTTATTCCGATATATCTTTTGACTCTTATATACAGATAAGTTGTTAATATGAACTAAAAAATCGATCTGATTACGTGTTATATAATTGTTGTTTTTTAAAAACTTATTGTAGTGAAATTTTACCAATAAAACAATTTCAACAATATAAACAAATGTCACTAGTAAAATTTTTAATTCTTTTAAATACATTTCTACAAACAATATCAATATGATGAAAAGAGCTCCAAACAATGGACTCAATTAGCTGTGACGTCACAATGTATGCAACCAAACATACTACTGTCATAGAAATTTTGATTCTGTAGAATAACATGGGAATTAGAGCCTTATTACCTTGTTCATAAAGGCTATAAACTATGATGCTAAGACATTGCTATACATTTCATTGCATTTTTCGAAGAAATATTTAAGAAGTTCCAGTGCCAATCTTATATAACATATGTGTTAAAATATACAGAGTTACCCAGACAGTACTTTTCCACAGTTTTAAAAATAAAATTCTGAAATTTCGGAAATGAAGTATAGGTATCAATGACCACATTTTGACCATTCGGTGATATAAAAAATCACTTCCGGTATGACCGGATATTGACACAACTTTCTTATTTTAAATAGCACCCTGTATATTTAAGTCATTTTTCTCATAAAGTCCAACGCTTTTTTGAGATTTAAAATCGGATGAAAAGTAACCTTGGAAATGGCATCTATTTGCTATTTCTAGTTGGCTTAGGTAGGAACAAATTTAAAAATTTCGAAGTAGACTTTGAATTTTAATAAATGGATATTTCTCAAGAAATTAAATGTAAAATTGGCCTATTTTGTTCATTTGTTTGGATTTAGAAATGTTTTCTCCATTTTTCCATATCATGTAAATTCAATTTGTCAGAAATTTTTCAAATAGTACCCTGTATGTTTTATTTTTTTATCAGGTAGAGTGGTAAATTAGCTTTAGACTGTTTTTTCCCGATTAAAAATTGATTATAAATTAAAATAAATATTAAGCTTTTTGTACAAGCGTTTTGAATTATGTGTCCATATCTTGCAGTAAGCTATGAAAAACAGATGAGTTATTTGTACTTAGAGAAAATTTATTTTGATGAATATAACAAAGATTTTGTTGAATCATTAACAAAAAAACAAACATTCACACAATCTAAACCAATTTATAAGTTATGATGCCTTAATAAAATAAAATAAATTCACTCAGGGAAATGTTCAATATTTTGAAGTTAATAATTATAAGACTGAAAATAATAAAAGTAATAAACAAAAAATTGCAGCAACACTAGCAAAAATGATTATGAATAATAACAGTGCGATACATAAAGCACTAATATTTGTGCCCATAACAAGAAATGATAGTGAAACCCAAAAGTGTGCACTATTTTCTGACACCATAGTAAATGCGTGCGTAAATAATAATCTGCCAGAGAATGACTATTGCAATATAGCGAGACACACAGGCGTATCAACTGGCGAGTCAATTAATATAATCTCAAATATAATGTTAAATTCTACCGACTCCTTCAATGACGCACATGTAAATTTTTTATACCCAAGATTGTCTCAACTGGAACTCCTCACATAGGAACAGTAACGGGACAAGTGATAAACCTGGTGTTAAACAAAGAACGGATATCTATAAGTTAAATTGTTTTTATATAAATATCCAAAGTATAACCAATAAAGTAAATGATATTGAGTATTTTCTAAATATAAACAAAATTGATATTTTGTGTTTAACAGAAATATGGGTATCTGAGTCGGAAATTCAAAATGTTATCATACCTAATTATAAACTTGCTTCATATTATTGTAGAAAAGTAGCTAGTCATGGTGGTGGTGTATGTTTTTTTGTTAGGGACGAGCTCTCCATAAAAAGTAGGGAAGTTAATAAATGTTGTGTAGAGGTGCATGCTGAGTTTGCCCTAGTAGAGTTAATGAAAGAAAATATTTATTTATTATATACATATGGGTCACCCATGGGAGAGACGGATATCTATTTTAGTGCTCTTGAATTAATGTAATGGAGACTATACCTACAAATAAACAAATAGTTGTTGTTGGAGATTTCAACTTAAATTTTAACATTCTCGACAATATGGTTGTAAATGAATGTAAAAATATATTTTTGTCTTATAATTTGGAAGAAAAATTTTTTGAGAATACTAGAATAACGAATACTAGTGCTACTAAAATAGATAATCTGTTTACGAATTTGGGCTGTGATGATATAGCTTTGAAAGTAGTTCAACCTCATATGTCAGATCACAAAGGAATTCTTTTTGATATACATATATCTGCCAAAAAAAATGAATATATTTTGTGTAGACCAATGACAGAAAATAGGAAAAGAAAGTTTGTTGAATGTGTAATAGACATAAATTGGAATTGCTTTTATGAGAAAAAAAATCCCAATGATTGTGCTAACTTCCTTGTTCAAACAATATCTTCTTTGTACAATGTTTTGAAGAGAAGTTAATAAAAAAGTCCAGCTTTGAAAAGAATAATTTCGTCTGTGATAGTAACATACTGCAATTAAAAAATACATTAGATGCAGTTCACATAGTTGCTTGTTCAACTAAAAATAAAAATGATATGCAAGTGTATAATATATTTAAAAAGAATTACAAAGATGAAATTAAGCAAGCTAAGTTAAGGGCAAATGATGAAAAAATTCTCATGTCCTGTAATAAACAAAAAGCTGCTTGGGAAATAATTAATAATAACAGAGAAAATAAAAAAAAATAGAAACATCAAATCTGACAGCAAATGAATTTTCGGATTATTTCCTAGAGGTCATAAGCAATTTAATGTGTAAATTTGATAAAGTTGATGGAACTAAGTTCACAGAATTTTTAAATAAAGTGCCGAAACTAAACAAATCTTTTTATCCGTTTCCAGTGTGTGACTTGGAAATTAAAAAAGTTATATCTGAGCTAAAGAATAGCAAAGCTAAAGATGTATTTAATCTCAATAGTGAAGTTCTGAAATTAGTTAGTGATGTTCTTGCTAAGCCTATTGCTCACTTAATAAACTTATGTATTGAATGTGGAATTTATCCTGATATTTTCAAAAAATCACAAGTTACTCCTGTATATAAAAAAGGTAACTTTAATAATACTGATAGCTATAGGCCTATATCAATTATTCCTATTATCTCTAAGATATTTGAAATTATTCTAAAAAACAGAGTCTTGGAATTTTTTTAAAAGAACAAATTACTAACTGATGCCCAATTTGGGTACAGACCGGCAAGGTCTACTATTGATGCGATCTGTGAAATGTATGAAATTGTTATAGAAGCTTTTGAAGAACGCAAATTTTGCACTGCTAAATTTTATGACATGTCTAAGGCTTTTGATACTGTGAACCACGAGGTACTTGTGCAAAAATTAGAATACTATGGTATAAGAGGAAACGCCTTAAATTTATTAAAATCTTACCTTGGTGGCTGTCAACAATGTGTCAAGTTTAATGGTAACGTATCACAATTCTCTAAAGTCGATTATGGTGTGCCACAGGGATCTGTCCTTGGCCCGGTGTTATTTATTATTTATATTAACGATATGTCTTTCAACTTAGCTTCCGAAGTGGTACCAATACTGTATGCTGATGATGCCACATTTCTACTTAGCAACGAATTATCACAAAATCTACACCAAAACATCACAGAATCGAATAATTTGATAGTAGACTGGTCGGAAAGTAATTATCTCACCATAAATGAGGATAAGACTAACACTTTAAATTTTTCAACAAAAAAATGTATTACCAACAACGAACCAGTAAAACTACTTGGAGTGTACTTAGACACTACTTTAAATTTTCAGCCACACATTGAGCAGCTATCTAAACGACTATCGACCGGCATATATATAATAAGACAACTTAGTCACAAAACTACATTGAACTGCTTAAGAATTGTTTACTTTGCTATTTTTCACAGCATAATGACGTATGGAGTAATTCTATGGGGTGGATCAAGTCATACAATAAAAAATTTTAAATTACAAAAAAAAAGCTGTTAGAATTATGGCACAAGCTAAATATGATGACCATTGCAAACCAATTTTTAAACACCTGAATATACTACCCCTACCATCTTGTTTTATTTATGAATGTTTATCTTATATAAAAAAACTACCTGATGAGAACAAAGTGACTAAACAGGGGGACATACACTGCCATGACACTAGGAGTAAAACAAAATTAAGACTACCCAAGTTTAGGTTATCAACATCGCAGCATACCTACTTATATTTGTCTTATAGATTTTTTAATGTGTTACCTGACGCCTTAAAACATCCGGAAATGAACACAAATAAATTTAAACATAAGATTAAGAATATTCTTTTACAAAATTGCTTTTACACACATGATGAGTATTTTGATTATTTTGACTCACTGTCAAATGTTTCATCAGTCTAAGGAGATACACACTCTGTCTCTTCATTTAATATCATCTACATTCAGAAATTCTATGTTTATATACAATATTTTTAAATTGTCTCTTTTTTATGTTTTATTCTTATTCTTTTTAAATGTTTATTTTGACATACACCTACCATGATAGGTGGAAAATATGTGATTATATTTTCTGTAATTTTTTGTTATACACCCAATGTGATCTTTCGTTATATACAATATTTTTTTTTGTCTTTGTTCTTTTTGTTTTTGTAAATTGTTTTTTTTTTATTATATTAATTACCTAGCTCTATCAGTAGATATTACTCGGTTGTCAAATTTTACACTGAGGTAATTTCCCACAAAACTAGCATTATGCGGTGGTTCTCCATCTTGTTGGAAGTACATATTTCTGAAATCTTCCAAGGAAAGTTCATACAGTTCGTTTTCTATTTCATTTTGCAAAAAACTTAAGTAACGCACGCCGGTTAGTGGTCCAGAAAATAGTATGGGACCGATAATTTTTGTACCGAATATTCCAGTCCACATATTCACTCCAAATCTATCCTTATGGTTGCCCTCAAATATTTCGTGTAAATTTTCTTTAGACCATAATGTAGAATATGTCTATTGTATATGCTATTATTCGTAAAACGAGATTCATCACTAAATAAAATTCTATTGTTTATGTATACGTGTTAGGGGCGAGCGTATATGCGTCTTCATTATGTACATACTTCACATATCTTTCAGCGGCTTGTATATCAGTGTATGCGCGGAAGCTGTGCAACCTTAGGCGAGGGTTGTATAGGTGATATACCATCCTTCGGAGGGGATGTAAAGCTGTCGGTCCCTTGTCTATTAAATGTTAGGCAAATGAAAGATCCCTACTCTTCTTAAGGGAAGAGGTTCAGCAAAATTCCTAGTTGGGGGTAGCTCGTCTACAGGCGTCGGTGATAGGCCTCAGTAGCTGAAATAGACCGACGTTAAATAAATGTTAATAAAAAAGTATACGTGTTGAGTAAACCAATTACGAAAGATCAATCTTCCATCGTTTTCATATAATTCTTGATGCAATTGGTATTTGTAGCATTTAAAACCATGTTTTTTAAATATACGTCTTACTGTCTCACGGCCAATATCTATCTCCTTTGCTAGCTCTCTTGTAGAAGCATTTGGGTACATATGTGTGTAAGCCAATACATTTGTCTCAATTTCTTCGCTTACTATAAATCGGTCCTCTGCCACCTAAATATTTTCTGCATTTCAGAATTACTCTTCTAGAATTTTAAAATACTGACGCTATGACTGACGACGATCGGGATATCTTTCATAATTTAGACGTGCGGCCGCATGGGCATTTTTCTGACATTCGCCGTAAATTAAAAGTAAATCTACCTATTCATTTTGTTTATATTGCATCGAAACTGTATCTTATTTTGAATAAAGCACCTAATTATAAATTTACAAATAATAAATACGCCTCTATTTCACCCAACAATAACGTTATGACAGATGATGGCGTGCAAATTTTCATCTGCTTTTCATGGCTTACTGCAAGATATGGACACAATTCGAAACGCTTCTACAAAAAGCTTAATATTTATTTTAATTTAAATTCAATTTTTAATCGGGAATAACTAGTCTAAAGCAAATTTACTACTCTATATGATAAAAAAATAAAACATTCAGGGTATATTATTTCAAAGATTTCTAAATCCAAAGAAATGAACAAAGTGGGTCAATTTTACATTTAATTTGTTGAGAAATACCCTTTTATTCAAATTCAAAGTCTACTTCGAAATTTTTTAAATTTGTTCCTGAATTCCAAAGCCAACTAGAAATAGCAAATAAGTGCCATTTCCAAGGTTATTTTTCTTCCAATTTTAAATATGGAAAAAGCCTTGGAAAGATAAATTACAGCTTTATGAGGAAAGTGACTTAAATATACAGGGTGCCATTTAAAATAGTGATTTTAGTGATTTCTTTACCACCGAATTGTCAAAATGTGGCCATTGATACCTATCTTTGATTTCCCAAATTTTAGAATTGTATTTTTAAAACTGTAGAAAAAAGTGAGGGGTATAAACCTTTAATTTTATTTTAATAATGCCAGATATAAGACACCAGCAGTTTTCTCCAATGAGAATGAAGAACGTGAAAATTTAAATTATGTGGGCGGAAAGCAATGCAATTGTAACTAACTTCAATACTCTTGTTTGATTTAACATTTACGGTTCGTGGCCTAATATTTCTTTCTCTAATATAATTTTGTATTCTTTTTAAATTGTTTGAACTATGGGTTTATGTTTTGTTCCTGAATATGATCATACTAATGAAAGCGGATGTAAAATGTTTAATTTTACAAAAGAATGTCAAGTTAAAAGAAAAGTGGGTAGGTTAGGGTTATTTATATTTTACTTTATTATAGAGTTTTCTAATAGTATAATGTTGATTTACAGTTAAGGGCAAGGCAGTACAAATTGTATAGAAGAAGCATATCTTTCATAATAACTTATTTATTCGTTAGGCAAATCTCGTGGCCATCCGGTATATTATATTGCAAAGATGTCAGTGACGAAAGGGGAAAAGCTTAATGTAAATTACGATAAACTGGTAAAACATTTTTTTAGGTATTAAGGTGCTCCTAAAGATTACCGATAAATATCCCAACACCGACTGTCAACAGATTTTGTAATACTAAACATTTGAGGATATGTGATATACTTCAAAGATAATTCTAACATTCCTATTATTTCAAGGTTATATTTCACAAAATACACAACAATATTTCTTTAAATAAATAACGTAAGACTTATTTAGGATGTTTTTGTATTAACTACTGTAAAAAGTTATTATTTTTACAGTTTAAACACAATGTTTACCCATGATGCTCTGTAAATTCTTATCTAGATTAATTTCCTATAAAATTGTCTGGCAAATGTTTTTACACTCACCTATAATAAAAGACACAGATATAGTAAATATCAGAAGCATATGTTATTTTTATGTGTTGGAAAATTTTCATTTTTTGTGCACTAGATAGGTATAAAGCATAGTGTTAACGAATGTGTAGATTTTTAATAATTGTAAATCCAACAGATTCTAGGATTGAAATACATACCGTATTTTGGGACACCAAGCCCTGAATGATTTAGTATTTTTCTCCAGTATCCTGGTGGAGTGTTAATGGATCATAAAGAATATTCGTCCATATTAGGATGTGTCTATTTTAATCTGTGTGAGAACGCATAAAAAATCCCTCTGCTGCTATTTTAATATACCGGGTGACACAGGCTAATGGCTCACACTATATGTCCTTTATTTTTTAACTTATCCATTTGAAATTTTGGGTGCATAAACTACCTGTAAAACTGTATTTTGGACATAATAACGGTATAAGGTTTCGGGTTTACCCGGATATGACAGCAACTTTCGGTTTTTAAATGGAACACCCTGTATATTTTCACACATTTGGATTCAAGACAACATTCTGAGTATACCATGAGACTTTTGAGTAGATATTCAGTTGTTTTAAGCATTTTAAGGTATTCCTCTAGAGTGTTTTGGAATACCAAAATTTGTTCTACAGCAGGTAAAGTTCATGGGAGAAATATAATTTCTCGTTCAATTTTATTAATAGTCGGTATTTTTTTTTTTTTTATTAGCCGTTACTCGAGTCCGAGTATAAAAATGTTACAGTCGATAAATTGTGTACAATAAAAAACAAGTAAAAGGTGTAGTCTATTGTAATTCCCATTCATCTACGGTGCACACGACTATGGCTATAGAGGCCAATTCGGGAGAGCACATGTCGACCGCAGTCAGGACAAACATAGACCTGGTTAGGTCTTGGATTCGGCCTTCTTGCAGCAACATTTCCTTGATAGCTGGCCACAACCCCTCGCCATTCGGTTCTGTCCGCTGCAAGTTGTTCCCATTGCTCGTCTGCAATACCGCAGGATTTTAGATTTTCATGGAGGGCGTCTTTGAACCTCTTTCGTTGACCGCCACGCCTTCTTCTACCGCTTAGCAATTCACCATAAAGTGTACATTTAGGAAGGCGGTTATCATGCATACGATGAACGTGACCTGCCCATCTTAGGCGTGCTCTTGAAATAAGCACCTCAATTGGAAGGCTGTTTGCTCTCCTGAGTACTTCCACGTTTGATATGTGATGGAACCAACGGATTTTCATCATACTTCTGAGGTGTCTTTGCTGAAAACGTTCTAACTCTTTCACATGACGACGGTAAGTGACCCAGCTTTCACATCCATATAGCAGTGTTGGAATGACAACTGCTCTGTAGACAGCCATTTTCGTTGACAAAGCAAGGTCGTGGTTGTCAAATACTCTCTCTCTAAGTCCCCAGAGTGCTCTAGATGCAGCGTTAATTCTATTGCGAATCTCGCTGTCCATGTTTGCTTTGTCATTAACAACGTTGCCTAAGTAATTGAACTGATCCACCACTTCAAGAGAATTTCCGTTAAGTGTAATGTCTATTTGGTTCACTTGATGAGGAGTTGACGTAATCTTAGTCTTTGCAATGTTCTTGAAGCTCTTCCGGCGTAGAGGCTAAAAGTGCACAGTCATCCGCATACTGGAGATCACAAATGAATCGTGTACGTGTCTTCGTGAAAGCTCTAAAGCGCCCTATGTTAAAGAGACCGCCATCAAAACGGTATCTGAGACCTATTCCTCTGACTGTCAGTTTGTTGTCAACAATAATTGTTAGAGCAGTGGTAAACAAATTAAAGAGTAGGGGTGCCAGGACACATCCCTGCCTAACTCCAGTGAGGGTTTGGAAAGGTTCGGTTGCCTCATTATTATACATAACCTGGGCGTTGTTGTTTGTATGTAGACTGCGACATACTTCCACAAATTTTCTAGGGATACCTAAGCGGAACATAATTTTCCAGAGCACTTCCCTGTCCACCGAGTCAAACGCCTTGGTTAAATCAACGAAGGCCATGTGAATTTCTCCTTGATGTTCGAGTGCTTTTTCTTGAAGCTGTTTAAGTGTGAAGATCAAATCCGATGTACCTCGGTTTGGTCTAAAGCCACTCTGTGTTTCAGGAAGTAACTTTTCCATAACAGGTGTTAGCCTATTTGCCATCGCTTTAGTGAGTATCTTCCCTCCAACAGCCAGGAGAGCTATACCCCTGTAATTTCCACACTCCGCAGCGCTCCCTTTGTTTTTGAAGAGGTTGATTAAAAGTGTATCACGAAACTCCTGCGGAGCTTGACCACTTTCCCACACGACATCAAACAGTTTTTTGAGGTAGGGTATGAGCTCTGACGACACAGCTTTAAAGATCTCAGCTGGGAGTGAGTCGGCGCCGGGAGATTTGTTATTTTTTAGCTGCCCAATGGCGGTTAAGATCTCTTCCGTTGTTAGTGGTTTATCTAAGTCTTCGAAGGTGTCATATTGAGGGATAAGATTTATAATATCGTGATCTGCTTGACTTTGCTGGTTAAGAATGTTAGAGTAGTGTTCTTTCCAGCGGGCTCTTATTTCCTGGTCTTCTTTGAGGAGATTTCCATTTAAATCTTTAATAGGACACATATTTTTCCGACTGGGGCCGTACACTGCTTTTACTCCTTGAAAGAAATTCCTGTAGTCGTGTGAATCGGCGTACCTTTGAATTTCTCTGGCCTTGCTTGCCCACCACTCGTTCTTTATTCTTCTGATTTCGCGTTGCGTTTCATACTTAGATTGGGTAAAAGCTTCTGCTTTTGATGAGTCGTTGGGGTGGTTGACAGCGTTTTGGAAGGCAGTATGTTTGCGGTCAAGAAGTTCTTGTATAAAAGCTTCATTATCATTGAACCAGTCCTCCTGTTTTTTACTTGCTGCAGTGCCAAGAATTTCCTCACTCGCACTTTTTAAACTGTCTTTAATTTGTGTCCAGGTAGCAGCGACATCTACAGAATTGGTTTCTTCTAGTGCACTCAAATTCTCTTGAACTTTTTGCTTTAGCTGTTCGACGGTTTGTTGGTCACGCAATTTACTAATACAGAGACGGAGTCTACGTTTTACTTGAGTTCTTCGGTGTTTGGGTCTCATAACAATTTTCATTTTAGAGACAACAGGACGATGATCGGTCCAACATTCGCTATCAATGCGCGCCTTTGTAATTTGGACGTCCTTGAGATGCTTCCTACGTACGATAACATAGTCCAGTAGATGCCAGTGACCTGATCTGGGGTGACGCCAGGTGCCTTTAAATTTATCCTTTTGTCGGAAAATGGTGTTTGTTATAACTAGATCATGTTCGGCGCATTTAGTTAGGAGTAGTTGACCGTTAGCGTTCATGTTGCCCAAACCGTTCTTGCCTATGATGCCTGGCCAGGTGTCTGCATCTCTCCCTACTCTAGCGTTAAAATCACCAAGAATAACGAATCGTTCCGTTTTAGGTATTCTACAGAGGGTTTCTTCCAGCTGTTGATAGAAGCTTTCCTTGGTTTCGTGACTTGCATCCAGAGTGGGAGCGTAGGCGCTTATTAGATTTACCGCGTTGCCATCTGATAGCTCATAGCGTAGCAGC
This sequence comes from Leptura quadrifasciata, assembly GCA_963675555.1. NCBI lineage: Eukaryota > Metazoa > Arthropoda > Insecta > Coleoptera > Cerambycidae > Leptura > Leptura quadrifasciata. The sequence goes on from OY776682.1 coordinate 34,021,881, forward strand.
ATTAGACGCTCGGATAGGCCTTGTGGTACTTGTGTTAAGTTGGATACAAGTTGATTCCGAACGGCAAATCCTACTCCATGTTGTCTTCTTGAATTGGTGGGAAGACCTTTCCAATAGAAGGTGTAGTACTTTTCTGTGAGAGAGCCTTCCTCCAAAAATCGAGTTTCGCTGAGAGCTGCAACGTCAACATTGAGTCGGTGAAGTTCTCTATCTATTAGAGCAGTTCTTCTTTCAGGTCGATCGGTGCGAGTGCTGTCGTTCAAAGTACGAACATTCCAAGCGCCGTAGATGAAAGAATTAGTTTTGTTGGATTTAACTTGTCGGTGTTTTTTCGACATTCGATGAGGTGTCCCTGTGGGCACCCTCCCCCGGAGATCCGATCGGGAGGGTATTTTACCTACGGATGATTTTGTCCCACTTGAACGCTCCATCACTTTTTAAAGCCTTAATCGACTGAAAACGAAGCTGCATTTGAAGTTTTAGCTGGAGCAGGTATGCAACTGACCAGCTCGGTTGCGGAAGGCGAGTGGTGTGGTCCCATGGCACAGAAGGAGACTGCGACGATGGGGTAACCAAACGATTCCAAAAGCAACCTTTGTGTACGGTGGGTTATTTTTACCGCATTCTTCGTGAGAAGGTGGATGTGCTCACGGCAAAAGGTAAGGGTTATTCCGCCCTTACTCGGTCGTTAGAGCCTCGTTAGTGAAAACAGGGTGCACCAAGTTCAAATTGAACTCATCGCGAAGGTGAGGTTAACAATTGAGTAGGAGAGGCTATAACTTGTATTTAATGAAATTAATAATCGTATGATATGGTCTAATAACTTCATGGTGTATAATACGACAGAGTCTGCCTCCAATATTCTATCTGAAAGGGTTAATGCAGATAAAGTGATATTTTGCAGAAGCTTGGGGTAGAGAATAAAGTTGACAAAGTTGCTAAGGTTGTCCGAGTAGGACATATCAGCTCAAATAAGCCTAGGCATATTAAAGTTGTCTGTGCTAACTTAGAGTTAGTGAGGACCGTGCTGATATCTAAAACAAAATTGTATACCTCTCAATACCAAAACGACTTGAAAATGGACAAGGGGGCGATGAGCAGAATCCTAGGATTTAATAATGGCGTCCCCAAAAGCAGAGAAAAAACGCATGTTAACTCCATTACAAGTTTACTATCAAAATGTTGGTGGTTTACGTGCTAAGCTCATAGATCTTTTATGTTCTCATTGTGATGTCATAATTTTAACCGAAAGTTGGTTAACCAAGGATATTGAGGACTCTGAACTGAATTTAAAAAATTACCTTGTGTTTCGTATGGACCGTAATCCTCATACTAGTAATAAAGTAAGGGGTGGAGGAGTACTTATTGCAATTAAGAACCACGTAAAAGCTAGACTTATTAAGTTGTCGTCTAGCAGTGTCGAGCAGTTATATTTATTGTGCGACTATAATAACATAGAGTTTATTATCGGTGGGGTTCATATCCCTCCCGAATTCCCGGAAGATACTTATATGGCTCACTGCGAATCTTTGGGAGAAATTGTTGGAGAATTTCCTGGACACTGGACACATGCTGATGGTATTTGGCGACTATAATCTACCTGAAGCCTCTTGGAGCAATGATGACTAAGATGCAAATGGTACTGCCCTCAAGGATCCTCAGCATTATTGTTAGCTCAATGTTTAGGTTATTCGCATATGTATCAGGTGAATTATATCCCTAATGGTAGAAATATATTTTTCGTTTTACTCTTTTCGAATGTCTTTAGTGTAAAAGTAACTGAAGCTGTGGACTTTACCAAACAATTACCATCATGTTGCCTATGACTTTATGATATTAGTTCGCTTAAATTCGTAGATTATTACTACAATTTTAGAAATACTAACTATATTGGTTTGAATAATTATATTGTGTCTATAAATTGGAATGCAATTTTGATTGGTAATGACCTCAATTAAATGACTCTTGAATTTTATGAAGTTCTGTATACAGGCATAGATTTTTGTCCCCCTAAAAAAATATGTGTCCTCCATCTTCCCAAAATGTTTAATAAGGTTAATAATTGAGAAAAAAGATTGCATGTTCAGTACAAGACAACCAAGAGCGAGCTGGTCTATTTGCAGTTTTCTCACCTTAGAGCTAGATGCAAGGAATTGTCAAAAAACTGTTATGACAATTATCTACTTACTGTGAATCAGTCGTTAAAGAATAATCCAAAATACTTTTGGAAATACATAATTAATAAGAGATCTTTTTCTAGTAATTTACCAAGTACTATGTCTTATGCGAATAAAATTGGTTCCAATGGTGAGGAAATTGTGAGTCTCCTAGCGGATTATTTTGGTACTGTCTATGCAAGTAATCAACCAAATTGTCTTATTGACTCTATTGATAGTTTCTGTAGTTTCTATGTTCCTTGTCCGAACTTATCTATTATCAATGTCTACGATAAAATCTTGTGGGGCCGGATGGCATTCCCAATAGTTTACTAAAGAACTGTATATGTTCCTTAACTACGCCGTTGACTATCTCTTTAACATATCTTTAGCTATACGCATCTTTCCTAATTGTTGGAAGGAAAGTAATATCATGCCAGTATATAAATCAGTGGATACGGGTAACGTTCAAAATTACCGTGGTGTATGCATTCAATAATCAATTCCTAAATTATTTGACAGCCTTATAAACGATCAGCTCAGTTGGTCATGTAAACCGCTGATAATTAATGAACAACATGGTTTTTGTCACAGCAAGTCCGCAGTAAGCAATTTGTTGATTTATCAAATAAAAATTTTAGAAGCTTTGGAAAATAGATGTCAAGTAGATGCAGTGTACATTGATTTCTCTAAGGTCTTTGACAGGTAAGCCATGATATACTACTTGGAAAACTGTCTAACTTGGAGTTTTGTGGGAGACTCATAAAGTGGGTTGGGAAGTTTTTGAAGGGACGTAAACAGAGAATTAAGCTGGGAAATTTCTGCTCACACGAAATCGAAGATTTGTCAGGGGTACCTCAAGGGTCTCACTGTGCTCCTCTTCTATTCAGTTTGTTTGTAAATGACAACGGTGTAGCCATTAAGAACTCTCAATATCTCTTATTTGCGGATGATCTCAAATTACTATTATTATTAAGTCTGAACATGACTCATTTTTAAGGATCTTAATAATTTATCTGAATGGTGTAGTAACAATTGTTTATATTTGAACATAACTTTCTTTAAACACTCTAAGGAATTTAACACTTCTTACTTTATCCAAAATTCTGCCCTTAAATTTGTAACTTCAGTGAGAGATTTGGGAGTTACTTCTGATATTAACCTTAATTTTGTGGATCACATCAATAACGTGTCAGTTGTTTCCTTAAAAATGTTTCTCTCACAAGAAAATGTAGTGAGTTATCTATATCCTCAATTAAAAGTGTGTATTATTCGCTCGTTAGGTAACTTTTGGACTACGCTTCTATAATTTGGTTTCCACTTTACTTTGTCCACATAAAAACTCTTGAGCGGGTCCAAAACAAATTTCTCAGATTTTGCGCATATAAAATGAATTGTCCAATAAGCAACCATGATTATAATGATTTGTCACAACTCAACATGTTTCTTCTGGTAGCTCGCAGAATTGTAACTGACCCCTATTTTGTGTTTAAGTTGGTAAATGATTACATATCATGTCCTGAGTTGCTAACTCTTATTAAATTTAACATCCCCAAGCGTCCATTGAGAAATAACAATGTTTTTTATATTAATTTTCATTCTACTGATTATGGTAATCATTCGCCTTTCGACAGAACCCTACAAGTTATTAATCAATTCAATTTGGATTTATTTGACTTGTCAATTAAATCAATTTAAAAGCAAGATTTGGTCGCTTCCATTGTATTAATTTTAAATATTAATTCATATTGTTATTTATATTTGTATTTGTTGTTGGTCGATTAGTTTGCAGTATTTTTTCGTTTGTTTATACTTAATTGTTTCTATTGTTTATTTTACTTCCACGTCTAGTGGAAGTATAGTAATGCAAAAAAATTTTTTTTTTTGTTCAAATAGGCTTAAAATGTCATGAAACCTTGAGATTTTAAATCTGAGAAAAAAAAAATTCCTGTCTGTCGGTCGCTCGGTCTGTAACTTTTTTTGTGCGCACGTTTACTCTGGAACCGTTTATGATATTGACTTGAAATTTGGTACACTTATCCATTGTAACGAGATCTGGAACTAGATTATATTTTGATCTAATTCCGTTGGGGGGTTCGGGGGGTAAATGGGGTAAATAAGGGTAAATAGGCAAAGCAAGCAAGTAAGGTCCATAAAATTGTAATTTACGGCATGTACGAAAAGTCAAGGTCTCAAAATTTGCCACCCCCCTCCTATCACCCCCAATACCACCCCCACACTATTGTGAAAAGGCGTAAAAAAATAAAATGTCATTTAGTGTGTGTACAAGAACGAAACGTCTCAAAAAAATTTTGGCGTTAGCCACCCCCTCTACCACCCCCATTGCCACCCCCACCCTATTATTAAAGGGAGTAAAAAATTAAGTTGAGATTTAGTGTGTGTACGAGAACCAAGAGCCTCTAAAATTTATTTTGGCATTAGTCAATTATAATTCTTGACGATAAATTAATATTAAACGTTATGCAGGCTAGAGGTTCCAACTGTTTAAAAATTTTACTTCAAGATGTAAACTTTAATCTCAACGTTTAATCTCAGGCAAGGGTTAACATTATCCACTAGATTGTCTTAGCGCCGCAGGACCTTGTTACAATTTGTGATTTTCATTATATGATGTACCACCGGTTGAAGATAACTGTTTGCAAACAGCGCAACAACTACTAAACGTATTAATGTGTCTAATTCTAATTGCCACTTGTCGGATATTTACTATATAATTCACGCCCTAAAGGGATTTGCATTGGATTTAAACAGACTCAGAATTATCACGTACCTTTGTTCGCAATTTATCTCGAAAATTCCTAAATTAAATTCTGTACTGATTGTCAAAGAGCAGGAAATTTTTATTTACGACACGTGCTGGATGTTAATTGAATGTAACAGACAATAGACTTGTACTGATACATAATCTCACAGGGATATTAGTGTTTAATTTCTAGTCTATTTGGGTATAATACCGGCAGGAATTTCTTATTATTATTTCTGATTAAGAACTTATTGCCTTCGGTTTTAATTGAGCTTAATATACAGCTTCGCGATTAGATCAATACAGTTAATAGTCCTCTAGAAATATTGAAATATTAAGATGATCAGATCTTAGGAATCAAAATGCAGGACATTTTAAACAACCATTGTCATTATATTCTACAAATACAACGAAAGTGTATATTCAATTTTTTAAATGTGTGTAAAAAATTTAAAAACTGCTTCATAACAATAAAATAAACTAAGTATATTTTTGAACTAAATTATTTTTTCTTATTCAATCGTTTTTGATCATTATTAATTATTCCTTGAATTACACATGAACAACTACATATTTGCATTTCTTCTTCTTTTGGGTTTTGCTACCACAGATATCTTCTGAATACAAATTCTACAAAAATAACAAAATTAATCAGCATATTGAAAAAATGATCTCTATGTTTGTAAGTGAGTCTATAATGAGTAGATATTCTAGAAGAACTAGAAATTGAAACGGTTATATGAAAAGTTTCAGTTTTGTTCGCCAGCCGTTAACAGCATTCGATTCGTACTATTTTACGTTACAATTAAAATACACACTTAAACTATATCGAATGAATATTATCATTTCTAGTAAATGCTGCGTCATATTTTAATTGAAAAATAAAAGTATTGCCGAACCTCAACTGATTTATCTCCAATTTAGCCGTACTGTCGAAAAAATATATTTTATACAAACAAATATAATTGTAGAATACAGTAGGACTAACAGTATAATAAATATGAAAAAATGTTGTGGGGACTAATGTCTTCCACTATACTCTTATGTTAGACATATTATTTGGTTTACGTTGACTCATACATTCGTATAATTTTATTGCATGATTTAAATTATTTATTACTATGTAAATATCTGTAATTTGTATATAATCTTCTCGGTATTTAAGTACCTTCCTTACCTGTCTTAAATTCCCATAACAATTTCTATTCTTTATTGCATTACCTACCATAAAACCTTATTTCTTAGTCGGAACTTTCCCCTGTCCTTTGTAGATATGCATGCAGACTAATACCTACTTAACAATCATCCTGTTGGGATTATCTCTAATTACGTAGTATACCTGACCCGGTTTTTCCAATTTATTGTACTAGGCACCTATTTGCCAAAACATTTGGTCAGTATACATGTTACCAAGATAAAGTACAGTTCAACTCCAAAACTCACTGTGTTAACATCGAGCTGACGCTCTATCAATAAAGAAGTAAAAACACAAATAGTTGTTAGTCTTTCAACATCACCGCAACTCACCCACAAATTGGTGACCCCGACGTGATCAACGTAATACCCTGTGAATCGTGAGTGTTTTGTGCAGTATTAGTAGAGACTTCAGCAACAACGTTTTACAAAGAAAAACTTTAATAACACAGTGATAGCGACATTCAAGTGACTGCAGTATTGTGTGTGACATTAACCTTTTAAGCCAGAACTCAGTGCCATCAGTTCGCGAATCGCAAAGATCGCATCAATGGAAATCAACCAAGTTTCACAGCCGTATAATCGATCGAGGTCAAACTCACGCCACCAATCTCGCGCACGTTCCCAATCCCGAAACCGCAAGAGAGGAGACAGTGGAATTTGCTGGTATCAATGACGATATGGCAGCAGTGCTAATAAGTGTGATAAGCCCTGCAAATACGTCGCTGAAGCCCCGGGAAACGCAGCGGGCAGTCGTTAATGTCGGCCAACGACATCTGCCCTACAACATCGTGCCGATTATTTGTCATCGACAGATCAACAAATATCAAGTTCCTAATTGACACTGGAGCCGATTTGTGTGTCTTTCCACGTTCGAGTTTACCAGGACCGCGTGCTAAGTCCGCCTATGAACTTTCAGCGGCGAATGGTACAGTTCGATTTATAAACTATTCCGCTGCAGTTGCGGTTGCAGTTGGAGTTGCCGCAGCAGTATCAGTTGCAGTTCACGAAAATTCGTCATTTATAAACTCTTGCTGCTGTTGACGTCGAACGGGTTGAAAACTACAATTTCATTGGCTATCGCTGGTAATTCCGCAGCGGTTGCCGTTCAAGATAAAAGTTGGTTATCTACCTGCGGAATATGAACTGCAACCGCAGCGGCAGCGGACTTTATAAATGGAAACATTCGTTTCGTATTCTTCATAAACACTACAGGTGCGGCAACTGCAACTGTAACCGCTGCGGCTAGTTTATAAATTCACCTTACCACCATCTCAACATACGGAACACTCGCAATGACCCTCAACCTCGGTTTAAGGCGTGACTTTGCCTGGAGGTTCGTCGTTGCCGACGTTGGCAAACCTATAATTGGCGCGGATTTCCTGGCACATTATGAACTACTAGTGGACATTCAAAATCAGCGTCTTCTGGATTTGCGTACTCATCTTACCTCCAATGGAGAGGTAACTGAGTGTGAATTTCTCGGCATCAAGACAATCTCTGGTTCGTCATTGTTTCACGAACTACTCCAGAAATATCCAGAAGTTACAAGGCCAAATGGTGCACCAACAACCGTCTGCCATTCCACAAAACACCACATCGTCACAACGCCAGGACCTCCCGTCGCGCAACGCCCGCGAAGACTTGCGCCGGATAAATTTAAAGCTGCCAAGAAGGAATTCGATGCCATGGTGCAGCTTGGTATTGCCCGTCCTTCACAGAGTCCCTGGTCATCACCTCTGCATATGGTGCCAAAGAAAGGCGACGAGTGGAGACCTTGTGGGGATTGTCGTGCCCTCAATGCGAGAACCTGCCCTGACAGATATCCGGTGAGACATATTCAAGACTTTGCTCAAACATTACATGGAAAAACTGTCTTCTCAACAATCGACCTCGTCCGTGCCTTTAATCAAATCCCAGTCGCTGAAGAAGACGTTCCAAAGACTTCCATAACAACACCGTTCGGCCTTTTCGAATTTACGTATATGACTTTCGGTCTTCGAAATGCAGCCCAAACGTTTCAACGCTTCATCGATGAAGTTCTCCACGGCCTCGATTTTTGTTGCGCCTACATCGACGACATTCTCATTGCATCAACGTCAATCGAAGAACACCTTCAACACCTCGAGACAATATTTCAGCGCCTTCAGAAGTATGGAGTGGTCATTAGTCTAGCAAAGTGTATTTTCGGCCAGTCTGAGGTGAAATTTCTCGGTTATAAGGTTTCAGCCGCAGGTACTCGACCGCTCCCGGAAAAAGTCGACACCATTCGCGCTTTTCCACGACCCGACACCGTCAAGAAACTACGGCAGTTCTTAGGTATGTGTAATTTCTTCAGGAGGTTTCTACCTAAGGCCGCAGAGGTACAGGCGCCGCTGAATAGTCTCCTCCAAGGCAACGTTAAGGGCAAGACGCCGGTGAATTGGACTACAGAAGCTATCAAGGCTTTCGAAGATACCAAGGAGAGCCTAGCACAAGCAACGCTCTTAGCACACCCACAGATTAATGCACAACTAGCCATTTTCTCTGATGCCTCTGACTTCGCCGCAGGAGCATCACTTCAACAACGGGTAGATAACGGATGGCAACCGCTGGATTTCTTTTCTAAAAAATTGAGTCCCGCGGAAGCCAAGTATGGAGCCTACGACCGCGAACTTCTCGCAATATACCTCGCAGTTAAGCATTTCAGACACATGGTGGAGGGACGGTCCTTTACAATCTACACTGATCATAAGCCCATCACCTTCGCTTTTCACAAAAAAGATCATCAAAGTTCACCACGACAATTCCGTCATTTGGACTTTATAAGCCAGTTTACCACTGATATCCGCCACATCTCCGGAGAGGATAATATCGTTGCCGATGCCCTGTCACGTATTGAGGTGCTCGAAAATACGATTGACTTTGAGGCGCTCGCTGCTGCTCAACAAGATGACAAAGAGCTAGAGGAATATTTAAAAAAGGATTCGTCGCTACAACTTAAACTAGTGCAAATCCCTGGAATTAAAGTGTCGATTTTCTGCGATGTATCCACGAGAACAGCTCGCCCCTTCATTACTAAGGACTTCAGGAAGGCGGCGTTCAACACCATCCACGGTCTCTCACACCCTGGAGTGAAAGCCACGGTCAAGAGCGCAACTCAGCGTTACGTATGGCCTTCGGTGAGGAGAGATTGTAGAGATTGGGCCCACAGCTGTATCCAATGCCAACGCTCCAAAATTTCACGACACGTCTCCGCACCTACAGGAAAATTTACATTACCATCCTCACGGTTCGAGCACGTACATGTGGACATCGTCATCATGCCACCATCCGAAGGTTTTAGGTATTGTCTAACCATGGTGGATCGATTTACTCGTTGACCAGAAGCCGTACCAATGCAAGACCAAGAAGCATCAACGGTAGCACGAGTGTTTTACGACAACTGGGTCTCACGATTTGGCACTCCTCTACGAGTTACTACCGACCAAGGTAGATAGTTTGAGTCACACCTTTTCAAACACCTGAATCGTTTGTTAGGTACGACTCATTTAAGGACAACGGCCTATCACCCCTCAGCCAATGGAATGGTCGAACGACTACACCGACAATTAAAAGCAGCCATCATGTGCCACCAGAACATCCGGTGGACTGAAGCGCTATCAACTGTACTGCTAGGGATACGAGCAGCTTGGAAAGAAGATCTTCAAGCGACAGCAGCTGATCTGGTATACGGCCAGACTCTTCGTCTTCCTGGAGAATTCCTAGGCATCCTTCACACCAATGACGACCCTGACAACACGGCAGTATTTGTCAAGGAGCTTCGCCAACATCTACGAAGCCTCAGGCCTAGCGATGGCACCCGCCACGGCACGAAGAAAACCTTCGTTTTTAAAGATCTTGCCACCACGGATCAAGTTTTGCAACATTTGGTCAGTATACATGTTACCAAGATAAAGTACAGTTCAACTCCAAAACTCACTGTGTTAACATCGAGCTGACGCTCTATCAATAAAGAAGTAAAAACACAAATAGTTGTTAGTCTTTCAACATCACCGCAATGTAATTTAATATAAGGCTAGAATTATTTTCTGTGCCGTTATAATTTTAAAAGTAAGTGCGCGGGATTTTGGGTAATTTCGGATGAAATGTCAAGCTGTGATGTGGTTGAGAAAAAAAAAACAACAAATGCTAAATGCTTTCAAGAGCAAACCCTTCTTAGTTTTGGGGAACATCCTGGAAATCTTAATTTAGAAGTACCTTTTTGAATAGTGAGCTGTTTGAAGCCGATTATATTTAGCAATTAATATAAATTTACACGTGCTTACCGAGTCAAAAGACTCGTTGAGAACATATAGCTTTTTCAGGTCCTAAAGAAGGGCTGGGAGTGACCTATTTGGACTACTACTGACAGTAATTTCTCTTGCAGCCTCTGCTCTCCTATATCTCCTTTTATCACTCGTCACTTTCCTCTTTGCACACATTTTTTTTCGATGCCCCACCGACCCTCACTTTTTTGATAATCCATTCCGCAATTGCTAATGATCTCCCTCAAACGACCGACTCAGCGTTTTTATTGTACTAGAATTAAATTGTTGAAATTTCCGAGTCGGTTGTTTCAAGTTTTAAAACAATTGCAGTGAACGTTCTTTTACATATTTGACAATAATTTACAAAGTGTTATATCTTCTCTTAAGGCATCAAAAAATTATTGGAGGAGAGTTCAATATAATGCAATATTGGGAATGTTGCACCCTATTTCAATCATTTTAAGTTTTATTGGCGTCCCATGAGCTAAAATTGTGGATTAAATTTCACCAAAATGAATTTATATCACTTATTTCACGCTTTTGGAAATTTTTAAAAATGCTTCCTAGCGATCCATAAACAGAAACTGTACCAAATGTTACCCTCATTGGAGTAAACTGTTTTTCAACCGCTCCTTTCATATTCAGGAATGTTTAAAAGTTGGAAACTATCTCAGTATTTATCGCAACCCCTTGGACGCTATCTTGGAATAGATAATTATCTATTCACGTTTGGCAAGAAGGAAAAGAAGAAAATATAACCATCAGAAAGGAACAACATGAAGGTTGTATATTAGTGATCGAGAATATTTTTTTAAGAGCTGCTTATCATATCAAATTTTCTGTATAAATTTCCATTAAAATGGTCTATAATTGTTACATATTCTGGGTAGTTACTACTAGATTTTAATTATTGCTCATAGGTTTGTCTCGGTCGGATTTTTTTTGCGACGATTATTGAAGTATCGTCATAAAGGTACTGGAGCAGATATAATCTGAAGTGACGAAAGGCGAGTTTGCCTTGGAGCGTTTTAAGGGAACGACAGAATCTAAGGATCGTGATGATCGTCTTAAAACCTTTATAAGGAGATTTCCCAAGAATACGTGCCATTGGAAATTAGTCAAAGGAAGCAACTGGGCGAAGAATCTCCATGGCATCGGTTTATATCGCCTTCTAGAACGTAATCACATCGTCCATTATTATGCCTATGCCTCACTGCACATCATATATCTGTAGATATTTGCTGTTATATATCTTCTCAAAATAACAAGTTACTCAACTGGAAACTTCTGCGTGGGATTTATAATCCTTCGGCGTACGAAATCCTTAACAATATAGCTAATTATATTTGCCCTTACTTTATTAAATTTGTCAATACATTTTGGATTTATAATTATTTAGAGATAAGTATATCGAATATCATTTACTTGCAGTATTCTATTTGTAATGTATTCAGTTAATCATTGCCGCCAACTGTCAACTGGCGCATTAATATATATATTTCTTATTATAGTTTTTATACAGCTCGCTATCGCATGGGCCATTCATATGTTTCAGTTAAGCAAGAATGAACGTTTATTTGGTAATTTATGTGTTACTACCTTAAAACGTTACAATGGCGACGAGTAAATTGGTGATTGGAAAACTTGATGAATTTAGTTATTTAAATAATGACTTTTCAGTTTTCAAAGTAAAACTCGAACAAGTGGTTCATGGCGAATGGAATTACTGACCACGATGTAAAACGCGCCATCTCTATAAGTTCCCTAAGTGATGAAACATATATATTGGTACGAAATTTGTGTGTGTCTAAGAAAAGTGATACTGACAAATTAGATGACCTATTACACAAATTAAATATTCATTATGCCCCAGTTCAATCGCTGTCCACCGCTTGCGAAAAACTAGTATGGTGAGTGTTAGTGAATGGGCGTAGTTTGGCTAACAAATGTTTTTTTTTCCCAAGAAATGCTGGAGACCGTCATGAGGGAGATATTTGTGGTCGGGATGTTGGATGGTAAAATCAAGGACAGGTTAAAGGAAGAAAATGCTATACCTAGTCAGGAAAAATCTCCTAAATTGTTAGAACTCTCTCAAAGTAAAGAAACTGTCATTAGGGAAACATGAAAATTCCTAGTACATCATCCGCAGTTCACCCCTTGCGACAGACAGACAGACATCTTGGGCATAGTGGCGGTAAGAGCAAAAGTGCAAAATGTGTTGGCAAAAAGTGCAGTGTATGTGCCAGAAATAATCACATTTCTGTGAAATGCAGATTTAAAATGTATGTATGTAATATCTGTAAAATTCAAACTTTCTTTCAGAGTCCAGCACTAGTGATATTGATGAAAATTTATTATTTATGCAAGAAATATAAAATATTAAAATTCAAAATGATTGTAAACCAATTTTTGTAAAATTAATTGTCGGAAATATTCCACTCGATATTGAGGCTGATACAGGGGCAAAATATAAAGTTATTGCTGAAAAATTATATTTACGGCATTTTCAACATATTCCATTGCAAAAAAATGACTTATGTTTTAAAGATTACGTCGATCGTACATTCAAACCTATGCTAAGTGTGAAAGTAAATACGTGCAGTTAGAACTTTGTCATAGAAAATGGAGGATTACCTTTGTCGGAAATAGGAATGTTTAATAAAGGTAAAATCTCTTTAAAATTAAAGCAGGGCGTCACTCCAAAATTTTTTAAATCTCATCCAGTAGCGTTTTTATTAAAATCTAAGGTAGAAAGTGAATTAGAAAGATTAGTTAGCTTATAAATTTTAGAACTTAACAAAATATATAAGCCAACACAAATTGGATACATTATTACAAAAAGAATACATGTATAGTAAAGTAAAAATACACCTACTACTGGTCCAGTATTCCACTGTTTCCTATGAAAGAAAATCGATTTATTGCCACCAATCAAGGTGCACAATGTGCTTTTCCAAGTCAATTGAAAATAATGTCCTATAACTTGCGACATACTACGTTTTAAATCCAAAAATGCAAAATAAAATCTGATTGCAGTAAGCCGCCAGCAGGTAGATTAATCCTTAAGAATCCTATTGACCATTTGGTAAATCTCGGTATCTTTACGATAGCGACATGTAAAATAGTAAGCAGGCGCCATCTAGCGGTCCAGTGTCTGTTGCAATCGAAAAATAAATAGCCTGACTGAGCTTAGCAGAGTTCAAGTGTGCTTCTAGAGGGCAGAAATATTAAAACATAATATTTCAGTGACAAGCTCCTCTATGTGCCCCGCCAAGCGCTGAATTACAAGTTACAAACCAAATAGTCAAGGGATCCTCGTGTCGTTCGTCACATGCCTGCCTTGTACTGACGAGAGCCAACAGCTCGAAACTGCAGTCTGCAAGTGGTGTGGAGCGACTGGCACGAGAGCTCCTTTAAGTAAGATCAGCCTTTCGGCTGGTGTTTGTTGCAATCGAAGCATTAGCGTTTTGTTGGTAATATGCGATTGTTACACTTAACACGCCAGGCTTGTAACTTGTAATTCTGCGCTCGGCGGGGTACATAGCCCGGAGAGTAGCTGTTCTTCTCTCCTTATAATAAAGTAAGGATTTTATAGAGGAGCTTGCTACTGAAATATTATGTTTTAATATTTCTGCCCTAGAAGCACACTTGAACTATATATGACAAATAAAGTCAACTAGAGGAATGATAGATGTTAAAATGCACACAGGCACGTTTCGTTGTATTTCTCTTGAAACCTAATATTTTTATTAGGATGTGCGCTCTGAATGGTATTTTAGTTACCAATTACTAGTCCAGAGTCATCTGCAGACCGGTTTCGAGCTTTTGGCTCTCATAAGCAAAGGGTACAGGATATAAAAACTAAGGGTCATTATTTTTTCTATCGAGTTGATATATAATTATTTGTATACGTTATTTATTTAATTAAAGTGCAAAGGAGAATCTGCACATGCAATTGGTTTAAGATCTTAACTAAGATATTATTATTCTTCTCATAAACCCTGAAATATCTCTATTTTTAATAATAGCATAATGAAAGCCCAATATTTCTCACTATTTATTATTTTATAAAACTTTAACAAAAACATATAAACAATAGTAAAATTTAAAAATCATTTACTAGAAACTATTATAACTAAATTATACTACCTACTTAATGAATTTTGTACATATCAAGTTTTTTAAGAAATATTTACAATATATTAATAGAGGTAGTTCACAGTGGCATCTATTTATTGCTATTCAAAATTCATCCCCTATTTGAATCGATATGATTTTTAGACAAAGTTTGCCCTAAACAAATCTCACCTAATAAAATATATTACTATGAATATGCAGCACATTGATTATAGAGTATGTTTTAAATGGTTTCAGCGAAGAAAAAATAGTAATATAGAAGTTGTAAAACAAGTTCAAAGGGTACAATCAACTTTTTTTGGAGTTTTTAAGAAGAATAATATTTATTAAATAAAATTATAACGCAATTAACACCACAGAAATTAGACAACCCCCAATTCCAGAAGCCAGGGGCTTATGCGGAAGGGGGTTACACATTGAAAAAACGCGGACATACAACCATTTCCTCCGACAGTGCCGGAGCCAGGATTCGAACCAGGTGGTGCGATATCCGTGTGATTAATCGCGATTGCCACCTCGCGCCTTAACCCACTCTGCTATCGACCAGAAAAATTCATTTAAATAAATAAAAAAGAGGTTGAAAGGCTTAGTTTAAAGAATTTTGTTTTACTCAGAGCTTATAAATTCATATTAAGGGCCAGTTTATCAATACAGGGTTAACACTTAACTATAGGATAAATGTCAAATGAAACAATGGGCGTCTATTGTTATGATTGACAGTTATCCTTTGGTTAAGAGTTAACCTTGCACTGATAAACCGGTCCTAAGTCACCTGACACTTGATTATTCAAATCCAAAACCTTCTAGCTACAGTAATGAAACGGGTGTCAGTCGCATTCAAATTTTTGCGTGGCCTACTAAATTTTCAGTGCTGTGGTGGTGTTGGACGATTAAACAAATCATGCGATCAAGTTGGAACTTGGGAGATTCGGTCGGAAAGTGCTGAGTTGCTGGCAATGCTCACTCCTCGGATAGAGATGACGGGCCTCAGTAGCAATTGGCAACATTGTAGTGTAGCTTAGCTTTTAGCCTCCAGCACGAACGCTGAGAAAACGGTGAGACATAGGAGAAAACTTTATAATAATTTTGTAGAGCACGAAATTTTAAATGTCAGATGCAGTATATCACCAAAATTGATTGTTTAAGCAGGCAGAGGACACGTCCACTTTTCGTAAAATTTTTGAATTTGTTGATCATTTTGTGTAAATGTGTATAAAATATTTCAAATAATTTAAAGAAAGTCTTGTTCTAATAATTGTAAGTTAAAATTAAGGAAATAAAATGCTGGTGTCTCGGTGGAAGTTGGAATCTTTAGTCAGACGTAATTTCTACAAGTGCCCAGACATCCAGATACTCCACTTGAATACTGTATCACCACAGAAATTAGACAACTCCCAATTCCAGAATCCAGAGGCTTTTGCGGACGGGGTTACATATGAAAAAAGCGCGGACAACTACCATTTCCTCCGACAGTGCTAATGCCGTAGCCAGTATTCGAACCCGGTGCCGCGATACCCGTGTGATTAATCGCGATTGCCACCTCATGCCTTAGCCTATAGCGGCTGTCGGCTAGATAGATATGCTTAAAATTGAGCTTTAATTTGATAGCAACACCCAACTGTTCTTCTACTCGTCACGGGTTGCGCCCATCATGCTGACATCGCCTGGAGATGATGAAAACTGAGCTTAAATTTGAGCAACATCCCTCATCTGGACATGAGAAAAACTAAGCTTTGATTTGACCATTTGACTCCACCATGTTGACATCATCTGGAGATGCTTAAAATTGGACTTTAATTTAATAGCGAATGTTCTACTCCAATGCGAATTTCATCCACCATGCTGACATCACTGGAGATGATGAAGACTGAGTTTTAACTTGAACAGTACACTCAAACACTCTACTCGAGGGACCTTTCGCCCACCATGTTGACATCATCTAGAGATGATTAAAGTGGAGTTTTAACATATTTCGAGATAAATAACACAAATCACAATTTTGGGTGTCTTTTTCAACTTTAATGTTCAGAGAGGCGCTTTATCCTAATAAAAAGTTGCAAGTGAATATTACTGTTCTTGCAATATTAACAGTTAATTATTAAGCGCCCCAATATTAAAAATACAGATACCGAGCTTTCACGAAACTTTGGAATGAACTGAATCTATAAGCACTTACAATTGATTAGCAAACAAAAGTTAACAACAATTACACACCATGTTGGGAAGACAAAATGATTATATAACACCTAAGATATGACCACCATTTTCAATATGTAATTGTAAGAAACTTATCTGTATTTCATTTTTGTCATGTCTTTTTATTTTCAAAAATGAATTTGCAAATGTTAGTTAATTTGTTTAGTAGGGCATGGAAACGCAAAATTTGAAATTCCACCATGATATGATTTGACTTTTTTTTTCATAGCATTACTTATATTACCATCTTGGCGGAGTTTAGCATTAGCTATTTCACCGCTCAACCAGGACACATGCACGATTACACAGCAACCATGCCTTATGACATTGCCATCTGCCACAGCTGAGACTTGAACTTAGGAATATTGTCTCTCACACAACCCCCGTCTATTTAATTCTACAAGCTCCGTAACATATCAGAAACGTCACTAAACATTTATACCCTAGCCAGGACTTCAGCCCGGGACTACAAGTAGTCTCGGGCTGAAATCCTGACCAAGGTCTCGAGCCTAACGCGTCATGATGTAAAAAAAATTTTAAACCTTGACTCTTCGTACATGCACTAAATTGCGATTTTATGGACTCTTACCTGCTTGCTTTGCCTATTTATTCTGATTTACCCCGTTTACCCCCGAACCCTTCAACGGAATTAAATCAAAATATAATTTAGTTCCAGATCTTGACGTTGAAAATCTTGACGTTTCATGACATTTTAAGCCTATTTCAACAAAAAAAAATAACAATATTTTTTTGCGTTACTATACTTCCACTAGATGTGGAAGTAAAAGATATAGGGTTCTATTTTAAATAAGAGAATTAGGGTCATATCCGGTTAAACAAGAAGTTACAATAAATGTCTGTTAGGTTATAAAAAAGTAACATTGTTGGTTATATAATTCCTGCAAATTTCAAAATTTTATCTCAGTAAATAAAAAAAATAGAGGCTGCTACATGTCTGTTGCGTCATCCGATATACTTTATTGCATTTTACCAATTACCAATTAAAATGTTTTTATTCATTTTTATAAGTATATATTTTGTTCATATCATTTTCCCTACGATATTGAATATTATACATTCCTGCACAACGTGCGTTATAATATTATGACCTAACTGATTAAGATGACATCTTCATAATTAGGATGGCTGCTGTTGGCCGGACCGATACCCATTGCACCGCGATAGTTATTAAGCTCGTTTTTCAAACAAATGTAGAATTATGCCGCCTTTTATGTCAACTTTCAGCTACTAAATTTTTGACACAAAAATAATTCCATAATATATCTCTTAATCTAAAAAAGATTGAAAGCGCAATTTAAGTTCTGGTAGATCTATCTGCCTATACATCCAAAGCTGGCTTGTACAACTTCATTTTACTTGTAATTTGTAATTACAGATTTCAATCCTCAATGCATTGTCTAAATTATTTGAAAAAATTGTTTGTAATTGCCTTACCACACATTTGGAGAATAATGAACTACTTACTACTTTTCAGCATGGATTCAGAAAAAACAGATCAGTTGAGTCAGCTACTGTCGAATTACTAAATTTCGTTTACCATGAGCTAGACAGTGGCAGATATGTCGTGTCACTATTATTTGACCTGTCCAAGGCTTTTGATTCTGTGTGCCCAGACTTTTTAATAAAAAAACTTAGTGTCTACAATTTATCAGACAACATTGTTAGTTGGATCAAGTCAAATCTTGGGGGTCGAAACATGGTCATTAATATTAATGGTATTAAGTCAGAGGTCCATGATGTTAAACTTGGTGTCCCACAAGGATCTGTTCTGGGTCCACTACTGTTTTTATTATTTATCAATGACCTTCCCAACCATATTACTGAGGGATTAGTTACAATGTTCGCTGATGACACGACTATAACCTTATCAGCTGATACAACTCAACAGCTAGAGCATATGATTCTAGGTGCTGTCTCTGAATTAAGCATTTGGTGTGAACGTAATCGACTTGTATTGAATAAAACCAAAACTAAGTGTATAAATTTTTTTATTAGAAGAAGCATGCCAACTACCAACCTGACTGGAGATATGCAATGCTTCGATACAGTAACGTTTCTAGGTACTTACTTAGATAACAGGCTTACCTGGGATGCTCATGTGGATCACGTATGTAAAAAATTAAATAAAGCGTTTTATGCTATTCTCCAATTAAAAGATACCTTAATTGTCCCAGGCCTTCTTAATATATATTATGCTATGGCCTATTCTCATATTGCTCTTAATATAATAAGCTGGGGTTGTGGAAGGGATTTTAAGAGGGTTTTTATAGCTCAGAAAAAGCTTTTAAGATTAATATTCAATATGGCTCATCGCGAAAGTTGTAGACGGGTGTTTGTGAATAATAAAATACTTACGGCCCCATCAGTCTATATCTACAGATGTCTATTATATGTCAAAAACCATAATCATTTATTTACCAGTAACTCCTGCGTGCATGATCATAGCACCAGAGACGGAGAACTACTGCGTATCCCTCGGCACAATTCATCTACGTACAAACATTCGCCAAACTATAATTGTATTGTTTTATATAACAAATTACCCAATAAGCTTAAAAATTTAGCAAATTATAATACGCTTAAAAGACATGTTAAATCTGTGCTGATTAATGGATGTTTTTATAGTATTGATGAATTTTTTGCTGCGTCTCTTGAATATGTGTTCTGGTTTATTGTCCAAACTCACACTTATTTTAAATCTGATACGACCCAAGTTACACGTAAATACATTTTTATTACATGCACTTTATGTTTTTATTGTTTGTCACTTATAATGTAATTTTGTTCTTTACCTTTATTTATTTATTTATGTGTATACTGTAAATTGTGATTATTTTTAATCAAATTGTGACGTTTCATATCAATAATTGCATTTGTTTGCTACTATTGTATATATGTTTGTCCATTGTTCATATACCCATATTTTATGTTTTACAACACTTATATAGTTGTATATGTATGTATATTTACCTTCTATTTATTTTTTTTATTACTGTATTGACATGTCATATATACCTTGTGTATCTTTTGGTCAATAAATATTATTAACTATATAACAAAAATTAAAACTATACCGATATAGCGTTTCATTTCAAAATATTCTGTGCAGTAAGAATTGTTCCCTGTTTACTGAGCTTTGTGAGTTTGATAAAACTCCTTTGTTTTTAAATCCTTAGTACATAGACGGAAATTCTATTTATGTTAATAAGTCTTAAAGCTGCATTATACCGAAACTTTTACCATTTGAATTATATTTTGATATTCATTATATTTGCCTTATATCTTAATGCAAGCTCAACAGAGTTTATATATATATATATATATATATATATATATATATATATATATATATAATTACGAAATAAAAACTGCTGCACAACTGATGTGGATATTGTGAAAATATGGATCATATTTGCACCTCTATATTTTTGCAACAAGATAATTAATCTTGATGTGGTTTCTTGTGATGTTTCGCAATATTAATTGATCATCGACTGTTATAAATAAATTTTTAAATTATGGTTGTTTCTCTTATTCACAGGATGACTAACCAGACCTTGTTGTTAAAAGGAAAGAATTTGTATTAATTTTCTCTCTCTCATCAAATTTTATATTTGAATGTATTTGTGAGTAAACTTATTACTATTACTTTCTTTTCCGCGAGAGCGATGCGCTGGGCAGTTCATCCGTATCCCCGACATACTCTCGAAACGAGAGCCAGCTAATTATCTACAGACACTCCCCACATCCTGCAGAGTCAGCGACTGCAGATTCCAGAATTATGTGCTCAAATAACCGAATAGCAGGAAACTGCCTGCTGTTTTTGACCTGCCAACCATTCCACTTACTTTTGGCAGGCCGATGTTGTCTTCAATTCTGAGAGTAGTGTAGACCTAATCCCACGAGTACACCGATTTCCAGGACAACACACACACATTAGTCATTAGTCTACGTATAGCACCATAGATTAGATAGGATTTAGATGGGAAACTCCTTTACTTTTCACCAATACCTGTTTGGGTTTGTACTATGAACACCTACGGCGCCACCAGTACATTTACTCGGTCGGCGGTACGATTTAAATTCATTTTTGGGATTTGGGTGAAGGCAGATTTAGTGCATAGTTTAAATAAAATAAGAAATATCAAATGACAAAATATATTTTAAAATATTAGCTTGAAATTTCATCCTAAAGTATAGTCTATAACATGTACATAAAATATGCCTGAATGACAAGAAAACTAGGTATATCATACTACACTCTCAATTTTTCTCACTTCTTTGTTCCTTACTTTGTATATTTAACAACAGGTTTTTCATGCGTTAGATGACGAAAGTTTTTTACTTCTGTCCTCTAAGATTTTATGACTGTATCTTATCTACAGTAACATATAGCATATACGTCCATTTTCAAATAGCACAGCAATTAGGCACACAAAAAACGAGCACCATAATTAATAATTAATTCCTGGCTCTTGCCGATAATAACAAAAACAGAAAATCGTTAATAGTGAATCAGAATCATATTAACTCAGGGACCCATAAAGTTAAATTTGGAGTTCCGCAGGGCTCAGTTCTAGGATCCTCATTATTCATGCTATTTGCAAATGACCTTCCAGCGTACATAAAAAATGAGGGGCAAGTTACTATGTTTGCAGATGACACTACAATTTCAACAACAGCTACTAGTCTGGATGAAATTCAAATACAGGTTGAAAATGTCATTAATATTTGGTGTGATAGTAATAAATTAATATTGAACACTACAAAAACTGTAGTAGGTAATTAATTTCCATATTATTATTATTAGCCTTTACTCGAGTCCGAGTATAAAAAAATGTTACAGTCGATAGATTGTGTGTAATAAAAAACAAGTAAAAGGTGTAGTCTATTGTAATTCCCATTCATCTACGGTGCACACGACTATGGCTATAGAGGCCAATTCAGGAGAGCACATGTCGACCGCAGTCAGGACAAACATAGACCTGGTTAGGTTTTGGATTCGGCCTTCTTGCAGCAACATTTCCTTGATAGCTGGCCACAACCCCTCGCCATTCGGTTCTGTCCGCTGCAAGTTGTTCCCATTGCTCGTCTGCAATACCGCAGGATTTTAGATTTTCATGGAAAGCGTCTTTGAATCTTTTTCGTTGACCGCCACGCCTTCTTCTACCGCTTAGCAATTCACCATAAAGTGTACATTTAGGAAGGCGGTTATCATGCATACGATGAACGTGACCTGCCCATCTTAGGCGTGCTCTTGAAATAAGCACCTCAACTGGAAGGCTGTTTGCTCTCCTGAGTACTTCCACGTTTGATATGTGATGGAACCAACGGATTTTCATCATACTTCTGAGGTGTCTTTGCTGAAAACGTTCTAATTCTTTCACATGACGACGGTAAGTGACCCAGCTTTCACATCCATATATAGTCGAGGCAAGAATTCAAGCGATGCACGTCACAGATCGACTCTATAAATAAGACAATACTACTAAGAATCATGAAGCACCATTAAACTGTACCTATGTCTGAAAAAAACTTAATAACTGGGTGTCAAGAATTACTCTTTTTAACGTAATTAATGATTAAAAATTATGTTAATATTAAAATTTCTTTAATGAGATTACTCGTGACGTGCATCGCTTGAATTCTTGCCTCGACTTTAGCAGTATTGGAATGACAACTGATCTGTAGACAGCCATTTTCGTTGACAAAGCAAGGTCGTGGTTGTCAAATACTCTCTCTCTAAGTCCCCAGAGTGCTCTAGATGCAGCGTTAATTCTATTGCGAATCTCGCTGTCCATGTTTGCTTTGTCATTAACAACGTTGCCTAAGTAATTGAACTGATTCACCACTTCAAGAGAATTTCCGTTGAGTGTAATGTCTATTTGGTTCACTTGATGAGGAGTTGACATAATCTTAGTCTTTCCAATGTTGATTTTAAGTCCCAAGGAATCATAGCTCTGGGCATACACATCTAAAAGTTCTTGAAGCTCTTCCGGCGTAGAGGCTAAAAGTGCACAGTCATCCGCATACTGGAGATCACAAATGAATCATGTGCGTGTCTTCGTGAAAGCTCTAAAGCGCCCTATGTTAAAAAAACCGCCATCAGAACGGTATCTGAGACCTATTCCTCTGACTGTCAGTTTGTTGTCAACAATAATTGTTAGAGCAGTGGTAAACAAATTAAAGAGTAGGGGTGCCAGGACACATCCCTGCCTAACTCCAGTGAGGGTTTGGAAAGGTTCGGTTGCCTCATTATTATACATAACCTGGGCGTTGTTGATTGTATGTAAACTGCGACATACTTCCACAAATTTTCTAGGGATACCTAAGCGGAGCATAATTTTCCAGAGCACTTCCCTGTCCACCGAGTCAAACGCCTTGGTTAAATCAATGAAGGCCATGTGAATTTCTCCTTGATGTTCGAGTGCTTTTTCTTGAAGCTGTTTAAGTGTGAAGATTAGATCCGATGTACCTCGGTTTGGCCTAAAGCCACTCTGTGTTTCAGGAAGGAACTTTTCCTTAACAGGTATTAGCCTATTTGCCATCGCTTTAATGAGTATCTTCCCTCCAACAGCCAGGAGAGCTATACCCCTGTAATTTCCACAGTCCGCAGCGCTCCCTTTGTTTTTGAAGAGGTTGATTAAAAGTGTATCACGAAACTCCTGCGGAGCTTGACCACTTTCCCACACGACATCAAACAGTTTTTTGAGGTAGGATATGAGCTCTGACGACACAGCTTTAAAGATCTCAGCTGGGAGTGAGTCGACGCCGGGAGATTTGTTATTTTTTAGCTGCCCAAAAGATCTCTTCCGTTGTTAGTGGTTTATCTAAGTCTTCGAAGGTGTTATATTGAGGGATAAGATTTATAATATCGTGATCGGCTTGACTTTGCTGGTTAAGAATGTTAGAGTAGTGTTCTTTCCATCGGGTTCTTATTTCCTGGTCTTCTTTGAGGAGATTTCCATTTAAATCTTTAATAGGGCACATATTTTTCCGATTGGAGCCGTACACTGCTTTTACTCCTTGAAAGAAATTCCTGTAGTCGTGTGAATCGGCGTACCTTTGAATTTCTCTGGCATTGCTTGCCCACCACTCGTTCTTTATTCTTCTGATTTTCGGTTGCGTTTCATACTTAGATTGGGTAAAAGCTTCTGCTTTTGATGAGTCGTTGGGGTGGTTGGTAGCGTTTTGGAAGGCAATATGTTTGCGGTCAAGAAGTTCTTGTATAAAAGCTTCATTATCATTGAACCAATCCTCCTGTTTTTTACTTGCTGCAGTGCCAAGAATTTCCTCATTCGCACTTTTTAAACTGTCTTTAATTTGTGTCCAGGTAGTAGCGACATCTACAGAATTGGTTTCTTCTAGTGCACTCAAATTCTCTTGAACTTTTTGCTTTAGCTGTTCGACAGTTTGTTGGTCACGCAATTTACTAATACAGAGACGGGGTCTACGTTTTACTTGAGTTCCTCGGTGTTTGGGTCTCATAACAATTTTCATTTTAGAGAGAACAGGACAATGATCGGTCCAACATTCGCTATCAATGCGTGCCTTTGTAATTTGGACGTCCTTGAGATGCTTCCTACGTACGATAACATAGTCCAGTAGTTGCCAGTGACCTGATCTGGGGTGACGCCAGGTGCCTTTAAATTTATCCTTTTGTCGGAAAATGGTGTTTGTTATAACTAGATCATCTTCGGCGCATTTAGTTAGAAGTAGTTGACCGCTAGCGTTCATGTTGCCCAAACCGTTCTTGCCTATGATGCCTGGCCAGGTGTCTGCATCTCTCCCTACTCTAGCGTTAAAATCGCCAAGACTAACGAGTCGTTCCGTTTTAGGTATTCTACAGAGGGTTTCTTCCAGCTGTTGATAGAAGCTTTCCTTGGTTTCGTGACTTGCATCCAGAGTGGGAGCGTAGGCGCTTATTAGATTTACCGCGTTGCCATCTGATAGCTCATAGCGTAGCAGCATTAGACGCTCGGATAGGCCTTGTGGTACTTGTGTTAAGTTGGATACAAGTTGATTCCGAACGGCAAATCCTACTCCATGTTGTCTTCTTGAATTGGTGGGAAGACCTTTCCAATAGAAGGTGTAGTACTTTTCTGTGAGAGAGCCTTCCTCCAAAAATCGAGTTTCGCTGAAAGCTGCAACGTCAACATTGAGTCGGTGAAGTTCTCTATCTATTAGAGCAGTTCTTCTATCAGGCCGATCGGTGCGAGTGCTGTCGTTCAAAGTACGAACATTCCAAATGCCGTAGATGAAAGAATTAGTTTTCTTGGATTTAACTTGTCGGTGTTTTTTCGACATTCGATGAGGTGTCCCTGTGGGCACCCTCCCCCGGAGATCCGATCGGGAAGGTATTTTACTTCCGGATGATTTTGTCCCACTTGAACGCTCCATCATTTTTTTTTTAAGCCTTAATCGACTGAAAACGAAGCTGCATTTGAAGTTTTAGTTGGAGCAGGTATGCAACTGACCAGCTCGGTTGCGGAAGGCGAGTGGTGTGGTCCCATGGCACAGAAGGAGACTGCGACGATGGGGTAACCAAACGATTCCAAAAGCAACCTTTGTGTGCGGTGGGTTATTTTTACCGCACTCTTCGTGAGAAGGTGGATGTGCTCACGGCAAAAGGTAAGGGTCCCAAGTAACACATGTCGCCCTCTTATTACACTTAAAGCTTTATAAATAATACATTATGGCAACTTGTACAGAAAATTGGTTATATTGAAGCTTTATTCAACACTAAACTGCTTATAAAGTAACTCGGCGGAATAAGATTGCTGGTAAAGTGCTTTCACAGCATAAATATAAAGCTTCTTTATTAAAGCATTTTATACAGTTTTTTTTTATTTATAAGAGGCTTAATAAGGTCTATTATACAGATACACACCATGTATATTTATAGCAGGTGTATAAACCTCTATATAACATTTATACATCCGTTTTACAGCTTAGCAATTTCTCTATAATGATTTTATAACATTGAGTTTTAAAGGTTTTTAAAGCAAAATTTTACAGCAATGCAATTATTTCAGCCGAATGCCATTTACGTCAGCACTAATATAGATTATTTATAAATGCTTTTTACGTCTAGTAGAAGTATTAGTTTTATAAAGCATTTATTCAGCTGAAATTTTGTTTTGGAGCTATGTAGCTGCAATCTTCCGCCTTTATAGAACTCTTATACAGCTAAACTTATTCTATTTCATAACCTCCAATATCATTTGATTTGCTTTCGAATTTTTCTTGTTATGTATGACTGATGGTAGAGAAGTAAGCGCACTTGCCTCTCACTCAAAAGTTCCGAGTTCGATTCCCGGTCGTTGCAGTGGAAAATACTGTGAGGGGGATTTTTTCACTATACTCGAATATTGGGTGTGTGTACCTTTTGTCTCTAAATGTATAGCCTTCTCCCACACAAGGCTCTTCTAGTGCCTTCCGGGATAAAGGGGGTTGTAATTACCTGTGGTGTTACTATTATTATTAAAAAAGAAAATTATGCAGTCATTTTCTCATTACAAACTACAAAAATCCACCAAAATCAATAAAAAGTTAGGTCTGAAATTCAAACAAAAGTGATAATATGTCCCTCAAAATCAAATAATGATGAATTCAATTATTACACAAACTGTGGATTTCTATCAAAGTAAATTCACCTGTCCGAGGACTTTGTCTTCCACCACTACTTCTACACAGCTAAAGTGCTGCTTTAATAATTTGTAACTGCTTATGTAGTGACCTTCTTTGGATACTTATAGGGAACCATATTGTATTTTCTAATAGTAAATATGGCAGGGCGGCCATTGTTACCGGTTTGAGTATAATTAACTTTTTATCACTCGAAAAGGAAAATCTTGCAAAATATTTACGGCAATCACTTATGGGATGTTCAAAATACGTGGCTTATCATTTTAAAACAATTCTATAGAAAAAAATTAAAAAATATATTTTTTTAAATAATTTTCAACTTATCAAATTCAAGGAATTTTGGAAGCGCGTCTATTTATTTCGAAGTAGAATAGCATATTTCAACAGAAAAATTTTCTTCCCATGACAAATTTAGTTTTCTACGAACCAGCATACACTATTTCGCAGGTAATATTCATTCAGCCTCCTAATAATTTGCCATAAGAAAGCTATCACATTGAAGCTGCTAGAGAAACTGTGATATCGATGCTTTATAACTGCAAACAGTAACTAACATTTAGAGGAATTTTTACTGTATAAAAACTTACTCGCAGCAATTATATAACAACTTCTTAGCAGTCATATAACATGATTTATAATAGCTGGTAAGACGAAACAAAGAGGTTGCCATAATGTTACTTTAAGCATTTATGTACCTTTTACAGAGTTTACCGAGGCTATATAAACTGTGCCTATTTTGGGTATATAGATACTTCATTAACACTGGACTATTGTTGTTAACTCTTAATTATAAAGTATTAAGCTTTATAAAAAGATGGAGTAGATAGTCATAGAGTTTTTAAAAAGCAATTTGTGCTACTTGGGGTTATTCCGCCCTTACTCGGTCGTTAGAGCCTCATTAGTAAAAACAGGGCGCACCAAGTTCAAATTGAACTCATCGCGAAGGTGAGGTTAACAATTGAGTAGGAGAGGCTATAACTTGCGCTTCACTACCCCATTACACGCCAAAATTAATTAATTTTCATATAAGGCGATCTTTACCTGCAAATTTTAGATATTGAACTGGAAGATGAAATATCTTGGTACTGTTCTAGATTCTAAGTTATCATGGGATAACCATATCGATACTACATGTAAGAAATTAAATAAGGCTTATTTTGGTATCCTAAATATTTATTATACTTTGACCTACTCGCACATTTCGTTAAACATTATTTGTTGGGGATGTGGCAGAGAAATGAGTAGAGTATTTATACAACAGAAAAGATTAATTCGATTGATATTTAATTTAAGACTTAGGGAAAGCTGTAAAATAACTCTATCGTGTGTGTACATATTTAAATGTTTAATGTACACTAAACAAAATCTTCCCATATTCATTAAAATATCAGATACACATTCACATCACACTAGACATGGAGAACTCATCATCCCAGCTCATAAAACTACCACTTATAAAAATTCTCCGTATCAGTTTGTACAATGCTCTACCGGCAACAATAAGAGAAATCAGTAGCACTAATTTATTTAAAAATAAATTGAAATTATTCTTAGTGAAAGGTGGTTTCTATAGCGTTCACGAGTTTGTGTCTGGGGTATCTTAAATGTTCTTTTTCGAATTTTATTTATTTATTTATTTTTGTTAGTTTATTTTGTAATTTTAGATATTTTATACATATATTTTTTATCTATATTGTAATGTTTTTTATTGTTTGTTATATTTTCATTGTTTTTTAATTTGACATGTCATATGTACCATGAGTACCTCTATGTGGTTAATAATAAAAAAATATTTATGTTAATATTATTTTATGATAATGAGTGTGTTTTGTTTGTCTGGTCGATAGCCGCGTGGGTTAAGGCGCGAGGTGGCAATCGCGATTAATCACACGGGTGTCGCGCCACCGGGTTCGAATCCGGCACTGGCACTGTTGGTGGAAATGGTTGTATGTCCGCGTTTTTCAATAACTCAATTAATAATAATCAATGTAACCCCCTTCCGCACAAGCCTTTGGCTACTGGAATTGGGGGTTGTCTGATTTCTGTGGTGTTTATTTATTTATTACGTAATATTATGTTTTATACAAATTATTTTTATTGCTGACTTGCCATATGTACTATATTGTATCGACATGGTTAATAAAATTATTATTATTATTATTATTATTATTATTACAACTTCAAAGCAAATTTTAGCCACACTGGAAATCATGTACTCA
This sequence comes from Leptura quadrifasciata, assembly GCA_963675555.1. Taxonomy (NCBI): domain Eukaryota; kingdom Metazoa; phylum Arthropoda; class Insecta; order Coleoptera; family Cerambycidae; genus Leptura; species Leptura quadrifasciata. The sequence goes on from OY776682.1 coordinate 34,050,505, forward strand.
AATATAATCATCAACACATTTGACAGTTTGACTCATGACACGCACTCACTGAACTCTATTATAATAGAGTTCAGTGCTCGTACTTCAATGGTAGCGCTGCCTGGGGTCATAGTACGAACCAAAACAGTTATAAAATATTTTACATTGAATTAGCATTAGCACTCGGAGCCCAACACGAATTTAAAAAACGTCGCCGCCAAGTAGCTACAACGTCAAGCAGGGCCGGCCTTAGTTCCTCAAGCGCCCTCGTGCGAAATTTTGAAAGGCGCGCCCCTATTTCTGGTCAAGTCAGGTTAGAGTAAAATCAAGAAATTAATTGTATAGAGTGATTGATTGCGGAGCGGCACTCCCTGGGGTGCGGCGCTCACCCCCCCCCCCAAAAAAAAAGCCGGCCCTGAGTCGTCAAGGTAGCCGAGTAAATTTCAGGAACATTTCTGGAATGTTGCGGTAACCAAAAAACGATTCCCATTTTGCTAGAACGCATGTTAACGGAACGTACCTGTTATGTACCCGTAACTTGTATCAAAGCACTTTAAAGTTCCTAGTTGCAACCAATTTTGCTTGCTAGGATCAGCAAGGGAAAAAATCTCCAGGAAATAAACTTGCTTTTTTAAAATTATTAGATTTTAGGATTGTTCCCTCTTTCGTTGTCACTATTATCCTACCAAAAATAGTTCGAGTACAAACTAAAGGAGATTAAACCCATCAGGGTACCCTGCCTGTGCTGATAAATCTTTATTGATGACAAGTATTACAAAGATCATTTATAATACTTCAAGCCAATTATCGTTTTAAATCTTTAGTGAAAGGTGGATTTCCGTTAGTACGTTATGGAGAATTCCCTTTAGACACCTTTGTGAGACTATAATCTTTGGGTAAAATACAATTAATTGTCAGAATAGTTTGTATATAGGGCCGCTTACTGTGTCAACGGTATCCTACAGGTCGATTAATAGAGCACAAAATATCTACTGCAGGTATGTGTTAAAGAAGAGCTAATAATATTTGTAGAAGGACAGAATTGCTAGTACAGTATATGTCACGTGTAAAATGTAAAATTTTTGAATATACACATATCCAAATATCTAATAAAAGGTCGGACTTAGGTACCGGCATTTTAACAAGTTTTAATGACTACTGAATATTACGTAGGCTAAAATAACATCGTCGACAAATTTTAGCAAATGTGAATATAATATGTTGCAAAGTTTTGTTTATGTTTAAAATTGCTTCAAATAGACAAAATGGATTCGAATTTTATGCTTTTGATTTTTATTTTATGATTATGATTTTTTGTATTTTTTGTAATTAAAAGAAGAAAGATCGATTTAAAACGATTATAAAACATAAATGTAATAAATTAGTTTGTAGCAAATATTCTTGAAACATTAATTAACAATTTATTTTCTGTACTTTTCAGGTCAGTCCAGTGGTCAGTGTGAGTAAAAATAATTCGTATTTTATTTGTCTCAAACTTTTTCTGAGTACAGAAGTTAATATTTGGGAATTAATTAAGCTTTAATTGTTTGTAAATAAACAAATTGGTATTTTGGCCTAAAATTGCATTTGTTTATTTCGTAGATCTCACGTTAATATTAGAAACTGGACCACTTGTATAAATAAATTGAAAGGACAAAATTTTGTCTCTATAATTTTCCTATTAGCACAAGATCTATGAAGTAAGCGACTGCAATATTGGGTGAGAATGTCAATGTGCTGTTTATTTATAAACAATTAAATTTTAAAAAGTTCCATATTTCCGTCCCAAATTAACATTTTGCTATTTTTTGCTTCTAAAGTGTAGAACTCTTAATGTGCTAGTGAAGCACCCTGTATATACCCCATATATAAATTTAGTTTTTTATTATTTATTTCCCAATTCAAGTAATTATTGCAGTTAATTCATTTCATTTTTACATTTATTTAGACATTTAATATTGAACACAATAAAGTTACCAGAATGCATTTTAAAATTACATCATTTTAAAGCAACGTTAAACGCTACATTTATACGAAAGAATTTACTTAAAAATCGAGTCTAGTCACAGCATTTGTTTACAATGGACACGTTAATAGTCAAGTATTTCTGTTACTTCTCACAGGGTGAAATCGCCTGTCGTTTTCTATCTTAAGTCATGCAAAGGACGGACTCTGCAAACTACGACACATGTAGACATAGAAATTTATGATGTAAACATTTTCCAATCGTGAGACCACAAATCCAAAGCTTTCATGTAATTGTGACGTCATTTTTACCATATAAAAGGAATACTGCGTTGTATTTAGAGAGGAGAAGCTAGACGGCATCTGAAGAGAACACCTTTTAAGCTACGTCGCGATATTTTCGCCGAGCTTTGGACATTAAATTGGAAACACCTCGAAGTTACGTCGCGATATTTTCGCCGAAGTTTTATATTTGCCTTTGAAATCCATTCTAAGCTACGTCGCAAGTTTCGCCGAGCTTAATAAATTATTCTGTGGATATTTTCACTAAATCAGCCGTCTAAACTACTAGCCAAACAATATTATAACTTACATGTTATTTTAACGAATTCTTCTCAACCACCGACATGCTCGACGAGGACGTTCAACATGTAGAACCTGGGGGAGAGCATTCACGGGCGATATAACGCTATACAGAGCGCACAGAAATTCAGCAGGCATAAATTTTTAAAGGTGATCGCTTGCTTATTTCGAAACTCTATTTTATTATTTGCAATTGCATTCATATTCTGGTTTCGACGGGGTGTAATAGGGAAAATTAACGCATTTGTGGTACTAAAAGAATATTATATTATTTAAAAATATTAGCTTTGATTTTTAACAAGAAAATATAATATATATTGTCAGTTATTCAGTTATGATTTCATTCACGATTTTAATTCACAAAATTTCACTTTCTGAATATCTTACTAGGGAAATTTGCGTTTGCAAAGTAACAAGCTTATATTCAAGAACTATATATTTAGAGCTATGCAATAACAAGGTACTTTATCACAGACTAGTCAAACTTCATGTCTATCATTATTCTACAGTTTCTGTAAAACAAATAGTAGACTTTTGTTTCCACCACATCTCATGTAAAGTTTTCAAGAATGCTTTATATTTAAAGTACACTAGGAATATTTTCCTACTGTAACCAAAAGGTTTTCTGATTGCTGGACATTTACCTACGATAAAATATTATAGTTTCATGAATTCGGCATACTTTGCGTTAACAAAGGTTTGAAACATTGACTACGGCCAATTGGCTGGTTCTGTTCTCAATTGGGTTCAGTTACAACGAGGGATGTCAATATTTCAGGCAGTTATCTGGTCACTTATTTCGATTGAAGGGTGATGCAACCTCACTTTCTTACCTTCGCGGATTCGCGGCTTCGTGTGTTTGACAGTCATAGGCAATCTTCTGGTTGCTTTTCTATTTAATTACAATAGGGAGATTTCCCCAGCATTCTAAAAGATTTTATGTGAGTGTAAATTCTCACCTCAGCAAGATTAATATGATTATCTGAACGATTATTTTTACTCTGATTTCAATCAATAAACCGTGTATAATTAAAGGATATTTCCTCAACACTCTATGATATTTTACACGAGTATTTAACGCTCGTTTTTCAACTTAGTTTTGATAATGTATAAACATGACATGATCCTTGTCCTTTATTTTGCATTCGATTCATTATTTGGCTATTGCTAACAACTTTAATTATATGTTGTTATTATCTAGCGATTGCTAACAGCTTTGATTATTAATTATCATTATCAGACCATTGCCACAACTCTCATTACTGTTAAAATAACACAGCATACTTTTGTATAACAAAGTTCTTGTTATTGCATCAAAACACTCAGTATATCTATAGTATGGTCATTACTATAGCAACGCAAATTTTCCTATTATAATATTTAGACAATAGTCTCAAATGTTTGGATTACTTTTGATTTCATGTTCGACTATTGTTGCATCAATGTATATAAGATAAAATGGGGTTTACTATTTTTTCCCATCAATTATTGTCTTATTCTTTCACCTTTACCTTTTCGTCATATAAGTAATAAACTAAAGAAATATTTTAATTTCAAAAGCAAAATAGAAAACAGACTTCAACTATAAATGTACAGTACAATCTTGAGTAATAAGATACTACATAAATAACATATATAATTAACTAGGTCTCTCAATTAATAGACAGTGTGTTCAAGTTTACCAGGTATTCAATTAATGGAGTGATTAATTTTCTAAGGTATATCGTATCAGACAGAAACAAGTAATATTAAACTTTATATAAAAGAACCTGGGATAATTATAAAAAGGGTTACTACACACACAACGAAATTTGGGTCCTACACTAACAAAACTAGACGATCACGCAAATGGCAATCTTATTTGTTTATCTTTCAGATAAATAAATAGTAATTAAAATTACTGGTGACATCATCACCAGTATTTTATGTGTCATAAAGACACATACCCCACAAGCGCTTCACTATTAAGTAAGCTACGTTTTTGCCTTTTACTTTAGTCGAAGGACAAAAGAATAATATAAATTTGTTTATAACGAAAAAAATTAAAATTAAAAAATAGCATTTTTGTTTAAGAAAATATTTTATTCATTACTATCGAAATACACAAAAACTTATTACCTAAAATCAAAAAAAAATGTCTACTCCCAACCCACTTCCAAGATTTCCGACTGTCATGTGTTAAAAGGCTTTTTAAACAAATATTTTAACGCCAAAGTTACTACTAAATATATTGAATATTAGCTTGTAATAATTTAAGATATATCACATTGTAAAAATCGGCTATTTTTAAAATTTGTATCTTTTGCAACTTACCAAATTAACAAAAAGAGCTTTTACTGCTCTGTTATTATCAAGAATTTTATTGCGAAAAAGCATGTATAATTATATTCTTTCCTATTATTTGGGTTTTCAACCACATGTATTATTATCCTCTTCAAAACAAATCACCGAATCTACAAAATAATAGAATTATTGGGAAAAAACCTCTGCGCCCGTGACGTTTACGCCAAAGGAAAAGTCAGAGTTATTTTGCTGTGTATGTCAAATACACAGCTTTAAGATTCTGTTTATGTTATTTCCATAGATACTTACTACTTACACAGAACATAGAACTGATGATATTTTCTTTTATATAATGTTGAGTTTGTTAAGTTCTTCTTTTAACATTGGTAGCCAGGTTGTACAAATATCTACAGAACAATTCGATACGCACTTATCTTCATTATTTTTATGTATAATTATTTTCTCGATATGGTAGATACAAACGGAGAACAAAACGCGTTCACCTTTCCAGATAATTCCAAATACGGCAAAAGTTAAAATAGATTAATTTCACTACATGGTTTGTTTGTTACACACGCTTTATTAAATGCCAACAGAGAGAAAACTTCCTTACGGTCTCATTTTTGGTCTACTTGCAACGTTGAATTTTTAATTACAAATCGGGGACTATCATTTTCATACCACCCTTACTGCGGGCCTGGTTTATTATAAAAGTTTCCACCACTCCAGCAAACACGATGTGTGACGTATTTGGACCAATTTCAGTGACATATCTAAGGTAACACACCGTCACATACATTTTTTTAACACGGTTTTATCAGCATCACTTTTTTCTCCAGTGCTGTTCAATATATATTTATGACTTCATCAAATAAGTGTAACAGCCGTAAATAATAATAATTCGATAGAAGGTATTCACAGTAATTACACACGAAATTCACTTTAAACCTTTCGTAGTATTTTTTAAATATTCGTTATAAATTCCACCTCAACGGATACTTTTTTCGTTAATGTAACGCATTTTTCTACACATTAATAAGGGGATGAGAATAACATTTTTATCTTCTATTGTCCGATTTAAAAATATACATCACAAAGCGCACTATCCTTCAAGTAGAATTAACTGTTGTCTACATTTTGTGAAACGCATATTTTTCAGAAAATTATTTTTTTAATTAGCGAATATTCTTCTTCAACCATGAAAAATCATGAACCCTCGTCAAATAGATTTTAATAGAGGAGGAAATAATTCTTTTGGGAAAAATGTGTAACGCTTCTTTATCTGCTGAACTAAAAACCAACAATGATATTAATGGATGGTTTAAGAAATGTACTTAATCATGTAGGATCGTTCTTCCTCTTATGGGCTTATCTACCACATGTATCTTCAGATCATAAATTCTAAAAAAATAACAAAATTAACCAGTGTTTTGGAAGAATAGCTCCTACGCCTGTGACGCTTATGTCAAAGGACAGCCAAAGGCTATTCTGTGCCAACTGATACAAATTACAACAAAAATAAGCGTATAGTATTTATCTGACATATTGGAAACAAAACCTGTTTCCATTTTCAAATTTATGAATGCAATTCTTATATGTTGTGTACGTTAAATGCACAGCTTTAACATTCTGTTTACGTTGTACCAATAGATATTTAGTACTTAGACATAACTGTTGATATTTTAAATGCCACGTTTGTTAAGTTCTTCTTTTAACATTGGTAACCATGTAGATCAATTATCTTCATTTAATAGTATTATTGCGGATTCTTTCATTTTTCTTTTCTGTTATATACTTCTATTATTAAACTTTTTACAGAGTTCCACTTTATTCTGTAATCCGGATGGTAACCTGCACGAATGGATCCCACCTTGCACTTTATGCTCAAGCCTTGAAATTTGGTACACTTGTTCGTTAGACCCTACCATTTGTTATAAGAAATGTTGCCACGGTCAGGGCCCCCGGTTTCCCAATGCCCACCTTCAGGGGCAAATCACAATTTTCGCTTGTTTTGGAGCTGACCAGTGTCGCAGTGGGCTGAAATAACAATTTTGATAAAATAAATAATATTTTATGCATGTAATTTTATTTCCACGTCAGAGAAGGCCAAGCACAGAAGCTATTGACCCAACAACTATTTCGCCTGTCAAGACTCGCACTAGAAAAGAGTCCTTCTCCCCCGACTGTTGGTTATTTTGCGGCTTGCTTGGTACCCGCACCAAAATGTTGAGCAAAGTATTCACAGTGCATTGAAATACGGAATTTTACGAAACGGCAAAAACTCCATCCGATCTTGGCTGCCGTCAAGTGCAAGGGAAATTATCCATCATAAGCAACTATACTACATCAAATAATATTAACCTAACAACCTAACCTTAAGAAATATTCGTATTACGTATTTTAGTTGCAGGTCGTACAAAATGTTGTAAAAAAGCTGTAAAAGTTGATTTGAACCCTCGATCCCACGTGTGAAAATCGGGCAACCATTAACCATTAAAGTCTTTTACTTGCAACATTTTTAGTATCTACATATCATTTGGTCTTAAGATAATTTATTTATTTTATTTATTTAATTGTACAATCATAGACACCCCGACGCGTTACAATTTACTGATAGTACAGAAACCCTTAATTTCTAAGATACAGGATGATAAAGTGATTTTGGTATAAATTTATTTTAGCCAGAACGTCCTTACTATTAAACGGATTACTGAATACCCAAGTGGTTCTCTGCCACACCTGGAAGTATGTACAGTGCCTCATGAAACACCCTGTATAGAACTCATAAAATTACATATAAAAATATGGTGTATATTCATTATTCATACACTGATTTTAGCCCCACACAGATTTGAAGTTACGGTGCCTATGAATATTGTACGTGCTGAGTAACAGGAATTTGATGCTTGAATTAAGTTTATACGTCTACGGAAAGTAATAGCAGCAATATTGCTACATTGTCGCTAATGAGCTGCGGTATAATTTTTCAGGCACCCCGGTATTATCAACAATTATCCCTTAGTTTTGCAGCTCCTTTTGTTCGAATCCCTTGCTGGATGCGCATCCATCGTCTGATCCCATGTTCTAAATTCTCGTTGTTTAGTCGTCTACCTTCCCTCTCAATTAAGAGTAGGCCTGACCATAAAAGTAGATCAGGCAATCCAGTCGAGTCATATAATTTGAGCAACCCTTCACTCACGTGGCCCTTCTACACGGAGAAGGAAAGCTGCGGAAAGTAAGGGTCCTTTTATGTATTGCCACTGATGACCTACTAAAATATCAAACGTTAAACCCTCATGCCGTCAATACCTCTCATGAAGCTCGATCTTAGCTGTTTACGAAGTTTATAAGTTTAAAAACGCTGACTACTTAGAACTGTGTTCTATCATCATTTTATGAAATGTATTTCAAACTTAAATCTCTGTCGGGTAGATTATCGCAGATTTTATAAGATAAAAAACTAAATGCTTGTTGATCAATACCGTGCTTGACTATGACATAGTACGCATTTTATTTTGGAAGATTATGTATCTGCTGCACATAGTTTTGGCTTTATTTTAAGGACTTCAATATTTTCAAGAGCAGTTTGAAGCGATTTATTTTTAATGTAATTCTATAGGAAAAGTCTAAGGGATTCTCGTGGCCCAGGGGGTCATAGAATGGGTCAATTGGCGCTACCAATTAGTTATTATTCGTCATCTTGTTTAACATCCACTTACAAAACCTTGTCTTTCTTTTTTAAATGGCGAATTTTCATTATTCTGTAGTATCAAAATCTATTCGCTTTAAGTATGTTCCTTGCAAAAATATTTTATTTTATTTATTTATTTGCTACACTGTCCAACTTGCATTTGACCCAATTAGAGGACAGGGAGATATAGTAAACTGATACAGATATGTAATTAAACAATAACACTAACATATTTAAAAAATGTATAAAACAGAGACTCTAGTAACTAATCTAAGACATATAAAAAAAAGGAAACAAAAAGCATGATTTTCTACATTTCATATTGTGGAAGATAATAGAAAAGAAAACGAAACATGTTAAATCAGTGCCTGTAGTAATAGGTTTTTAGGATTTTTACGGGGCAATTGAAAATGTCTATATCACCACAGATTGCATTGTGATTGTAGCATATTACATAAATAGGTTAAAATTTTAGTACGATGCGTAGTTAGATAAAATACTAAACTATGACGGGATATTGATCTGGAAATATTAAAAGACAATTTTGATAGTAATATCGATGTGTCAATAATGTTCTTAATAATTTTAAAAGGAAACCTTTGAGACATTGCATTTTCGCCGACGCCTACGATGCACACTAATTAACGAGTACATAACCAGCAGGTCTTCTGATTGCTGGATAAGTACCTTCTGATCTAAAATACATATATTTCAGAAATTTACGTTGTACCGATTCTAGATTGTTAACATGCACATTATAGTATGGGGTCCAAACAAGTGACGAATATTCAAGTTTCGATTCAACGTAGCAACATTAGAGCATCTTCATTGTATCAGGGCTTGAAAAGTCACGAGAATTTCTAACTATAGACCCATATGTCTTGCTGGCTTCCAAGACTATGGCGTTAATATGTATATTAAAAACAAGGGTCTTGTCAAAGATAACGCCTAAGTCACGCAGTGTTTCAAGCCAGCGAAGTATTTTATTGTTTATGGTATAATTGTAGAAAATAGGAGCAGACTTACGTATAAAACACATATCATTGCATTTCTCCGAGTTTAATGGAAGTTTGTTTTCAGTGCACCAATTACTAATTCTGTTTAAGTTTTCCTGTAGTTGAAGACAATCATTAACAGTATGAATTCTAGAAAAAGCTTTAAATCATCAGCGTACATTAAATAGTTAACCTCGTGTGTTAAATCGCCCGCTATACCATTAATAAATATGAACAACAGTGGCTGAAGAACTAAACCTTGTGGTACTCCAGAGGTAGCAACGTATTCGACAGACTTAAATCCATTGAAAGTAACATATTGGGTTCTGTATGACAGATTATCTCTGAATAGAGATCAAATTTCTCAAAAAGGCCAATATCATTAAATTTTTTAAGGCATAGTATGGTCAAGTCTATCGAATGCCTTGGAAAAGTCAGTATATATCACGTCAGTTTGAGACTGATCATCAATGGATTCCGAAGTAAATTGCGTAATACAAAGCAGATTGGTAGTTGTAGGGCGTCCTTTCATGAAACCGTGTTCTGAATAGTGATCTCATTACTAATTTTATCTTTAACTTGATCTTATTCAATACTTGTAAAAGTCAAATGAAAATAAAGTATTATTATTAATTTTGGTTAACGTAATATACTCTCGCCTTACTATTTCTTGGGAGTCATGTTTGTAGCCCAAAATGCTGAAAACTGGAATATGGCAAACTAATGTCTAAATTTATCCAGCAACTACTATATATGGTGTGTTTATATTTAATGACTACGGCTCAGTGGCTCAATGCTTACATGTTGGGCTTGAGGTTAAAGGATCCCAAGTTCGACTTCTGGCTAGGTATTAATATTTAGTGACGTTTTTATTTGTTACCAAGCTGGTAGCAGTGGACTAGAAAAGGTTGTTCGAGAGACATGGCTAGTTGGTATACCAGTACTGAGTTCGAGTCTCAGCTGCGGCAAATGGCAATGTCGAAGGGAATGGTCGTTGTGTAACTAATTTCGGCTTCAGCTCCATATGAAATAATGCGATATCGCAGCGGATGTCTTTTGTTAAATTCTTCGGCAACTGCTCTACTTGATCGAGTTCCATCACCAAATAGACCGATTGTTTCGATTTCTTCACTTAAAGATAAACGCACTTTTTGTTTCCATGGAAATCTAATTATCAGATTGGTTTATTTACTTGGTAAGCAAGATCAATCTCAGTTATTCAACCATCGTAATCCTTCTATGATAATATTGGTAGGTTCCATTTTATGGGCCTATCGACGCCCAAAGTTTAACGAATGTATAAACAATACACCCTGGCCTGACTTCTGGCGAGACCACCCCAGTCAGTTCATTTGTGTCGGAACATCGCTCTGGTATGGATATTTATGAAGGGTGGATCTTATCATAGAAAGATTACTATGCTCGATTAATTCAGATTGATCCTCCTTATCAGGTAAGTTAATCAATCTTATAATTATTCTTCGCATCTTCGTTCTTCTATGATAATATTGGTAGATGTTTGTAGAAAGAAAGGGTTCAGTGTGATGATTGTGTAGACAGATTAAAAAACAATCTCAATGCTTTGTCGATTGAGTGCTACAAATATTACTAAAGAAAATAACAAGTGACCCGTATTATTAAGGAATAAAACCATTAACAACCTATTGGCGTATGTATAAAAAAATGAAACACAATATATGCATTAGCTGTTGCCAACACTGTTGATAATTCATCTGACAAGGCTTTTTGGCTTATTGGCTAAAGGCAGGTTATTAAATATATTAAATACCACAGATTTCTCCGTCTAGCCTGCTGCCTGCTGTATTTTGAATTAAATCAATATCTAAACCCTGTCTAAAGGCTGCTGTAAATATGGCTATGGCTTTGAAACATTTTGTATATATTCACCTTTTATTTAGGACTTATTTAACCATCGGTTTATAGTCTACGTAACTACCGGACGATAAGGTTCTTTACGAGTTAGACTTGTTATTTTTAAATAATGTTGATACATTATTCTGGACTAAGTATGGTTCTTTTTCTCAATACCTATTTTTATTTCTACAAATACTCTTATTTACTTAATTTTTTCAGTGCAATAATATCTACAGATATTTTGGATATAGTTCTCAGACTTGGAGTAAGAAGTAATTAATCCAGTCTGTGTATAGAAAATTGATCGATTTCACGCAAGAAAATAATACAGGTAGAGTGTAGGCCACAGGGGGGTTAGTAAATGATAAATATGTAAAAACGTACAACCAGATTTGCCTATTTTTTATAAAAAATGACCAAAGTCGAAAAATTCAGTTTTCAGTTGTAGGTATTAAAAAGATCTTTAATTTCATTTTTTATACATTAAAATCGATACATAAATTATCGAGATAATGGCGAAAAGTCCCCTTTCTTGCACTATTTTATAAATGTTAATAACTTTTGCAATAATGGCAGTAAGTGATACATAACATCTTGGTGACGAGGCCATTATGGGTCTTTATAAGTCTGCGAAATTTCAGCCAGATCGGTTTGATAGTTTATGAATAATTGCAATTGTTTATCCCAGAGAGCGTCTGTACAATGTGGACCATTAATAATAGGCCATAGTTCAGGGGTAGATTCTTTGGGCAAAATATGAGGATATATTGAAATATGTTTTAATAAAATGTTGCTGTAGAAGAAGATACAGGGTGTCAATGTTCAAATTATTTTTTCGTTTTTTGCAATAATTCAACAGTCTCTTGACTGATCTTCGCCAAATTTGCTAGAGGAACTTTTTTATTTTAAGAAACAATAATTTATGTATTACATCACGTCAGATCATAGAGGGCGCCGCAGGATCTGTATGTGATGATGAGTTTTTTTCGTATTTTTTTTACGAAACGTTGTGGTACTTCTGACCAGAAAATCTGATGAGGGCGTCATTTCCACGTATAAAAAGTACACTTGGTAGAACTTGATAACTCCAACCGTTTTCGAGGAAAGTACCGTTAAACATTTCAATAATTTTTTGAAAAACAAATTCAAATTTAATGAAACAAAGTGTATTTATTGAAAAAAGTACAAAACGTAAGAGAAAACAAAATCGTAATAACAGCCCAAACTCTTTCTCACTTTCTTATCAACTAATGGATAGTTTTCATGGTATTGAGATAAATACATAAATCAAAAGATTGTCTAAAATAAGGTTCTAATCTTACTTGAAGACCAAAAAATAACGTAAAAGTTGACTTAATGACATTATAAACTTTCCCCCCATGCAAAAACCACATTGCTGTAACTTAGAGTAAATGTCTTCACATACTTCTATGCCTTTTCTAATTCTATTCATAAAAGATAAAGATTTTCTTACACTGAAAAATACATTTTCCTGTCCTCTAATAAAATTCGCTGCGTTTTGTATTTTGTCCCACAGTTCTTTTTTTGAGTTGATAGTATTTGCTTAGACTAAGGACTTCATATGTCAGCACACATCATAATCCAAAGGATTATAATCAGGACTCCTTGGTGGCCAAGCAAACTCACTTCCTCAACCGATCCATCTGCGGGGGAAAGTCTCATCGAGATAATTCCTGACTTCAATGAAGAAATGAGGGGAGCTCCATCTTGCATAAACCACATTCTGTTCCATATGTCTAACATGAAAGCATGTAATATATCAGCAAGAGAAGAAAAAAAACAGATAAGACTGTCCATTTAAATCTGGAGGAAGGACAAATAGTCCCAATAATTGATCGCCGATGATACCACACAAACATTAATCTTAAATTCTTGCTGAAAATGCCTTACTTTAACGGCATGAGGATTTTCTACTTCCTAGTAACGGGTATTTCTCCAGTTAAAAACGCCTCGGCAAATAAAAGTTGCTTCGTTGGTAAATAAAGTGTTCTTAACAAAATTTCGATCCCTGTTGTGCTTATTTTTAAGACGATTGTAACAATTTAAAAATTATTACATTAAAAATAATAATAATATAATAACATCATTTATAACAAATTTAATGCAAAGAAAATCCATATAAATCGAAGAAGAAAAAAATCAATCATCTTTATATTTCATTGAAAAATTATCGGGATTTTTTTTTGTGATATATCTATTAGTAACAATTTTTATTAACAATATTATTTAATAATAAATTGATGTGAATAAAATAAATATATAAAGAAAATAAATATAGTGCACAAAAAAATCAGTCATTTAAATAATTATTTTGGTGGCGGTTATTATTTTTAATTTATAAAATAGTTAGATTATAAAAAATAAATAGTTTAGAACAAAATTGAAGCAAAAGTAAAAGATGTATTGCAAAATTTTAATATTCACATTGAAAGTAAAGGTAATAAAACATGTAGATTTTTCCGGTACTTCCCAATTGTTCAGAGTAATAACAATTAGCCAGTTATTAATATTTCATCGAGTTACCCCAGATTTAAAGAAAATGAAGGTTCTACGTTGTCTAGAAGCCGAGATATTGTAAAATTTTGATGCGCGCTCCGATTTGAAGTTTAGATCTCAAAAAGTACCGCCTGAGAACGGAGCTCGGACTGTTCTATCCACCTCCTCACCACGGCGCTCTTGCAAAAGTACCTTCATTTTGAAGGGCTAGGACTTCATACTCATTGCATAAATTATATACTGATAAATTGAATCGTAAAATAAAGGCTTTCATTGAGAATCTGTGAAAATTGTAACTCTCTTAATGTTTATAAATAATACAGATAAGATTTTTTTTTTAAAGTTGCTATCTTGACTGCTATTGATCGCAGAGGGTTCATTTTTTTTAAATACGTGTTGTTCAAACGGCCTTTCAACGCACGTAATTACAAGCGTTTATCATAAAAAATAACAAAGTTATTCTATTTCTTTATAAGCAAAAAAAACACCAACCTTTTAAACGGACTCTTTAACAAAAATTTTTTGAACAAATAGTTTATTTTTCAACTTACCTTGTAGTTCAACCAGTCCATAGTTAATTTCACTTTGTTAAACATCTCTAGATCCATTATCGTGCTTATGACGATTTTTAAACAGACGCTCTGGGATAAACAATTACCAATTACGAATTTGGTAATTGGGATAAACAAATGCAATTATTCATAAACTATCAAACCGAACTGGCTGAAATTTCGCACACTTATCAAGACCCTAATGGCCTCGTCACCAAAATGTTACGTGTCACTTACTTCCATTATTACAAAAGATATTAACATTTATAAAATAGTGCAAAAAGTTTTCCGCCATCATCTCGATAATTTATTTATAGATTTTAACTCATAAAAAATGAATTTAAAGGTCTTTTCAATACCTACAACTTTTACTAATACAACTTTTCTCTAAGACGTAATTGGAAATTTCTACGGACCAAAAACTGAGTTTTCCAACTTTTGTCGTTATTTATAAAAAAAAAAATAGGCCAAATCCGGCTGTACATCTATACGTATTTATCATTTACTAACCTCCCCTATGAGTTACAACCTTCAGATACCTGTAATAAATTAAATCAATAGAGACTGAGGTAAATAACGTAACTAGCTTTTTGACTAAGGTCCGGTTTATCAATGCAAGAGCACTTAACTATAGGATAAATGTCAAACAGAACAATGGGTATCTATTGTTTTATTTGACAGTTATCCTTTGGTTACGAGTTAACCTTACATTCATAAACCGGCTCTAAATCGTTAAGAGTTAAAGTAGGTATCCAAAGGGATATATTGATTTAAAAAGTTCAAGTCTGAATTTGGGTCCCATATTATCGAATAAATAGGTGTAATAGACTTTCATTGATTATCTCTTATCTCTTTTTATATATTAATAGTAAAAGACCAGTATTGAATTAAAATTATAATCGTAAGAAACTTTCTTATTTATTAAATAGAAATTCCATCTTTTATCACAGATGGCCTGTTATTTTAAAATTAATCTCTAAATATGTGCTAACATGACCAGAATAGTATCTTGTATTCTTTTTACCTTAAGAAGGACGATGTCCATATGAATATAAAAAAATAGCTAGTTTCTTCTCACGATGAAAGTTTCGCTTGATTATTTCCTAAATAGTGTATTTTGCTATAGCCACAATGATTCGAGGGAAGGTAGATACAAATATAAAATTCGTCGAAAGTTTGTATATTTCACTTATATTGATTTTACCTATACCTAATGAAATGACAATATCCTTACTGTTTTCTAAAAATGACCAAAAACAGTAATTTAAGCAATTTTTTAATACCTATCTTTGCGTAAAAGAGAAGAAGGGTTAAAAACAAACAATAAAGCCCCATAAACAAACACTTAAACCTTTTACAAGCCTCGAGCGCTTTTGGTGTTTGAAAATATGCCGAAAAGTAAAAGTCAAACAACGAAGGGGATGGTTTTACCAACCTCAGAATTTACGGTATTTAACGTTTTATGCGTGAAAGAGCGTTAACAGCGAACATGTTAATGTTGTTGTCATGGATGAAACCGGAAATTGCAGCAAATCTTATGTATAAATATGTATACAGTATTAACTAAGATGAACACATCATAGGATTAAAAATCTTACATGAGTTGCTCTGTTTTCTCGTGATTTCCTCATTAGTTATATTTTTATCTAAAGCGGCATAACAGTGCAGCTTCCAGGGTCAAACCGGGTCCCTAAGTGGGTCAGAAAAATAGCGCCACAAGCACGGCACTTAAAAAAATTTACTCTTATGAAAGTTGATATTATATTATAAACATCTATTTTTCTGGCAGTTTCATTTTCTATTGAAATAATTGATAAAGCAGGCAATCTTTGTCCGCCCATAGTATTCCTTAAAAAGTTTTTACTAATTTTAATTTTGAAAACGATCTTTCCGGCGAAGCCACCGAAACAGGGATGGTGAGAAAGATATAACATGCAGTTAAAAATTTCAAAACTACTGCGCAAAGAAATTTTTTTTATTGTAAATTCGGTTAATTCCATTATGGAATTTATTTTGGAAAAATCATTTTTAAAATTTCAACTTAACTTTATGTGCGTTATACATAAGTATCAAAATAAATCCCATAAATAGTCGTCCCATATTTCATATAAATTCACATTTATTTTATATGGCATATTTAAAGGTTTTTTACTCATATATAATGAATTATACATCTGTTTACAACATTATATGGTAGGTAGAAATAGTTAAATAATTTGTGTAAGCTCCTATTTCAATGTAGGGGTATAATTTTATAGTTGTAAAGTTAACCTAAAGTACACGCATCATAAGGTTCAATTTGTTTGTACTTTCCACCGCAGTATACATTCACGACTCGCTGTAGTATGTAATTGCATACATTCGGGCGTTTTTAACTAATCTTGATATCACCACTAAACAGGTCTATTGGGCAGAATACTTACGTATACTTTGTAGTGTTACGAATGACAAAAAATGTGTATTCATGTGAGCTGTGGGCGGTCCCTCGAGGGCCCGGGCCCTTGTTCTGCGGAACACCGGTAGTTATGCCACTGATTTCTCAACATTGCAATAGATCTTTCCCTGAATTCTTTTAACTTTTTCGATTTACCTTGATTTTCTTCTTTCTCTCTTGTGCACCAATTTTTCAGTGGAATGCCCTCGGTTTTTTCTTTCACTAATTTCCAATTTAAAAATTCAAGACTATTCCTTTTACTAGGACGCACACGCAAATTAGTTATATACTGTGAAATTAAGGGAAATTAAGTTATAGATAGAAATGAACTCTTAACGACTGACGTAATAAAAAATATAAGTTGTGATTTAAAAAAATAACCTAGAGATACTAGAATAATTTTTTAAATTGTGTCAAACTTTCCGATATAATCGAACTTAGTTCACGTTACATGTTGCTAGGATACCAACAACCAAATTGCAACGGCACAGATTTTCCAATTATTCATTCAAGCAGCATCTGACTGGTCACAAATCCATAATTTTGCATATTCATATTGGATAATTTATCAGGAGAGGAATAATTGAGTTACTTGCAGTAAATAACTAGATGTAAACATTATTCGCCGATTTATCGAAGTTGAAAATCCTATATAATACTCTTCACAGTCTTTTGAAAATAAGTTAATTTTTAAATATAATAATAATAACTGCACTGGAACAGGCCTATAATAACTGACAGAACAATACCCAACAACATATCTGCTACTGTATTAACACTGAAAAATGATAGGAGCACATATATAATCGATATTGCTGTACCACTACCAGTGAATCTACAGAAAACACAAGACTATGAAGATAGATAGAGAAACAGAGGAGCTGGTTATTTAGCTTTGTCTTTTGTATTAGACTCCACAGCTTTGATAAAATCCCTTTTGTATAACTGTCCGCCTTTGGTTTTCTTCTTCGAGTACTTCGAATCTCAGTCTCGCCAGGCTTTCAGAGTGGCAGAATACGTAAACTGAGGTTTTCTCTTCCTCTTGGCAGAACCTGCATGTTGCGTCCTCTGTCGGGCTCATTAGACTCATGTGTCTATTGTGTCGGCAGTGCCCAGTTAGAAGGCCTACTATTACTCTAATGGCCTTCCTATTCTGCTTAGTAGATCTTCCGTGAATTTGACCAGACGTTTTTAAATGAACTCTTTGGTTGGCCTTTCTCTGTCTTGAGAGATTCCTCCACCATTCCAGAGATTTATTTTGCACCCATTCCTTAGTGGCTGCTCGTATGCTTTGCCACGCCACAAAAGGGTTCAGGTCCTATTGGGACTTTGAGTGTGTCTTTCTTGGCCAGTTTATCAGCCTTTTCGTTTCGTCTGTGTCCCTCGTGTTCTGGTACCTGTGCTAAGGTCACTCTGTTCTAACTTCCCAGCTCTATAAGGGCCTTTAATCAGTCCCACACCAATCTTGAGTTGATTTGCATAGAGCTGATTGCTTTTATTGCCACTTGGCTATCAGAGAAAATGGCAATCGACTGGTTAACAGTACCTTGTCCTATTATCTCCATTGCGTAACAGTATATGGTGATCACTTCAGCCTGAAACACCGTTGCGAGTTATCGGAATATTGGCTTTGTCCCGTAAATCCCGGCTCCGACTCCTTTATCTGTCTTGGAGCCGTCAGTGTACCAGACTGTTTGTGCTGTTATGGGAGGACCGTGACCGTTTTTCCAGTCTTCCCTGTCTGGTATTATAGTCTGAAAATTCTTATTGAAGTTATACCTTGGGACCATTACGTCCTTGGGCATGCCTAGGATGGGATCTGTCCTCATCTCTTAGTATAACTTAGCCGTAGGAGCAGTTTTTATGGCCCCCGTGGCTCACAGACAAGCAAGCCTTTGTATGCCACCTTACAGCCTTATTTCTTCCGACTGCACCGTTTTAGTCCACCATACCATTGATCTACAGATTATCATGGGTCTCACTACCCTGTTGTATAACCACGGGTTCTCCCCAGTTTTCTCCACACATTTGCCTACACTTTCCCAGGGCGATTGTTGCTTTCTGTGTGATTTTTTGGATGTGGGAGTTCCATGTTAATGTTTGGTTAAAGCTAACTCCTAAATATTTTGCCTCACAGGTAAATGGAATTTCCAATCCGTTGAGCTTTAGGGGCTTTAGGCCTTCCAGTGCTCTTTTTCGTGTAAAAGTAACAACTGTGGTTTTGTGGGGATTTATAGAGAGTCCTTCCTTACAACACAATTTGTCGACAACATTAAGGGTTCCTTGCGAACGCTCCGTTATTATATTCGCAAATCGCCCCTTGACAACTATTGCTAGATCATCAGCGTATCCTAAGCAATAGAAGCATTCTGTGGGCAGTTTCCGGAGGAGTTGGTCAGCCAGGGTTGCCCACAGTTGTGGAGATAGTACTCATCCCTGGGGGCAGCCTGTGCTCACTTTCGCCTCACTGGAGGCCTCACCTAGAATAGAATAGAATATATATTTATTTATGCTTTAACAATTATAACATATATATAATTTTTAAGTTGAAAAAAATAAATATAAATAATCTACAATGTCAAGACTTGTTGTAGATAAGGTAAGTTTTATTCCTAATGTAATATATAATATACTATATTGCAAGCCAGAATGAAACGGAATAAGCTGTCTTCTGCGAAAGAATTCTTGTATGCAGATCTACAGTTATTCTTCACAGCTTATAAAAAACAAAAAAAAAATACTAACCATAAGGTAACTAGTACTAAACACGAAATATATTTAATAAGGAGAGAAATACTAAAAAAAATATAATATAATAACTAAAAACATATACTATCAGTAATCCTAATACTAATGTCCATAATAAATTATATAAATTATATACATAGAATTCGAAACAACACCCACATAGATAAACACGTATATTTGTAAAAGCAAGTTAGTAGTATTACTTATAATACAGATATATATATTTTGGGATCAATTAATTTACGAATATCCGTCCTAGATTTATTTTGTATCCATGTTTTAATTTTCTTTTTAAATAAGTTCATTGAGTTATATTTCTTAATATCAAATGGAATGAAATTGTACATTTTGGGACCCAGATAGAAATAACGTATTTGAGCAATGGTTTTTTATATTTTAGGTACTCGAGTTGCATTGGTTGTGAACCGGGTTTGATAGTTGATGCGCAATTTCCTCTAGTTCGCTTTTATTTTTATGTTGTCTAGTTAGTATTGTCAAGCAAAATAACTATCGAATGTCCAGTATTTGGGTTTCCATATATAATTCTTCTGAGGGGTATTTATATGATTTCTTAAAAATTATTTTTAATATAAATTTCTGTGCATTCTCTAGCTGGGTTAGATGATTGTTGAACGCACCTCCCCATGCAATTATTCCGTAATTTAATTGTCTCCACTAGACCAAAATATAAAGTTTTTAACTGCGTTATATTTAGTAACTGGGATAAATGTTTAAATTTATACAATAGCAATCTGAGCTTATTAGTTATATATTTTATATTGGATATATTTATATTTATATTGAATATTATAATCCTGTTGTCTAGGCTGGCTTTAATCCACCGGCAGATCACTGTTGGAACTCCTCTGTTTCATAATACCCTCGTTAGGGAGTGCGTTGTCGCGTTATGAAACGCTCCTTCTATGTCAAGAAATGTTACTACCACCATTTCCTTCTCATCTAAAGACTTTGCTAATAGTATGTTTAATTCATCCAGCGCAAAGTCTGTCGACCTTACCGACTGGTATGCACATTGACGTTCACTCAGGAGGGTTTCCCTTAGTAATTCGTCTCTAATGTACCTATCTAACAGTCTATCCATCGTTTTAAGTAGAAAAGAGGCTAGGCTTATAGGCCTATATGACTTGGGCGTTTGGTCCGATAATCTACCTATTTTTGTTAGGAAGATGACTCTCAACTTCCGCCATATGTTTGGCATGTATCCCCAGGCCAAGCAAGCCCTGAATATTTTACATAAGTAAGGTATTAATACCTCTAACCTCTTTTGGAGCAAGTTTGGATATAATCCGTCTATCCCAGGAGATTTGAGTAGTTGGAAGTTACTAATTGCCCATCTGATATTGTCAGGCTTTATAACTTCGGTGGCCAACCTCCAGTCCGTCATTGTTTTCGTACAGATTTCATCTTATTTTTGATGAAACTTACTTCATTTGCAGTACAACCGTCCTTGGCTAGAACTCTATGGATTCTGGAAGCTGCGGGGTCATCACTGACCTCTTCGCAGAATCTCTTCCATGAGTCTCTCTTTACTTTGCGGACCTCTTTATTGTACTGCGTGAGTTTCACTTTGTAGATACCTCAGTCTTGATGCAAAAGGGTCTATACCTACCGATTCAAAAATCTGTACTACTAGATATATATAGAATAGTCCGACGAGTACTTGACCAATAGAAATACAAGCATTTTCAACGCCTGCAAGGAAGCGGGACATGTCGTCTACGGATCGATGTCAAATGCTTAAAACAAGAGCAATCTGTGATAAAAAAGAGAAATAATGATGATATAAATATAATATAAACACCACAGAAATTAGACAACCCCCAATTCCAGAAGCCAGAGATCGGTAGTCAATTATCATTTGTTAATTCCTAGCCAGATATAGACCGGTTTCGATCTTTTATGTTCTCATCAGCATGCCATAGGTCAAGGAATAGACAAATGATAATGGCCATCCTGCTAGTCTTAAGGTAGACTAATGAAATGCTCTCAAACAATTCACAAATGATTATATACCTGTAACTGTGATGTAGTCGCTAAATAATTCTTTAAAAATATTAAAGGTGTTATCACAAAAAGTATTAATCTGTTTTAGTATAATTCTGATAGTAAATTGACACAAATGCAACTGATATCAAAAACTAAATTGCCCAATTCAGTTAATAACAATGGTAATTATTAGGAAAAAAAAAATAATCGAAAAGTAATATTGTTCAAAAACTAATAGTGTTACAGTCCAGTAAAGATAGCGGGAAGGCATGCGCATTTCTTGCCAGGAAAGGAAAGGATGGTAATATTAGTAGAGGAAAGGATATTAGTAAAATAAAATATTTGATTTAATAACAAAAATTAATATGAAATCTCCATTAGAAATAAGGTTAATAAATTGTTTTAACAATGATAAACAAAAATTCTGATTAAAAAATGAATATTAAAAAAATTATCAATTTTTAAGCTAAAGCAAAATAAATGAAAACAGACTAAATAACAAATTAACAATAATTTTAAAATAAATAAAGTAGTACAATTCTCAGAGAATAAGATAGACACTAAAGCACTTAAACAATTTATCTACTTGACGCGCGTTTCTCCAGTCGTGTATTAAAATATATATATTGTAATTTAGACAATTATCACAGAACAACACTAGGAATAAAACATTTTTACAAACACCAGACACTATACACTGCGCGCGTTTCAAGATTGATTTATTAAGAAATAAAATAAAAGTATATAAAGCCTTAGTCACTTTCACAATTACTAGCATCATCATCATTATTAGAAGAACCAGAACCATCAAAAGTAATAATAATTAATGGTTCAACTTGAACATCTAAAAAATTTTCTCTTTGCCAGCATCGCTTTATGAATGTGTGTGATTAACATAGTTCATCCAATCTTCTCATGCCCATTGTCACGCAAAAATCCTTGAACACATTACACTGGGTCCTTCTTATTATTCCTAGCAAAATTTAATAAGTTCACTTTCAACGCTGTAGAAGGAAATGGAAAATTCAGTTAATCGTTCCGTAATTCCATGCTTTTTCCATTGACAAGTAGGTTGCTTGTTTAATTATCGGGTGTGATATGAACCATTACCAATTAAATTAACCTTGGTTCTTCAAGATTTGGTAGTAATTGCTTGTTGTATCCATTGCTCAAAATTGTCATTATGTTATCGTGGTAATTCGTACTTCTCGGAATGAAGCCATGATTTGCGAATACTTCCATTGGAAAATACCCATGTGTCATTTATAAATACAACCTTTAGAGGGTTACAGTAAAGTTATAGTTCTCCATATATTGTTTTAAAAATTGAACCTTTTGATGAACTATTCCTATTTGTTCACATAAATATAATCTTTTTCATACCATAAGCCACATTTTTAATGGTTTTTAAGAGATTTCCCTCACATACGTCAATAATGGCCCTATTTTTCAGCGTTCCCATTAACGTATCTAGTGCAAAATGTGTTTTCGATTCATGAAGATTTATAAATTATTTTCCTTATAGCCATTTTACTGCCTTCACGTACTTCCAGTATTTTTGGTTTCTTTTGAATTCATTCTTTTCTTGTCAAGGATACATTATTAATTTTTTGGTGCTTAATTCTGCTAACTATTCTGAGACTTATATTGCAAGCTGCAGAAACTCTTTTTCATGAAACTGTTGAAGTTTTATCAAAGGTCTTTCGTTTCCCCAATGTTGTATTTTTATAATTTAATGTAAATTCCAAATAAATATTTCCGTCAAGAAGGCGAAGTAGTTCTGGTTTGTCGAGAAATAAATAAAATCCTAACCTAATTCCCTTTATTACAAAAGTGAATTAAAAAGGTAAGAAAGTTAAGAATGCCAATAAAGGTTAAGATAATTAAAATTTAATAACTAATTAATCCTTTGCTAATCAAGTATTCAGACATTGAGCTACATGAGAACAACAATTCTGTTATAAAACGCTTAATATGTAGATATATTAGAAGAGACCTTTAGTGATTTAACAATGTCCATTTATCGGATGATATTCAATATTTACCTCTATAGATAACTGAAATATTTCATATAAAGACGAATTTAATTCTAATGTAACACAACCTTTAACTCAAATATATAATAGTCGACAACAATTATTGACAAATCTTCACAGTTTGAGAATCGCTGAACTTATTGAAAACATAAAATATTTATCTATCTCTTCAGTGTATATTTAAGCTAATTTAAGTTGTACTAGACTTTATTAAAGAAAAGTTGTGTATTTTAAAGCCATTATGGAATTTGCAAAATTTTCTGTAATTTCAGAGATATATCTAAAAATGATAAAAATCTACAATAGAGCAATTGCCGAAGAATTTAACAGCTGAAATCCTCGGCGAAATCCTATTATTTCATATGGAGCTATAGCCATGAAAAAAAAGCGGAAAGAGACTACTTTCCGAAACGTCAGCAAAATTATTTCTGTGTTTATTCCGATTTATATTATTTGCAAAACATAACCTCTGACTGTTCCTTTGACGTAAATGTTACATTTTTTAATGAAAGTTAGATTCCTTGATATACGTTCCGCGAATAAAAATATCTCGTCAATTATTGCTGTGAGTTAAAGCGACATTTAAATATTTTTTAATAATGTAAACGACGCTATACTACAATAGTAGCAAACCTGACATCAGTCGTGCTAATAGGTTCGAATTCTTCTACCTATAGATAGATGGTACTGGAATGGTTCCGTGTCCGCGTTTATTCATATGCAGTCTTATCTCTACTTAGGAATTTCAGAGTTGTCATATATATGTATACTGTCTACTACATCCAAACGATATTTATAATTTTGGTGAGAAGAAAAACGTTAATATTTTCTTCAATTTCGTTGTATCTATCAAAAATTATTCGAACCATTCATGATGCCTATATTTATAAATCCGGTTGCTGAAAAGTTAAAGATAAAATGTACGTTGAACTGTAAATATAAGGTAACTTTTAAATATTTTTAATAATGTGTAATTACCGCATATTAAATTCCTTAAACGAAAGTACGAAACTCTAGAGATAAATAATCCGGATAAGTTCCCTCCAGCCGCACAGGTGGCAAATCTTTTTCAGGTTGTTTCGCGTTTCGCGACTGCTATAAATATCTATTTACGAATCTTAATTAAAATATTTTTGAAGTGTCTTTATTTTTTTTTACGAGATTACTTTGAATGAATTGGTAAGTTACGTGTTTAAAACTTTGCGACCGGTCCTGTTTGGGGTCCAGGGATGTGGTGGATGTATAGGGTTGATACAGGGGGCGGGCGGATCTGGGGCTGGCGGTAGTGGATGCTGCGCTTGGGATCTCATCTCAGTAACTCAGCGGCGGCAGCGGCAATCGGTAGTCCGTGCAGATCGGTCCCAGAAGCCGACCGACGAACGTCTCTTCAGAGTTCGTGATTTCGGTTGGTGCCTGAGTATCCGCAATGTCCGCTTCCGCCGGCGATGACTGTAAACACCAACCATCCCCGACTGCAAAACCCATGGCAGATGGTCACTATTCTCCTGCTAAAACAGGTACTTTTTAAAAAAAAAAATTTTGACATTTAGTTGTTGCCGGCAAAGTCAGAGGTGGCGCTCAAGTGTTCCCGCCAAACAAATCATCTTTCCACTACGCTGCTGACTTTACCGACCGCATCGGCTGACTCGGCTCCAGCTAGTAGTGACGTTATAGTATCGATTTAGTTACCGCCCTACCATAGACACATAATGCTCTGACTAACCTACATTTTACTTGCCCGGCCTTGCCTCGATCCCTATCCTCAACTTTAACATCTATCGATCTTAAGCCCTTTGAAGTCGTAAACCTGGTGAACTTCTTCAGAGATATCACACTTATATGATACGTTCGATGCCGGACCTATCTCTTCCCGTTATTTTAAACATGTCTTCGATAGCGTTACTCGACCTTTACAAAACAACCAATCATATCACGGTCTCGTGTTTATAGTCTGTCATCTTTTCGTCTGCGTCTGGTACTGTAGCATAACCTTGACAGACTTATTTCCGTTTCAAATTTAAATTTTCAAATCAAAGCAGATTTATCGTTAGATGAAATTTTTTAAGCCTATGTTTGTTTTGAAAGATTGAATTTAAATTTCTGTCTTATGTCTATGTAATAAATGTGAAAATGCAGATTTTGCGCAAAAAGTTAACGGGAACGAATTAATTTCTATAATGTATTTATTTTGTATGGTAAAAAGGTCAGAAAAAAGCCCACATTAGATATTATTTTAACTACTTCTTACTAGTGTGTGTGATGAAGTTGTTCAAACTAAAAGTTGTTTCTGTTAAACTGTTTCGGGCAAATTCAAAAAATAATATTTAATTTAATAAAGGAAGGATTTTGTATGTAACACAAGGATGAGGTGACAACAAATATTGTTGAATAATTTCCTAGTGTTCTATGAAGTTAGTATAGTATAATTTATGATAAGTTTCATTTCATGATGCGATACCACAACATTAACACGTGGTATTTTTATGTCACTTTTTCAAGTTCCAAAATATTTTAGTTTGTATGTCATTATATTTGTAAGCATTAAGGAATATTTATATACCACGAAAATTTGGAAAAGAATGCAATACGTCACTTTATTTATAAAATTATTATAAGGACACATTACTTTTGTTCAACCAAATACATCTGAAAATATCGAAAGTGTTATGTCACTATGTTGTTGACCAATCAAAAACTGACAAATATATTAATATAAAAAGTAATTAATAAGTTAACTCAGACAGTTACACGTGGTACTTATGTGATAGATCAATTTTCTGACTATGAAAACTTGCTTTTTAAATTATATGAATGAAAATTACACAGGTACTATAGATATTAAAAAATTATAGAATATTTTTAACAAACATTACTTAATTCAACAAATAAAAAATTATTAGTTCAACAAATAATCTTAAGAATTTTATTCATCTTATACCGAGTGATGCATTGAATTTGAAACACTAAAGTGTCTCAATTGTATATACTCTTAATGCTTTAAAGGTTAAATCAACTATGTTATTTCAATGAAAACACTGTTTTCTTTGACAGCATCTTATTTTATTGAAAAGAGATTATTTATAAAATCACTCGCTCTGCGGTTTTTGATGTAATCCAACATGGTGTACCAAGATGCACAGTATTTCGTTTATGTAAATAAATTTTATTGACACCCGAGTTCTTAAAATTGAAAATTGTTTTTTTTTCACAGCAATGCTTTTAGTGGTTATATAATGTAACAACTTTCAAAATCAACCGACTCCCCACTTCGTTATTTATGGTGTTAAGCTACTGAATTTTTTAAACGTTTATCATCACGAGGAACGTATGAAACTTGTACCGAGCACTTTATAATCCTAAGATATAATTTATACTAGCGAGTTTAAAAAAAATCAAATATAGGGTGAGCCGAGAAATAAATAATATCAAAAGTCCATAATACACGATATTAGAACAAGTTTTGAAATCTTGCTTCGCTCAAGTCTACTTAAACCTCAAAGTGTATTTTTTGTATAAATAATTTAAGTAGGTTAAATTAATTTTAAAAGAAACAATCAAAATCTAAGGCAATGCCGGCACTTTTTACATTGTTTCGAGTGTCCCTTTGTGATCATCCCCACCACTTCACATTTTAAGGAACGCCCCTTAGCAAACCAAAGGTGTGCGTTTGTGGAGAGTTTTAGACAGTAAAATTTGAATTTCCCGCCATAATTAGCAGAGGGGTTTGGTTTAAAATTAGGAGGGGATAGTCTATAGCGATTTCATAATGTTGATTTAAAATAATTTTAACTGAAAATATTTTTTGAACAATAAGCTGTAGGGTCACTTAAGCTCCCCACTCCTCAAGCCACGCCTTTCTGCCAATCAAAGCAGGGAACTTTGTGATCTGAGCACTTGCATGGCCCTAAGCAATATTTGAGAGGGGGGCCTTGAAATGAAATTAATTTAAGCAAATGTAGGGCTTTCCCTTGACCATAATGTTGAGATCTAGTGAAGAAGCCACATCGTGTCCATTAGCTACAATGGCAAGTGGTGAAGGCCCTTCTTGTGGTACACTTGTGTATCCTCGAATGTTTGTTGATGATAGTAAGTACTAGTTATAATAATCTGTTTTCTGTGCGCAAACAATTTCGTATTTAAATAATTTCAACGTTTTTAAGAATTTTGTCATCTGACAGATAAAATGGTGTCTAAATGGCAAATGTCACTGGTGTTATTTATTCAAAATAACTATTTATTTTTTAAAAAATTTCTATTTTTAATTTTTTTTTTCTAATGAATGAGATTTGCTTGAGCTTTTTGGGACTGATTATACAATAATATGGCAATATATGTGTCCCATATTTTCTGCAAAATTGTTCTTTTTTTTAGCATATTTTTTAAATATATAGCAAATAACAATTATGTATTATGCATGTATTTCTGTATGTATTGTTCCTGTCTATTGATGGATTATCATGACCATATTTACGATGTCATCCACCTGTATTTCATATTACTTGATTTTTTTAAATATTCCATTGAGTATTTTTGGATAATTTAATTTGATTTGATAACAAGTATTCAATTATTTTTTAGTCTCTTAGATATGTCAAAAGATTCATATTATTAAATGTCATGTTTCGATATATTTTTGAAATTTTTTTGACAATAGCTAAGTCCACCGAGGATTTTTTAAATCTCCTTGTTTTAATGTACAAATTTCAAAGTTTGCTTGACTATTAACGATAGTGTGTTTGGAGTGTTAAGTGTTAACTATTTTTCGATAATCATGAAAATTATCCACCTCTATTTCGTATTACTTGATTTTTAGAAATATTCCATTGACTATTTTTGGATAATTTAATTTGATTTGATTTGATAACAAGTGTACAATTATTTCTTTAGTTTTTTAGATATGTCAAAAGATTTATATTATTAAATGTTGTTTCGATATATTTTTGAAATTTTTTTGACAATAACCAAAACGACCGAGGATTTTTTAAATTTCCTTGTTTTAATGTACAAATTTCAAAGTTTGCTTGACTATCAGTTTAACGATAGTGTGTTCGAAGCGTTAAATATTATTTTTGAAAAATCATGAAATTAACTGAACGTGAAAGAATTTAAATTATTTCCATAACTGGGTGCGCATCCAAAAAAAAAATCTAAATATGCATTGCTTTATAATATTTACTGTAATCTGGACCGTTTTTATAATTTTCACCTTGGTGTGTTGTATTCTGGCTATTTACTCTCTAATAGGGCTTTAGCTCGCTAGGCATTGAATCTTAATAGACACGTCGATAAGTAAATAAAATAAAATCTTGACCTATAAAATAAGCCTCCCAGGAGTTTCAAATATTTTTAGATGCCGCAGATAAACATTACATCAAGATGTTTTTATTATTTATCCACTTAATAGCCTTAAGGCTCACGGCCAGCACGCAAAGAACATTTCTCAATAACTTTTGCTCAGAACGAGAATCGGATATGTGCTTTCTTTTTTCATCTTCAATCTTATTAAAAACAAAACACAGTAAATCTAAAAACATTTATCTTCATTAGGAGAGGATCTTAAGATATAAGGAACTATATAATTTTTTTCTCTAAAACGGTTCTAGCATTTTAATTGAATTTAAAACAAGGCATAGGGTCTTCCACTAAAATTATCGAAGTAATTTCTGAAAGTCACTTTATAGTACTTCCAGTTAAACCGGAAATTAAATTGCTATGACTATCAAATTTTACTCACCAAGAGGCATAAATAACAGTAATAGTTTTTTTACATTCATTTGTTTTATATGCAAATAGAATAATTATTTATGATCGATATATTTTCATATACTGAACTGAGTTTGTGATTGGCTCCTTGTGAAACATCTTAAAAACTATTGTTTTTAAGTAAACACTGCTTTTAGATGTATCAAATTACTTTGTTTATAATTCTCTACGAATGTTTCGGCTTATTAGGCCTTTATCAAGAAAGTACAAAGTGTATACTGATACACTTTACAGTACAAAGTGTATCAGTATACACTTTGTACTCTCTTGATAAAGGCCTAATAAGCCCAAACATTTGTAGAGACTTTTAAACAAAGTAATTTGGTACATCTAAAAGCAGTGTTTACTTAAAAACAATTAATATTTCAATCGTCATTTTCTCGAAAAGTGCCAAAGATAGAATGTGCTACATGTTTTGTATTTAGAATTTCCTGAGGACTCCGAGTTTTGAATAATGTACAAGGTGATACATTAAAAATAACAAAATTTATACTATTTCCAGCTAATCCGGAAATAAAAATCAGGAGTTAGAGCAACCAAAATGTGCATCTCATTCAGTCATACAAGTTCACAAAATTTGAATTCAGTATATTTTTTTTACAAGAAAATTACAGGCCGACTAATAATATCGAGGGCACCCTGTATATAAGCGAGGTTATAAATATAAAATGGACATACAGTGTGACCCATTTAAAAGCGGAGCGGGGCACCTCTCTAAAATTTTTATTGAATTTTTTATTTGTTGACCGATTTAAACGATTTTTGTTTTAATGATAGAGCTTCAATAACTCTAGCGTGGTGCCTTTCAAATCGAAATTCAGAACTTCAAGACCTATTTAATTTTTTTTTTGAGGCTAAAAATTGAAGAAAAGTGATAGTAATTTTTTATCTCAAATTTCCTTCTATACCTTTAGATGGATGTGACCGAAATTTAACAAAGAAATATTGGTTTTTAACAGAAGTATAGCATAATTAAAATTTACGTTATGTTACCTAAATAATTCGAATATTCATCATGTAATTCACAATTGTTTATAATGCTCAAGGAGCTCAAGGCAAGGGAGCTCCTTTAAGTAGGATCAGTCTTTCGGCTGGTGTTTGTTGCAATCGAAGCATTAGCGTTTTGATGGTAATATGCAATTATTACACTTAACGCGCCAGGCTTGTAACTTGTAATTCAGCACTCGGCGGGGCACATAACCCGGAGAGTAGCTGTTGGTTGCAGTCTGGTTAGGTTCCTTATAGTAAAATAAGGATTTATAGAGGAGTTTGCGACTAAAAATATTATGTTTAATATTCCGCCCTCTAAAAGCACATTTGAACTATGCTAAGCCAAGTCAGGCTATTTATTTTTCGATTGCAACAGACACTGGACCGCTGGATGGCGCCTGCTGGCTGTTTTACATGTCGCTATTGTAAAAATACCGGGATGTACTATAGTCAAAGGATTCTCATGTCGGCCGTCGCATGCCTACCTTGCACTGACGAGAGCCAACAGCTCGAAACTGCAGTCTGCAAGTGGTGTGTGACGACTGGCAAGGGAGCTCCTTTAAGTAGGATCAGTCTTTCGGCTGGTGTTTGTTGCAATCGAAGCACTAGCGTTTTGATGGTAATATGCAATTATTACACTTAACGCGCCAGGCTTGTAACTTGTAATTCAGCGCTCGGCGGGGCACATAGCCCGGAGAGTAGCTGTTGGTTGCAGTCTGGTTAGGTTCCTTATAGTAAAATAAGGATTTATAGAGGAGTTTGCGACTAAAAATATTATGTTTAATATTGGCAATATTTGTTTTCTTTAAATATGCTCCATATTAAGAATAATTATTTTTATTAGCAAGTCTTGCAACTGTTTTTATTATCAAAGCTGGCGTTAGAGGATTATGTAAATAATAATAAAGCCCATAAACAAAAAATTGTCAGACCTTAAAAAGGGGTGATATTGAGAAGACAATAATAAAATAAATAAATATACAGCACATAAATTAGACAACCCCCAATTCCAGAAGCCAGAGGCTTGTGCGTAAGGGGGTTACACATTGAAAAATCGCAGACATACAACAATTTCCTCCGACAGCGCCGGAGCCGGGATTCGAACGCGGTGGCGTGATACCCCTGTGATTAATCGCAATTGCCACTTGGCACCTTAACCAATAAATTGATAAATTTTTAATTGTAATGTACCTACATGTTAACTGATCTTAAGAAAATATGTGAAGTTTATTTATTAAATGCCAATTTGAGATAAAAATATTGTTAACACTTTTTTTTGGATTTTTGGCCTAAATTCGATCTAAAATTTTGCACCACAAATAATAATTTTAGAGAGGTGACCCGATTTTAAATGGGTCACTCTGTATGTGAATAAGTGAAAAACATTCTGCATAACGAAACTTTGGAACTCCTCACTGTGATCTGTGATGTCAGTTGGAAGTGGTTCGGATCCCACTATAGGGCCCCCGTCACAAATCTAGATCTCCTTAAGGGGGCCAGTCTGGTGAGCTGGAAGGCAGTTAATAAACATTTAAAAATATTTATCATTACTTGGTATTCCCAATACGCCTTGCGATAACGCATAATACAAATTTTAGGACATTCAGTATGCAAAATGGCCCGTACCTAACTTTACGCTGTAGCTATTATGCAGGCATAAATTAATTTACAGACAAAACTATGCAAATTATAACTGAAGTGTATGTTCCCACACTCATCACAATATAACCAGTTCATCAGTTTTTGTCGAAATCGATAATAGTGACATTTAATGTCCCCCAACGAAAATCATATAACGTTATCTTGAGCTTTGTAATTATTGTGGTTATATATCATTTATGTCATTCTAGCCTGCTGGTAAAATGCAAATACATGTTTACAAATAGGGGAGCGATCGTATTTTATGGACTGTCTCAAATTCGCTTCTTATAAATGACAAATTACGAATATTTTATTTGATGTAGGTCGTCGCGATTTTTTAATCTAATAAAATGTTTTTAGTGGTTTGTATTTATTCAAATAAGAGTTGTAATTCCTACAGTTACTTCCTTAACATTTTGAACTGGTTTTTTGTTAAATAAAATCAAGGACAGGATCATTATTCACATTCACAGGGTAAATAAGTGTAAATAAATTCGATGAAATAGTTATTTTGCCTTCAACAATTTGCTGATAGCCCGAGATACTCCAATGGATCAACATGTCGCATTGTGATAAACGTTGAAAAGGTTAGGAGGCTTGACCTATTCAATCTATTTACCTGTATTTTGAAACAGGAAATCAGTGGGAATTTAAAAGACCGTGGTCATATTACTCGTTGATAACAACTAATAAAAGAGAAATCATCTTTGGTACTTTAGTTCACTAAATTCGGATTATTATAAAGTTGCCGGCATTGCCTTTGATAATTTGTTATTGCTTCATTGAGATATTGGCGTAATCTCTCTAAATGTGGAATATATATATATATATATTGTGGTGTTCTATTTCTATTGAACTTAATAATCTGCAGTACTAATCAAACTTTAACTTGTTTATTTCCAATAGATAAAAAAAAACTTTAAAACCAAAAGATCAAATTAAAATCTCTTACCTTTTGATCCGAAAGTATGTCAAAATATTTAATGGGCCGGCTAGCTTATCTTTTCCTTCAGGAGCAGGTTCAAATTCAGTTCCTGTTTTAAAATGAAATTTTATTAAAGTAAAATTTTTAATCTGATATAAATAATTTATTTTCCTTGATATTTAGATAATTTAGCTTTATAACAGGTTCGAAAGTCTAATACACTATTTAAATTTTAATATACAACCTTAAAATTAAACACACAAAAACCTTCCTTCTTCGTAGCTGCACTCGTCTCTTTCCAAATCCAACAATTCTCCTTTCATTAATTCTTCACCTTATCTCGTCTTTATCTCCTCTGCAACTCCTATCCACAATAATACCTCTACCTTCTTATTTACAGTCTATTTTTACTCTTCTTCGCTGATCTCCACAATTTCTGACTATCAATTCAATTTCAAATTATTAATCCATGTTTATTGTTTTTCTTCTTCACTCCCTAATTTTCACTTGTTCTTTTTTTTTTATTTGGTTTTCCAATTTTACAACCTCTCTTTTATCTGTTGTTTGTTGTTCTATATCACTAAATATCAAAGTACCCAAAATAAACAAAACAAAACACCATATGAATTTTGATTAATTTCATTCCAAACATAACCTAACTTAAACCTCCTTGTCTTTCTCCAGGAAAAAACATTTACCAACTATAAAAAAAATTCCTAAAATTCCTACTTAAAAGAAATGTCATAATGACTTAAATGTCAGAAATTATTTCAACAACAACTTAATAACTACTAACATAGATGTCAGTATCAAACTTACTGTTGACATCAAATAAAAACTTTAAAACTATTAAAACAACTCTAAACAAGTATTAACATTCTAAAACACATACCTTTCGGATTTTTAACTAATTTAAATAAATTTTGAAAACCATCTAAAAGAAACAAACAAATTCAAACCCTGATTCAGCAAATAATACAAACATGCACTCTTCGTAATCGTCCAATATGCGAATACATAGCATTATATATATATATATATATATAAAATCCAAATTAAACACACGTGGTGTATCTTGAGGTTGCAGTCAGAGGTGAAAAGTTTACGGCCACAAAACAGAAAAAGAAAAACTCTTTTGTTACTTTGTCAAGCTTTCGGAAATTATTTATTCCCTTTATCAAGACATTAACTTGAGGTTAAAAGTTAAGGTCACATGTATTATAAAATAGTCGCATTTTTTAACTTAATGTAGACAAATTCATACACAAATTCCTTTACAGGTACACAATTTAAGGTAAACAATTACTGATTATTTAAAATTAAGGATTAAAACCATGATTAAAATAGATATAACAAAATGAACATGAATAACTATCACATGTGAGTGTAGAGAGTTCTACACTCACATGTGATAGTTATTCATGTTCATTTTGTTATATCTATTTTAATCATGGTTTTAATCCTTAATTTTAAATAATCAGTAATTGTTTACCTTAAATTGTGTACCTGTAAAGGAATTTGTGTATGAATTTGTCTACATTAAGTTAAAAAATGCGACTATTTTATAATACATGTGACCTTAACTTTTAACCTCAAGTTAATGTCTTGATAAAGGGAATAAATAATTTCCGAAAGCTTGACAAAGTAACAAAAGAGTTTTTCTTTTTCTGTTTTGTGGCCGTAAACTTTTCACCTCTGACTGCAACCTCAAGATACACCACGTGTGTTTAATTTGGATTTTCTTAACTAGTCAGTCAAGACTACCCTTCTTCTTTATATATATATATATATATATTAGAAAGGTAGTCTTGACTGACTAGTTAAGGTACAAACATAAAATTTATTGAGGTTGCAGTCAGTGATAAGGTATTTTGGCCAATACAAAAAGAAAACTCTTTGTTATTGTCAAGCTTTCGCTAATGTTTATTAGCTTTCTTAAGACATTAACTTGAGGTTAATTTGATAAACCTGCGTCGAAACACATGGCAGGAAAATTTCTTAAAACGTAACTAGTGGTCGATCCCACACACATAGCTATTTAATCAGATTTTATAAATATGTGTAACTAAACTTAAGTTAAATGTTTTATTTATAACAGTAGGAGTGTAGCTATGTGAGTGGGATCGACCACTAGTTACGTTTTAAGAAATTTTCCTGCCATGTGTTTCGACGCAGGTTTATCAAATTAACCTCAAGTTAATGTCTTGAGAAAGCTAATAAACATTAGCGAAAGCTTGACAATAACAAAGAGTTTTCTTTTTGTATTAGCCAAAATACCTTATCACTGACTGCAACCTCAATAAATTTTATGTTTGTACCTTAACTAGTCAGTCAATACTACCTTTCTAAAATTTGTAGAATAACATGGGGTTTTTCGAGAACATCAACAGACAATATGGACCTACTAACGTAAGGTTACTCAAAGAATGGGCCAAACTGAACACCAAGCTAGCATCGTTACGAAACAGGAGGATTTTCTTATTAAAATGTAGGAAAGAAAGAATTTTCCCAAACCACATAACCAATGGACTTAACAACGTGAACAACTTGATCCACCATCAAGGGGGAAGACTAGGGAAAAGATTTAATTCATTCAACTTAAGGTTAAGATATAAACTTTTAAATTTAGAGATAAGTATAACTATGTGCGATTTAAACAAAACAGAAAAAGATTTTGAAACGATAAAAAATAAATTAACAATTCCCCAACATGTAATAATAGAATATGAAAGACGCTTAACAATTAAATATAATAGAATTTTCCATTCAATTAAAGGTAAAAACTAAAAAAAAAAGAAATGAAATTTTAATCAGATTTTATTAATATGTGTAACTAAACTTAAGTTAAATGTTTTATTTATAACAGTAGGAGTGTAGCTATGTGTGTGGGATCGACCACTAGTTACATTTTAAGAAATTTTCCTGCCATGTGTTTCGACGCAGGTTTATCAAATTAACCTTAAGTTAATGTCTTGAGAAAGCTAATAAACATTAGCGAAAGCTTGACAATAACAAAGAGTTTTCTTTTTGTATTGGCCAAAATACCTTATCACTGACTGCAACCTCAATAAATTTTATGTTTGTATATATATATATATATATATATATATGAAGTCGTTGCTCGAACTGAAGTTCAGTTCGAGCAACGAGGAGCAGCAGTAGGCAGCTTTTAGCGAGAACCTGAAGATGGCAGATGAGATTCTGTCGAAACGTCGTTTAGACAACCATGAGTCCTGGAGGAGTCGACTATCGACGCGGAAGAGCACCCGGAATTACAACAACACTTCATTTAACACCCGCGAAAACCTAAAAAACAACATATATATATATTATTGTCGATATGAAACTAAGAAAATGTTCAGTATTGCAAAAGTATGCACTTAGCTGTTATGTAAAGTAAATAGAGATAAATATCAAGTTTTACAGAGGTTACTGATCTCGTTAACAATACCGGATATACTGATGTTTATAAGTAAACATGAGCGAAGTCACAACAACATAAAATTTTAATTAAGTTGTGATAATTTACAATTAAAATTCGTCGGCCACTGGTAGCAAGAACATCTAAACACGGTTGCGTTTAAATAATGAATTTAAATTAATTTTCATAGACGCTTTTTGGCGTGATCAGATTAAAAGTATGTGCATAATAGGTATTTAAGTCCCGATTGGTTCTATTTAGAAATAACAATCTGATCAATCTGTAAAGAAAAAGTTCAAAAGTGGTAAAATCAAATGTCAAATTGATATTTGGTAATAAGGATATTTCTATTAGAAAATTAAAAAGCATTTATTGATTCGACGACAAATTGTTTTTGGACCTTTTTTGGAGACTTTCCTAGTGCATTGACGAAAAAGCAAAAATCTTTTCTATACGATTCCAAACCATTTTTTGTTTCATCAATTCACCAATATTCAATAGAGATCTACTTTGGGCCTCCTAGGCCTTATGTACAAAATTTCAAATTTTCACGTCAAGTTGTTTTCCAGAAAGTCACCCACAAACAGAATGACAGAGAGGTAGACACACAGATGACTTGCCGTTCGGATATATATGCTAATTTTTGTTTTCAATACGTTGATTTTCATCATAATACTTCAATATTTTCTCTATCTATAGATAAGAGGATTTTTTTACCATTTCTAATAAAATAATGAAATTATCGATCTGTATTAATTTTGTAAACCAAATGAGACTAGGCTCTTAATATATTTCGGTTAGGCTTTTAATAGTTTATTAATACAAAAAAAGCTTTCGTTATTATTGCCAAAACACTTCTATTATGTTCACTAGTAATTTATTTGGTTGGTTAATGTTGCTCTATTGATGTTAATCTTTTCTGTATATTTTCAAACTAAATTATTACACAGTTATAATCATATTAAATATCGTATTTTTAGGGTAGGTACAATTTCAATAATATTTCTTCATACAAGGGAGTAAAAATTACAATACCACAGTGATTTAAAAGGACCCAGCACAGAAACACGTGATTTGAGATTCCGGTGAAAATGGTCGAAATTCAGATATGTTGTAGTTCAGACCTTCCTGATAAAAAGTTCAAATGAGACCAAGGCTCGAAAACCTTTTATTTTGGACTTAACAGCAAGATCGAAAATTCATAAATTCGTGACAAATCTTCAAAAATCAAAAATATATATTTATATTGAATTCCCCCCCCCCCCCGCTGTTAATTATAAATAAAAATCCTGGTCACGTGAACCAGTGAAATAACACTCCCCCAGGTGTGTTAATTAATATCAAAATCCTTAATCGTGAAGCAATCAAGAATCTATTTACTCCCACCCAGAAATTAATTATCTCAATTTTATGTCAAGATGAATAAGCAAATTGGCCATTTACGTGATCGTCTAGTTTTATGTGGCTAGGACCTTAATTACGTTGTGTGTGTGTAGTAACCCTTTATAATTACCCCAGGTTCTTTGATATAAAGTTTGGTATTACTTGTTTTTGTCTGATACTGTACCTGAGAAAATTAATCACTCTGTTATTTTAAATACACCGTAAGTTTGGATACACTGGCTATTATTTGAGAAACATAGTTAATGTTTTATGTCATTTATTTGGTGTTTTATTACGCAAGATTGCACTGTTTATTTATAGTTGAAGTTTGTTTTCTAATTTATTTGATTAGAATGAAATCATTTATTTAGTTTATTACTTGTGTGATGAAAAAGGTAAAGGGGAAAGAAAATGCAATAATTGATGGGAAAAGTAGTAAAAAAAACCCATTTTTATTTTATATAAATTGATGCAACAATAGTCGTACATGAAATCAAAACAATCCAAATATTTGAGACAATTGCCTAAATATTATATAGGAAGGGTTACGTCGCTATAGTAATGACATACTATACATGTTTTAAAGCTGGTTATGCAATAACAAGTACTAAGTTAATACAATCGTAGGCCGTGTTATTTGTAGGTGTAATTAAAGATGCGGCAAATAGCCGATTAAAATGTAATTGGAACTTTGGGTTAGCAATCGCTCTGATAAAATAAATTTACTGCAAAACAGAGCACAAAAACCATGTCCTGTTCGTGCATTATAGAATGGAAGTGATAATGAGACTTGAACACTCATGTAAGAGATCATAGAATGTTGGGGGAAAGCTCCCTTATTTGAATAAACAACTGCAAATCCCAAATTGTATATGATTGTTCAACAACGTGAACAAGGGGAGTCGATGTAAATCAAGCAGACAAGACGTCCCGGTTCAGTACTCAACGAAAAGTATACCCCTAAAAATAAAAGCAAGTATACGGGGTGCGGGGACCCCAGTACTGACCGTTGGCCTGAACAGTTTGTAGTTTGTAAGGTAGAAAAGTAGTTGAATGCAAACCCACGACCGCGGTGTTTGTACTAGAGCCAGGGAACTCTTTATTAATTTGATGGATCGTTATTAAACAATCATAGAAAACTAGGCATTCGCAGGTGAGAAATATCTCACAATAGTTTGACTGGAAATATTCTAGTGAAACCTTACAGGTGCATCCAGGCACACGGCAAGCCCTTGATAGTAAACAACTGAAGTATAATGGAAGCTAAAGTTTCTTGTCATTGCATAAACTCTGAAAATATATAGTTCTAGGATATAAACTTGTTATGGTGCAAACGTAAATCTTCCTAGCAAAATATTCAGTATGTGAAATTTCACCTAAACTTAGGATTGAAATAATAACGGAGTAGATTGTAATATAATTGTACCCTATTTTCTTGTTAAATAACAAAGCTAATATTCTATAAAAATAATCGAATGAAACTAGCTGGTCAATTACTGTGGTGACAGAGCGTTAAGCACTCTGTCCATAAACTTCCAGTGATGACATCGCTG
Source organism: Leptura quadrifasciata (assembly GCA_963675555.1). Classification (NCBI taxonomy): domain Eukaryota; kingdom Metazoa; phylum Arthropoda; class Insecta; order Coleoptera; family Cerambycidae; genus Leptura; species Leptura quadrifasciata. The sequence goes on from OY776682.1 coordinate 34,089,844, forward strand.
CAGGTTCAGTTTGAGTAAAAGACTCCACAAACTAGGTGCGTACTTGGCTAAACAAGACAGACGTCTCCGTCGCAAGTATCCATCGTGTCAAGACTCAGTGTAAATGCTCATAAGCTGTAGGGAAATTTCCCTAAAGTTGATACTAACACGGAAATCTCCGGGTTGATTTTAATTGTCACAACAACCACTTATCGAAGATGAAAACAAACCCACGACCGCGGTGTTTGAACTAGAGCCAGGGAACTCTTTGTGGTTATAACAACAACGAAAATAAATCAAGAGATTATGTACTATTTACGTAGTTGACAGCAAACAGCCTTATAAGATTTTACAACTGCGGTGTTTTTAACATTTGGGTCAATCAGAACCCCAGCTGTGCCGGTGATGACTCTATTGTAGTAAGAAACTACCGGTCACCCGACCATCTGGGGAGCCGACGACTATACGGAGCGTCGAGTTAAGTGTAATGCAGTTACAGCTGATTTAAAAGTAAAAGTAATGTATTTGGGTCGGGTTCCCTTGAAATGCACCTATTTCAGTGAGTCCTCCAGACAAACAAATGCCCGCAGAAATGCAGCCTGTTAGTTATTGCTAAAACTTGATGCATAAATATTATTAAAAGCCTGACATAAAATGAATATCTTTGATACCACAAATAAGCCAATTTCCCCTATCCCTCCCAAACCAGAATGTAAAGTCAATAACGCAGAGAAGTAAATAGGTTTGATACTTAAATAGTTATGTTGGTGAAATTATTGTCGTGTAAATTGCCAAGAGCAGTCCAAATCTTTTAGTAGCCAGATTGGATCCATTCGCAGCATTAATTGATGTCTTTAGAGAACTAAGCGGGCTCGAGTATTTGATCGTCGACAAGCATCCTGCAATTAGTATCTCTTAGCAAATTCAGAGGGTTCGAAAATCGACGACAAACATCCTCGATGAAATTTGCTTTTACTGGATAAGTATTCTTCCGGGCAAACCGAGAAGGCTCGTAGGTAAACGTCAGCAAGCATCCTCTATCAGTTCTGCCTGGCTTTTATTCTGTTCTTCCAACAACGCGGTTCCAAAATCACAGTGCCAATTCCCCCATATCTTGAACGTGGCTTGTATATTTGACACATGAGATGTGGCTCCGGTATCCTGCCCTATCTTCGTCTTACACGTTTGCTTAAAGTCGCCCTGTTCACTTCATACACGACTCTCGACGATTTGCTGGTTTTACTAATGCATTAGTCTTGTTTTTAAAACTGCCAAGTTTTAGATAAGAATTAATAACCATGTTACAAGCTATTTTAAAGTGGCACTTGACATATGTACAACTTTCTACCCCAATAAGTTAAAACGTAACGGCGGCCTGAAGTCGGCTATCATTTGGTATTGACAAAATAATTTCTGTTGTAAAATTAATATTTGCATAAATTTGGAAATGAAATTAAGAATGTAATGTTTAAATAATTTCTTGTTAATTGTAGTTATAAAAGCGATATTTCCCTGAATTTAAAACAAATTTAAGACTTATTTCTAAAATGGGGTGGCCCCAGGGGCGGCTCGCTTTATTCTCGCCCCCGCGGAATTTATAAAATAATAACGTATTGTCTACGATTTATGGGTGTTGTTGTGAAAAAATAAAAATATTTTTTATCGGAGACTGCGAATTTTGAATTTGATGGGCGCCAGCAGCCTCGATAGTAGTGTTTTCGTAGATCTGGATGTTGGACGAGCTCTTGTGAACGATCCATGCTTTGATGGAAGTCTGAAGGACGTATTTTCTGCTCGAAAAACTTAGAAAAATTAAAAAAAATAGGAAAAAGAAAAAATTAATTTTCTTTTTCCTCAACCTTTTCTTAATTCTAGATAATAAATATTACGTTCACAAAATTTTTTAGGGTTCAACGTGACTGTTTCAGACGGAGAATAATGGATAAATCATACTTACTGTCGTTTATGCTTAGCTGCGGCTCTGATGGTATCAATTGGACGACGTCGTAACACTATAAATCTAACACTGTCTGTATCACACTCTCTTAAAATTAAACCTGAAAAGGAATCTGTTTTGTTAGAAAACACAACTAAAAGACAATATAAAGTTCAAAATGTATATATTAAATCTTTAAAAAAATTATATTTTTTACAACAACTTCTTTCAAGAGAAAATGTTAACAAACAATGGTCTGATCCGTGTACAACACATGGTGAGGAACGGGACGATTCATACGGTACCAACTACCATCCAATATGCAGTTTGATAAGCTAACGATGCACAAAAAGATTCAAGAAAAGTTTCATGTAACTGAAATTTTGGTGGGCTTTTGCTTTCCTGTCTTATAAACGTATTTATTAATTCACATAAATTTTGGTCGCTCCTCGGAGCTTAAAATTGCTTGAAGCGTCTCTACTTTGTTTGTATTATGCAATAACAACTTTTACGTTCAGGCAAGGCAGATCCCATGCACGTGTGAGTACATGGTAATAATACTTTTTTGACTCCGAATCACTGAGGAACCGGTTTAGGGCAAACCCCGTCAAAACGCATCATTTCCCCGTCAAATCCGACTGCTAGGAAATGATGGGGGTCCCATGTCGCTAAGGGCTATTTTCGCTATAACTTCCGATATACTTTGAATAGTCGTTGGACTAACTTGTCCTCATATTCAATACCTCGTAAAAGTTGCAGTGCTTGACAACGTGGATTCGTAAAAGGGTTTTTAATCTTGGAAATTTTGAAGTTCAAGTCTAATTTTAGTATACTTTCTAAAATTGGGTGGTCGGGGCGACATTACGTCCCTGTGCAGCGACATTTACTACACTTTCTAAATTAACGTTCCTTGAAGAGTTAGCGAAAATTTGGCATAAAAAATGCTCCGAAGAGCAAAAATATGTTTCCAAGAATTAAAAACCTCTTCCACGGCGTTTTTACGTGAAGCACGCTTTTCTTACGAAATATTTCCTAAGTCGGATTTTGTTACAACGTCGAAAAGTATATCGGGGTTATAGCGTTCTTTAACACTCTCAGGGCCGATTTCTGGAAATTTGTAGACTGATTAACGATTTTTGAAGTGTCGGTGGGTATTGCTGCTACCTCCTTGTTGCAACTTGTAAGCTGTCATACACATGCACCGCTTTTGGTGCAAGGTACCCCACTTTGTGCATATGGACAGGCGCTTTTGCCTGGTAAATATTGATGCGAAGAAATAAAAAGGCTGTGTTCCAATTAATAGTAACGTTAAGCAGAACTCTGTCGACGTCGTTGCACAATTTAGTTTAATTTTGAATTTATCCCTAACTTTACTAGCTAACACAAATGAACAATATCGTTGAACGGTTGAAAGTCGCGTCGCGGTGACGGAGATGGTCCTTCTCCTAACGCTAGCAGGGTTCAAATACAGTGCTGGGACTGGTATCTGAGACGCCGTACTAGGTATCGGTTCATCGGATGAAGTTCTGGAAGAGTTGTTGAAGTATGGCTGAAGTTCTTGTAGACTGCTTGTTGATGTTGACTCGTTGAGTACCGGAACTGGACTGACGGCTGCTGAAACCTCGCCGCGATCCTGTAGACATCGGGGCGGACGGAGCTCTGAGCGTTAGGTCGGCTGGCGTTCTGAACGTCGCGCGCCGAATGAGCCGGCTGGGGCCGCCTGCTGCGTCGTGTCGTCCCCGCCCAGTCATGCCGAGGCGGACGGGATCCTAAGCGTTGATATAGTCTTGGAGCGTTTATTGCGTCGTATTTATTCCGCGCTGTGATGTTAATGTATGAACATGTTAAAAAATATAAATTGTGACTTTTTTAATTAATTTAAAATTATTTTTGCTGGCCTTTTTTGGCTTCGACAACACCCCCCTTACTTTGAAAAAGGACGGCGTTAGAGTTCTGCTTGACCTTGTTACTCCTTTTATTAACAAGTTTTAAAATGGTTAATGAACAATTTCAATTTGTACTGACTAATAACAATAAATTAAAGTAAAAATCCCGAAACAAAAGTTATACAATGCAAAATGAAAATAATGAAAATAAAACGATGGTTCTTCTGTCGTGGGCATTACAGGAGCGTCCGCACTATAGTTCGTTGGGCACTTAAGACACTTCGTTGAGGTGCCCGGGGCTGGATTGGTCAACGACGACAGGTCTGGCTCGGCGTCGTCGTCTGGGGAATGATGGTTGGGCAGCTTGCTGACCTGTTGATGGTTGGGCAGCTTGCTGACCTGTTGATGGTTGGGCAGCTCGCTGACCTGTTGATGGTAAATCTGAAACAGTTAAGCCAAAAGGTTGCCGGCTGGCAACATTAGAGCTTGTCGATGGCTGCGGCTCGGGCATCGCATCTCTGGGAGCATTGTCATGGTTGGGTGGTTGGACGGCTTCCTGGGGCTCCCGCGCTTGAGGGCCTGGTCGGTCATCGTTGTTGTCTGGGTCGGAGTTGTTGGATTCCACGTCCGTGGCGTCGTTGTAGTCTGATTCAGTCTCGCTAGCGAAGTTGGCTTCCTCGTTCCCCCTGGGAGCTGGTCGCAGGTGGTCCACATGAATGATAGAGATGTGACCGTCTCGGTCCACCTCGTACACCTCGTCGCTTAGCTTCTTGGCGATGGTGTGGGGTCCTGTCTACAGTGGTCCAAACGCCTTTTTGGTCTTAACGTGCACCTTGGTCATGACGGTGTCGCCTATCTGAAAAGTGATTGGGGGTTCGACCCCTGGGTTAGCATATTTAGTTTGAAAATTAAACTTCCGCGCGTAGATTTGGCGGTTTCGCTGACGGCGTGGAGGAGCAGGTTCGCGTCGCAACGTGCGATATTGTGGGGTTTCCCACTCTGCTTGCCTGGGCAATTCATAACCTAAGACTGCTTTTGCTGGTGTCATACCGGTCGCGGCGTTGTATCGCGTCCGCAATACCTGGAGCGCCTTGTGGAGATATCCATCCCAACTGGACTGCTGTTTTCCTTGGAGCATGACTCGCAGAATCTTTTTCAGTTCTTGAACGCACCTTTCTGTCGGGTTTGCCTGCTGATGATAGATGGGTGAGAACGTCTGGTTCACATGCTGTCGTTCGCACCATCGTGTAAGCGTAGCCCCCTTGAAGATGGGACCATTGTCTGAAATTAAAGTTTTTGGTAAGCCGTACCTGGTTACGATCTCCTCCTCAAGGTACTCTGTCACTGTCTTCCCCGTTACTTCTGGGTAGGCCTTGGCTTCGACCCACTTAGTAAACACGTCGGTAACGATGAGGGCATATCTGTTCTTGTTCCTCGTCTCCGGGAAGGGTCCCAGTACATCGATGCTGATGGTTTCAAAGGGACAGCTTGGACTGTGTGCCTGCTGCGGGGCGTTCCTCTGCTTCTGCCGGGTCTTAACTGTGGAACAAATTATACAATTTTGGACATACTGTGAGACGTGTTTATGTAGATTCTTGCAGTGGTAACGCTGGGTGATTGCTCTTAATGTCTCATCCCTGCCGGGATGCGCTGCGTCGGTGGCATCATGAAACTGGCGTATGGTTTTCGTGACCATACTTCGGGGAAGGATGAGTAGTTCGCGTCCCTGATATCTTCGCCAGAGAAGGTTGTCCGCTACCCTGTGTGTCCGGTGAAACGTGGCTTTCCTGTTATTTTGTGGCCCGTAGTGATCGATGGCGTTCCACAAAGTTATGTTGTCTTGAATGTTCCTGGAGCGATTTTGAGCTTGGACTACTTCTCTGTACAACTGTAGGTGATCCATCATGCGTATTGGCTCTGCTGACGACGCTTCGTCGGCCTGGTGGGTGAATGGAGGAGGCAGCAGCTTTCGCTCTTCGATCGGCTCATGTTCATCGTTAGGACTTGGGTTTCTGCTTAAGAAGTCCGCCAACTCGTTGTCCTTCCCTGGACAGTGGACGACTTCGAACTGATACCCTTGCAACAGCAGGGACCAGCGCATCAGCTTCGCCTTGCTGTCCTTGTTCCTCTGTAGCCATGTTAGTGCCTTGCTATCTGTTAACAGAGTAAAAGGTTTATCTTCGAGATATATTTTGTATTTTTTTATAGCCCATAGTGTGGCTAAAACCTCCAATTCATTAACGTGATATTTTTGCTCCGCTTTCGTAAGCGTCGCACTAGCGTAAGATACCACAAGTTTGTTTCCTTGCTCGTCTTTTTGGTATAAAGTGGCGCCGAGCCCACGGAGTGAGGCATCGGTCTGCAGATAGAAATGTTTCGAGAAGTCTGGGCGATGTAATACCAGTGGTTCTCTTAATATTATGGTCTTGAGTTTTTCAAACGCTTCTTGACACTCAAGCGTCCATTTGAATTTTGCCGTTTTTGACAAAAGCTGCGTCAGTGGTCTTGTTAATTGGGCCGCATTCGGAATATACTCGCGAATCCAATTACATGTTCCCAAAAAGCTTTGCAACTGCTTTTTTGTCTGTGGAGGCGTGAAATCTAAAATAGCGTCGATGTGCCTTTGCTGGGGTTTCGTCGTGGCTCCTCGAATGTGGTGACCGAGGTAGTCCAACTGTTCGGCAGCTATCGTGCACTTTCCGGGGATATGTGTAGATTGTGCGTCCGTATTCTCTCGAACACTAGTTTTAAATGTTTGATATGGTCTTCGATGGTTTCGCTGTAAATAATTATATCATCAAGGTACACATTGACAAAATCGTGTAAAAAGCCTATCAGTACCTCTCGCACCATAAATTTTTGGAAGGTGGCCGGAGCTGTTTTCAGCCCGAAAGGCATGACGGTAAACTGATAAGATGCGCCGTCTGGCGTCGTAAAGGCAGTGTATTGTTTGGACTGGCAGTCCATGGGTATCTGCCAGTATCCAGCTTTTAAATCCAGTAATGTAAAGTACTTGGCTCTACCAAAGTCTTTAATCGTTTCATAAATTTTGGGTAAAACTGAAGATTCGCATTCCGTTATTTCGTTCAGCTTACGATAGTCTATACAAAAACGAGGCTTTTTATTCGGCCTTTGCACTAAAACCGGTGGCGAGCTATATTGGGAGCGGCTAGGCTCTATAACTCCGGCTTCTAGCATTTCCTCTACCTGCTCGTTGAGAAACTTTTTCATCTCTGGAGACAGTGGGTAGGGTTTCTGGTGAATTATTTTGTCCGAGGTTAGTTTAATTGTGTGTTGTACACTATCTGTGGTTGCCTTGGCAGGAACTTCGTCAAACAGATCCGCAAACTCACAGAATAGTGGTGTTAAAGCTGATTTATGGTCTTCCGGAATTATTATATTTGTTGGTAAATTATTGTTTGATATTTGTGCCTTTGTGGCCGGATTACAATATATTGTGTGCCTCTGTTTGACACCTACATAAATACATTTTCGAATGTAATCTAGCGTCACGTCCTTCTGATTTAGAAACGGAGCGCCTAGAATTACTTCTTCATTTAAATTATTAAAAACTTGAAAATTCCCTGTGGAATGCAATTCGTGTATGTTATAATTTAAGTCGAGCGTGCCTAATGATTCATATGTCTCACTGCCGCATGCGAGCGAAAATAACTGCTTGGTGCTGCTCTTTTGCAGGTTCTCAACTAAGTCTGCCCTGATGGCATTACTCGCGGCGCCGGAATCTATTAGGGCTGTGCACTCATGATTATTTATATTAATGTGTATTCGAAATAAATATTTTAAGTGCGATGCACTATATAAAGGTAAAATTTCTTGATTTGACGTCTGAATACCTATTGATTTGTATTCAGGTTTGTCAAAGTTTTGTGAAAATAATGGGTTTAAATCGTACGTTTCTGTGTAGTCTTGATAGGTATGATATGTGATTGTATTTATTGCTTGTTGAGAATTTATTCTTGGCTTGGGCGTTGTTGTGGTGTCGCCTCGTCGACTTCTTGTAATGTTTGTTGCCGCTGCGGGGCCGTGTTCAGGAGACGGCGTTGTGTATTCTCCCCGGCCCTGAAGTAGTTTTTTGGCTGTTGATTCTGTTGCTGTGGTTGCTGTTGTGGCCTAGCAGGAGCTTGCTGTCGCTGCTGGGGCTGTTGTGGTTGCTGCGGTTGAGAGGGCTGCCTGTTTGGACAGTCTCTGTTATAATGCCACCCCCCACAGTGGCGGCATGGTGATGGTGGCTGCTTATTTGGATTTGTTTGAGTGAGTCCCTGGGATGTCGTGGTTGGCGTACTGGGTACTTGATGGTCCATTCTTCGGGGATTGTTGTCACGAGGTGTTGTGTTAATTGGCGTGGTTTCCTGACGAGGCCTGTAGGGTTTCCATTGTCCCTTGGCGTCTTCCTTGATGTCGGTCTCGATCTGGGTTGCGAGCCGAATAAGTTCTTCTGTGGAGCGGATTGTGGCTCCCCTCAAGCGACTTCTCACTTCGGGACGAAGTTGTTCCAGGATTGTTGCAGCCTTGTGCTGCTCTCCCTTCTCAGGCTCCAAGCGATTGAATAGACAATATTTTTTGGTGATAAATAACTCGGCATTTTCGTCGATACCTTGCTTTTCTCCATACAGCTTTGCCGTATTTTGCGTGATTGTTGTGGTAGAATCATACTTGTCGTAGATCCGGTCTACGAAAGTATTATAATTATCTATCAAATTGCGGTACGGTTCGTACCACCTAGCAGCGTCGCCTCGTAGCTGATGGATCGCAATGTTTAACTTGTCGCTTTCGTCGGTTATGTTGGTGCGCCTAAAATGTTGATCCATCCTCCTGATGAACGCTGTTGGGTCTTCATGGTCCTGGCCGCTAAATGTGTGTACCGGCATGATCCTCGACGCGAGATCTTGGGAATTTTGTTGGGTGATCTGCTGCAATGCTTGCATGAAGGTGGTGGCCATACTGGAGAAAGCGTTCTCCATATTCTGCATGGGTGCTTGCGTGATTGGTTGTGTAAGAATGGTTGTTGAGCTTGGTACGTTTGGTTGGTTTGCTGGTTGTTGCGGCTCAGGTGTATACGCCGACTGGGTGAGCCTACACGATGGGCGAGGCTCGGGAAAAATAGCTGGTAATTGTTGTGAATCGTCCCTCGACGCTTGCAGAGTCCTGGGTTGCTCGAAATTGTATTGTTGGGCGTTGTGCTCCATGTCTGGTGAATTAATCGTCCTATATGGGTTCGTGTCACCGTCCGGTTGACTATATATGGTGCCGAGACGTGTGCGGCGTGCCGTATTTATGATAGGAGTATTATCGTTCATAATTGTTTATATTGTTTATAATGTTTATAGTTTATAATTGTTTATAGTTTATAATTGTTTATAAAAAAGTTAATGAGCACTAAAAAGTTCACTTTAAGATGTTTATCAAATGTTTATAGCAGTCTAATAATATAAGGCAGTTATGGAGAGTATTACAATAATCGCAGTTGCTTACCTGTCCTGGCGACACTCACTGCACTTAAGTTTACGCGTTTTTAGTTTTTAAACGGCACTTGCACTGTGTTTTATTAGTCTTCTTTCTTGCACTGTTGAAAACCCCTTAGTTGGGCGACATGTCTACGATTTATGGGTGTTGTTGTGAAAAAATAAAAATGTTTTTTATCGGAGACTGCGAATTTTGAATTTGATGGGCGCCAGCAGCCTCGATAGTAGTGTTTTCGTAGATCTGGATGTTGGACACGCTCTCAGGGCCGATTTCTGGAATTTTGTAGACTGATTAACGATTTTTGAAGTGTCGGTGGGTATTGCTGCTACCCCCTTGTTGCAACTTGTAAGCTGTCATACACATGCACCGCTTTTGGTGCAAGGTACCCCACTTTGTGCATATGGACAGGCGCTTTTGCCTGGTAAATATTAATGCGAAGAAATAAAAAGGCTGTGTTGCAATTAATAGTAACGTTAAGCAGAACTCTGTCGACGTCGTTGCACAATTTAGTTTAATTTTGAATTTATCCCTAACTTTACTAGCTAACACAAATGAACAATATCGTTGAACGGTTGAAAGTCGCGTCGCGGTGACGGAGATGGCCCTTCTCCTAACGCTAGCAGGGTTCAAATACAGTGCTGGGACTGATATCTGAGACGCCGTACTAGGTATCGGTTCGTCGGATGAAGTTCTGGAAGAGTTGTTGAAGTATGGCTGAAGTTCTTGTAGACTGCTTGTTGATGTTGACTCGTTGAGTACCGGAACTGGACTGACTGCTGCTGAAACCTCGCCGCGATCCTGTAGACATCGGGGCGGACGGAGCTCTGAGCGTTAGGTCGGCTGGCGTTCTGAACGTCGCGCGCCGAATGAGTCGGCTGGGGCCGCCTGCTGCGTCGTGTCGTCCCCGCCCAGTCATGCCGAGGCGGACGGGATCCTAAGCGTTGATAGAGTCTTGGAGCGTTTATTGCGTCGTATTTATTCCGCGCTGTGATGTTAATGTATGAACATGTTAAAAAATATAAATTGTGACTTTTTTAATTAATTTAAAATTATTTTTGCTGGCCTTTTTTGGCTTCGACAGCAGTAGTTAATCATTTTGATGAATTTCGAAACGCAAAATAGTGAAGTTGTGGTACCAAAGATTTACAGCTTGTCCCTATTCCTATCTGTATGAAGTTTTGTTGAATTTATCCTATCAATAAAGTTAAACTTTAATAAAATGATTGAATCAAAGAATTAACTTTTCCCTAACTGAAGTTAACTTGAATGAATTTAACCTAGCTTTACTCCGTTATGAAAGCAAAAGAATGAAAAAATAAATAAATTGAAATTGAAATAAAAAATTTATCCATCCCATTTCCCCTCGTCCTTTCCCGCGGTGCCCCTGCTGACTGGTTTGCCTACGCCCATGGATTCCTCTTCGGATCAACGTATGTCTCCCCCGGAATGAGAGACACCCTGTATCCCACGAAGACCATCTCCATGATATCCTCGTACGCCCCCCTGCCTCATTGACCAATTTCCATTCCCATTTCAACTTCCATCAGTCTCAAAATCCTATGTACAGTCGCCCATCTCAATATACAGGTGTGTGGTACGTCCCTGACTTTTTGATGTACCCTGGTAGCATTTTATTTGTTGTAACACCTGCCTGTATGTAACAGTGGCCGTGGTCAAACATTACGTGTCAGTTAATTTGACCAACGTTCGGTGGTATTAAGTTAATAAACTCCATCGGCATTTTTTTCGTCATTGCGCCTCTCACCCCTATAACATCGAAAGTGTCTATTGTGATTGCTCTTCAAGAGCCCCACTGTCTATTTTTGCCGTAGGCATGGATGGTGTAACGACAATCTAGTGGTTTTGAACACATTCGAAAAGGGTCGTTGACAGAGATATTGGCCATATGGTTGAAATATGAAAAGGTTTCGTAGTATTTGATAATTTGGTGTGCTTGCAGGTAGTGTCATTTGTTGCGATACCTGACACCCTGTTTACGAAGCAAACTGTGTTTCTGGGTCACTACCCTTGTTTTATGGTCGGTCAGCTGGACGTAGATTTATGCAATTTTCTCAAATAATCTCGTACATCGGTACCCATCAGTATTAACATCTTCCAGTAGCGATTAATGTACCAATAATGTTTACTTTCTTTCTTCAGGTACACGCATCTTCAGGTAGCTTCAGCATATTTAGATATTTTATAGGGTATTTATTGTTGGCTTGTAACGGAGTCGGTGGTGTCGGACTTGACGTCGTTGTGGAAGCGGCAACTTTATGAATATGTCGTCTGAGGTTTATGTAGGTCCTTCTCGATGCATGGCTACATTACAACGCTATTTCCCATTTGTGTGAAAGGCTGGCGTTGTTTGGCGGCTCGCTTTCTCAAATTGCAGTGGATAGGAACTCGAACTTAGTTTCCATCGGTGGAGGCGGCGGGCATAGTACGGCTTTGGCGGCGTGACAGCAGGACATTGGCGGGTTGGCGGTCGATGGATGTTGTTCCCCAATGTGTTGTTGGAACCTAAATGATAAACAAAACAGAGGGCAGTATCAGAACTTAAAGAAGCACAGATAATATCAATTTTATTGACTTTAAATCCTGGTCCGCGGCATCAGTGAAATACCCCCCCCCCCTCTGTTAATTATAAATAAAAATCCTGGTCACGTGAACCAGTGAAATAACGCTCCCCCGGGTGTGTTAATATCAAAATCCTTAATCGTGAAGCAATCAAGAATCTATTTACTCAAACCCAGAAATTAATTATCTCAATTTTATGTCAAGATGAATAAGCAAATTGGCCATTTACGTGATCGTCTAGTTTTATGTGGTTAGGACCTTAATTACGTTTTGTGTGTGTAGTAACCCTTTATAATTACCCCAGGTTCTTTGATATAAAGTTTGGTATTACTTGTTTCTGTCTGATACTGTACCTGAGAAAATTAATCACTCTGTTATTTTAAATACACCGTAAGTTTGGATACACTGGCTATTATTTGAGAAACATAGTTAATGTTTTATGTTATTTATTTGGTGTTTTATTACGCAAGATTGCACTGTATATTTATAGTGGAAGTTTGTTTTCTAATTTATTTGATTAGAATGAAATCATTTATTTAGTTTATTACTTGTGTGACGAAAAAGGTAAAGGGGAAAGAAAATACAATAATTTATGGGAAAAAGTAGTCAAAAAAACCCATTTTTATTTTATAAAAATTGATGCAACAACAGTCGTACATGAAATCAAAACAATCCAAATATTTGAGACAATTGCCTAAATATTATATAGGTAGGGTTACGTCGCTATAGTAATGACATACTATACATGTTTTAAAGCTGGTTATGCAATAACAAGTACTAAGTTAATACAATCGTAGGCCGTGTTATTTGTAGGTGTAATTAAAGATGCGGCAAATAGCCGATTAAAATGTAATTGGAACTTTGGGTTAGCAATCGCTCTGATAAAATAAATTTACTGCAAAACAGAGGACAAAAACCATGTCCTGTTCGTGAATTATAGAATGGAAGTGATAACGAGACTTGAACGCTCATGTAAGAGATCATAGAATGTTGGGGGAAAGCTCCCTTAATTGAATAAACAACTGCAAATCCCAAATTGTATATGATTGTTCAACAACGTGAACAGGGGGAGTCGATGTAAATCAAACAGACAAGACGTCCCGGTTCAATACTCGACGAAAAGTATACCCCTAAAAATAAAAGCAAGTATACGGGGTGCGGGGACCCCAGTACTGACCGTTGGCCTGAACAGTTTGTAGTTTGTAAGGTAGAAAAGTAGTTGAATGCAAACCCACGACCGCGGTGTTTGTACTAGAGCCAGGGAACTCTTTATTAATTTGATGGATCGTTATTAAACAATCATAGAAAACTAGGCATTCGCAGGTGAGAAATATCTCACAATAGTTTGACTGGAAATATTCTAGTGAAACCTTACAGGTGAATCCAGGCACACGGCAAGCCCTTGATAGTAAACAACTGAAGTATAATGGAAGCTAAAGTTTCTTGTCATTGCATAAACTCTGAAAATATATAGTTCTAGGATATAAACTTGTTATGGTGCAAACGTAAATCTTCCTAGCAAAATATTCAGTATGTGAAACTTCACCTAAACTTAGGATTGAAATAATAACGGAGTAGATTGTAATATAATTGTACCCTATTTTCTTGTTAAATAACAAAGCTAATATTTTATAAAAATAATCGAATGAAACTAGCTGGACAATTACTGTGGTGACAGAGCGTTAAGCACTCTGTCCATAAACTTCCAGTGATGACATCGCTGCAGGTTCAGTTTGAGTAAAAGACTCCACAAACTAGGTGCGTACTTGACTAAACAAGACAGACGTCTCCGTCGCAAGTGGCCATCGTGCCAAGACTCAGTGTAAATGCTCATAAGCTGTAGGGAAATTTCCCTAAAGTTGATACTAACACGGAAATCTCCGGGTTGATTTTAATTGTCACAACAACCACTTATCGAAGATGAGAACAAACCCACGACCGCGGTGTTTGAACTAGAGCCAGGGAACTCTTTGTGGTTATAACAACAACGAAAATAAATCAAGAGATTATGTACTATTTACGTAGTTGACAGCAAACAGCCTTATAAGATTTTACAACTGCGGTGTTTTTAACATTTGGGTCAATCAGAACCCCAGCTGTGCCGGTGATGACTCTATTGTAGTAAGAAACTACCGGTCACCCGACCATCTGGGGAGCCGACGACTATACGGAGCGTCGAGTCAAGTGTAATGCAGTTACAGCTGATTTAAAAGTAAAAGTAATGTATTTGGGCCCGGTTCCCTTGAAATGCACCTATTTCAGTGAGTCCTCCAGACAAATAAATGCCCGCAGGAATGCAGCCTATTAGTTATTGCTAAAACTTGATGAATAAATATTATTAAAAGCCTGACATAAAATGAATATCTTTGATACCACAAATAAGCCAATTTCCCCTATCCCCCCAAACCAGAATGTAAGGTCAATAACGCAGAGAAGTAAATAGGTTTGATACTTAAATAGTTATGTTGGTGAAATTATTGTCGTGTAAATTGCCAAGTTATGTTCTAGCAGTCCAAATCTTTTAGTAGCCAGATTGGATCCATTCGCAGAATTAATTGATGTCTTTAGAGAACTAAGTGGGCTCGAGTATTTGATCGTCGACAAGTATCCTGCAATTAGTATCTCTTAGCAAATTCAGAGGGTTCGAAAATCGACGACAAACATCCTCGATGAAATTTGCTTTTACTGGATAAGTATTCTTCCGGGCAAACCGAGAGGGCTCGTAGGTAAACGTCGGCAAGCATCCTCTATCAGTTCTGCCGCGAGGTAGCATCGCCTGGCTTTTATTCTGTTCTTCCAACAATGCGGTTCCAAAATCACAGTGCCAATTCCCCCATATCTTAAACGTGGCTTGTATATTTGACACATGAGATGTGGCTCCGGTATCCTGCCCTATCTTCGTCTTACACGTTTGCTTAAAGTCGCCCTATTCACTTCATACACAACTCTCGACGATTTGCTGGTTTTACTAATGCATTAGTCTTGTTTTTAAAACTGCCAAGTTTTAGATAAGAATTAATAACCATGTTACAAGCTATTTTAAAGTGGCACTTGACATATGTACAACTTTCTACCCCAATAAGTTAAAACGTAACGGCGCCCTGAAGTCGGCTATCATTTGGTATTGACAAAATAATTTCTGTTGTAAAATTAATATTTGCATAAATTTGGAAATGAAATTAAGAATGTAATGTTTAAATAATTTCTTGTTAATTGTAGTTATAAAAGCGATATTTCCCTGAATTTAAAACAAATTTAAGACTTATTTCTAAAATAGGGTGGCCCTAGGGGCGGCCCGCTTCAATATATACGGTACTAGATAATAGTCATGCGATTTTAACATCACAATGCAACTTGAATTAATAGGCATTCGAATATTGAATATTTTGTTGAAAAAACAAATTTTTAACACAAATAAATAGAGTAAAATTGATCGTACATATACCATTCTCTGTGTAGATGAGTTATTTTATAGTACTCGTATTTAAAAAACTGGACTAGAAAATGTAAAATCAAAACATAAATACATAAATATGTATATGTATATATTTGAAGATTTTTCACGAATTTACGAATTTTTTACTTTTGCCCTTGCTGTAACTCCAAAATAAAAGGTTTTCTAGCCTTGGTCCCATCTGAACTTTTCACCAGGAAGGTCTGAACTACAACATATCTTAATTTTGACTATTTTCACCAAAATCCCAAATCCCATAGTTTACGAATTTTCGACTTTTGCCCTTGCTGTAACTCCAAAATAAAAGGTTTTCGAGCCTTGGTTCCATCTGAACTTTTCATCAGGAAGGTCTGAACTGCAACATATCTCAATTTCGACCATTTTAACGAAATTTTGAATTTTGCCCTTGGTGTAACTCTAAAAAGGTTTTAGAGCCACGGTCACATCTGAACTTTTCATCAGTAAGGTTTGAACTACAACATATTTCAATTTCAACCTTTTTCACCAGGATCCCAAATGCCCGAATTTACGAATTTTCGACTTTTGTCCTTGCTGTAATTTCAAAATAAAAGGTTTTCGAGCCTTGGTAATATTTGAATTCCAAATCCCAGTATTACGAATTTTTGACTTTTGCCCTTGCTGTAACTCCAAAATAAAAGGTTTTCGAGCCTTGGTCCCATTTGAATTTTTCATCAGGAAGGCCTGAGCTACAAGATATCTCAATTTCGATCATTTTCACCGGGATCTCAAATCACGTGTTTCTGTGCGGGGTCCTTTAGTATTTTAAACTATTCATTTGTATTTAGAAGTAATTATTTTATCCTGTTGACTATTTCATTTGGTGTTTGCTCTTTTAGTAATCATAATTACATAGGAATAATTTACAGATACTTTTTACAGTCTCCTTTGAATTGCCTTTTATTTTGAGCTTTTATTATGTTCTGGTAGCTGATTACATTGTATTTGATTTATTTTTGACATATTGTTTTGTGATACTTTGGAGTCTGATATGCGTATTTGTTTCTATTTCTTGTCACGTTATATTGGTTACTGTCGAGCCGAATGTATGTTTCTTGTTGTGAGTATACATTACAGAGGCGTGCTTATACAGACCTCTCACATTTAGTAATATAGAAATTCATTTTCCACAAATATATTTCTGCAGCTATCTCTACTTGTAACCGTAAGTTCTATTTGTTTCATCACGTAAACTAATAGTATTGTAAATATGTTAGTCCTATGGTTTCAGGAATTTAAATTTCTTTCATTTGAACAGGCTTCGTTCTGTTGAAAATATGGATGGTATATTGATCCATAATCTCATTTCTTTCCGAATCACCTACACTATTTATAATGAATGTAAAATAAACAGTAAGTTAAGTGAATAATATTTTGCATGGGTATATTAACATAATTAACAGGTAAATACAATCATGAATGTAAATGTGTAAATCACTTTAAATTTAAGATTTTAAGTGATTTAATTATATAAACTTTGTACGTTGGTTTAGAATGAAAGTCAAAACATTATGAGAGAACGAGCGGTGATTTTAGAACAAATATGATGATTATGTCATAACTCCAAAAAAAAAAAAGAAAAGTTTTAATATCTTAATGCGATCAAAGGCACGAAGGTTTTACATAAGACCTGAAGAAAAAAAGTTGTTTTAAAACAAAAATCAATATTTTCAGCACTTATCTCTTGTTGGGAAAATGTATTATGTAAACGGTTGTTGCACAAGGAAAATATATAACAGCGATACGCCTTTAGCCTACAAATATGTCATTATACCGGCATTGGGTTATGTATTCAAATAAAATGCATATCGGAAATACTTATTATGCCAAAAATCCTATACTAGTGTCGAACTCCTAGATTTTTAGCAGTAGAATCAATTACTATTATGATATTAAAGGTACATTTCGAAGTGATACCACACATTTTGAGGTTATAAATTGGAACGTGATTGGTCACAATTCGAACTCGGATTCCATGCATTGGGTGTAGTTTGTTGTGCGAAAATCTTTTACAAAAACGAAAGTAACAAGTCATATAAATGACTGTTACATTTACCCCACTCGAATAATTTCACTGGCAAATATGCATTGTCTTCTATTATCAGATATGGATGGCTCTTCACAATATTCGCCAATAATCTTGTTTTCGAATAACCCTGTGCCCTTCGATTTGTAACCATTAACTTGAAATGAAGTTTTTAGTGTTTATAGTTCTTTCTGTATAACCTTTGGCTGACATATGAGTTTAGCCCTGCATATGAGAGTGTTTATAACTGCTTATAGCTGTGTGTTGTTTGGGTTAGTTTCCTGTGCAGCGGATGCCCCCGAAACCTATTTTCGTTCGCATCTATAAGTCCAGAAATGGCAGTTCTCATCCTTGTTCTATTTCCAGTATTGTTTCTATTATTTATAATTATGACGATTCTACATTAAAAATCCTTAGAAATTTATACAACAAAATATCCACAGGTTTGATGTTTTACAGTGTGATGATGTATGAGTTTTTCATATATTTCTCTGTCTGGATAACACCATGCATTGCGATGTATATATACACATATTTTAATTCAAAGTTTACATTGCATACAAAACGTAAATAAACCTAGGAGATTTCGGTATATCACGACAATGAAATTGTCTTTTACTGTGTGTTAATGGGCATCGGAATTGATCTAAAGCTCTTGTACATTGATTAAATTTAATACATTAAGGTAATTAATTCAATTAACCGAGCCAGTTTCACAGTGCAACATTTTCTAACATACACTATCAATACTAATATGATAAAATTCTGACTTGTTTGGATTTATCTGCAATTACGGCAATTTATCAGTATTGTAAACGTACTAGAAAGTAATAAATTATGCCGACCTAATCAAATCAATAACCAAGATAGCAATATAATAATAATAAAGCACATTTGAGAAAGAGAAGTTTCTGCAGCGAAACGTGTATTCAGACATCTTGATTTTTGTCGTCTGCCGTTTTGAATCC
Source organism: Leptura quadrifasciata (assembly GCA_963675555.1). Classification (NCBI taxonomy): domain Eukaryota; kingdom Metazoa; phylum Arthropoda; class Insecta; order Coleoptera; family Cerambycidae; genus Leptura; species Leptura quadrifasciata. The sequence goes on from OY776682.1 coordinate 34,108,175, forward strand.
ATCATCTTGACGATCATCTTGAAGTTTTTTCGTTGAAATTCAAAATATATTTTAATTTTCCAAATAAGAATTTGCATTCGAGTCGAAATTCCCATCTACAGTTTTCTAAATTCCTTTAAAATTACTCAGATTTTGTTGTAATTGAAACTGTATCTTTTTCCACACGTGAAATCTACTATTTTTTATCACTACCGAATGATTTTTAAAAATGTATATTCACATTTTATTCTGCACATGTTAATTTAATAAGCATTAGATTAAAAAATATGAATAACTAACTTTTAAAAATCTTACCGAAAAACTATCAACCTCATATTAAAAAACAATTGGCTATCAAATGCCCCAAAATAATACCAAAATGGCTTACGAAACACGTCGACCATAGTATATAATTGTTCAGGCGTTTATAGAGATTGAGACAATTGCCAAATATAGATCTTACTTTCCTCGTTCAATAATTGCCATTATAAATCGCACACTTTTTGTTGACAAAAAACCTTTCTTTAATTGTTGTTGTGAACTTTTGCAATTAACTCCAACATAATAGTTACCTCGTAACCTGCCCATCCAAGTTGAACCATTAATGAATTTTCGTAGGCCATCGTGGTTTTGTTTCTAGACTGCATTGTACTGTACGAACTTTGTGGAGCTCAGAGGCGAAAGAGTTTTGTTTCTCCAGTTTCAACAATAAAAAACTCATCAAACTGATCAACCAAAATAAAGTCCGTAGCGTTGTGATCAAGTTACAGCACTCGAAATGCGTCTGCCGAGTTTAAAACTATTTAGAGTAATTTAGACATGACCACAGAGACTGACACGACACATCTATATTAGTTTTAAAAAAGGAACGCTGACAGCTAAATGAAAATTGTAATTTTCCACACATTCCTAAAATGATTTGAAGTGGTTTGTACCCTTTCTCTGGAATAGCAAAAAAGCTTTTTAACGTGTACAAATCAAAGTTGCATGTTGCCAAAATATTTGTGCCCCTGACATTATTTAGCGGTAATAACCCTATCGGCACGCGTCACTAAGATAAGCGCGAGATTGCTCAATGTGGTCCCAGATCGGTTAATCGGCATCTACTTTCGTCGCCACATTTGCCTTCACACAAGAATTCAAAGCTTCCACCCGCATTCTCAATAAAGTGCGTGAGATCGGTTTAGCGCAAGCGATGATAAAACCGTTAATACTTTTACTGTATCATGCAATTGCCGTCAGGCATTTATAAATTTGATTTAATGAATTTTAAAGACCATCAGTTAGTTTTCCTTTTTTCTTTTTGGGATTTTCTAGCACCGAAATCCCGCTGACAAAAATGGTTTTCTGATTGACATTAGGTTATTTTTAAACACGTCAATAAAAGTTCCATTATAATATTTACATTTTATTTATAGTTTCCAAAGTATTATCGTTCAGAAATTTGTTTTTAATTATTTTCAAGGTTTTATAGTCTGGAATATTCATAAAACTATTACAACTCTTTTCGAAATAGTAATGCTTTAGAGGTGCTGAACATGCTACATGATGGAACTAACAATTCTCATTTAGAAGCATCATGCAATGTGTCTAGCTGGGAGCTTACACGATCCATATCTCGAAAACTACTTAACGATTTTTTGTGAAATTACGTAAGTCTAGTAAACATGTATGATGTATCAAATTAAAAGTTTTTGACAGTTTTGTCATTTCCGCTTATACCGGAAGTAGATGTCAACTGTGTTATTTCAAATGGAACAAATATGTTTAAAAGCTTTTATTTAACTTTTTTTTTTTTTTTTTTATACAGTTATTTAACGTCGGCCTATTTCCGCTACTGAGGCCTAACACCGACGCCTTTATTTAACTTGCAATGTTTGTTAGTTCCTTTATGTCAAATCTTGCAATCAAAATTTCAATTAGTTCTAATTAAACTAGAGCTTTGAAATTTTGCACATGTGTATAAGTCCGGTGACAATGCACTTTAACATTTTCATATAAGAAAAAAACAAGATGGCGGCTTCAAGATGGCGGACGACTTTACAGTTTAAGATCCGATTCAACTCAAAACCGATATCTGGGTGTTTTCTAGGTCGCAGATTATGAATTTCCAGTCAAAATTCAGAAATTCAAAATGGCGGCGCCAATATGGCTAACAACTTGTATCATTTAGGTCCAAATCGATCAAAATCGATATCTGGAGGTTTTCGGGGTCGCGAATTACGAATTTTTAGTAAAAAATTTAGATCAAAATGGCGGCGATTTTACCGTTTATGATCCTAGTAGTCTCAAAATCGATATCTGGAGATAAAAAAAATTATATATGTAACAAAATGATGGGCTTGATTTACTTCAAAGTTTATTTTCTACTTTTTAGAGCATTTAAATAAAAGTCTTGTTTAAAAATATTTTTTCATATAATTTTTTATTTGGGAAATTCATAGTTCAAAATTTTAAAGTCACTTTGTATAACAAACCTTATACCTAAAGTTTATAGTTTCGGAGATATTAACATTTTAACGAAAAATTTACAACTGCAGACCCCTAAAAAATTCTTCCCCGTGAATAATCCATCAATGGAATTAAATATCTTTTACAGTGGAAGTAATTGGTACAGCCGTAAGTTATTTGAAAATAATTAAATGCATTTAAATATTATACAGGCTGAGTGCAAAAGTGGTCTCAATTTTAAATTCAGAAACATCAAATATCTTAATTTTTCAATGGAAACCCCCATTTTTTTATTTGATCAAATTCTATGATTAAAAATATGGACAGTTTACATTTATTTCTCTATACCTAACTACAATGGTTTTTAAGATATTTACGAAAGTTCAGAGAATCCTATATTATTTTGTAAGAATTGGGCTGGGTGATGGCTTGGGTTTATCAGGATATCTCAAAGCAAACATCACACATACGTTCTTGTTAATATTTTGTCGCATTCCCCATAAGTAATTAATAAATTTAAATAATATTCGTTGGAATAACCCAGACGAGTCATAAAGCAATTAAATTTATCAGGAACAACTTACATTATAAAATATTAAACAACTAATTTGAGAGCTCTGCTACTACTGCTAGCAATAATTGTTTGCACGGCCGATTTAGAGTTAGATAAAGAAAATAAAAGGATTCTCTGAACTTTCGTAAGTAACTTAAAAACCGTTGTAGTTAGGTATAGGAAAGTAAATGTAAATTGTCCATATTTTTAGTCCTAGAATTTGATAAAATATACTGAAGATATTTGATGTTTCTAAATTTAAAGTTGTCACCACTTTTGTACTCACCCTGTATGATATTTAAATGTTTTTAAAATAACTTACGTCTGTGCTGATTACTTCCACAGTAAAAGATATTTAATTGCTTTGGTGGGTTATCCACAGGCAGAATTTCTTTAGGGGTCTGCAGCTGTCATTTTTCGTTATGGATCATGTAAGCTCCTGGCTGGACACGCTGTATGGTATATCTTTATTTATAAAAACTGTGGTACTAGTTTGTCCACAGGCAAAATTTTAATACTTTCATTTTGTTTTAAGAGGTTTTGTTTCTCATTTGAATTTATCCCTTTACCCGATATCCATTTCCTTCATCTATTGGTATTTTTTTAATGTTATTATGTCAAATGGAAGATGTTTCTGTTTATTGAAAAAATTAAACCTTTTAACAAGGCAGGTCTGTCTGAAATGAACACTCTTATTACCGAATAATTTAGATACTTCAATTCCAATCTCAGTAAGTGTTCTGAACATATTATTTCTCTCGCGGCATTTCAGTGAAAACTTATAAATTCGAAAGTTTGCCGGTATTTTCGTATACGCTATAATTTATATTTACTTTATAAGACAAGTCTTATTAGTTTTAGTTTCTCACTACAATTTAGTTTCTGTACTCAATTTACCTCGTCTCTTCTTCCTTACTAAAGAAACTTTGTAAAATAGTGCTGTACAGAATTCTGGCATGAAACATATGAATGGCTCAACAAATAAAGCAAATTTTCAGTTACCGTCGAATTACTAGGACTTTCATTGTCTAGTGTGTGGACAATACCTGAAAAGTAGAACCAAACGTTAAGAGAATGGACTCAAATTTAAATTTCATCTCTAATTAATTTTGTAAATTAAGATTTGCTCGGAACATCGCCAAATTTGACAATGAACGAAATACATGTTTGGACCTGTCATTTTGAAATAAAATTATATTGAGCATGCTGTTAATTTTATTTGTGAATTATGAGAATGAGTTATAATATATATATTCATTTAAAACCATGATATTGCCATATGAACATATTCCACATGAATTTATACATTTTTTATATACATAGAATTGCTTCTGTAAATGCGTATAAAAAATATTTGCGAAAGACGTAATTGAAACAGAGAGCTGTGCTGTTTTGATATATTTACTCTTTGACAACCAGTCAAGTAAAAATTTAGTAGGTAATTGTTTTTCTGTGTAGAAACAACAAAAAGGATAGGAAGCCCTATTATGTTAAATTGGAAATTCTATATCAATGCGTTTGACAATTGAGATTGTTTTTTTTTTCTAAATTGGCCCTTTGTTATAAGGTCTAGTTGTTATTTCATTCTACCAAGTGAGAAGGCGGTACGTTATTTATCTATTCTAAATTTTACATCCACTAACGTTCAATTTGTTTAATTTAAAAAAAGCGAACTAACTTATGATATTGCAATAGTTCCATATCAGAAATAGTTCTCCAAGTCTTTTGATGAGAAGCTATTTTTTGAAATTACTATAATATATCTTCAAATTACTTATTACCTAGAAACCAGTACTGTATAATGGCTTGCGTTTAAATAATTTTCCGAAGTTCCACATGGATCCGCCCTAAGACCTATATGCTTCATTCTATTCGTATATCCATTTATTAATGATATAAACCTTACATTTAGTTGTCAATACATTTTGTGTTCATACAACATTAACATCAAATCTATTTCTAATAAATAAAATAAGCAATAAAATCTAGCACTCGTAAAAGATCTTGGATCTTAGCAATCTTACTTTTATGGAAAAAAAGAAAACTACGGGCTTCCTTCAAAACGATTTGGTTGCTAGAAAATCATCCAAATTTTGTGAACATCGACATACATTATCTTATTTTGCATAAACATGAGCTAGGATGTGCAATTCACGTTTCCAACATTGAAAATATTCAAATGTTGTAATGTACCTAAATTTATTATTAAAAAAGACTAGTTATATCCTGTCCAGAGCTGCCGTTATGTGTTCTTTGCATACAAGGGCAGATCTATGGGAGGGGCTACAGGGGCTATAGCCCCTCCCATGGCTCAATAATAACAACAATAATAATACTAAAATATTTGAAGAAAAGATGTTAAAAATATGAAGAGGCCATTAATGAGTTTATCACCGTATCCTCTCTATTATGAGAGTAGCAAAGCAATGCCTACTATTAAAATAAAGAGAAAACGGTGATAAGCTCGTTAATTATTTGATCACATTTAGTAGCAGAGTAGGGAGTAGGTACTAAAAAATAAATCTGACAATACCGGAACTTTGCGACAAAGCTAGATATACAGTAAAAGTGACAAAACCGCTTTCTTGATCTCAGTCTTCAGCGAATGTATTGCAGATTATTTCGGGGCACGCTTGGCTCTGAGTAGCCTTACTTCACTTCGACCTAATAGATCTTTTGTGATTTACGCTACACCTAATTGTTGCCCAGGATTCCAAGACTTTTTACAAAGCTTGTGATTTTTCTGGGGATAATTTCTCTATGACTTCAGGCGTTAATTTCAGCGAATGTATAGTGCTCACTCTACTTTGTCTCTTACGCAAAGTTGGTAATTAGAAGAGTAGATTGGCTGAGTGCCTTTGGGGCAAGAGACCATCGAAACTAGGAAGAAGAAAACTATATGCACTGAATAAGAAGTTGCTGGTTGCAGTGAGTTTCGTTTCGTCGATTAATTGCGTGATTGACAACGAATGTCTTAAAGTCCTTAAATTATTAATATGTAGATATCATATTTTAACTAATAAAAAAATGTTTTTGACCTCTTACTAAATTTTCCGAAATAATTAAATTTTCTTTGGACTATTGTTTTCTATAGTATATGAAGCACACCCCCCCCCCCCCTTGACTTTATCCTAGATCCGCCTTTGTTTGCATAAGATTTTATGTAAAACTAGACGGTAATCTCTTTTATATTCTTAGATTGAAGGTACCACTCGAGCTTTAAAGCGGACGAGCCACTTCTAAATAATGTATTATATTTGATATACTTTGATATTTCGTTTATGTGAAGACTCGAGAACATACAGATCTTATTTCATGGCTGTGTTACGAAATTGTCCTTCTGTAATAAAAACATATTACAACACGCTCTTGAAGGTACGTGCGTTTTTATTACAGAGAGTTTTTGTCCTCTAACGCTATACCTCCGTTACCGCTAACGTAGAAGGAAGGAGATGCGCGATGGAGACGATTGCGCATATGCACAAATAGCGTTCACCTTATTTTAATTGCGTGTTACCTTGTTTCGCTGCGGATAAGGGACGTTCGGTTACCTCAGAAATCCTAGTATATCTACTTTTAGGTTTGTGGTAGTTATACGGTGGTCGCACTGGTCACGTAGTTTATTTGTTCTTGCTAGGGGTTGTTTGATGAAAGTCAAAGTCAAACCTGTCATACAGTAGATCTCAAGAAAGGGGGTTGTCGAGGAGGATTTGGTATTAATCAAGCGTGTATCAACCCATCTTCTACCTCATTCTCCAAATTTACAATTAAATTTAACACACTTTCCATAACTGCGGAAGATTTGTTTTAAATTATGATGGTTGTTTGTATTGTTCAAAAATGTGTTATATACATAGGTACCCAATTTCACAGGTTATAGATATCGAACTGTTAACTGTCTTTTACACGCCAAATCTGTCAAATAGCGTCCACCGTTCGGAGATCATGCAAGAGCTCGTATACAATAACCCCCTTATTTTTTTGACCGTATTTGATCACAAGACATTTAAGGTTAACGCGAGTGGTATTAAAGGAATTGGCAAAAACTTCCTATTATATTATTTAGAAAATAGTTATGTATTCCTGATCAATGTTAAGATTTATATTCCTACAGGTGACAAAAAAGTTATCTGTATTTTACCTTTCATCACGGCGGGCAACAATTTACACATTATAAATAGACTTGGTTTTAAATTTTGTCAAGTAACTGAAAGAACAAATCTTTTTATATATACATAATATATTTTGCTTCCTCACAAATGACAAAGATAATCCTGAGTAGAGGATTAACCTTCTCGACAGGCCACGTTGGGATCGGATTGTAAACTATAATCCGCACTAAGGACGTAAACCATCCTTTTATTATGTATTCTTCCTGCTTCTTGTCACTTTAAATCTAAATATTGATTAAATATTAACTGCTGTATTATTTTAATTATTTCTTCACTTTCTGCCACGTGTTGTATTATACAAAAACAATAGAATTTTCCAGGATATAGGGCGAAGCTTCCAGAGACGATGTTTGTTCTGGAACTTTACACGCCGGAAAATGGAGTTTCTGTGTACCAGTTGCCGTCTACTTTTCTGAAGAATAGACAGCATAGGGAGAATTTTAAGAATATATTGTTAATAATCTAAACACTGAGCTATTTTTAAAGTCTAATAACAAAAACTTGACATAAGTATTGTATTTATTATAATAAATCAAAATTAGTTTCCATTGTGTGTCGATAAATATGATTGATATTGAAACGTAAATAAACTAAAAGCGAAAGTGTGTTAAGTGTATTTTGTTAATATATATATTGTAAAAGCTTTGCCCATAAGAGACATAAAACGTCAAACTTGAAACGGGTACTTATTAATACATACAATGAACCCGAACATGCGTGTACATGTATGTTAAACGTGCACATAAATCAAGATAATATCAAGGACAGATGACCCTTTTTATATGATTGGGGCGAATAAATATGAACGGAATTTGGGGAAGCCAGATCGATTTATATTATGCTTTATCGTATAAAAACCCTTACGTATTTGCATTTTCATAAATAAATTGAATTGTGAATATAAAATTTTTATTCTATAACCAGTTGAACCGCCCTGGATTCACTCGGTGGCATTATCGACTCTCTAATTTGGTAGCAGCAACGTACTCTATAAATTATAGAATGGATCCAGCAATTTTTGATTTAATATGGAAGATACAGACAGACAAACTTTTAGAATTTTATTTATTCGTAATAAACATCAAAACATTTGAATACTCTACTTGACGAGAGTTTTGCCAACCATGTCGGTATCATCTGGATATATCATATTTTGATTATAATAAAATAATTTGTCCAATCCATTTCCTGTCCACGTTAACAATTCATCTGGATTTGCATCTATTTCACAGTCCCTGGTCTACATTTCAGCATAAAGATAGGCATGTATGTAATTTACTCTACCTAATTTACAAACAAATAATATCTGTTCGGTGTGATAACTGTCTACAGCGATTAATTGAAATTCAACAGATGTAATAAAATATTGAACATTATGCAGATTTTGTGCTACAACTATTAAACTGAAACAAAGTTACTTTCCTTGTTCAAAGTTCAAAGCACTTGAATTATACTGATTGTAAATTAATTTAATAAGTATAATCGTGCTCAGGGATCAAATCATATTACAAGGTTACACGTCTGTCAACTTAGCATTACCATCTGGAAATTTTGCATTGTCAATATATGGATCAATTGACCCTTTTTTATTGTAAATTTGTCGTGAAACAAAAAAAATTGTCATGCCTGATTTAAACAGAAAAACCTCTGGTAATGCCAACTTGATAGTCAAGTTAGTATTACCACATTCCGAAACGGGCTAAAAGGGTGCAAAACAGAGCTCTGAGTATCAAAATAACTTGTCGTGAGCAAATAATATACGAAAACCACTCCCTGATGATTTAGGTGTGCTCAGTACAGGGAAACATATATTATTTCACCTATTTCTGCATAATGAAAATTCGCGGCAAACCGTTATCTGGCACGACAATTTCGTAGGCCACTCACAACAAATACATAGTAGAGTATCAAAATAATTTGTCGTGAATTTGTCGTGAGCAAATAATATGCGGAAAATCACCCCTTGATGATTTACATGGATGACAGTGCTCACTCAGTACAGAGAAAAATGTATTAATTTCCTATTTCTGCGTAATGGAAATTCGTGACAAACTGTTTTCTGACACGACAAATTCGTAGGCCCCTTACGACAAATTCCTAAAAAATAAATCAGTACAAAAAAACACCCCTTGATGATTTACATTTTCTTGCCGAACTCAGCATTACTACCCATAAATCATCAGGGGGTGGTTTCTCGCATATTATTTGCTCACGACAAATTATTTTGATACTCAGAGCTCTGTTTTCCACCATTTTTACCCGTTTCAGAATGTGGTAACGCTAACTTGACTATCAAGTTTTTTTTAAATAAGGTGCGACAAATTTTTTCTCTTCACAACAAATTTACGTCAAAAAAGCGACAGTTAATCCATATATTGACATTGCAAAATTTCGATATGGTAATGCTAACTTGGCAGACGTAGGCAACACTTACACTAAACATAAGATAATATCGTATTACGTAATAATGCAATACGCTGTTTAACACAGTTTCTTTGGCATCCTTTGCAGAAATATCGTTTCTGATGTGAGGTCACATTGCCAGTCATCGTTCACCACGAACAGCAAAATTATTGAAACCAGTGTTTAATTAAGTTTTCCCTGCCTTTGAGATCAAAGTGAAAAATACTTTGTCCAATTTCCCCGCATCAGAGCATCCCCGTGGTATAATAAGCAAGATCTTCGTGAAGGTCGTTGAATATAAAGAAACAAAAACGCAACAGAACATATGTTGGAAACTTAATTAAGCACAGTCTAAAATGCTTTTGATAAAAAATTTAAACGTGCTTACTTATCACTCATGTTTTAATCAAAACTGATTTGGTAGAGAATGTGTCATTACCTTTGATAATTATTACAACTGCCTGAATTTGATATAATTCGCGGAAAGCGCAAAATTAAATTAGTTCCATGAGAAATCAAAGAATTGCTAACTTTAAGATATGAGCAATTTATTATTAAACCTTTAGATGGTTTTCTGTTTTAAATTTTTTTGTAATTTATTTACAGATACAATTATTAATTAACGCTTGTCTGCTAGTCAACATGAGAGTATTTTATTTGAGAGAGTTATTTTTCTTTTCAAAGAAAATTAGGAGTATCAGTGAAATTGACTAATTGAAAAACAGTTATAAATAAAAGTGAAAAGCAAAGAGAAAGTAATATTACAAGATTATATTTTGTTATTTGTTCGTTCTCCACAATCTAAAATTACCCCTTAAACTTCGTACACTTGGATACTCGCTAGTAGCGACGATATACGAGCCCTTAATTCGCATCGGTTTCCTCCTGAGTTTTCAATCCGTGTATCTCTCCAGACTCCCGGGAATCAGAGATACCTTTTATCGTGGCCCTCGTCATCCCGAAAATGACATATATGGAGTGCTAAATCTGTAAATGAAGACATTTGTCATCCTCTGGCTAAATGATAACCTGGACTTCACTGGTACTTGTGTACTAGACCCTTGCTAATTGCATTCCAAATTCCATGCATGAAGAGACTATTTGCTGTTTTCCTAGCTTCCCGTTCCACTGTTCAACTATGTGAGTCCAAGAAAGGCCACCATTGCAATTGTTCGGGTGGTGCTCATCGCTTCTGTTACTCCTAGACAGGCTATCCTTTGAACTTGAAACTGATATAATTATTTTGTATTCCTTCAACATATAGGTATTACATATTAGCTGTTAAGCCTCAATTATTCAGCTAATATGCAGCATTTTATGTATATACAATATTTCTGTTCTCTCTACAAAGAGTATAACGGAAAAACAAATATATTTATACATTCCTACGCACATCTAGAAAGTCAGAAAAATAATATTTCTCGGATTTTTTGGCAATATTTTTAATCATGATCAGGTCATAAACACCACGTGGCAATGGAAATATGCCAGTAAACGAAATGCAGTAGGTATTATAGAATTATAGAGCAATAAGGTTTGTTCTGAAGGGATGTCTGCTATTCATCTGACGATAGCGGTATTCGCCAAAGGGCAGTTGTAGGCACACAAAGGAATGCTACTCGTTCCAGATTTTATTATATTAATTTTTTATGAGGGTGCTTGAGAATCTTTAATGAAGATATATCTACTCCAATTAATAAAGACAGATTGCAATGAAATAAATTAATTTCTATACGTTATTTTTAATATTGACTCGTCACGTTTCAAATAATAATGTGAGGGCCGAATGTACATACTGTATATATATATATACAGTATGTACATATATTCATTATTTCTGAATACGAAAATATTTTGAAAAAGCCTCGAACCGGTTGAAACTGATTATGGGTACCCTATTTAATTACTTGTTTCTGTCTGATACTATATACCTTAGAAAATTAATCACTCTGTTAATTGAAATACCTGGTAAACTTGAACACACTGTCTATTAATTGAGAGACCTAGTTAATTATATATGTTATTTATGTAGTATTTTATTACTCAAGATTGCACTGTACATTTGTAGTTGAAGTTTGTCTTCTATTTTGCTTTGAAACAAAACCATTTATTTAGTTTGTTAACTGTATGATAAAAAAGGTAAAGGTGAAAGAATAAGACAATAATTGATGGGAAAAAATAGTAAAAAAGACCCATTTTATTTTATAAAAATTGATGCAACAATAGTCGAACATGAAATCAAAAGTAATCCAAATATTTGAGACAATTGTCTAAATACTATAATAGGAAAATCTGCGCTGCTATAGTAATGACCATACTATAGATATACTGAGTGTTTTGATGCAATAACAAGAACTTATACAAAAGTATGCTGTGTTGTTTTAATAGTAATTAGAGTTGTGGCAAATGCCTGAATAAACATATCACATGTCTACATTGAGAAATTAATATAGACAAGAACAATAGCAGTGGCAATAGTCTATGTACATAATAATTAATAATTAAACTACACAGAAATTAGAAAACCATTTCCTCCGACGGTGCCAAGGCCGGAGCCGGGATTCGAACCCAGTGGCGCGATACTCGTGTGGTTAATAGCGATTGCCACCTCGCATCTCAAACAACACGGCTATCGGCCAGACAATACTTATTTTAAACAGTTGTGACAATAGTCTGGGAATGATAATAACATGGGTGAACAAACGTCAAAGATGTTACTTCGAAACAAAGAGAACGCAACTGCAGTGTCAAAGTTTACGAACATAACAGAGAATAAGTGTTTCAACCTAACAAAAGTTTATTTGATATTTTCTGTAGTAGTTGGCTACGGCGCCAGGATTCAGTGAAAACACTCACCAGCTGTGGGAAATAAAACTCCCTTTTGCAAGTAATTAATGGTTGTGGAAATTTCCAGTTTTATTATAGTTGTGCTCTCGTCTACTGACAAGGAAGATAGCAGGATACAGTATATGGCAATTACCGACTGCACCTAACCAATCGGCTTAAATAGTATTAGAAAGAACAATCTAAACAACGCTGGAAATTTAATTTTGCGTCAATTGACTGATAAACTAAACAGCAGTAGTAAGTGTTTAGCACCGAACAGATGTTAATCGGGTGGCCGAAAATAACGACGACCTTACAGATTGGTGTAAACAAGTGTCCTTAAAAACAGCGGACTGTTAATTTTAAATTTAGATCGAACCCCGATAGTCCGTAATGCACCCATTTTACTGTTATGTTGTGCAAACACAGTTCACAAACAATTACGTTTTCGTAGTCACGAGAACTTTACATCGTTGACAATTTAGTAGTTAAATAAATACAATTGGTTGAAGTCGACAGATACTCTTATAACAGCTCTTATATTAGCGTAAAGCACCTAAGGAAAATTATTTGTAAACTTGGAGTGTATGGTCAACAGCTATAGTTCTTGAATATAAACTTGTTATTTTGCAAACGCAAACTTCCCTAGTAAAATATTCAGAAAATGAAATTTTATGAATTAAAATCGTGAATAAAATCATAACTGAATAATCGGTAATATAATATTATGATAGTCAAAAAATCAAAGCTAATATTCCATTTAAAATATTAATCTAATATTCTTTTAGTACCACAAATGCGTCAATTTTCCCCATTACACCCCGACGGAACCAGAATATAAATGCAATTGCCAATAATAAAATAGAGTCTCGAAATAAGCAAGCGATCACCTTTTAGAAATTTATGCCTGCAGAATTTCCGTGCGCTCTGTATAACGTTATATCGCCCGTGAATGCTCTTCCCCAGCTTCTTCATGTTTAACGTACTCGTTGAGCATAACAGAGAGGTTAAAATGGCACTTCATAAAGAGTACGCCAAAGAATGGTTGTCTACGAGATGCATAGCAAAATCAAATGTGGATTTTCTTGGATTGTTTGACTTGTAGTTTAGATAATTAATCTCAATACTACCATAAGAACAGCTAGCCCAGAGGGTCAGCGATGTGACTTAGATAAAATATCCACACAATAATACCATAAGAACAGCGAGCCCGAAAGGACAGCGATATTGAAATGCAATTACTCAGGAGTACAGCGAATGATAGCATTCGGCGATGTAACTCGGGAGTGATAGAAGAGGCATTTCCCTCGATAAACAAGCTGGTCTTCTTTTATATGGTTCCTGATGTTACCCTTCTACCTGGATTATGCATCTCCGCTTGTTGCTTGTGGGAATATGTTTATTTTAACGCTATTATAATATTCGACACAACGTCACTTTAGAGTGACGCTCAACTTTCTATCTTTTTCTATGGTTAAGCTAGAAACGTGCAGGCGATTCCATACTATGGGAATACACGAAGTACTTGACGTTTATCTGAATATACGATAAACAAACCCTGCAACTCGACTAGATTTTATGTAAATTCTGTCTCAAAATTGTAGCGTTTAACTTTGCTTTAAAAATATGATTTTAAAATGCATTCTGGTAAATTTAACGTGTGCAATATTTAATGACTACATAAATGAAAAAAAAATGAAATGAAATGAATTAAATGCATCACTTACTTAAATTTGGAAAATAACTAGGAAAAAAATAAATTTGTATATGGGGTATATACGGGATGTTTCACGGTCGATTATTATTTCGAATTGCGCATCTTCTGCTTTGCTTGTTTAAGCTATGACGTCATCGCTGCTTCGGTTAGACGCCATCTTTTGTTAATGGGACACCCTGTATATTTTTTCATTATAAGAGCCTCAAATGTTCAAATTAATAACCTTCTTGTACCCGACAGTATCCCAAGCAATCGATGAATTCTTGCTGAACTTTATTTATAGTTTCTTGAGAAATGTTGTTACATTCTAATCTAATTTTGTTTTTTAATTCTTCGATGTGTTAGGTTGACATTTGTATACTACGTTTTATAGGTGACCCCAAAGTACGATAAAATCCAGTGACCTTGGTGGCCATTCAACACTACCACATAAGTAATAATTCAACATTGAAAAGACAGTACTGTGGATAGGGTTTTTTCATTAGATACGATGTTGACCGTACCAGCCTACTTAAGAAAAATATTACAAAAAAATCTATTCGGTTACTCGTTTTTGTAGGGAACGTGCTTTATAAACATGAAATCCAGACTTTTCGTTGTTTAGGAACGGCTTCCATGTCTTATCGTTTTATGTTTTTTATCAATAAGTACTATGTTCTTGGCTAAAAATATTTTATGCCAGGTAAGGATGTTATTTATTTGTTTGTCTTTCTGTTTACAAGTTAGTTATTTATTTCATTTATTTAATTTTAATCATACCTTGATTTTTTATATAGATTAGTTTTTGCATTTTAATTAGTTCGTACTTAAAAATTTATGTTTGTATATTATCTTCACGTCGACATTGTGTATAATTTTGATTTTTTATTATCCTAAGACACACGAAAAATCGTTCAATATAATAAGCATTATCGCCCACAATATATTTGGAATATATTCTATATTTAGAATTTCGTCGAAAATTTATTTATGGTAGGTCTATTTAATTAAAACGACAAAAAATGTTTTCAAGAATAAAAGCCGTAAATATTCATCAATTTGAAAATTGAGGAATATGAACAATGTTCTTGTAACGTTTAGCCATAATCTCCTTTTTCACACTTATTTTAGATCAGTACGAAATCTCATTCACCGTCCTAAATCCCCAGCGTCAAAGCTAGAGTAATGACATACATTTTTTATGTGTTTAAACAAGGCCATAACTCTGGGATTCTGTATGCAAAGAATGTAAAACGCGAAAATAAGTGCCAACCGAACCTTTTCATTGGTAACTTTTCTTTCATTATCCGATTTGTGATCAAGTTTTACTAGCTTTTGTTCTCTCGTAAAATGCTGAGCCTGCACCCACTGTCTTTAATCATAGGCTCTTGTGTCTTTTAAAAAGTTAACGTCACAAAAAATAATAATCCTCGGGTGGCAAATAATGAGATTGTAAAGATATTTATTGTGGTTTATTTACGTTTCTCATTTGTATTTAAAAGTTCAGAGGAATCCAATAAAGAAGACAGTGGGAGGTGTACAAGTGCTTCAATTAGTGATCGAAGAGTAACATTGATAAAATGCGCATGCTTCGCTACTGGATTCGTTTAGTTGACTGACAGTATTTTAATGAGTGTTATTATAACACTCGTATCTTGCAAAAGAATTGATCAATTTTATAAAACTGAGACGACCCAACAATTCAAATAATGACTATTTATTTTCTTAGATTGGGAAATGCCAAAAAACATTATCATAATTTTCTTAGAGGTTTGAGGTTAATATCTACCTACTTATAAACTTTAAAATTTTCGTTAGTTGTAACTTCGAAGAAAATCCAAATTTCTTTGCGAGATTTGAAATCTGTCGCTAAATTTTCCTTAGTATTCTGGAAAAAAATAGTTTACAAATTATTTTGACAAAAGAGCTCAATGGGTGAATTCATATTTGTGTGATGTCAGCCTAGGCAAAGAATTAAGTAGTTTACCACTAGCTCGTATCTAGCATAATGAATAGAAGGCCGCGGCGGAGGGAAATTAGCAGACCGATTAAGATTTAAACTGAAACGCTGAGAAAGTGATAAAAAATATGGAGATAATTATAAACTTGTAAGTTGTGGAGAAGTAAATTGTATACAAAATACATACCTGTCATTTTCACAAGGTACTGTACCACTTTCTAAATTTTAACGAATTGGCTACTAACAGTTTTTGTAATATTTTTGATTGTAGAACAGATTTCCCGACATTTCCACGGGAAGCGCTGTATTTTAAGACTTTGTATTATTTTTTAATATACATCATCAGATTAAATAGATTTTTCTAAAATGTGAAATTCATTACAAAAAGAAACTTATCTGGAACTGAATAACATGTTATAATTATTAAAATTGGAAATTTAGGCACTCCTTCCTAGGTAACTATGATAACTTGTAAATTGCAAAAGTTGAATTAGAATATATTTTGACAAAAATTTGGATATTATAAAAAAAATTAATATACAAGATATACACGACTGGCCAATTTTTTCATTAGGGAAATATCTGACAAATAAGCTGACAGAGGTTTTCATTAAAATTTTAATTTGCATTAAATGTTTGTGGAATTTCAATTATTTTCCTTAACAATATAAATTAGTACAGTTGACGGTCATGAAATTATAAAATTTACTTGGCATTCGTAAAAGGCTGCTAAAATATTAGAAAGAATAAGCGGAAAATTGGGAAAGCTAACAGATTAATATTTATTAGGAGCTAGCGTGGAAATATATTTAAAGATCTCATGATCCTAATTTTATATTTTCCTCATTATTGTCTGGCTGTTAAAATGTTGTGAGGTGATTTAATAGAATGTAAGGGTGTTAGTAACCTCGGCTGCGCTCTCGTTTCCTAAAAACATCAATAATTAATCGTCACAAGAAAAGAAGAATGTTATGACTTTTTCAGCATAACAGCCATCATTTTCCGATGGTACTAACATGGTTAACGATGCGCATATTAAGTAGTGTATTCGAGTGTAAAAGCCGATATTTTGTAATTCTAATCATCTCCTGATGATAGCAGTTTGGTTGGCGAAACACTCCAGGTCATATTATGCAATATTTCTTGTAGATGTTGCAACGTTCTTCATGTACATTTGTTTTTTTAGATTTACTGATTGATTAAATAGTATAATAATGATACTATTAATAAAGTTCTTTCTTTAGTTAACTTACTATCTAAATTTCTATTAATCAAAATTTTTCGTCTTCAGTTTTCAGACATACAAACAGACAGACAGATAGACTTTCGATTAACCAATGATATAATTTTTTTTCCTGCTGGCGATATTTATAATTTTAGGAAAGTGCTTCTTCTTCGAAGAGTATAAAAAGAAAAAGTAATCATTTTACTTTTTGAATAATAACATATCTCGTTTTTCAGTTAAAAGAGCGTCCAATAGATAAGGTATTTTTATCTAAATCAAATTTATCACAGTAAGCGTGTATAAGGCCGGTAAATACGTAACTTGACAAGCGCTCAAAAGATGTAAATTTTTTTTGTAACAATTATTTAACGTCGGTCTATTTCCGCTACTGAGGTCTATTACCGACGCCTGTAGACGAGCTACCCGCAACTAGGAATTTTGCCGAACCTCTTCCCTTAAGAAGAGTAGGGATCTTTTATTTGCCTAACATTTAAGAGACAAGGGACCAATGGTTTTACATCCCCTCCGAAAGATGGTATATCACCTACACAACCATCGCATAAGGTTGCATAGCTTCCGCGCATACACTGATATACAAGCCGCTGGAAGTTACCGATGTGGTCTTCTTTGAAACGGTCGCTCATCCAAGTACTAACCGCGCCTAACGTTGCTTTATATCGCATATCGATGTATGTACATAGTAAAGACGCATCTACGCTCGCCCCCAATAGATGTCAATAAACGTGATGTAGATTATTGTTTTTGTCTATTAGCTACCTACTACACAAAACGCCCGTAACCAGAATGGCAATTAGAGAATCAGGATTTTTTCATATTACAGAACATCTCAGAAGATGTTTTGAGTAATGTTTTTGCTTCCGATTTCCTGAAATCTAACCCACATTATAAATTAAATTAAATCTACATAAGCTATTAGTTGATATTAGATGATTTAATGCTCTGTAAAATGAATATGATGCATGTACATTTTACATACGTACCAATATTGAGATCAAAACTTTAACATTTTGCTGTGAAATTATTTTGAAAGTCCTTTAACACTTACACACACACACGGTATAATGAGTACTCACTTTCAAATAGGAGAATTCTATGAAGTTAGTTTGTAGTTATATTTTTTCACTTTATTGCTGTCCATTTAAGAAAATTGTTATATTATGCTCCATAATACAAATAATAAATTTCAGCTTAAGTATATTTTGTATTGACGCACGGTTTTATAATAGATCCATTTCACTTGCTTATTTACAAAAGACTTTATCTGTTATTGAAAAGTTTTTTGCGTGCCTAGTGTTGTATAATAGATTCATTTCAGTTGTTTACGTATTAGATAAAAAGTATCCCTTATTCAACTAGCCCTATTTTGTGCTTGTACAAAAATATCTGCAAGATATATTCAAATCTAAACAAAACTCTATTTCTCGCTTTTATTATATTTAACTTCATGTATTGTCAACTCCAAATCTTCTAATTGATTTTTCAGGTAATTTTCGTCTACTTGAACCTAGAAACTTCGCATAGACATCCATTCTTGATAACAATATGTGAGTTGCGATATCCTCTGCCTCACCCAAGGAACAAAATCTTATTTTCTGTTCATAAAACAACCCAAGACTCCATATTGGAAGGGCGAGTTTCATTCTGATATCAGTTTTGCGATCTATCATGATTTTTTCTAAGTACATTACTATTTAATAGGGTTGTAGATGAGTATTATTAAATAGGTACATATGAAAATATGGTAATAAACAGTAATCCTATTTTAGCTCGGAGCAACTGGTTGCGAGTTTTATTAGTTGTTGTAAGATATTATTATCAATTTTCTATTATTGTTTCCTCATAAACTTTAATTTGTATATAACTCCACAAAGAGAAAATCTGGTGGCATCACCTCATGTGACCGAGGTGGGACTTCATTCCAATCCACGTATGTCAAAAAATGGTGTCTAAGTAACTTGAAACAATTCTTGCTCTGTGTGCGGTGGCGCACCATCTTGCTGAACCATACACTACACCTCATCTTGACGGGACATCGTGAAATGAACTTGAAGATCGTTACACAAAAAGTATTTCTGGATAATTTAATTTGTTAGCATAAAAGTAAAAATTACCCATTTAAAATGTCACACCAGACGTTGATATCAAGAACATTTTGATTGTTGGTTACTTTGGTCCATTTTGGATTATAATTATGTTTTCTTGTTTTCTTAAAATGTTTTCTTAACCGTCTCTCAAGTTACCGAAGTAACCCCCTGGAAGATCTCAAGGATCTTGTGCTAGGCAAAGAGAGACGAGGCCCTACAGTTTAATGTGGACTCCAAACCACTCTAGGGGCAATTTTTTTTTTTTAATGAAAAATTGTTTCGCCTTGCGGGAATCGAACTCACTTCGCTAGGCAACTCAGTTTGCTAGCCAGTCGCTTTAACACACTGAGCTACCATTCCAAACAATTCCTACCAATTCAAACAACAATCTCAATTATGTCTATTTACCACACTACTAATTGATAAAATTCCTAGTACGGTATTACCCTTCTCATACAGTACTGACAAATGTGAGAGAAAGGCAGTTCTTTGTGGATTTTCAAAATGCATATGGTAAACAAAATGTGTTTTATAAGAATGAAAGTTACTGGAAAGGATTTTGTGACAAGACGAAAATGATACGCTAGTAACCTCTTGAACAGTTCTTATTGAAATATGGAGATTGTCTTCAACTCACTCTAAAATTTACACCGTATTACACTCAATTCCACTTTCGCCTTTCTCGAAGCTTCCATGTTGCAAATGCAAGTTTTTCTTAAAAAAAAAAAAAAGTTTCATAATCTGAATATTTTCGATATGGGTAACGTAATCTGTAAAATCAGTGTGGGGAGTTTTCATTAAATCACCCCGTATATAGCGATTGTATGTAAACGACGGGCATCTTGTTATAAACTATTTACTGCCACTTTGTGACATCGAATCGAATGACCAATTCTTGGGCGAGTCAGTTTGTCTTGTTTTCGCATCCTTTGTGTCGCTTCCTTACACACGGGTTTCTTGTTATCTAAAGTCTAAACTAATCAGGAATGATAGCACTTTGCTGAAATTAATCAAGCTTCAAGTATGTTAATAACCCGCATCTGAGATATATACCGGTTAACCGGCGCGAACTTGATGGTGTACAGTCTAAATTATAAACATTTCTAAGCGCTAGATATGAGAGATTTATTGTTTAATATAGTTTTTATATGTGTTTCATAGTTATGACAAAGTTAGTTGTGAAAAAAATAGTTTTCACTTCAAGCGATTTTTTGTCACATTAATTTAATCCGGCTAGGCGATACAGGCCCGTAGACTTGGCGCCTCGAGCAGTCATTTAGCTCGCTTGGCCCTTGCGCCGGTTCTGGGACTTCACTATCACTGAAGAGAGGGCCTCGTTCGCTTTGCTTACATCAACTTAGATTTCAAAGGGTTATTTCAGTGGCTAGGAAAGTTATGAATTTTTCTTTTTAATTTAGACATTGTTAAAGAGACCTCCCCAGTCAAAACTTCTGGGCTTTAATATATCAAAAGCCGTGAAACATAGTAGTGTGGACAGGCAGATTGGATGGATATCCATTTCATGATTTGATTTACTTTTCATAATACAACTCGGCAATATACAGTGTCCGCCAAAAAGTTTCCACCGTACGAAAAATTATGGCTTTCTGGAAAATTTTAAATCTTTTTTTTACTGAGGAGTAAGCTACCTTTATTTCTGAAGATATCGAAAAATATTATTTTAAAAAGTTGCTTATAATGCAAAATTATATTCAAATACAAAATTTTCACTTTTTCACGCATAATTAATGAACTGTTTTTAAAAATATTTTTCTGTTATTAATAATTATCTCAGTTTAATACTTTCATCATAAGTAGGTAATGACTTAAAATCCACTTTTAAAACATTTTAGGAGAAATATTTTGGAAAAAATGCTCCATTTCCAGTTTATAAATGTTTATTAACCGCTTTCCAGGTCACCTGAGTGACTCTCTTAAGTCTAGAAGATCTAGATTTGTTTAAGTAAAGGATGGGATGTGGATAATTTATATTTGAAAATTACTTCGCAGTAGGTGGAGCTTGAAACCACTCCGCTAGATATGCGTTAACCCACTGAGTTACCGTCCTCAGTTGTTCTTTTTTTAAAAACTCTAAATAAAATAAGAAAACAACTTCAAGACAAGAAAAAGGAAAAAATTGTTTATACCTACATGTTATGCTTCCAATAGTAAATATAATTATGAGAACTTATTTGAGGCTATTGAATTTCTAGATTATCTGTATAATAATGATGTATTAATTGTAGAGGACTTTAATATCTCTAAATACGCTACTTACTTGCGAGATTCTCAAGCGAATCATCAAATATTATTGCTAAATAACTTTTTAAATATTTTTAATATGTCACAACATAATTTTACTTACAATGGAATGGATTTCTATGATAAATTATATAATATTTTTAATCTGTATGTTCCTAAATTTGCTTCACAACATAAAAAACGATATCCGCCTTGGTTTAAATTTCAGATAATTAAAAATATCAAACTGAAAGCTGAACTCCTGTCCAATTATAAGCATAATAATGGCTTTAATAATGCAAAGGAATTATACTTGAAATGATTGTATTGTTTTTTTCTTTGTCTTTTTTCTTTGTCTACCTATACATTTGACATTGTTGAGATTTATATCTGTTTTTATTCATACCTATATGTTATTATTTATACCTATATTCTTCATCACCTTCTTATCATATTATAGTTATTGTTTGATTATTTTTTTATCCTACCCTCCTGTTCTGTAATTAGGTATTACCTGTAGAACAGTGTAATTGAAATAAATAAATAAACAAACAAAGAAGCAAGCAAGCAAACAAACAAATAAATAACCCTGGAAACCCCCATGCCATTCACAAGAAAGGAACGAGTAGTTCTTACTCGTTAAGGATAGGACACTCGTTCATAACATCATCACATATGTTAAGGAGAGAGGCCCCCCGCAGTGTAATAATTGTAACACACCCATTACTGTAAAACACATTCTTAAAGAATGTCTAAACCTTACTGAGGTGAGAATAAGATGTGGACTCAGAGGGACATTAGTGCATATGATTTCGGGAAATAATATTAAAAATACTCGTCAGTTTCGTGAGAGAAATAGGCGTCTTCCATAAATTATAAAACCACATCTATATGAAACCACGATTCCTATATCACTGTAATTACTATCGTTGTACTTAGATGCTACTAACTGTCCAGATATAGTCACCATACCTCTTAACCAATGTGAAGAAGACGAAGGATGTGACTAATGACCTCTGCAGTCGAAGTCGCTAAAAATTAAAAAAAAAACACAGTTCAATTTTTTCAGAAATTTTATGTAATAAACTAGTCTAACACAAATTGTTTATTGTAATATATATGTATAAAAAAATTACATTACACTACATTTTGACGTGTCGTCCTTCACCCTCCGTACATTTAATGGTTCTTGTGAAAGTTATTGCAAACGTCCCTTATAAGTAGTTTCTAATTCATCTACCTTTGGAACGATCTTCTTGGGTATGCTTTATTTTTAAGATATAAGAATTAATCCATACGAGTAAGTTCTAGAGACGTAGCTTCCAATTCAGGAGTTTTTTCACTGGAACAATGCTATGGATATTTGCCCCATCCTGTTGAAACCGTAGCTTTCTTTTTATTATTCAAACAACTGCATAATTACATTACCAATGTCGTCTCTCAACACATTTATGTAAATTAATTCGAGAAAATATGGCCAAATAAGTTTACCGTACCAAACGTTAACTTTAAAGTGATATTGATGTCTACTTTCAATTGTAAAATGTAGAATCCTATAAGCCCAGCATCTGCAATCTTGTGAGCTGAATGTTCCATTAGAAGTAAAAGTTGATTCATCAGAAAATGAAATAAAGTTGTAAAAACCTTATCCTTATATCTATGCCCAAAAATTAAATCGAATGTTAAAATATCTTTCCCTAATAGTTTGATTGAATCTCTGTTTCAAAGGTCGATAATTATTCCTTTAAAAATTCTTCTTACGGATTATAGAAACACATTATTTAGGAATTATTCAAGAGATTACCTAGTTTTATCCTTATACTAGCTAATACTAGAGGAAATTGGATTATGTAATAGAATTCATAGCATTATGAGGCAAAATATATCTAAAACGAAAGTTCAAAAAACTTACTGAAATACTCTCGCACTCGAGTTATGAATTAAATCATCAATGACGAAATTAGTTAACCACAAAATACCAACCGAAAGCTTTACTCTTTACGACTTTAATTATTCGATCTAAATACTAGGACTAACACAAATTTGTGCAACCACTGTTTCATTTTATATCATGCATTAACTTTTATCAAGAGTATTTTTTTCAGAACGTCAGTAATAATCGAGTTTTCCAAATGGAGTAGATTTTTAGGAGGATACTGTAAATTTACTTTATTTTATTTAAGCCAATAAAAGCGAATTGTGAAACACAAAATCTAATCTCCAAAATCAACAGAAGTATCACTCAGAATGTGAAATCCTTAAACGTCATTTAACAAGATTGTCGAGGTTTGAGTGTTTGAGACCTCAAAAAGTGAGTATCGTGTGTTTTACATAAGAAATCCCTATTCATCTTTTTAGATAAGGGTCGATGGATAAATCCAAATCGAAAGAAGGTGTTAAAAACTGGCATAATGCAAAGATATCAGAACGTACATTGTTTTGTATAGATTCGCCTCCATAACATGTTTTTCTTATCTTGAGACAGATTAATCTCTTGAAGACCCTAATTAAGCTCATTACCGAGATGTATTCCGAAGCGTTTAACCAACTGAGAAACTGTAAACTCGGCCCTGGTGATAATTCCATTGTTGAATGGTTAAATTCGATACAAGAACCATAAATACCATAGCTTCTAATTTTCATTCATAATTAATGCTTCCTAACCTTTTAAGAAATTTATCAGCTATGTAATTAGTGCTTTCTTCTAAACTGGACAGTACTTAAGTCATAAATTTAAAACTAAAAACTAGAGTTGGGTGGTGCCAATTTGATAAAGTCACTAAAAAAACACAAACAAGTTCAATCTTTTCAGAAATTTTATATAATAAACTAGTCTAACACAAATTGTTTATTGTAATATGTATGTAAAAAAAAATTACATTAGACTACATTTTGACGTGTACATTTAATGGTTCTTGTGAAAGTTATTGCAAACGTCCCTTATAAGTAGTTTCTAATTCATCTACCTTTTGGAATAGTCTTCTCGGGTATGCTTTATTTTTAAGATATAAGACTTAATCCATACGAGTAAGTTCTAGAGACGTAACTTCCAATTCAGGAGTTTTTTCACTGGAACAATGCTATGAATATTTGCCCCATCCTGCTGAAACCGTAGCTTCCTTTTTCTTATTCAAACAACTGCATAATTACATTAGCAATGTCGTTTGTCAACACATTTATGTAAATTACTTCGAGAAAATATAACCAAATAAGTCTACCGTACCAAACGTTTACTTTAAAGTGATATTGATGTCTACTTTCAATTGTAAAATGTAGAATCCTATAAGCCCAGCATCTGCAATCTTGTGAACAGAATGTTCCATTAGAATTAAAATTTGATTCGTCAGAAAATAAAATAAAGTTATGAAAACCTTATCCTTATATTCATGCCCAAAAATAAAATCGAATGTTAAAATATCTTTCCCTAATAGTTTGACTGAATCTCTGTTTCAAAGGTTGATAGTTATTAATTTCAAAATTCTTCTTACAGATTAGAGAAACACATTATTTAGGAATTATTCAAGAGCTCACCTAGTTTTATCCTTATACTAGCTAATACTAGAGGAAATTGGATTATGTAATAGAATTCATGAGGCAAAATATATCTAAAACGAAAGTTCAAAAAACTTACTGAAATACTCTCGCACTCGAGTTATGAATTAAATCATCAACGACGAAATTAGTTAACCACAAAATCCCAACCGAAAGCTTTACTCTTTACGACTTTAATTATTCGATCTAAATACTAGGACTAACACAAATTTGTGCAACCACTGTTTCGTTTTATATCATGCACTAACTTTTACCAAGAATATTTTTTTTTCAGAACGTCAGTAATAACAGAGTTTTCCATATGGAGTGGATTTTTAGGAGGATACTGTAAATTTACTTTATTTTATTTAAACCAATAAAAGCGAATTGTGAAACACAAAATCTAATTTCCAAAATCAACAGAAGTATCACTCAGAATGTCATTTAACAAGATTGTCGAGGTTTGAGTGCTTGAGATCTTAAAGAGTGCGCATCGTGTGTTTTACATAAGAAATCCCTATTCATCTTTTTAGATAAGGGTCGATGGATAAATCCAAACCGAAAGAAGGTGTTAAAACTGGCATACTGCAAAGATATCAGAACGTACATTGTTTTGTATAGATTCGCCTCCATAACATGTTTTTCTTATCTTGAGACAGATTAATCTCTTGAAGACCCTAATTAAGCTCATTACCCAGATGTATTCCGAAGCGTTTAACCGACTGAGAAACTGTAAACTCAGTCCTGGTGATAATTCCATTGTTAAATGGTTAAATTCGATACAAGAACCACAAATACCATAGCGTTCTAATTTTCATTCATAATTAATGCTTCCTAACCTTTTAAGAAATATATCAGCTATGTAATTAGTGTTTTCATCTAAGCTGGATAGTACTTAAGCCATAAATTTAAAACTACAAACTAGAGTTGGGTGGTGCCAATTTGAATTTTGTATCATTATCATTCTTTCGCAGTTTTCTGACTTTAAGTCATTGTATTTTAGTATTGAAAATACTTCTGGGCGTGATGTATATATGGTTTTATTAAAAACGTTGCGAGTATTTCGTGACATGCGACATGCTCGGGATTTGCATATGTTGCAAGGTCTCTAGAGGCCGGACGGCAAGGCCACGGAGTTTTGAGGATAAAGTTATTTATAGAATGACTCGTAACTATTTATGACTTAATGTCGGGGAGACTGAAATATTAAATGCTGACTGTAAAATAAAATAAAATTAGGTGCTTATTTATAGCAAACAAATTCGAATAAACAGTTGCTAAATACAGGGTATCCCACGACGAACTGCGGCGATCGATATCTCGAAAAGTAGACATCGGAAAATTTTGAAAATTTGGTAGTAAACTAATGTCAACGGAGGCAACTCGGCTAAAATATTTTCAAGATGGTGGCACTACCGGTTATACCGGAAGTCGATACCAACTTGCTTATTTTAAATGGGACACTCTATATATTATTACATTTTTGGATTGTACGCAAAATTCTAGGCCGATTTTATGTATCATGTGCTATACCTAGGTCTCTCCGTGTTTGAGATATTTCAATTTTTATGTCAAAAATGACGTTTGCGGGCCCTAAAAGAATTATCAATTTTTCCTATAAGGAAGCCTTTATTATCTAATTTGGGTTCGATTCTACTTTACCTACTTTAATAGAGTTTTTATAATATTTTGATAAGTATTAATACAGAGTGCTCAAAAAATAAGAATAAAGCTGAAATTGAGAAAACTGTCAAAAATCAATTTTTTCAAATGGAAACCCCCAATTTTTATAATTTTATCTTATTCGCCATTAAAAATAAGGGTTAGTTTGTATATGGATGTCTATTCTGAAAATTTTTAGTTTTCGGGATATTCCCAATTCAATATTTCTATATGGGGTTTTGCTATGGATTTTAAGTTCAATTATTGTTAGTTGGCTATGACGGCGATGAGTGCTAAACAAATGTATGTAACTGTCACTTACCAATTGACAAGTATTAATTATCATGCTGGGGTGCTTAAATTATGCACACGAAGATTACTTAAATCTGTTTATAATCTATGGAGAATGTTACAAAGTTTTATCAAAAACACGTGAATGCTAATAGATATCCAGAGAAACAAAAACCGTCTCCGAACAGTATTTAATGAATAATGGAGAATTTCAAAAAATTTGGCACTGCAACAGTTCATAAAATAATTAAACAAATGTAACTTAGATACAAAAGGTTCTTACATAAAATACTAACAGTATTACTACTTATACTCAGGAAAATATTTTATTTTAATAAGTGTTCAAAGTGTCCACCCTGAACTTCCAAACATTTTTCGCACCTCTTGATTAGTTCGTCATGGGTGGCCGCTCTAATAGAACCTGGAGATAATCTTTCAAAAGCATTCCTTACTCTTGCCTGACAATATTCCATTGTCGTGACTGGTTTAAAATAAACCATATCATTTATTGTTCCCCATATAAAATAGCCTAAGACAGACAGATCAGGAGAACGGGGAGGCCACAAAAAAGGTCCATTGTTAGCAATCCACTTATCGTAAAAAGTTTCTTCCAAGAAGTTGTTAACTATGCGCCAATATCCATTGGCTTGATGACGGTCTCGATAACTAGGGCCGAGTAGGACTACTACTCTTTGCTCCTAGATTATCTCTGTAGACCTGGACCGGCCTTCGTGATAGGTGGGCCCGCTTACTTCTACCAGACCCAGCCCGCAAATGCGAGATGTGTCGTGGTATTTTCTGCGGACCTCCCCTGGTCCTGGCTCTTCAACCTCGCTGGCAGAGGTCTCTTCTGGCGCTCTTCTTGTCTTGATATTTTCTTTCTTCGCCAGCTTGTCACCCCCGTGGGTAGTCATCGGTCTAGTTGGGTTTTAGGAAGTTTTGGCTGGGATTGACTGCCGGTACGTAGGACACAGTAAAGGTGTGTCCTACCCCGGATCATCGGAAAGGTAAGGATATGAGCTGTGTAGCTCGGGAGTGTGGAGACCCTAAGTGCTTTTTTAGCATTTTCGGACTCCACGGAGCAGGTAGGACAACGGGCGTTGGACGGTATGTTGTCCGACGCCCGCAAGGAGGTTGGGTTTGGGTAGAAAAACGTCATGTCTCTGGTAGTGGTGGTCCGTCCTGGGGTATCTGAAACAGATCGGTTAGCGGGAAATATAAGTTATACTCACCCGTTGTCCAGAAGCTGTACCCTCGGCCGTTTGTGCCTCGGGGCGTCGGCAGGGTCGTAATCAGTGGCCTGTCTGATTAGCGGGTTCCCGTGCTCCTCTGCTTGGGCGTACAGCTTCTTCGCTCGTTCCCGGATGACTTCAGTGACCGTGGTGTACTCCAGGTCTCTGACGATGTCTGCGTTTCTCACGTACCATGGTGCGTCGACCGCCGTCCTGAGGGCGATGTTTTCCACTGCCTGGATTTTCTTCATGTAGGACTTTGCCTGGTAACCCCACGCTACCGAGGCGTACGTCAGCTGCGGCCTGATGAGGGTTTTGATAAGCGTGAGCTTATTCCTCAGGTTGAGACGGCTACCGTTTCCCATCATCGGGTAGATGAGGGCTCTTGTGCGCCGCGCCTTGGCTGTAATAGCGTCCGTGTTCTGTCTCCACGTTAGGCTTTTGTCCATGACCACGCCAAGGTATTTGACGGCGTCGTGCCATTGGATGTCCTCGCCGTTCATGGAGACGTGTCCTGTGGGAATTTCTTTCCGCACTCGTCTGAAGAGTATGGCTTGGCTTTTGTTGGCGTTGACGGCGACTTTCCACTTCGTGCACCATTCTTCCAGGAGTGTGGCCATTTCCTGGAGTTTTCTGGTTGCGTTCCTGGCTTTCCAGGATCTGGCAATTATTGCTGTGTCGTCTGCATACAGGGCCAGGGCTGTGTGGTCGGTCCTGGGGAGGTCTGAGGTGTAGATAGCGAACAGGTGCGGTGACAGCACCGAACCTTGCGGGACTCCCGCCTCCACGGTCCTGTAAGTGGAGAGTTGGTCCGAGATTTTGACCCTTAGCTGTCTGCGGTGCAGGTAGGACCTCACTAGTTTGACGAGTTCGATGGGGTAACCCATACTCATCATTTTAGCTAGGAGGCCGTCGTGCCAGACCCTGTCGAACGCTTTGGCAACATCTAGGAACAGCGCCGCGGTGACTTGCCGCTGGTTGAACCCCTTAGTAATCTCCTCGGTGAGGCGAAGCACTTGGAGTTCGGTGGAATGTCCTGTTCGGTACGCGAACTGTTCATCCGGGATGATATTCAGCTCTTCTGTCTTTTCTGTGAGCCTCTTCAAGATGACCCGTTCTGCAACCTTGCTCATGGCTGGGAGGAGGCTGATGGGCGGTAAATTGTTCAAATATTCATTATCTAAATCTTGTAATATATTCAAATATCTTTCACCTAAAAAAAAAATTGATACGTAATTTGTAAAACAGAAACTATTTAAGTATTAATTCATTACCATTTAAGTTTTCTTCATAAAAATTAAGTTTTACGAGTCCATCATTTCTCACAGCACAGTACACATTAAATTGCCAGGTTTCTTGATAATTTCGCAATCTCACGGCATGGGGATTTGAATCACACCAAAAGTGGGAATTATGTCTGTGGAAAAGTCCATTTTTCGTAAATTTTGCCTCATCAGTCCAAATTATGTTGTCCAAAAATCGAAAGTCGCCTTGTAACATTGTTAAAATAAATTCGCAAAAGTGAACTCTTCTGGCCAAATCGGTGTCCTTTAGGTGTTGACCCATAGAAATGGAATAGGGATGGAATTTGTGTTTCAAAAGAATTCTGTGAATAGAGTTCTTGGAGATTCCTGTTTGTAAGGCCACTTGTCTTAAGGATGTCATAGGATATGCCGCAAAATATCCCAAAATAGCAAATTGGTTTTATTTTATGAACTATTGCCTTAACGGTGCCAAAATTTTTGAAATTCTCCATTATTCGTTGTTTATCTGGATATCTATTAGCAAATATTTCACACGTTCTTGATAAAACTGTTACATTTTCCATAGATTATAAACAAATTTAAGGAATCCTCGTGCGTATAATTTAAGCGCCCCGACATGATAATTGATACTTGTCAAATGGTAAGTGACAGCTACATACATTTGTTTAGCACTCAACGCCGTCATAGCCAACTAAGAGTAATTTAACTTAATATCCATAACAAAATACCCATATTGAATTGGGAATATCTCGAAAACTAAACATTTTCGGAATAGACATCCATATACAAACTTACCCTTATTTTTAATGGCGAATAAGATAAGATTATAAAAATTGGGGGTTTCCATTTGAAAAAATTGATTTTTGACAGTTTCCTCAATTTCATCTTTATTCTTATTTTTTGAACACTCTGTATTAATACTTATCAAAATATTATAAAAACTCTATTAAAGTAGGTCTTTTTCAACAAAGAATTGAACCCAAATTAAATAATAAAGGCTTCCTTATAGGAAAAATTGATAATTCTTTTAGAGCCCGCAAACGTCATTTTTGACATAAAAATTGAAATATCTCAAAAACGGAGAGACCTAGGTATAAGATATGATACACAAAGTCGACCTAGAATTTTGCGTACAATCCAAAAATGTAATAATATATAGGGTGTCCCGTTTAAAATAAGCAAGTTGGTATCGACTTCCGGTATAACCGGAAGTGCCACCATCTTGAAAGTATTTTAGCCAAGTTGCCCCCATCGACATTAGTTTACTACCAAATTTTCAAAATTTTCCGATGTCTACTTTTCGAGATATCGATCGCCGCAGTTCGTCGTGGGACACCCTGTATATAGGAATATACTGAGTGATGCTTAAGATATGTAACTAATTATAATTTATAAGATGCTTAACAAGAAAATTAGTTTTACATATAATAATAATGAATGACAAGTAGATGGAATAATGTATATAAATTATAGTGAATATAAAATAAATACACAATTGCAAATAAATTTTAAAAAAATTCTTTGTAGCATTGACTTAATCCGAAATAATGGGAGGAGTACTTACTACTTCGTGTGTACTGCGTTTCTCTTCTTTTTTTATCATTTCTAACTAATCACGCACTGTACTACAGTAAACAAAAAGTTGTGTCTGGTACTTTCAATATATCTAAGACACTTGCGTAGGATGCAAGATCTGTGAATTTTTCATTGAGGAACCCTAGAGCCCATTCTTTACTATACTCTTATACGTCTGTAGTTAAAAATACCACTATCGAGAGCAGATGCAATGAGCAATTCAATTCAATAAATAATATAATCATTGAAACGAAATTTTCGCACTATAAATAGCGCATACAAATTAACTAGCCATTCCTAATTAACTCACAGATTACGCATACTGTCGGTACAATATTAGTACGAATTTGCAGTCCACATGTTAGTTAATATAAAGGATTATTCTCCTGCCAAAGGCAATTTGTGTGAAACGTGCGCGCTGTTAACCAAGTTATGATAATAGAGACAATCGTGTTATTACTACACGTTAACATTTATTTCATTAGTCAAGACATCGAGTCAAAACAATAGACGTTTTAGAGCTTAAAGTGTATATCCATTAAGGAATGTGAAGATTATGAATATGAATTACATAAAAATTGGTAAGGCACATTATTCATAATATTATTATTTTTTATTTACTCTAATTAGGTACCAAATATTGTTGCTTTGAAAAATGTACCACTATTTATGTTTCACTTAAAAACATATAACGATTCACTTTAAAAATTGAACTACTTGCACCTGCATTCGAATATTTTTACTCGACGCGCATTTCGCTAACCATATTGGTATCATTTGGAGATTTCAATTAATTCATTCAATTTATCACTAGTCATGCTAAACTTAAGTTGAATTCGTTAAATCGTGTCTTATTAACCAATAAAGCGACTTAGTTGAGATAGACCCTTTGTTAGCTCACAAGAAGATTTAAGGCATTTATTAACAGCCAAATGGAATAAATTCAGTTTTTCAATTATTGTGCATATTTATAAAAAATCCCGAGATACGTCGATTTTGGATTCTGAAATGACATAATACAACGTACAAATTTCATCCCTAAATTCAACCTCCTTCGAGTGGCAGTTGCAACCCCTAAATTTTTAAATAGGAAGTAGGGGCCTGTGATACCCCATTTGAAAGGTATTTTCATTCACTATTCAAAATTGATATGGTTTTAATACTTATTGCAAAAATTAACGGTAAAAAAATATTAATTCATGTGACGTAATTTATAGCAGCAAACTAAAAAAAAAATTAACTTCAATGTAGTAAATGTTCAAAATGAATTCCTTGAACGTCTTGGCAGCACCCTAATGTCTTCTAACGTTTCCCAACATCTGAGGCATAACCGACCTAACCACATCCGTTATTCTTCTTCTTAAGTCAGCTATATCGCATGCCTTCCATTCTAGTGATCTTCGCTTCCCTATCCACCGATTTGAAAATGTTAGGTCGAGGTACTTTCGGACATCGAATCAGCAATGTGGTAGTGCTCCATTCTGCTGGAACCATATTAGGTCCGCTGGAACTTGTGAGTTTTCTTGAGTAGAATATAAGTTTGGCAAAGTTGGTACGATATTATTTTGGAGCAGAGCTAAATAATTATCTCCATTTAAATTGCTATCAATAAAAAAGGGACCAATGACATAGTTTCCAATTATCCCCGGCCAAACACTAACCTTTATAGGATTTTGAGTATGTAATTCTCTCATCCAGTGAGGATTTTCATTAACCTAGTAGCGACAGTTTTGACGATTAACATGGCCATGAAGAGTAAAAGTGGACTCATCCGAAAACAAAACATTTTTCAGTTGGATAACATTGTTATCTAACCTTTGCATCATTTGTTCACAAATCGTCTTCACTAAACTCCTGAGTTGGGGATAAGGGTGCATTTTATTTTCTTTCAATACGCTAATAATTGTGGAATG
The DNA here is from genome assembly GCA_963675555.1 of Leptura quadrifasciata. NCBI lineage: Eukaryota > Metazoa > Arthropoda > Insecta > Coleoptera > Cerambycidae > Leptura > Leptura quadrifasciata. Next base: position 34,141,255 of record OY776682.1, read on the forward strand.
GGAGACATTCAATGCTAAAGCTTCTAGTCGACTTGAATTATGTGGGTTTTCTTAAATCTCAAGCAGTATATCTAATTTGGTATCGTTACTCATTACATTGGAAGTTTATTTTTTTAACTGCCGTAAGTACAGTTTACGAAACTGTTGTTCAGTCTTGCTAATTGTACCTTGGAATACCTTCTATCTCCGTAATCAACCATCTGTAAAATTATTATTTTATGCATTTACACAATAATTAAGATACTGAATTTATTCCATTTGGCTGTTCCGCACTGTATTTATTTCTCCAGTTCACACTCTTAAATGAATGTAGTGACCTAAACTGAACACAGACACAATTCGAGCACATTTTTATAGATACTTCTTAGAGGCTTAGGAATTTTAGAACATCGAGGCCTGTTTTTGTCATGTCCACAAAATGATGAGCCCTTACTGAGGACGAGGTGCAGATTTTACACCCTCGTCACAAAAAAATCTTCTTATTATTCTGTAGAGGGTTAGCTCTTGATGCTGTATTATGGTGATAAAATCATTTTTCATCTTCTACTACCTTGGCTGTTTGATTTGTGTGCCATATTAAAACGATAATTTAAGTCGTTGTAGTAATTTTAAAATCAATATCAATTTTATGAGAATATAATCGTAAAATGCAATTTGAAATCAGTCATACTATGAGATAATTTATTTCCGTATACGAAACGGTGTAATAATAATATCATAAAATCATTGTTTCACCTGTAATGCTACTGAACTCTAATTAAACTAATTATTCGTTTATGAAACATTTAAAAATAAAACGTAAACACATTAATCTATTATTTGGATTGCGTTTAAATTCATGTCAGCCAGATTTTAATCAGTTTCTGTTTACTTATCGCAAATTTAATTGTCTCATGAAAACAACCAACCCATGAATTTCTTTTCCAACTTATATGTTTTATATAGTTGTAGTACAGTACCCACGTTTGCGACATTTATTGTCGGTGCCCTAATTAGAGAGAGCCATCTATGGTCTCTAAATGAAGACTAGATCGTCGGCGGGTAGAAGCACTAGCCCAGTGCTTACTTGGAATTCCGGGTTGGAATCCTAGCTAGGGTATGTTTGTTAGTGACTTTTTCACATGTTACCGAAACGGTAGCAGTGGATTAGACCGAGGTTGTGTGAGAAACAATGCGTCTAGTCGCTCTGCTTTCCTGAGTTCGAGTCTCAGCTGCAGCATATGACTACGTCGTCGGGAATGGTTATTGTAATTGTTTGTGTGTATGGGTCCTGGTTGGGTGGTGGAGTAGCTGCGATTAAACTTTGCCAGGGCTTTAATAAAAATAAGTCATTTAAAAGTACAGGTGGATAAGGCACCTGTTCATAGTCAAACAGTTCTTCAAATTTTTTGTTTATAAATTATGAAAGAAATAAAAAAGTTGTCACTTCCTATATCCTGTTTGATAGAGGAAGATAAGATATCCAGATTTTTTACTTATTATTGTCAATGAGTAACATTTTAAATTATATTTCATTTTGTAATTGTGATAATAAAATATAAACAACTGTACATTGCATATAGATAATGTAATTTCAATTGTATATAAAATTTTTCTCGCATTGATGTATTTTCCTCTTTAAGAGTCTCAGTTTAAAAATATCTCGTAGTTTATTTACTTTTCAGAGTTTCATTCGGTAAAATATCGCAAATGTATTTGATGAGGAAATTCTATACTGTGCTCTACGTGCTGAATTTGAATCTTAAATAATATCGCTTGAATACATCGAGTAATACGTAACACATATCGGCATATTACGTTCAAAGATGAAAGATAAATCTATAAATATTTGAATAGAGATTTATTTGAACAAACTTTTATTATTTGGCGGATATACTTACTGTTGCAATTATGAAATTGTGATATCTTTAGAAATGAATTTAAACATCCAGGACATTATTAAGCGAAGTTTGTGACTGTTATGAATATTTATCGTTGCATTTACAGGTATTACTGTTTTTATTGTGGAAGTTCTAAACTTTGATGATGCCCTAGGGAGTTATTTTATGAGATACAGCATCGGATAAACCGATGCCACTGGTAATTTTATGGAGCAAGTACTGCTACTAACAATTGCTATTTCTTTTATTGTATCTAAAATACCGAAAAAGCTTAAATTTACAAATAAGTATTTGGGAAGGTTTTGGCGTATAAGGCATATTTTATAATTTTTAAGAGTTGTTCGGAGTGTATTAATCATCCATGCATCCAATTTTAATTGTAAATGACTTCACGTCAATAAAATGACGCAGCCTAATGTACGGTGTGCTTGGAAAGAGGGAGATAGAGATGTAATAGTGTCTGAAAGTTATTGTCTGAAAGTTATTTGTGGCATTCTACGAATATTCTTTCCTATTATTTGGGTTTTCTACCACATGTACTATTATCCTCTTCAAAACAAATCACCGAATCTACAAAATAATAGAATTATTGGAAAAAAACCTCTGCGCCCGTGACGTTTACGCCAAAGGAAAAGTCAGAGGTTATGTTTTGCAAATAATATAAATCGGAATAAACACAAAAATAATGTATTTTGCTGACGTTTCGGAAAGTAATCTCTTTCCGTTTTCAAAGCTATTTTTTGAAGAACTTTTATTTTGCTGTGTATGTCAAATACACAACTTTAAGATTCTGTTTATGTTATTTCCATAGATACTTACTACTTACACATAACATAGAACTGATGATATTTTTTAGATAATGTTGAGTTTGTTAAGTTCTTCTTTTAACATTGGTAGCCAGGTTGTACAAATATCTACAGAACAATTCGATACGCACTTATCTTCATTTAATAAGATTATTGCTGATTCTTTAATTTTTCTTTTTTTGGCATCTGTTTCTTTTGTTAAAATTTTTGCCGAGTCCCAGTTTATTCTATGTCCGTTTTCCCAAGCATGTTCACAAATCTTCGATTTCTGAATTTCATTCTTTCTAATGTAATTCTTGTGCTCATCCAACCTCACACTGAAAGGTCTGGATGACTCACCCACATAACATTTATCACATTCGCACGGGATATTGTAAATACAGTTTTTTGAATTCTGCTCCCTGTTTATCGGTTTTGTTTTTGTTAAAATAGATCTTAAAGTGTTCCCCGTTTGTAATAGAATATGACATTGGACAAATTTATTATACCTAATCTTTAAATTTCTCGGTACACTTGAGGACATTAGGGCTAATTTTATTTTAGTTCTACAAAAAGGAAAATGTTTATTTTAATAATACCTACGTGGGATGATAAGAATTATTTTTGCAAATCGAAAATAGAAGAAAATTTTTTTATATATATATGTATATATATATATATATATACTTTTTTTCTCTCATCATCCCACATGTAACATGTTTTTAATGTCTTTTAGTGAAAGCCGTTTTTTAAAATAATGATTTATATGAGAGTAAATTGAATCGTCTTTCCGGCTTACATCCGGAAATCTTAAGCAAAATGTGTCATTCGATACTTCCCAAAGTTTTACAATGTACGGAAAATAGTAAAAGAAAATTAAAACCCGGTCTCATGCCTATCTGATTCTGCAAAGTCATATGGCGACACAATTTTAATGCCGATTTAATTTCTATTGAATGTTTTTCAAATAATGTTTAGCCTGCCTCAATTAAAATATGTTATTCAATCGACCGTATTTAATCTGTTTACATACATTTAAAATTGATTAGCCGAAATTGAATATAGTCTGAGAGAAATCTAATTATTGCTTCTGATGTATATTTTCCTCGGAGGTGTAAACAAGATAAGAAAGTATTTTTATATGTGTACTTAAATGTGTAGGTACTATAAATCTTTCATTTATATATTTTACATTTAAACGTATTTCATATTGCAGGAATTGTAAATATTAAACAGGCTTAATCGAGAAAGTTCCAGAAGCATTCATCTGTGACACATAAGTTATTATCTATTCTACGATTATATCAAAATTATATTATGAAACACTAAATTTTTAGATTCTTCCATTTTGAGATGAACCGTGTTTCTTTAATCTTGTTACAGTTGGACGTTTTGTTTGTTCAACATATTTCAAGTTACGAACATCTCTGATCTTCCATTGAATTCAGTTTTATCTTTAAGGTTGCTTAAAACTTTATAAAACATCATTCTCGAGTGAATGCACCTCAACAGCACTTTCTCATCATCCCATTTCCTAAATATATTTTTAGCTTTCAAAAACTATTTTTTAGAACCTAATATTAATCTAAACGTAAATTTTCCTGACCAAGTTTAAGCTGACGAAATACTTGCAAAGGGCACTTTCGACACATATTATAAAAAAATATGTATTAAAATTATATAAGCTTCTTTAAGGAGGACATTTGATAAAAAAAAATTGGGCCCTTCCTGGAGCCGCCCCTGGTGCCCTGGCAAAATATTTGGAAACATATGTTTTTGGTGCAATTTTTCATTATGAACAATGATTACTACTTGAAACAGTGTTTGATTCGACAGAAAATTATTTAGACCTCCCACGAAGCTGCTTCTGGGTGCTCTGACGAGAAACTTGCGAAAAGCCCCTTCCTTAACATTCTCTTTATTAAGATTGACAATTGCCAGAAGTTCTCACTTTACCATATTTATTTGAAAAGCAATCGTTTTTGCCGGTAACCATTAAATTTTCTTTCTTCATTTCTGTTTTAAACCTGCTCTCGCAGTGAAAAATAAGGAGTTTGCCCTTGCAGTCTTTTCATATTTCTGGAAGAAAACCTTCTTAAATTGGAAGTAAACTTGCTTCATGCAATTTTCGTTTTAAAATAAATATATTCTTTAACAACTTTGTCGTTAAGATTTGCTTAAATTGAATGGCAGAATCGGAATTCATGTTTGTTTCTTTAATTCATATTCGAAAACATTTTTATAAGTTAACATCAACTTCGTAATTGTTTTAGAGGTGACGAAACGACCAACTCTGTGCTTTTTATATTCACATCGTGTATTTATCTTTTTTTATGTTTATTACAAAACAAAACATTATCATCTCTTTTTGCCTCGAGTCGCAATCCTTAGAGGAGTTCCTCGCGAACGAAAAGTCCGGTACCCCTCGTTGATGCTTCTATTTCACTCAGTGACACATTTTTACTGTTGGATGAGTAAGCAATTTTCCAAAAAGATTAATACCAAGTAGCTGAAATTTATAAAGAAGAGAAGTGTAAAAACACTGCAAAGTAAATTAAAGTTGAAATGAAGACAGCCAGAACGCCGAAAACGTTCTTTCCATTACATTTATTTCCAGTTCGTTCAATACTTGCAATATTTTAAAAGGAAAACATTCCTGAAATTAAGTATCGACATTTTCGGCAAGGTAATTTTTTTATAGGTTTATTTGTATCTTTTATACCGTTTGTCTATTTTACGAGGGCCATACAAAATATCTCACTTAATATCTATTGTACAAGAATACAATTTTAGGAACAGTTATTCCATTTTTTGTGAGCTATATTTCAGTAAAAAGAAATCTGAAATCCATAGCCTACTTTGAGAAATATACTACAAAAACCTGAACAATAGGAAAACCACAAGCGGATATAGTTTCCTTATTTGAGGAGATACAAAAAAAGTTCAAGGAATGAAAGTTGACGGAAAAAACGCAGTTGGCTTTGATATACGGCTCTTGTGCAAAAATGAAAAGAACAAATCTCAAAGTAGGTAATGACACCATAAATTACGTTTATTTTTTCTCTTTCCAACTATATAAAACATGTCACAAAAATTTTAACTGATAGTATCAATATTTAATATTTTACGAAAACCACAACTCATATCATTGAATCGTAAAAATCAGCTATGCCACGATAGCCCCGGCGGTATCTGCTTAAAATCGCCTATGTTTGGGTAAATGTCAAATTTTCGCTCCTTAAAATTATAAGAAATGATAATTTCACTATGCGCTAGTTTGAAAACGAGGGCGTAATTTTTTATTAAACAAAATGTGAAAAAATTCCTAAAAATTCCGTTTTTTTTTTTCTATTTTTTCATGACCTCAGTAACTATTGCTTTTAAGGAAATGTTATAAAAATGAAAGAGTTTTGTAATTAAATTTTGAATAAGATGCAGTTAGTTGCGAATCCAAAAATTCATTTTTACTATTGTAAAAGTAGTAAAAATCGAAAAAAAAATCTGAAATAGTAAGTTAATTGTGGAATTTTTTTCAAATACTTATATTATACGTAAGACCTTCATACTTGGCCAAAGAAAACTTTTTAATATAGTCGAGGCAAGAATTCAAGCGATGCACGTCACAGATCGATTCTATAAATAAGACAATACTGCTAAGAATCATGATGCCCCATTAAACTGTACGTATTTCTGAAAAGAGCTTAATAATTTGGTGTCAAGAATTACTCTTTTTAATATAATTAATGATTAAAAATTATGTTAGTATTAAAATTTCTTTAATGAGATCGCTCGTGACGTGTGTCGCTTCAGTTCTTGCCTCGACTTTATAATAAATCTTCCCACCAAATTTCATCAAGATCAGACTTTTAGTTTTTGCATAATAATTTTGCAACGTAAGCTTCGCAAAAAAATTTGCAAATTTTCACATTGTTGCAGAAGCTAAACTAAAACATTTAGAAAGTTGAAACTTTTTTGACATAGAGCACTCAAATTTTCAAATCCATTTTGAAATATTAAAATCCGTTAATTAGGAGAGCCTAAGGAATTGTTTAAAAATTTGACAATTTTATTAGCGGAGCGCTAAGGGGGCCCTGGGGCAGAGCCCAATTTTTGACAGCCAGGGGGACCCATTTTTTGACAGCATACGGGCCCCATTCTTTTGCCAGCACGGGAGCCCGGGGGAGGAGTCCTTACGAGGAGGCTCTGGAGCAATAAGTGGGCAATTCTGGGGGGCGGAGTTCCGGCTCAACTGGGGCCATTTCTGCTTTTTGCTAACCAAATTTTGAAACAATTCCCTAGGCTCTCCTAATTAACGGGTTTTAATATCTCAAGATGGATTTGAATACTTGAGTACTCTTTTATATATCAAAAAAATTTCAACTTTCTAAATGCTTTAGTTTAGCCTCGGCACCGTTTTGCAAATTCTTTGAGAAGTTTAGATTGCAAAATCATTATGTAAAAACTAAAAGTCCGATCTTGACAAAATTTGGTGGGAAGATTTACTATATTTAAGAGTTTTCTTTAGCCAAGTATGAAGGTTCTACGTATAATACAAGTATTTGAAAAAAAAATCCACAAATAACCTGCTATTTAAAAATCTTTTTTGCGATTCTTACTATCTTTGCAATAGTAAAAATGAATTTTTGGGCTCGCAACCAACTGCATTTAATTAAAAAACTTTTTCGTTTCTATAACTTTTCTCTAAAAGCAATAGTTACTGAGATATATGAAAAAATAAGAAGAAATCAACGGAATTTTTAGGAATTTTTTCACATTTTGTTTATAAAAAATTACGCCCACGTTTTCAAATTAGCGCACAGTGAAATCATCATTTCTTTTAATTTTTAGGAGCCATTAAGCCAAGAATCTGCCATACTACCCGATTCATCCAACCCAAAACAAATACCGCCTGGGCTATGATTAGTGAAAAATAATGTATAAAATCATTAACAAATTTGACAGATTGTCAGTGTTGCACGTTGTATGTTGCGTTGTCGAGTTCTAAGACAAGTTATTATGGTGCACACCAATAATATTTGTTATAATAGTAATATATATAATTAATATATAACATATTTGATATGATTAACATTTATTGTCAGTGCACTAAAAGTAATTGGATCTTATTTTTATGATGGCAAATTAACCGCTCGTAGATACCTTAATTTCCTGTAAAACGAATTTCAAGATTTTCTTTATGAATTAACAGTGACAGAAAGATTAAATTATTCATATTTTCAACACAATGGGGCTCCACTTCACACTGCTGTAACATGTACAAATTATTTATATCAAGTTATGTCAGATAGCTGGATAGGCACCTATGGACCCACTCTATGGTCAGCTTGATCACCAGATATTGCTCCCTTGGATTTTTTCGTCTGGGGTTACATTAAAGACAAGGTATTTCAAACTGCCACTGAAAATATTGAGGACATCAAAACTAGAATTAAAAACGCATGTGAGGCAATTACTCCTGGAATGCTCCAAAATGTAATGCGTGAGGTGTCTCGTAGAGCACGTTTGTGTATTGTGAACGCATGATGTACAATTTGAGCATTTGTTGTTAGAAAAATAAAAACACACATTTTCTTTTCAGTGTGGTAGTAGGTAGTACTGTTTTTTGTTTTTCGTTTTTTTGGATGTTCATTTTGTACTTGTATTTTTATTTATGAGATATTCGTTTGTTTGTATTAAATTGTAATAAATAATTACTGAATTATAATTATTATAAAGTGATTTTTTACCATAGCTGATTTTTAGGATTCAATGATATGAATTGTGGTTTTCGTAAAATATTAAATATTGACACTATCAGTTAAAATGTTTGTCACCTGTTTTATATCATTGGAAAGAGAAAAAGTAAACGGAATTAATCGTGTTATGGTCTATTTTGAGATTGGTTCTTTTCATTTTTGCACAAGAGCGTTTGTCAAAGCCAACTTCGTTTTTCGAATTTTTTGATACACATGATTATTCTTATTGCCTTTGCCGTCAACTTTCATCCCTTTAACTTTTTTCGTATCTCCTCAAATAAGAAAGCATAATCGTTGTGGTTTTCCTATTTTTCAGGCTTTTGTAATATATCTCACAAAGTAGGCTATGGATTTCAAATTTATTTTTACTCAAATATAGCTCACAAAAAATGGAATAACTGCGAGCGAGCGAGATATTTGGTGTGGCCCTTGTAAAATAGACAGATGGTATATTTAAAAATATTCTATTTACTGGAAAATTGCAAAAGAACTTATTGCATTACAAATTTAATATATTGACAAAAGAATCCTTGAGTTAATAAATAAATCTTTAAAAATACACAGAGAACAATTTATCGCAATAAGATATAAAATGTAAATAAAAATATACAGATAACTTTAATCCTAATTGAATGATTATCAAAATAAATTTAATTTTAGCTTTGGGCTACCTCGGCAACAGGAAATTAAAGTGATATCCTTTAAAAAAATTAGATAAAGTCGATTTATTAGGAGGTTACAGTGACACTATTGACACTACCCACTATAACGTATTGAAAAACACAGAACGGCGAGCTTCTGTTTAGAGTGTTTTTGATCTAGTTCCACAATCAAAACTTTTAAGATTTAAATAATTATCTATAGTGTTTTTTTAAATTCAAAGAATCACTGAAAATGCGATTGAAAACTATAGCATGAATTGACATACTTCTGTTTAACCTCTAAAAACGTGACTTTATAGTTAAATGACATTTTAACCACTTTTACCGAATCTTTCTGCACAGTGCTCTCTACAGAAAGTAATAGTATTCGTGAAAACAACAATATGTAGTAATATATATTTTATCTCTGATTATAAATCAAGAAGGGTACATTTTAGCTTCTCGATTTTTGACTAATTTATCAGACGAAATGTAAATCTAAGCCCACCAAACTTTTACGAATTTTAAGCACGATAAAGGATAAAGGGTTATTTAAAAGCTCGTAATGCTCTTTGCAAGTTTGTGTTTTGATTTAATATTCTTATAGGCGGCCTTTGTATTTACTAAGTAGCTAATCATAAGGAAAACAAAATAAACACCCTGGAGTATTACGCCGCTGAGATTAAAGAAAATTTTACATTAAAATCTGTTTAATTTTAAAAGCGGCTTTCTTTTAGATACATCCAAAAATAGTATGTACCTAGCGAAACAGAAAACGTCTGATTTTCTGCTTACTTAGTGCACTTGAAGCATTTCTGTGAATTAAAGTTATATGCATTTATATAAGTGGATTATAAAAATATACATTATAAATATGGATAAACGCTATAAGGATGGGCAACATTAGTCATTATAGCTATAAATAAATAAATAATCGGTGATCTATTTTTTTTATGAAACAGCTATGCTTTTTTCAATTTTATCAGCAAGTGTCACTCATCTTATCAGTTTGTACAAATGTTTCTAGTTTCAGTCAAAACATCCATATCGCTTATAGGACGCGATTAGATGACGCGTAATACCGCCACCTCCACCAGATCAATGAATCAGTGGAATAGTTAATTTATATACCTAAATATAGCTTTAAAAAATTGTGCCCAACAAACACGTAGTTATTAATAATGACATTTTAACAAATAAAAAATAATTCATATTTTTAGAAAATATTCTCGATAAATATTTAATTTTTCTTTAATCAGCCAAAAGTTCCATTGTCGTATAATTCTCTTTAAAGTCAACATTTATTCGCGCAAAAGTTTTCTATAGGATATCTCGTTTCAAAAATAAACTGAGAGAGCAATTCAAAGCGTAAAAAGTAAAAAGTTTACGTTTAAAGGAAAAGAAGTCCTACACTTAATTTTTAAATGCTTGACAACACTTAAAGGAAGAGGAATATTAATTCGTTAACAATAAACTTGAAACTTTCTTGACGAGTGTACCGCAACTCTTTGTTGTTGCGAAAATATCTGTACCCGTGATCCATTGGCAGGGTATACAGAAGTTACGGTTATCTATGTATGAGATCTCATAAGTTATATCTATGATAAATTAAGTCTTCTTTAAATATTGGGAAAAACTCTAAACCCTCTCCAAGAGTAGAATAATGAAATAATATATTCTTGGATCATCGACACGGTAGCTCAGTCGGTTAGAGGGCGTTATGTGACAAATTCGCTTTGGTGTGACTCTGCTGTGTTCTGGTTTCGCCCTTCCGGACAGTATTTGTCTTGGATTTGGGGGTTGTGTACTACATGTGGTGTGTTTATGTTTGTCAAATTTATTCATCTTTCAATTAGTTTAGCTTTTTCCATGTAAGTGGAATATGTTCCCACTAATTCGAGTTACTTCATTTACTAACTTTTCTTGCATATACAGATCATTATCGTAGTAGTAGTAGTAGTATAGTAGTAGAGTGTTTATTACGTTTTAATCAACCAATCAACCAGTATTTTTCACTTTCATTTAATTGGCCTTACGATTAATATTTTGTTTCCGACTGATTGGACTAGATCCATAGTGTCACAAGAAACTGAAAAATAAAAATAATACTTCCCCTCAATTTAAAGGTATTTGCACACAATATTTACATTTAAAAAAAGATTTAAGATTATATATTGTTTTATAATTTAGGATGTATTTTAAAGCTAACTTATGATAGCTTTTAAATCAATATAATACTTCACAATATTCTTTTAGTGCCTGAAAGTTGGCACCGCACTTAGAAAGATAAAACACTTCTTAGATCCAGCGAGAAATTACTTTGTTCCACAACGGCCGATATGGTGATATTTTACAATCATATAAAGTATTTCTCTTAAAGAATGCGCTATACCTGGGAAATGGATAAATAAAAACTGAGGCGAAATACTTACATAATACTTCATAGAGAAAACAGTTTGTCTTTCTCGTTTATTTTCATTTCTTACAAATCTAAAAAAAAACATAAACACAAATTTCTTTCTAACAAGTTTATACTGCATATCATGAAACATCTGTATAACAATTTTATAAGACAATAAATATTGTGTGGCTTCCGTACGCATGCGGCATCATTCCAAAGAGTTTTTATGTGACATGCCTTCTTCCCGTTTCAAACTTTCACCAGGAAATTTTACGAACCGGTGTATACTTTGAACTCAGAACAAATCATATTGTCTATTTTTGCAGTCCTCTTATTTATTCTGTTACAGTTCAGTAGGTGCACTTATCTTCAGCTGCTCAGAAATTTTCTAAATGGTGTGCTTCTCAATTAATTTATTTAAAATATTTCTTAGATACCTTAATTTATTATACCTCAATAAGCTTGAAATGATTCACACAGTATTCGTATTCAGCATCCATACAAGATATTTTCTTCATATCATGAAAAGAGCGTTGCCATCCGTTGAAATTTCATTATGCGGATAGGAAGTTTGATCTTGTCATGAAGCGGTGAACAATGTAATCTGTGTACTTCATGAAGCGAATAAAGACATTCAGTAATTTACTGTAACTGGCAAAATCAGTTGTCTTTAAGTAAAAGAAAGAATTTTATAAGCCTTATGAATTTCATGAAGCCGAATCAAGAAAGAAGGCATTTAATGATGAGCGAGAGCAAACGCTAATAAAGTAAATACATAACCAAATGAAACAGTATGACAATCGCTGTTAGACTCAACGCCTTTATGTTATATTATGCGCATTTTTAGACAGCATATTATAGTTTTTAATTTATTTTACCTGACGTAAACTGAAAACGCCTTTATTACGATGTTTCATATCTACATAAAATCGTTGGTACCAGGCTCATTTGTTCAATGTTTACGTGTTAGTCTTGGGACCAAGGAATCTTGGGCTTAAATCCTGGCTAGGCTATGGACATAGAGTACTACTCAGAGACGTCATTCCCGTTTGATGTTTCACTGGAAATTTGGGTGACCTCCGTCATCTTTTTGTAGGTTCAGCTCAGTTCAGTTTATAGTGCACTCAGTTGCTGATAAGTTATAAAGTAGCAAGAAATTAATAACTTAAAATACGAAACTTACTTATTAGCAGTTGCTGATAAATTAGGTTATCTGTTATGACAGGAAAACCTACAAAAAAATGGCGCCTGCGCATTTTGGCGGGAGACCAGAGATGCGTTTCTGGGTGATAATCTGTGGTATGGACGTTACCGAGTTGGTAGCAGTGTCCTAGAAAGAGTTGTGTGAGAAGCAACACGGAGAGTCGTTGTACAACTCTTGAGTTGTACTCTCAACCTCCGAGTGCTCTCCTGCGTAATTGGTAGGCTCCTGACGGAGTCTTGGTTGTCTTAACAATATTTCGATAGAATCGCATCTGTCATCTTCAGGTTCTCACTTACTGCTGCATCTCATTGTACGAACTCTTTACCTTGGAGCAACCATTATGCTTTTCTTGATTCTTGTAGTAGCTTATTTTTAGATAGACAAAAAGCTAATTTCTTTCTGAAAGTATAAGATTAGTTTCATTTTCTCTTAAATAATGTAAAATGTAATTTGAAAAAAAAAAAATGTGGACCTTCTAATAGATTATCTACTATTTAAATTTCTGTTTAAGGGTTCGTATATGTGACATCGCAATCTTTTCTTAGAATATAAGTAACCACTCCTTTTTTATACAATTTGAAAGAGTTGTAGATATATCATTTTTAGCATTTCTTGTCAATACACTATGGCTGTCACTTGGTAAATTATCAGAAAATATTTACATTTATATTTGTATTTTGACCTTCTGAGCTGCTATTATATTTTACTATTACATCAGTATTGAGGAAATCGATAGTATTTATGACAATATTGAATGTTTGTTTCATTCAGTAATGTATTTGTGATAGTATATAATAATTGAGGTTGTATTTTTCGGTAGATCTCCGCAATCCTCTGTTATAATCATATTATAAGTTCCATTATTATTCCAATTTACAACATTTGACCAGAATTAGGAGGGCTTAATGATAGATTAGTGAAACTAAATATATCCGCCCCTTGCAAACTACGTTTAACTAAGTTATTTAACAGCCCGCCTAGTTGTTTGTAACTTGATATCTAAACAATTTTAGATTGTCTAATTTGCCTATGAATAGAATTTTCGTAAATCGGATTTTCCGACTTACCTCATCAGTACATTATCGTATAGAAAACAACATAATTTCTGCGCCACTTTTTAATCCCGTTTTTTAAAAGAATTAATTAACACTATTCGCAAGTAAAGTGGTTCCCATCCCCCCTCCTGTTAATTAATAACAAAAGTCCTTGATCGTTAAGCGATCAAGCACATATTTAATCCCACCCAGTAGTCATTTATCTTAATTTTATATCAAGATAAATAAGTAAATTGGCCACTTACGTGATTGTTTAGTTTTACAATGTTAAGACCCAAATTACGTTGTATTTGTAGTAACATTTTATATTTACCCAAGTTCTTTATGTAAAGTTTAATATTACTATTTCACACCTGAGAAAATTAATCACTCTTTAAATTTAAATGTCTCGTAAATGTTAACACACTGTTTATTAATTGAGAAAACTAGTTAATAATTTATTTTATTTATCTTCTATTTTGTTACTCAAGATTGCACTGTGAATTCTATAGTTAAAGTTTGTTGTCAGATTTTATTTGATTGAAATGAAATCATTATCATTAATTTATTTTTATTTAGTTTCCGCAATTGCTGGAAAAATTATTGTTATTGTTTGATATTAGAGTCGGAGCAATTGCTCAGATGATCATATTAATTGTGCTGCAGATGAGAGTTTACACTCACTTAAAATCTTTTAGAATGCTGGGGAAATCTCCCTATGGTAATTAAATAGAAGAGCAACCAGAAGGTCGCGTATAATTGTCAACCATATAAAGACACGACTCCGCGAAGGTAGAAAATTGCATTGCATCACCCTTCAATCGAACAAGCGAACAGACAATAGTCTGAAATATTAAACATCCCACGTTATAACGGACCTCAGTTGAGAACCCAACAGCCAATAGGCCGTTGTTAATATTTCAAACCTTTGTTAACACATGATACGTCGAATTCATGTAATTATAATATTTTATTGTAAGTAAAATTGACAACAATCAATCAACCTTGTGGTTAGAGTAGGAAAATCTTCCTAGTGTACTTTGAATATAAAGGATTCTTGCAAAGCCTTACGTGAAATGTGGTGGACACGAGGGTTATCTATTTGTTTTATAAAACTGTAGAATAATGATTGCCATGAAGTTTGACTGGTCTCTAACAAAGTGCCTTGTCTTTGCATAACCCTAAATATATTCATTTTAGTAATAGTAAATCTAATTCAGCAAACATAAACTTCCCCAATAAAGTATTTAGATATTTAGAATGTGAACTTTTACTTAATCTCATTATTGAAAATAACAACTGAACAAATTGTAATTTAATTTTATCCTATTTTCTTGTTAAAAATCAAAGCTAATATTTCATCGACATCTAATGTTTCTTTCAGTACCACAAACATGTAAATTTCCCATTTCTCCCCGAAATCAGAATGTAACTTCGATTTTTTTTTTAAATAATAACGCACAATCCGAAACAAATTTACCTGAAGCAATATAAACCCCTACGTCGTTCTCCGGGACTCTATCGGCGCCATCGTCGATGCTTGCGTACGTTGTCATTGTGCAGTGCAATCTGGAATTGGTTGGGAGGGTGGTCAATAAAAATTATTGAACCACAGTACTTAGGCCCCATTGGGCCCCTTATACATCCTCCCTGTAGGCAGACCCTCGCCTAGGCCTAAAACCAACTTAATCTTGCGAAATAGATGGTGATGCTGCCTAGGGGCATCTCCCTTACATCGGCCAAAGTAGGCCAACGTTCTCCCAAAATGGATTCTCTGATTGATGAGATGGCAGAACAGTCACAGAGTACATGTTGAACCGTCTCATCTTCTTGTTCACAACTCTACAGAGAGGTGCTTCGCTTAATCTCATATTATGTAAATGTTTTCTTAACGGACAGTGTTCAGTCTGGATTCCCGTTTTAAAACGTAGGTTCCTTCTGGACATTCCCAGGTAGTCCATTGCTGTACCCTTGTTGGGATATCTTAGTATTTCCCTAGCAAGCTGACAGCTGTTTGTTTCATCCCACAACTTCTTGAATTCATTGTGGATGTTCTCTTTAATTATTTGTATTATCGCCGTAATCGGTAACAGACTGGCCGGGCCTCGTCCAAAGATGCTTAGGTCTGCTGCCTTCTTGGCCAGTCTGTCGGCTAATTTGTTGCCACTACCAGTATATGTTGGTCATTCATGCTGGAGGCACCCACAAGTGCTTGGTGACATTCCCATACTGCTCCTGTTGTAATTTTGTAACTTCCCAGGGCTAGTAATGATTGTCTACAATCTGTGTAGAATGTAGATCCTGATTGTTTTGCCCATAATTTGTCTACGGACAATCTCTTTTGCAGCTATAGTTATGCCAGCCAGTTCCGTTTGTACTACTCTGGCTCGCCCATCCATAGTCCATTTATATTGGATTTGCAGACTTCTGGAGTATATTCCACATCCCGCCCCATCCTTCTTTATTGATCCGTCTATCATGGTTTTGATAACACCTTCGCCAGCAGCCTCGTAGGGTCTATTAAAGACAAACCGGAGAGAAATGCCATTAGTGTACACGTGTAGAAGAGGCGTCTTTCTGACAGCCTCATTTCACAGGCGACTTCTGGCCTCTCCAAAGCCTACATTTGGTTGTATGCCAACGGATTTGAGGCGTACCATTGTTGTCAGAGCCACTTCTCCTAGATATATATATATATATAGTGGTGGCAGACACAGCATTACCTCCATAGCTCTCGTTGGCGTTATTCGCATAGCTCCGGTTATGCTTAGGCAGGCAATTCTTTGCACTTGACTGAGCTTGACCTTAGCTGTAGTCTGTTTGCTCTTAGACCACCAAACTACAGCTCCATAGATTATCATTGGTCTTTTGACGGCAGTGTATGTCCACATGACCACCTTAAATTTCATATTCCCCACGGTCCTGAGGCACTGCTCATAAGAAATGCAAGCCTTCTTTAGTCTTCTGTCTATGTAAAGATTCCATGTTAGTTTGGCATCGACGGTTACCCCAAGGTATTTTACTTCTGATGCGAAACTTAGTGTCGTATCTAGGAGGGCAGGTGCCTTCAGTGCCCTAGTTTCCTTTTTCTTGTGAAGAGAACCATCTCCGTCTTCCTGAGATTGACAGACAGGGAGTGTTCTCTGCACCATGTTTCGATTATTCTTAGGGCCCCCTCCATCCTTTCACAGAGGACTCCTTCGAATTTTCCGCTAAGCATTATTGCTAGATCATCTGTTTAGGCAATTGTGTGAAATCCCTCCTGAGTTGAGGCAGCGCAAGAGGCTGTCAAGAACTCGGTTCTCTCGCAACTATTCCTCGTACAGAAGCATCTCCCACTCTTCGAGATCATGCTCTATATCCAGCTTCCCATGATCATAGAGACATTCTTCTCCACTAAAGCCGCTGTAATTTTTGGAAAGGTGGTCCCATCAAACGCACCTTCTATATCTATGAAGACACCTAGGGTGAACTCTTTATTATCCAAGGATCTCTCAATCCGACTGTCACCTGCATGGTATAGTCAGCCTTTGGGATAAAGACAACTCTCACTTCTCTCCAAGTCTGTGGAATATAAAGGTGTGCTAAGCACGCCCTAAATACTCCAACCAGGTGCGGTAGTAATTCATCCAGTCCCCATTGCAGTAGGGCGGGATAGATACCGTCAATGCCTGGCGACTTAAAAGGAGAGAAGCTCTGTATTGCCCATCTTATTATGTCCTCACTCACTATTTGCTTGGACATTTGCCAATCCAAATCTGAGGGTTGAGTATCCATTCTTTTCGTTCGGTTACCACAGATCCTGGGAAGCGAGTCTCCATGAGTAGGCTTTCACGAAAGTTGATGGTTCTTGTACCATCACTCTTTTTTAATAGGCAGAGGTCATGGTCTTTGTCTTTGGCGAGGATTTCGCATAACCTAGCAGTCTGAGAGTAATTTTCAATTTCGTCACAGTAGTTTCTCCACGCGTCTCTTTGTCTGACTAGTTTCTTAAACTATTCTAGATTGGTTTTATATGATTCCCAATCGGAGTCTTCCCTTGTTAGTTTTGCTTTGTTGAACGAAATCCTAGCCTTCTTCTTGAGGTCAGTCAGCTCTTGACATCACCACTTGGTGGCCTCATTGGGCTGTTGAGATGACCTTAAGGGGCAGGCAGGATGTTTCAAAAGCTTCTCTCATGGCTGTTTGCAAGATTTTGACATATTGCTCTATTTCGCCTCTCGTTCTGGGCACCCTCTTATTAACCCTTTCCAAGTTCTCCCTGAGTTGACATCGATACTGCTCTCTATTAGTTCTCCGAGGATCTCGGAATAGTTTTTTGGGTGCCTGGATGAGATTAATTTCAGTTTTTATCCATTGTTGGCCTGATAGTGTTACACAATCAGACAGATGCCAATTCTGGATTAGGCTGGATATACGCCACGTTGTTAGTGTTATATCTATTATAGTTTGACTTCTAGTATTAATAAATTTCGGTGTACAGCCCCTATTACTTACGCTAAGGTTGTTACCTGTAATATAATCATAAAGCGACTTACCTCTTGCATTGTTGTCTTCACTGCTTCAGGTTACATGGTATGCGTTGGCGTCACAGTCCATGATTAGTTCCCAGTTTTGATTGCAGCAGTGTGCTACCAGGTCCTCCATCTCCCTTGTTGGTGGTGGAGGGGCCGAGTCTTGAGGGAGGTATACTGATGCCAAGGCAACATTTGTTGGTTTGCCTGCCTCCAAACATTCATGGCCGTTAGGTCAGATGTTAAGAGGTATTGAAGTGGCTGGGTCTGTTCCGCTTCTTCATTGGATTTCTCCGTTTTCACTTTGAGAACGCGAGATTGAAAGAGGTAGTGCAAACTTATCGATCACGTCCCCAGGGATTTAATATCCTCGTCTCCGATGCCGAAGACGAGCAGGAGTCTTCTTGGATTTTCCTTGATTTCATGGTGGAAAAGACACCACCTGCGGACGTCCAACTCTAGGTTTTGACCTGCCAGGCGATCGATCACGACCTCTTTCTCCTCGTGGTCGCTTTCGGTTTCCACGGGGATCCAGAGGGTGGCCCTGGTCAGCCTGGACAGTTGGTCAGCTCGGACGACGGCAAGTGTGGCATTTCCCCATGGTCTTAGGTTTTCCGCTGACTTTGTGAGCCAATTTTGATGATTTCACCAGAGTATATCCACGACCGAAATATGGCTGGCTTTATTGTGCTGGATCTTGCCCAATTCTCCCTTCAGCATTCTTTTGACAAGGATCTCCCTATCCTTGGGGATTTTCCCATAGGGGTTGTCCTTGTCAATTATTTTTACCTTAAGATGACTTAAGGAAGCATCTTTATAGCTGGTCGGGGGAGCAGCTGCAGTTCCAAGGGTCTGTCTGGCTCTCTTGTGCCGCTTTGGAGGGGATTCCCAAGAAGCAGCAGCAGCGCGTTCTTCCTCCTCGCGGGCTTTACTCTGCCTTTTAGCTTCAGCCCCACATATTCTTTTGACACTGCGAAGCCGCTCTGTCGCAGGGTTTTGGGCTTATTTGTTGTCCATATATATTTTTATTTCATCCACTTGGCTCCCCACCCTCACTGAGCCCCATGCTGGGGATGTCGCACGGCAAGCCCACGATGCACAGGCTTGCTTACATTTTTCGAGATACGCGTTCTAACTACGACCAACTATCCTCCTTTCTCAGTCCTACGTATGTTTTCTAATCATGTTTTATTCACTTTATTTCAGTTTTCTTACGGCTTAGTTTGTATAAATCGTAGCGACCATCCCTATTTTATCAATAATCTGTTCGTCGTTTATTACGAACTAACATCATGTACTGAGGCGATCGTTACACGTTACTTAAACTTGGTATTTATGTACATTTCTGACTGGATGTTTTAAAATATTCGAAAGGCTGTTGTAATTTTATATTGAATTTAATTTCTTGTAGGAAATTACTGTTTAATCGATGTTATAACAATAATGTTTACATACATTTGAAATAAAATAAGAAATTCTTTTTAAACAGAAAGTACCCTAATACAGGATGTTTCACAAGTTTACTGAAGTCATGATATAATTTTTGAACACACTATAATTGCTGTATTGGCTTCATCTCCTGATAATACCACTTTAGTTGCTGAAATATTTCTTAATGCACTATGCGATATTTCTGTTTCTGTAGACTCTTATCAACAGTTGCATGCGTATTTCTTTCTCAAAATTCCTTATTTCTTTTAGGATGCTTTCTTTCTTCAGCTAACACTAATTTCTATCCAAATTTCAATACAATAAGACTTGTGTCTGTTTATCCCTAATTTTAATAGAATTGATTGTGAGTATTAAAACTCATCCTGTTAAATACAATAGAGCTGAAGAAGTTCTTAAGATTCTCAATAAAAGAAAGCAGTATAATTCCTATCCAACCTCTTAATTATTGTCGTGTCGTCGTGTCACTAAATTAAGCGATGTGTTGCTTGCAGGGATCGAGTGGTCGGAAAATTCTATACCTATTGTGTCATTTCAAAATAAATCATTCACATGGTTTCCGTTTATTCATTTAAGCTGGCAATAAATAGTCCTTCACTCGCTGCTTTGACATAATTACAAATTTCCTGACTTTTTCAAGTTTTCCACATCGTTACGGATATTCACCACCCCACTGCAATAACGCGTAGTCCCTTACCGCATTACCTGCTGTCCCAGAAAATTCCTGTGCTACTACCCCAATTCAGAAAACGGTAGCCGCCAGCTTTCTTCCCTCAATATTTTGTGTCCCTAACTCTCCGTATATTCGTAACGCTAACTCGAATCGATTCACTTCAAGAGTTGCAACTAAACAGTCTTAATGCTCTTTTTGGGGTTCCTCAAATTACACGAGGGTAATTTTAAGCAACTTTAATTTTATTGGTTTAACAAAATACAGATGGATAAATAAATATTTAACTTAACCACAAATAAATTGAATTTGTGGTATTGGTCCTAGATATTACAGCTTTAAATTACATTAGAAAGCTGCATTTAATGATAAAAATTGAATTTGGGTTTTTATAAACAGAATTATTAGTATCCACCTTAATCGACCTGAACTCTAAGCCACGCTTTATGATATATAATTAAAGTTAACGTGCTTAATGAGTGTATAATAATGATCTAATGGTCCAAATATTACACTGCTCGTGTTAAACAGTTTGATAATGATAAAGTTATACTTGTATCCATTAATACATAGTTTGTAAATTATGAACCCTGTGTTACGGCATGTTCACAGTACATGCACAAATCATTTCGGTTAATATCTGTTAATTAAAAACGATATATCTAGTTACATGTTATTTAGATAATTTTGCAATGTTGCACTGAATATTTTTACACATCTTTATTTAACTGTTTGTTTGTTTGAGTCAAATCTTTTAATCGATTTTTCTCCGATTGCCCGCAACTAAAGTTTTGAAATAGACACACATAGTGTCTTATTCTCATTACCAATTAACCAGTAATTAATCGTGTATTATTGTTAATTTTATGTCAATTATATGTATCAGGCAAGTCGAGTGAGACGGAAGGCTAAAAATGCATATATTTTATTTATGGAAAAGTTTTTTTTTACCTCTCCCCTTTCGAAGAGTAGGGATCATTTACTTGCCTAACATTTAATAGACAAGGACCCGACGGCTTTACATCCATTCCAAAGGATGGTAAATCTACTACACACACAATCCTCACCTTAAGATTGCATAGCCTCCGCGCAAACACTGATATACAAGCCGGTGGAAGATGTGAGGGAGAGGCCACGGTCTCCCTTGAAATGGTCATCCAACCAAGTACTAACCGCTTTACATCGTATATCGAAATATGTACAGAGTTATTCACTATTATATATGGACCCCCTCTTTATTTCTGTTACTATAGAAAATAGAAAAAAAGTTTCTTATAAAAGTTGTAGGATTTTACATATAATTTATTGAAACATGAACACCCTATATATTATTGCATTTTCGAGAAACCTTTCTCCCCTGATTTCAAATGTATAAATTGTATAGGTTTATCTTAAATACTTGTTGACATATTTGACATTCAAAATGCAAATGAACTGCTTTATTGCAAGAAGAGTGAGCCATGTACCAGTGAGTATGTCAAAACAAAAGTGAAACAAAAATAACAAGGTAGGCCACGAAAATAATCATGTTATTGTTTATTCAATTTTGACATTTGAAACCGTCATTATCAATTCATAGCAACAACCGTAAATAGTTGTTTATTCATTAGTAAAATAAAAAGTTTTTCTACGACTGTTTTGAAAAGTGCTACTAACTACGCACTACTACTTACTACTTGAAAATTATTAATTTCATATAACGTGTGATAAATCTTCAACACACGCTAACAGTATGTGAAAATGCTCTCACGTATGAAAAGTGCTATTTTTAACATGTAAATTATATATGACCTAACTATATTTACGTGTAAATAATTAATATGATATTAGAATTAACTTCATATTTAATTTATTTAAAAACAGATCTAATAAGGCAAGAGAAAACTCTTTATAATAAAATAATACTGCATAAGTAATCAATTAGCGAAATTGTTCAAAGTGGTCACCATTATTTTCAATGCAAAGCTCATAGTGTCTTCTTAAGTATAGGAAAATATTGCAAATAGCGTTATTATGGTTTCTGTTTAAGTTGTTAATTTCTTCTTGATTTTTTGTTTAATAGCCTGAAGATTGTGGTTATGATCTGTTTTTTCTAGTAAAAATTCCCGCCGTGGAAAAACTTGACTCATGTGTCCACATAATTTCATTTAAAAAATCAGGATTTTCATCTAATTCATGGAGCATGGTCTGACAAAACTCCATCTTCTACGTTTTTGGTCTTCATTCAGTTTTCAAAGTCCTTTGAATATTGAAATATATATATATATACCTCTAGCGTATGCGACCCACCATACGCCTTGGCGTTTTGTGGGCCGCATAATAACAACTGCTACGTCCGTAACACATTCGCTATTCTCCACGGGAGGGCGACACATTTGTGGCACGTGCTCAGCAAAGAGAAACGGAAGCAACCATTTTTGTTGGTGGTAGGCAGTTGATAATTCTGTGAACCTCGGTTAATCCAAGGCATCCTGGTGGATTTTAGAATTATCAACACAAGAAAATTTCCTCAATCTGTTGTTGTTCCGTTTAGCGGAATATTTTGTGGTTGTGAGTAAATTTTATCTGCGGAAGCAGGATTTTTAATTACACAAGGTAAGCTAACCTCTTCACGCCATCTTGCCCATTCTCTACCCACGTGTTTCGCAAATTTGCAGGCTTTCCTTTGGAAATACAGTATCAACTTGAAAGGTGGACTCCATCCGTCTGTGGCTTTTGGTGGATTGTTCCCTCATCAGTGAGGTAAATTATGCTTCCTTTGTAGGTTATGTCAGAATTGCTCACATTAGGCACGCTTCACGTGCATTTCTGACTTTGTGAATTAAATCGTGATATCTTTAGGGTTCTACGGACCGGGCTTCTACACACGTCAGTGAGAGTTCCACGGACGGGGCATCCACACACAGTGGAAGGTGCCAGGGCTGGTGAGGCTACAATCAACCCCATCCTTGGGTCCATTTCTTGTGTCCCGAAGACATCTCCGTAGGGCTACAGTTCTTCCACGTCCGAACTCGGTATCGTACCACCCTGAATAAGTGTGTTGTATTTATTTTTTTTATTTACCACCTTCAGTGGTTCGGCTGGATATCAATTCATAATTTGCATTTTTAACTTGTACATATTTAAAGATTTTATGCATTTATATTTATTTAAGGAGGTTCTTTAAATCAAACCTTTGTGGCAGAATTTATGATAATTTATGAGGACATTGTAAACCGATGTGTAGCTACACGAGGCATTTTATTAATGTTGTAAGTTATTAATCGAGAAATTGGCCACAATTTTGAACATCGCCAGGTTACATGCTAGAGTAAATTGTTTAATATAGTGCATTTCATTTTTAAAGAAAGTGTCATTATTTCGTCTGCGACCACTACGTATGAAAGCCTCAGTGATTGGTTAAGTAAGTAAACTAATAATTTGTTATAGTTTATGTAAACTTGGGCTTAACGCCCTGAGATAGTCTGAGCTAGAGAAATTTTATCGTAGGCACGTACATCACTTTCCGGGTTAAGTTAGTGCCCTACGATATCTGCTACGCTACAGTAGCCCAAGTGATTTCGTTATGTAAGATCTTATAATCATTAATATCCAACGTATTTATTTGTTTATGTACGTGTAAATTAAGTTTTTTTTTTGGTGATAAATTGATTGTTCCATTTGTTGGTGGTTTGCATATGAAATAATAGCCAGACACATAGTAACGTACGTGACACACATCAAAAGGGGGTTACTTTGCCTCAGCGTAATCGCTTCGCTTTTTTGGTAGGGGGGTGACTTCGTTTTTTTTGTCTTACTATTTCATGAGCGGATTAGTAAACAATAGTTGTTACGTATAAACCATTGGAAAGATTCCTAGTGCGACCAACAGCTTTTTTTTTTGTTGATACGTACCGACGCCCAGCGTCGTTTTGTTAATTTGCCCGATATTGTCATTTTTACACATTACTAGGTACTTACTAGTGTTAGTAAACTTTTTCTGCGTCCATACAGGTACCGACGCCCAGCGTCGTTTTGCTAATTTACTAGATTTTGTGGTTTTTATACATTGTTAAGTACTTATTAGTGTTTGTAAACTTTTTTTGCGTACCGACGCCCAGCGTCGTTTTGTTAATTTACCTGATTTTGTCGTTTTTACTCATTACTAAGTACTTGTTAGTGTTGGTAAGTTTTTTTTTGCGTCTATATGCGTACCGACGCCCAGCGTCGTTTTTGAAAATTACCCTTAACTCGTCGTTTTTATACCTTTTACGTGCTCTCAGTTGCCTTGTAGGATTGGCAAGCCATTTTGAGAGTGAACAAGCTAATTTTTTCTGTGTGTGGTTGAAAATTCAATATGGCCAGTTCACAAATTAAGTCAGATATCAATAGGTTAGTTAGGGAGGAGCTTGTTTATGAATTACAAGTACGTGGCTTAGGAGATGGTAGTGATCTTACTGTGGCAGAGTTGCGCACTGTTTTAAGAGAAGCCATACATTTAGAGAAAACTACTTTGGTTATTCTTTCCTATTATTTGGGTTTTTCTACCACATGTACTATTATCCTCTTCAAAACAAATCACCGAATCTACAAAATAATAGAATTATTGGAAAAAAGGCCACTGCGCCCGTGACGTTTACGCCAAAGGAAAAGTCAGAGGTTATGTTTTGCAAATAATATAAATCGGAATAAACACAGAAATAATGTATTTTGCTGACGTTTCGGAAAGTAATCTCTTTCCGTTTTCAAAGCTATTTTTTGGAAGAACTCTTATTTTGCTGTGTATGTCAAATACACAGCTTTAAGATTCTGTTTATGTTATTTCCATAGATACTTACTACTTACACAGAACATAGAACTGATGATATTTTCTTTTAGATAATGTTGAGTTTGTTAAGTTCTTCTTTTGACATTGGTAGCCAGGTTGTACAAATATCTACAGAACAATTCGATACGCACTTATCTTCATTTAATAAGATTATTGCTGATTCTTTAATTTTTCTTTTTTTGGTATCTGTTTCTTTTGTTAAAATTTTTGCCGAGGCCGAGTTTATTCTATGTCCGTTTTCCCAAGCACGTTCACAAATCTTTGATTTCTGAATTTCATTCTTTCTAATGTAATTCTTGTGCTCATCCAACCTCACACTGAAAAGTCTGGATGACTCACCGACATAACATTAGAGGCTATTATTAAATTTATTATTATTATTATTATTAAAAGTCCTCCATACCCGTACCAATTCACTGTCGATTCTGAAGCTTTAACGGCATCCCTAACTGCTATTCAAAAACTTATTGATGAATTTGTGGGTAGTGAGCACGATAGTAAATATAAGGGGATTGTTTCCAAGATAGCTCATGCGTTGGGACGTGTTAACCGATCCAATCCAACTAATGACGAGCAAAGAGCTGTGAAGTCCAGTACTCGGCTCAAATTACTGTTAGCTTTTGATAAACTTAAGGATAAGGCCCGCGGGGATCGTAAGTGTAAAGAGTCAGCCATCCTCGATATGTCGGTATTGCATAATGCCATGGCTCAGGTTCAGCCTGATGCGCATAGCTCTGCAATAGCTACTGATCTTAGTTCAAATGAGGAGGAGGCTGCGAAACCTAAACCCGTACCGGTTAGAGACTGGGGCTTGAAATTTACTGGCTGAAAGGGCGAGATGTCCTTTGCAATTTTTTTAGAAAAAACTGGGCCACCGATTGGCCATCCTTAGTGGAGGCAATGAGGGAACAGTTCATGCCAGAGTCCAATACCTATGGAAACCCAACTCGAAATGATTTTGGAGCGAATAGATCCATACTATCATCCTTTTCTTGCTTTTGAGAATATAACTTCTGTCACGCAACTCCTGCAATGTTGCCGTATGCTCGACTCCAAACGACAATTGGCTAATTCGTACGTTCCTCCTCCACCTAAGAGTAAATCTCTTATACCAGAGTTGGCTTATGCCTCCGCTAGTTCTACTACTTCTCGTTCAACCTCTCGTTCTAGTCTCGTCGTGGATGAAGTCCAACATTCTGGAAACAAATGTTTTAATTGTGGTCAAGTAGGTCATGGGCATCGGGAGTGTCAGGCTCCAAGGAAGAAGTTCTGTTATAAATGTGGTAAATCAGAGGTTACTGTTAGGTCCTGTCCTAAGTGTTCGCGTTCGGAAAACCGTCCAGGGAGACACTAATTGGTCGAACAGTTTCTCCCAGTGTATGTGAGTCTATCAGCAATGTTGTTGACTTAAAACAACAAATTTTTCTCGATTATGTCATTTCTCATGTGGTTGGTGATCAGCGTCCTTACTTACAACTTTCAGTGTTAGGTTTTCCTATGATGGGTTTATTGGATTCAGGTGCTACCAGGACAATGGTAGGATCATCTGGTTTTGAGGTCTTCCAGCAGATTGGTTTAAGTTTGAAGCCTTCTGTCAGTGAGTGCAGAGTGGCTAACGGGCAAGTCTGTTCCGTTATAGGTTATGTATCTGTTCCTTTCTGCTTGGGTGACAAGGTTCATGTAATAGATGTCCTAGTAGTTCCGGATAATACCGCATAAGTTAATTCTAAGGATAGATTTTTGGGTGGCGATGAATATTATACCAGATTTACGACAAGATGTTTGGCATTTTTCTGAGCAGGAACCACTCGTTGAGGTTAACAGTGTCCTTGACGAAACATCTTTAAGTATATCACAGAAACTAGCTCTGAATAGTTTGGTGGAGGAAAACCGGAAACTGATGGGTACTTCCCTTGGTCGTACACATCGCGTTTCTCGTGAGATCGAGTTACTCCCAGATACCAAACCTATCAAACAGAGATACTATCCTGTTTCGCCTGCCAGACAAAAATTGATTGATGATGAAATTAAGAAAATGCTGGAGTTAAATATCATCGAACCGTGTAAAAATCCTTGGTCTTCCCCAATATGTTTAGTGCAGAAAAAGGAGGATTTTTGTGTAGATTACCGGCGCCTTAACGCTGTTACTAAAAAGGATGCCTATCCTCTGCCGCTGATTTCCTCCATATTAGATCAGTTGAGGGATGCCAAATATTTAAGTTCATTAGATATTAAAAGTGCATATTGAAAAGTTCCTATTGCTGAATCTTCCAAAAATTATACCGCTTTCACTGTCCCTAATGGCCTGTATAGGTTTCGAGTTATGCCTTTTGGGTTGTCAAATGCGCCTGCGACTTGGCAGCGTCTTATTGACACCGTGCTTGGAGCTGATTTGCAGCCTTCGGTTTTGGTCTATTTGGATGACATCGTGGTAGTGTCGAAGGATTTCGAATCTCACCTAAAAACGTTGCAGAAGGTTTTTGATCGCTTGCATTCTGCTGGGCTGATAGTTAGTTTTGACAAGTGTCAATTTTACCGTCCTGAGCTTAAGTACTTGGGATATGTTATAGATAAGTACGGTTTACGTCCTGACCCAGCGAAAGTAGAGTCGATTTTGAGTGTACCTTCCCCGAAAAACTTTAGGGAAATTCGTAGATTTATAGGCACAGCATCTTGGTATCGAAGGTTTGTACCGCAGTTTTCTACAATAGTGGCTCCTTTATCGAACCTCACAAAGAAGAATGTTAGTTGGTGTTGGTCGCCTAAGTGCGAGAAATCTTTTAAACTTCTTAAGGAGTGTTTGGTTACTGCACCTATTTTGATCTGCCCTGATTTTGAGCGTACCTTTTATGTGCAGACAGATTCGTCGGCATTCGGTGTCGGTGCCGTGCTCACGCAGCAATTTGATGATGGCGAAAAGGTAATTTGCTATTTGTCCCGTTCTTTGACTAGCAAGGAGCGCAAATATAGCTTGGTCAAAAGAGAATGCATCGCCGTAATTTGGGCAGTGGAGAAGCTACGTCACTATCTGGAAGGCTTCCACTTCAAAATCATAACGCATTGTCATTCTTTGCTATGGTTGCAGCAGCTAAAAGATTCCCAAGGTCGATTGGCCAGATGGGCACTTTGTCTGCAACCTTATGATTTTGAACTGATCTGAACATACCGTCCCTAATTTTTTGTCTCGTTCAGTACCAGTAACGGTGGAATCCGTCGAGGTATTCTCGGTCACGGACCATGCCGATTCTCCCACCGATAAATTTTATCGTAGGCACGTACATCACTTTCCGGGTTAAGTTAGTGCCCTACGATATCTGCTACGCTACAGTAGCCCAAGTGATTTCGTCATGTAAGGTCTTATAATCATTAATATCCAACGTATTTATTTGTTTATGTACGTGTAAATCCGTAGCAATATATATATATATATATATATTAGAAAGGTAGTCTTGACTGACTAGTTAAGGTACAAACATAAAATTTATTGAGGTTGCAGTCAGTGATAAGGTATTTTGGCCAATACAAAAAGAAAACTCTTTGTTATTGTCAAGCTTTCGCTAATGTTTATTAGCTTTCTCAAGACATTAACTTGAGGTTAATTTGATGGACTTCAGCTGAGTCCATTTTGTTAATTATTTTAAATGAAATTTTAATCAGATTTTATTAATATGTGTAACTAAACTTAAGTTAAATGTTTTATTTATAACAGTAGCAGTGTAGCTATGTGTGTGGGATCGACCACTAGTTACGTTTTAAGAAATTTTCCTGCCATGTGTTTCGACGCAGGTTTATCAAATTAACCTCAAGTTAATGTCTTGAGAAAGCTAATAAACATTAGCGAAAGCTTGACAATAACAAAGAGTTTTCTTTTTGTATTGGCCAAAATACCTTATTACTGACTGCAACTTCAATAAATTTTATGTTTTATATATATATATATATATATATATATATATATAATATATTTAATAAACTATTAATTGAATTTTCTAAAACAGGTATTAAAATAAGATATCGATCTGTTTTTATATTAAATTATTTTTTTACTTTCAAAATATAACAATATATCTAAATTCTTCCTCGTTTGCTGTAACATTACGTCGTTTTCTTGAAAACCTGTGGGTCCTATTTACATGACACATGACGATAAATATTCAAAAACGTATACAAACGTTATTGCCTTATACCTCAAGAGAAACAACAATGCAGCTACGGACACGTGTTTCGGTGTTATTGCTTCTCATCAGCGTAGCGTTTAATCGAGCAAAACCAACAACCAACAGTACTCGATTTGTACTTTCATACTTCATGTGCCACATTTATGGCCTCAAATGAGAGCAACCAGTACGACGAGCTCTATGTGTGCTGCTCTATTTCCACCTGGCAAACACTAAGTAAAATATGATGGGGGTTTATGAGGCTAAATAATTAAATAAAGAAACAAGTTATTGCCTTATACCTCAAGAGAAGTAACTTGTTTCTTTATTTAATTATTTACCCTCATAAACCCCATCATATTCAAGAACGTGTTTACACTAGGGCTCGCTCGATTCGGATACAACGTCATGTATTCTCTTCTTGCGGCACATTTATGTTTTATTATTTTTCACGTAAAGGAAAAATATTTCGACCTTTTCAGCCTCACTATAACCCATTTTGATTAAATAAGTGTTGATAATGACGGTTTGAAATGTTAAAATTGAATAAACAATAAAATAGTTAATTTCGTGGCTTACCTTGTTATTTATTTTTGTTTCACTTGTATTTTGACACGCATGACTCACTCTTCTTGCAATAAAGCAGCTCATTTGCATTTTGAATGTCAAATATGTCAAGAAGTATTTAAGATAGACCTATATAATATTTTATATTTGAGATTAGGGGAAAAAGGGCTTCTCGAAAATGCAATAATATATAGGATGTTTCATTTAAAAAAATATATTTATTTCGTATCACGGTACATGATATTGTTTTTTTCATCACATTTCAATAAAATATAGGTAAGATCCTCCACCTTTTATACGATTTTTTTTCTATTTTCAATAATAACAGAAATGAAGGGGGGTCAATATATAGTGAATAACCATCCTGTACATAGTAAAGACACGCCTACGTTCTCCACTTATGGAAGAGTTAAGTACTGCATACTGATATAAACAAGAATGAGCCGGAATCTCTACTTAAAGTATGTTATCGCTTATCAGATATCGAACCCAGTTAAATATGTTTCTTATTTTTAAAATGTCGCAATTTTTCGATGAATGTTTTTTATGGAAAAATTACTGCTTCTGATATAAACAAGAATAAATTCTTATTTAAAGGATCATATCAGTTAGTTAATGCTATCTCTGGATTTTATTCTTTATTAAAAACCAATATTGCATTTATGATGATACTTGATAAGAAAAAATGTTTTTTATTGCAGACAATAACAATACATATATTTCTCTTATATAATAATATTTTATAAATTTATAGACTCCTTGTCGTTCGAAACTCTTCTTTACCCTATAAATTCTTGATCGAGGTATTCATTTATACTGTAATACCTTTTTTCCAAGAGTATATTTTTTATAGCATTTTTGAATCTCAGTATCGTCATATTCTGTATATTACTTGGTAACTTATTATAAAATAATATGCAATTATAGTAAAGTGACTCTTTATATGTTAAGGTATAAAATGGCATAAAATGTTCATAAAACCGTTTTAGAAAACCGCATATACCAGCAAATAAAAAAAATCTACTAATAATTACAAAACAGTTTACGTTGGCCAAATTAAGATATCAATTAATACTCAGTTCAACGAACACATCGCTTCTATCTAGGTTTAACAGATCGGAAAAATCGCGAGTGGAGGATCATGTGCTCGAAACAGATTATCACGTCTCAGTTAATAATTTTGAAGTAAATAAAATAATCAGTTATGACTGGCGCGAAACTAGATAACAGGAAATGTTTGAACAAGAAATTGGGCAAACTTTCATCCTTATTTAGTCAAAATCTGCAGTACATGCCGATTCTAAATTACAGGTTTAAAACGTGTTGAAATGCCATTTGGGCGTAGCCGACTGTCATACTTATTATAGATAGATAGATAGATAGTCTTTATTTTACCACTATATGTTACATCATTAAACATTTGCAGCAAGTCAGAAAATCAGCAGGCAAGCAGCTGCATTACAAAAAAATAATAATATTTTTTTGAGAAATACAATATATATAAAAAATAAGGACAATAACAAGAACATAATACTGTATATAACGTTTACACATTGTTAGACAAGAAAATATATATAAGTACATATAAATACTGTATATAACGATTACATATTGTCAAACACGAAAATATAAAAGTTTAATTTATAAAAATAGGTACCTACAAAAAGTACAAGCATTCTGCAAGTATGAGCATTAGACAGCCGAAAGTGGAGTGACCGAATATAGCGTCCTCAGAAAATCTTCAATCGAGTAAAAACAAAACTGATGAATGAATCGTTTTACATTATTTTTGAAGGACCTAAAGTTTAACTGTCTAATATGATGTGGTAAATGGTTATATAGGTTTAAGTTGGGTGAATTTTTTGCACTTAGAGTTAACCTACAGCATGGTACTCTAAGAAGTCCAGCAGCACGTGTGTTGTGCTCATGATAGTCCGACTGAATAGAGAGACTGGATGCGTTTCTGTGAATCTCGATAAGAGTGTTGTAGATAAAAAGTGAAGGTAGTGGCATAATTCCCAGTTTAATGAAGATGGGTTGACAATGTTCCCTAAATTTAGCGTTGACAATAACTCTTATAATTTTCTTTTGTTTTCGAAAAACTGTAGATGCGTGGTGGGAGTTACCCCATAGAACCACTGCGTAGGAAAGTCTAGAATGAAAAAGAGAGAAGTAAGTATTTTTTAATAGGTCGAATTTAAGAACGCTTTTTAATTTCCTATAAAGGAAGATTACGCTGGAAAGCCTTTTGTCCAGATGATCAGTATGGGTTACCCAACTAAGGTTATGATCTAGATAGATACCTAGGAGTTTAACGTGCTCGCCTTTGGATATATTTTTGTTTGGGGGATATTATCAGTCTCTGATTTTCTCCTGATTAAGTGTTAATTCGTTAGAGGTGAACCAATTTTTTGCTTGTAGTTCATTGAGAGAAGATAGTTCCAGTAGATTGTCAATGTTATGATGGGAACACGAGAGAGTGGTGTCATCGGCGAACAGAGTGGATTTGCTGGGCAACATAAATTGAGGAAAGTCGTTCATATAAACTAAAAATAACAGTGGCCCCAAGACAGAGCTCTGGGGTACACCATAATTATTGTTTAGAAATCCTGACGTTTCATTGGCTATGACAACACACTGCTGACGGTTAAGCAGGTATGATTTAAAAAGTGAGAGGGGTAACCCTCTAATTCCGTACCATTGCAATTTTTCTATTAACTTATTGTGGGAGACACATTCGAAGGCCTTGGAGAGATCACACAGAGTAATCGCAGTGTGTTGACCCCCCTCAAGACCACCGACTATATCTCTCACAACCTGTACAGCCGCATGCGTGGTCGAACGTCCAGAATGGAAACCATATTGGTGAGGACTAAGCAGCGACTTGTGTTCCAAATAACTTGACAATCTTTCTGTCAAAATAATCTCAAATATCTTTCCAAAAATGGGGAGGATAGATATGGGGCGATAGTTGTCTAACAATGAGTCATCTCCCTTTTTAAAGACTGGTATAACTCGAGCAATTTTAAATATATCTGGGTAAGCACCATCAGCGATATATCTATTAAATAAAGCAGCTAGCGGAGCGGCGATAATATCTTCCGTATATTTAATTATTTTCGCATTTAGGTCATGTATATCGAGCGAGTTCGAATTTTTTAGAGACTTAATAGCTGATTTTACTTCTTGTACAGTTATTGGATGCAAGAAAAAGGATAAGTTAGATGGTTGGTTAGGAGTAAAGTTGGTTCGAAAATTATGGTTAATGTTAGGTAGTGAATTTATTAGGTTCCCTGCAACAGATACAAAGTAGTTATTAAATGTATCTGGTGGAATACTAGGATTAACGACGTTGTCCCGACAGTTATTTATTTCAGAGTTAATAATTCTCCAACAGTTTCTACCTTTATTGGCGGAGTTTTTGATAAATTGATTGCAAGCCATTTTCTTTGCATTCTTAATATCGTTATTGTAGTCCTTGCGCAGAGCTCTGTAAATAGAGTAATCAGCAGGATTTCTTGTCACGTTACAAATTAGTTTAACAGAGGATAGGTTATCCCTTTTATTGCGTAATGAATCAGAAAACCAATTGATTGGCATCTTTTTATTTAAAATTTTTTTTAACGGAAATATTTTGTTTACCAGAACACTAAATCTGTTTACCAGAAGTTTGGATAAGTGGTTACTATCATAGTTTGTATTATAAAATACATTCCAGTCAGTGTCAAGCAAATAGTTTCTAAGCTTTTCCAAACCATTATTTGTAAATCTCCTGCGAAGGACGATAGACGGCGCGTCCTTATTATTATATATTTTAATAAATTGACCGAAATGGTCAGAAAGACAAGGATCTATGATACCCACCTCATAGGTATCATCTGCCAAACTAGTAACAATATTATCAATACAGCTGGCGGAATGGGCTGTCACCCTAGTAAACTCTGAAATAGTTGCTGTGAGTCCGAAGGAATTTAAGAGACATATCAGGTCATTAAGATTACCTGAAGCAGATCTAAAATTTATATTGAAATCTCCTGCAAGCACTATTTTATAATATTTATCAGAGAGAAATTCCAGAAGACCATCCAGTCTCTCTAAAAAGCTAGAGAAATCCCCAACACATGATCTATAAATGGTAATAACCGCCGTCTTTGTACTTAAAATCTCAATGCCACAAAGTTCTGCATCGATTTCGCGGCAGAACTCTGATAACGATAAAGGTTTAAATATGATATATTTTTTTAGAAAGATGCAGACACCACCGTGTGTTCTTGTAGATCTGCAAAATGAACTCGCCAGTGCGTAACCTGGTATATTTATGGTATTAAGAGCAGACTCATTAAGCCAGTGCTCGGACAGACAGATCATGTCGTATACATATTTATCGAGATAAAGAGATAAGTCATCCACTTTATTTGAAAGACATTGAATATTTACGTGCATCATACTTACATAATCACTCTGACTTTTTATACAGAAGGAGTTGTTTTTGTTAGTGTCAACTAGGTCAATTGAATCGTCTTCTTCCTTGGATGAAAAAAACGATTTACATTGGCACCCTCAGGCCAGGCGTTGGGAGTCATAGCTTGACCGAGATTCTTTTCATAAATCGTCACTTTGAAAGACGAGTAGTATTGTGGGTACATGGACTTCATTTCGTCTACCAACACTTCGGGAAAATTAGGTTTTAGGAACTTTGTTAGATCAGTAACTTTCATATCACGATGAACTTTGTAAACATGTAGAAAAGCAAGTAGGAACAGTTTTAAAAGTACCATTTGATACCATTTGGCCAATTATTGGTTGGTTCCTTTTCCGTTTATTTCTTCGAGCTATCTGAGTAAAGGGCTCACTATCATCATTCAGTTTTATAATTTCATCACACTTTTGTTGAGTTTTAACTTGAGAAATGGCAACCTCAACATCTTGTTTTGTAATTTTATTTATTGTGGCTTTGGGAATCTGTCGAGGGTTTAGTTTATTTCCATTTGTACCAGAACCACTGGTGGATACGTTAATTTCCTTTCTGAGGACGTCGTCAGATTGTGATAATTGAGATGGCGGAATAGGTTTACTGTATTTTGTGTGTTCCTGTAGAGAACGCTTCAGCGCTGGTTTGACAGGTGGCGCAGAAGGTGCATTGTTTACATGTTCACGGTTTGGTTTTCTAATGTCGATTAATATATTTAATAAGGAAACTTGGTCTTTGAGAGAGGTAATAGTCACTTGTTGGTTAGAGATCACTAGGTCTTTTTGCTTTAAAAGTTCATTTAGGTATAAAATTTCGATTTTATACCTAGAGTCGTTTAAAACTTCATCTTTCGAGCTATTGAAAGATACGTCCTTGTCCTCTTCGATATCTGTGTTTACCAAGGTATCACAGCAGTTTATGGTTGTTTCACTGATAAATTCAACTTTTTTAAGTAGACCAGCACAACTAGTGTGCGAGACAGTTCCACATGTAACACATTTCACACCACTTTGTGCAATTTTTTTACACTTTTTGCACGGGTTTACTGAAACCGAGTTATTTATGTCCGTCACAGTAGGCGCCATATTGACCCTTTGTAGAAGCCGAAACCTTATAGACACTTTTCTAAAATCGTAATTATTGCTTCTGTGTAAAAATTTACATACGATTATGTTATGTGTGGAATTTTCAATAAGTCTATCTGTCTGCCTGTTCGATACGTTTTTTGTAAGCATGATAACTGGCGAACCAGAAGTCCGGTTGCATTCAAATTTGAACAATAAGTTAGCGTTAATAGAGGAATAACCTTATTGGTTTAGAAACAAATCGGCCATTGAATATGAAAATTATGAGAAATTTTAATAAGAAAATGTAGATGAAAAGTATTGTTACTTTTGATAGGAGTCTACGAAAACAAAATAAGCACTGTATATTGTAGTGACGGATGTTTTCCTAACTAATCTGGCATCGTGGGGAGATTTACTTTTATAAAATTAATCATTTTGTTTTCAAAAACTGGGAAGTGTAACTTATCAAATGCCTTACAATTTAATTATTTAAAATTACTTTTTATTTATATTTTCGAGTAAATGAGGCGGTCACGACAACCAAATTGGGGTGACTTAAATCGGCATATGTAAAATTTTTATGATAATCAAGTGTTATTCACTTATTCAGTTTTCCTATTTATCAAATGATTTTTACTATACCCTACTTGACATTAATATAAGAGATATTATGTATGCTTGATGATATAAATCGTTTTATACCTTTTTCGTAAGAGCAAAAATGCGAACGCAAACAAAAGCACAAATACAATGCTTAAACTTTATTTTAAGAACTTAATATATAAATTTTGGATTAGGGAGTATTTGAAAACTGTTTTTTTTTCTTGAAATCTGTTATCTTAGGTTCATTTGCATTTTATAAAATACCTAGTGAGTACTACTAAGATATAGTCGAGGCAAGAATTCAAGCGATGCACGTCACAGATCCATTCTATAAATAATACAATACTGGTAAGAATCATGAAGCCCCATTAAACTGTACCTATTTCTGAAAAAAGCTTAATAACCGAGTGTCAAGAATTACTCTTTTTACCGTAATTAATGATTAAAAATTATGTTGGTATTAAAATTTCTTTAATGAGATCACTCGTGACGTGCATCGCTTGAATTCTTGCCTCGACTTTATTTTCTTTTTAATAGGTTATTTTCAAATACGGCGTTCATTTAATTTGTCAGTATACAAATTCAATTACATGATTGATATCGTTCCGAACTAACATTGACATTTAAAAACGTAGACATTATTTTTATCTCCTCTTTAGCGAATGTACGAATGATGGAAAAATCAATAAAAGAAACATGGATTTACAATTTATGCCACGAGGCTTCCTTTAAATTGCCGTTTTGAGAAAACAACGCTGGGTTACTTTATGAAAGGAAGTGTTAGAGGTTATGAATGATGACATTTTTAGTGTTATATCAGCGCAGCCTATAACCCTTTAGAAATTATACAATGGAGTCCATTAACGAAATCCGTCCCTTCGTTCTATAATACCCTGAAAACAACAAAAACTTTCTGAATCCTCTATATCAAATGGCAAGAGATGTACCTACACATTTCTTTTGTATCATGGCAAAGAAAATATCTCAAAAGTATTTCTCAAGTCTTTCAGTATCAACTTTTTGAACTTAAAATACGTATGGCATAATTTCCTTGATAACGAAAAAAAAGTCTGTAAAAGTTAGATGTGTTCTTGGTGACCTTAATATGTCGTTCAAATGTTGCGAATGGCAGTGGCGTCAACGGCGTCGCCACGCCGGAAAGAAATTTTTCGATGATAGGAACTTTGGAAGCATATTATTAAAGCACATTTAATTCTAACTTTTTTAGTCAAGATTTTCCATTAAAACCAATAGTTTAAAATATATATATATACATTTTTATAAAATTATATACCATTTAGTGCCCTGTCGCTTATGCTGTTTTAATGTTCCAGCTATCGAAAAATATATTTGCACTTCAGCGCCATCTTGCCATTCGAAAAATGCAAATCACTTAAAAGTTAAAGCTACCTATTGTATCTAGTGATCATCTTTTAGCAAATTTTAATTTCCTTGTTAAGTAGCCAAATATTCAACTGGGGAATTTTTATACATTTTTTGCTTTATTTCGAAAACCACTTGTCTTAATGGAAAAATGTCTTTCCGGCGTGGCGACGCCGCATACGTCGGTGTCATTGACAACATTTGAAAGACAAATTAAAGTCATCGAGAACATCTAAATATTGGCTTTTACAGATTTGAATATCTCTTTTCGTTATCACGGAAACTGCCTGGCCTGGAGAGTCTTATGTGAATCACCCTGTATATATTTGATATATTTATTAGAATTTTTTTTTTTTATACATTTATTTAACGTCGGCCTATTTCCGCTACTGAGGCCTAAACACCGACGCCTGTAGACGAGCTACCCCCAACCAGGAATTTTGCCGAACCTCCTCCCTCAAGAAGAGTAGGGATCTTTTACTTGCCTAACATTTAATAGACAAGGGACCGACGGCTTTACATCCCCTCCGAAGGATGGTATATCTCCTATAAAACCCTCGCCTAAGTTTGTATAGCTTCCGCGCATACACTGATATACAAGCCGCTGGAAGATGTGTGAGGCGAGAACGCAGTTTCCGTTGGAATGGTCACCAATCCAAGTACTAACTGCGCCTGTCGTTGCTTTACATCGCATACCGAAGTATGTACATAGTAAAGACGCACCTACGCTCGCCCCCCTTTATTAGAATTACATATGCGAATTGTATGAATACAACACCTGAGGAGCCCTCGCGTTGTACCTAGCAGTACTAATATAATTTTTCTTCTTATATATCTTATATTTAGCTATAGGTATCTATTCTACTACATTTTACAGGAACTTTTCATGTTTCACTAAGAGAGTTTTCCTGTTTAGAATAGTTTTCAGGTTGGAAAATTTGTAGATTAGTTTCCTTAATTTCCCATTTAAATATTTAATATGACTTTCCCATGTACGATATTAATTTGCATCTAAAGTTATCATCATGGAAATCATTTATAGATAACAGAAATAGAATATGTCCTAAGACTTTATCTTGGGGTACTCCGATTTTTATTATTTTATTTGTTATCTATTGTTACTTGCTGGGGTCTATTTCACAGGTCACTTTGTTTGGTTTGTCTAATAGGTGGCTATGAGACACAGTGTTAAAGGCTTTTTGTAAGTAAAAAAAGTAGCTAAAACATTTTGGCTCTTTTCAAAATTTGTAATGCCGTCTGTCAGTAATTGTAGATGATATGTGCTTAAATTTTCTCATACTAATTTTTGATATCATTTTATTTTTCTCTAAAAATAAACGTATTCTATGATTTACATACTTTTCGAAACCAATACAACATTTTTTATCAACGATATTGAAGGACAATTGGTCACGTCGTAACTATGATTATTAATTCCCAATTGCACCTACGTATCGGAACAAATATTCTTTATCTTTCGATTAGGGATGAAAACTATCACGGTGAACATTGTTGAAGTAATTTAAATTTAGCGATAGGCAAACAATATCAAACTAAGTGTCACAAGAGAAATATTATCAAGCCTAATTCTTTGCGCACAAATAATCACAGTCAATATCGGCTTTACAATGATGGAAAATATAAAATCGAAAATTGAAAGAGGCGGCGGATCAAAGCGAGCCCACGATAAAATTTTAATATTAATGTTCAAAAACGTTTACCGTAGAATCTCCACTAAATTCAACCAGATTCACAAATCGGAATTCCCCTTTAACTGTTCATTTTCTAAGAAGTTTACCAACCGGGCCAAGTATAAAAATGTAAAATAAATAACTCACACAGCTGGAATATATTTTCAACAAATGCATGTACAGAACAGGTATTCAAAATTGTATATTTTTTATATAACATCTCATTTCTTGTGATTATCTGTTTTCTGTGGTAGCAATCGAAATGGAATCGGTGGCTGTTATTTTTTATTTTATTCACTAGAGACTTTTATAAAATAAAATGAATCTAGCTTTTACGATTTGCCTTGTCCTTTATCCATTATTCTCGTTGCCAAGGAGGAGGACGTATCACGTATATTATCTTATCAGCTGGAGCAGCTAATTATCATTTCATTAATCGATAAGTAATTTCAGCTGTTTCCTGAACTTAATATAGCCGTCTGGCTGCCGTCTGCGGGATTAAAAGTAATTTTAGTCGGCGATTGTTTCAAGTTTCTGCTACATAATTTTGTAAGAGACAAATTACATACGTCGATGTACGAATAGTAATGAGTACATGCAATACCACGATAAAAGTCAAAATATTTTCCGATTTATCAATGCGTCATAAATTACTATTGCTCAATTTATTTTCAAGTCTAATTTGGTGATTTAATGATATTCGAGTTAAATACTGTGTGCTACGAAATTAATTAAATCCATTAGAACTGCTTGCATTAGGAAGGTAAAAACATTAAAACGATCGATTATAAATAGGAACTTCGGTAATAAAATATGACTGAAATGCCACTTAAAATCACCTCATATTTAACTACGGTATATTAAAATTTGATAATCATCACTGAATAAGCAATTTTATAGCAGAAGGAAATTTTATAAAAATATAAAATATAGGAATTATAATATTCCAACCTATCTGCAAGTGCCTTATATAAATAAGGGCTCAACAAATTAAACCAAAACAGCTATTCCCCCTTACGAGCTCCGAATTATATGGTAAAATTTTGCCGTATTTTGTCTAAACATAGTTAGTACTAAAATACAATGACTTGGAATACTCGAATGCTACGAGGAAGATGCGAGACCTCCTTCGGCTCAAGATGTCACTAACTGCAGACCGGTTTCGACCTAGTTTTGGGGGTTTCGTCAGTGCAGTGCAAGTGATACCTTCAATACCTGGAATTCGCATCTCATAGACACTGTTGAGTTTCACCGCAGTAGAGCGTAACTAGCGCCATATCTCAGTAGTCTCGAAACAATCCAAATCGAAAATAAAATTGATAATCATCACTGAATAAGTAATTTTACAGCAGAAGGAAATTTTATAAAAATATAAAATATAGGAATTATAATATTGACATTATGCTCTTATGTTTCGTTAATAAATTAAGGTTATGAAAAATTTTATGAGAATTCTAGTTGTTTGATTTTAACACTAAAACTATTGCTGTGTTGATTTTTACACAATTCTATCTGCATTAGCAGTTAAAGTCAGTGAGTAAAGTTAGAATCTTATGAGATATCGCTATGGAAGCAAAAATGGATTAAAAATTGTTTTATTCGATATTTTTAAGCCGTCCTATACTCCCGCAGTGACATTAAAATTATATTTTATTAATGAATTCATCAATATCTTGTCATAGTATTATTAATAATCTTTATTTCATAAGATAAGATTTGTTACATAATTTTAATGTTCAATAGTATAATCTTACTTGCATTGAATTATTTTAAAGTTACAAATTCACAGATCTGCTTGGAAATGTTCTGGAAACTGTTATTAATATACTTGTTTATTAAAGGCAAATTGATGCATTTATATTTAATTCATTGACGTCGAATACACTTTTAATCTTGAAATTATTTAAAGATTTTTGAGTCAGCGTCAAGAGTTTTAAATTTCTATGATATTTTATTTTATAAATATCTTCTAGGATATTAGGATATTATAACATTAAATCACATTTTTGAACATGACTGTCAGAGTGGTAACGAATACAATTGCTGGTTTCAAATAAAATATGAACACCTCAAGTGAAAATCTAGATTTAAGCAATCCTTAAGCTACCTAATACCACTGATACAAAAAAAAAGTTTAGATCGCTCCACAAATATATTCTGAATGTGAAACTGTTTGTATTCAAAACGGTAAAGGATTTTATTTACAACTTATTACAGAGTATTAAATGTTGTATCAAAAATATATTTCTTATAAAACATGACGGATACTGTGTGCCAAATGTAATCAGAGCCGTTTCAGAAGAAAATATTTCATTCTATTAAACTTATCCTCCACAGCTTCCATCCCTGCATTTTT
Source organism: Leptura quadrifasciata (assembly GCA_963675555.1). NCBI lineage: Eukaryota > Metazoa > Arthropoda > Insecta > Coleoptera > Cerambycidae > Leptura > Leptura quadrifasciata. The sequence goes on from OY776682.1 coordinate 34,182,691, forward strand.
AAGGATAACAAATCGTGCCATCTCATACTAGCACGAAAGGAGACCTATTTTTGAGCAGAGATTTCGTTAATTATTTCCCAAATACAATTTTTCCGTGTTACGGCCTTTGTAGTCATTGCGACGTCGGATAAGTTCAAACCAAGGTCGGCCACTAACTTTTAGTTGTAACACGACGTCTAAGCTATGGTAACCTGACGTAAGAAATTTTCCATTTGTCATAGTTTGAATATCACACCACAACCGACGCTTGTAGTACGATATAATATGTGTAGTTGTTGTAATGCAACGTTGGTTTGACGTCGGTAACTTTCCAGTAATCATAGTTAGGCTACCCGACCACAACAAACGTTGTACGAGGTAGCCGTCTCTCCTTAACTACGAGCGTGTATTTTTGTGGTGGTCACAAGGTCAGCTGGACGCTGCCAATACTGACCACAGATTAGCTACAAGAAATTCTACTACCTATACGTCAAATAAATTGAGGTTGTAGTTTGTTAATTGTTTACTTTTTGTCTCGTTAATTTTCTTATTCGTTTCAAATATAATAATACGTAATTTAATTCTATTAAAAGTGTATTATACTGTTAATACACAGCATTTCTAATATCCAAGCTTATTACACACATTAAAACTCAACGAAGGCAATATAAAACCTCTGTTATTTATATAGAATAGAATGGAATAAAATGGAATAGTATAGAATAGGATTGAGTAGAGTAGAGTAGAGTAGAATAGAATAGGAGTTTATTGATGTCAAATACAGTGTTCACATATGTAAAAAATGAGTTTTAAAAAACAATTTAAAATATTATGCTTAAAAAACACATATAGGTCACATACCATTTTATCGTAACAATATTTTTATCATTATATAATACCATAAGTATATCATTTCGACCTTAAGCTTGTAATTCAAAGCCAACGTTCCACATTGTCTAAAGTGCTAAAATTGCAAATACCTTACATTCGTATATAGAACGTTCAGTGACATTATTTCTAACTCAAAACACTTTTTAAGCCAAACGCATTTTTTATTGATCCAATTAATTTTATAATACAAATTTTGAAATATTACAAAACAAACAGCACATTCTTCTACATTTCATATAAAATTACCAATTATCAGTAACGTATTAGCTCAAATTGAAAAAAGCGTTTTAAGTTAATCCAGTCATTTTTTGTAGTATAAATTTTTAATATATATATATATATATATATATAGAGGATTCACTTACCTCTCACCACTACACCATTTACATTAGTCTGTATAAGACTAGCAGGTTGGCCACTGTCATTTGTCTATTCCATGACCTATGGCATACTGATGAGAACTAATAAGTTCGAAACCGGTCTATGTCTGGTCAGGGAATTGACAAATGACATTGGCTACCAAATGATTTGTAAGGTATAATTCAATGCAGGTCGGGGTAGTTGCCCGCTGAGTAGTTGTTTCCTGCAAATCATTTATAATAATATATATATATATATATATATATCAAAATGGCTACCACAAGCAATACCGACAATTCAGTTAACGAAAATGAAACTATAAACATTGAACCTTATAGGTTGAGTGAAATTTCCTCCATCGTGCCAGATTTTGATGGCAACCCAATATTCTTGCAAACGTTGATTTCTGCTTGTATCCATGCCCAAGGTATGGCCGTGGACGATCAACGCATTTTTGAACGTTACACGCCTAGATCACTTGAACGACGAGGAAAGTGAATTAATCACTTTTCGGACATATTTTATTTAGAAGGTGACAACTTAACATTTACCAACGAAATCAAGCATTCGATTGATACCAACGATTCCAAACCAATTTTACACTAAATCTTATCATTACCCCTAAATTCACATACAAGAAGTAAAATCACAGATTTCAAAAATGTTAGACCAAGGCATACTCCAGCCTTCAAGTTCTCCCTGGTACTCCCCAGTTTGGGTAGTCCCCAAGAAACTAAACGCTTCTGGTAAACAGAAATGGCGCGTCGTAGTCGATTACCGAGAATCAAACGAAGTAAAGATAGGTGATAAATATCCTCTACCCAACATTTCTGATCTTCTAGACTAATTAGGCAAATGCCAATATTTCACAACTTTAGACTTGGCCTTTGGCTTCCACCAAATTGAAATCGATCCCAAAAATGTTAAAAAAACCGCTTTCACAGTTTGAATTGGTACGAATGCCTTTTGGACTAAAAAATTCTCCATCAACATTTCAAAGGGTGATGGACAACATTTTACTAGGAATCCAAAACGAAAGGTGTCTCGTCTATATGGACGATATCATTATCTACTTCCCTACCATCCATGAATACAGTTTTTGGTTAACAGAAGTTTTCAGACGTTCACAAAAAGCCAACCTCAAAATTCAGCCAAACAAATGCTATTTCCTTGGCAAGGAAGTCGGGCTATTTAAGGCATCTTATTACGAAAGATGTTGTAAAACCAAACTCTGCCAAAGTTGAAGCAATTCTAAATTTTCGTCAACCCAAAAATCAGAAAGAAATTAAATCTTTTCTAGGTCTAGCAGGCTATTATAGACGCTTCATTCCCAATTTTTCCAAAATTTCAAAACCCTTGACTAAATTATTACAAGGAGACTATATACAATTTCGACAATGACTACAATTTCATTCGAAAACCTAAAACAAACTTTGACTACTACCCCGATATTGAATTACCCCAACTTCGATGAACCTATTGTCCTAACTACAAAAGTGAATTTGCAATAGGCTCTGTACTCTCACAAAAAAGTATAGGTAAAGATTTGCCAATCGCATACGCATCTCGAACTTTATGCGGCGCCGAAACTAACTACTCTACGATTTAGCGTGAGCTCCTAGCTTTGGTCTGGTCCGTAGAGCATTTTAGGCCATACCTATTTGGAAGGAAGTTCACGCTTGTCACCGATCACCGACCACTCACTTGGCTATTTTCCATAAAAGACCCAGGTAGCAGATTAGCCCGTTGGCGTTTAAAACTTGAAGAATACGATTACGAAATAATATACAAACCCGGAAAAATCAATAAAAACGCGGCGGACGCATTGTCCAGAATAAAAATCAATCACTTTTCAGAATGTTTCAAATTTTATTCAAAAATTCTAGCCGCAAGCAAGACTCAGACGAAGATGAAACTTCAGACAATGACGACGAGATCACTGATGAACAAATTGCCCAAGAATTCGACACGTTTTCCCTTCCTTCCAAACAAAATCTCTAATAGATTATTCCAAAATTCAAATCACAAAAATGAACAGTTATTAGACCGAGAAAATAAAAACATAGTGGGGACTAATGTCTTCCACTACTCTTATGTTAGACATATTATTTGGTTTACGTTGACTCATACATTCGTATATTTTTATTTCATGATTTAAATTATTTATTACTATGTAAATATCTGTAATTTGTATATAATCTTCTCGGTATTTAAGTACCTTCCTTACCTGTCTTAAATCCCCATAACAATTTCTATTCTTTATTGCATTACCTACCATAAAACCTTATTTCTTAGTCGGAACTTTCCCCTGTCCTTTCTAATTATGCATCCAGACTAATACCTACTTAACAATCATCCTTTTGGGATTATCTCTAATTATGTAGTATACCTGACCCGGTTTTTCCAATTTATTGTACTAGGCACCTATTTGCCAAAACATTAGTCAGTATACATTTTACCAAGATAAAGTACAGTTCAACTCCAAAACTCACTGTGTTAACATCGAGCTGACGCTCTATCAATAAAGAAGTAAAAACACAAATAGTTGTTAGTCTTTCAACATCACCGCAACTCACCCACAAATTGGTGACCTCGACGTGATCAACGTAATACCCTGTGAATCGTGAGTGTTTTGGGCAGTATTAGTAGACACTTCAGCAACAACGTTTTACAAAGAAAAACTTTAATAACACAGTGATAGCGACATTCAAGTGACTGCAGTATTGTGTGTGACATTAACCTTTTAAGCCAAAACTCAGTGCCATCAGTTCGCGAATCGCAAAGATGATGGGAGAAAGCAGTACCAATAGTGATTCTCACTCGGTAGACCGAGTCTCCGTCAAAGTGCCGCCGTTCATGCCCCAGGATCCGGAGCTATGGTTCTTACTGCTGGAGAGTAGCTTTGAGGCAGCAGGGATAACCCAGGACAGCACAAAGTTTCACCATGCCCTGAGTGCGTTGGATGCGAAATATGCTTTGGAAATTCGTGATGTGCTTGTCAAACCTAAAGGTGAGAAAACTTACAAACTTTTAAAAGAAGTGTTAATTAAGCGTATGGGCACGTCGAGGGAAGAGAACACACGCCGACTCCTCGAGAATGAACCTTTAGGAGACAGAAAACCTAGCCAGTTCCTCCGCCACCTCCGTGTGCTAGCCGGGAGCGGTTTTCCGGAGGAAGTTTTACAAACTCTTTGGTTAAGACGCTTGCCGACGTACATTCAAGCATTATTAGCAGCACACAAGGACCTAACCCTTGACAAGACATCAGAGATCGCTGATTCGGTGATCGAAGCCTATGGCCCAGTTGGCAGGATCTCTGAAACAACAGTAGCGAACCTTACACCGGGGGCGGCGTGCGAAGCTAGGATTAACGCCCTGGAGCGCACCGTAGCAGAGTTAGTACAAAAATTCGCATCAATGGAAATCAACCAAGTTTCACAGCCGTATAATCGATCGAGGTCAAACTCACGCCACCAATCTCGCGCACGTTCCCAATCCCGAAACCGCAAGAGAGGAGACAGTGGAATTTGCTGGTATCATTGGCGATATGGCAGCAGTGCTAATAAGTGTGATAAGCCCTGCAAATACGTCGCTGAAGCTCCGGGAAACGCAGCGGGCAGTCGCTAATGTCGGCCAACGACATCTGCCCAACAACATCGTGCCGATTATTTGTCACCGACAGATCAACAAATATCAAGTTCCTAATTGACACTGGAGCCGATTTGTGTGTCTTTCCACGTTCGAATTTACCAGGACCGCGTGCTAAGTCCGCCTATGAACTTTCAGCGGCGAATGGTACCACCATCTCAACATACGGAACACTCGCAATGACCCTCAACCTCGGTTTAAGGCGTCACTTTGCCTGGAGGTTCGTCGTTGCCGACGTTGGCAAACCTATAATTGGCGCGGATTTCCTGGCACATTATGAACTACTAGTGGACATTAAAAATCAGCGTCTTCTGGATTTGCGTACTCACCTTACCTCCAATGGAGAGGTAACTGAGTGTGAATTTCTCGGCATCAAGACAATCTCTGGTTCGTCGTTGTTTCACGAACTACTTCAGAAATATCCAGAAGTTACAAGGCCAAATGGTGCACCAACAACCGTCTGCCATTCCACAAAACACCACATCGTCACAACGCCAGGACCTCCCGTCGCGCAACGCCCGCGAAGACTTGCGCCGGATAAATTTAAAGCTGCCAAGAAGGAATTCGATGCCATGGTGCAGCTTGGTATTGCCCGTCCTTCACAGAGTCCCTGGTCATCACCTCTGCATATGGTGCCAAAGAAAGGCGACGAGTGGAGACCTTGTGGGGATTATCGTGCCCTCAATGCGAGAACCTGCCCTGACAGATATCCGGTGAGACATATTCAAGACTTTGCTCAAACATTACATGGAAAAACTGTTTTCTCAACAATCGACCTCGTCCGTGCCTTTAATCAAATCCCAGTCGCTGAAGAAGACGTTCCAAAGACTTCCATCACAACACCGTTCGGCCTTTTCGAATTTACGTATATGACTTTCGGTCTTCGAAATGCAGCCCAAACGTTTCAACGCTTTATCGATGAAGTTCTCCACGGCCTCGATTTTTGTTACGCCTACATCGACGACATTCTCATTGCATCAACGTCAATCGAAGAACACCTTCAACACCTCGAGACAATATTTCAGTGCCTTCAGAAGTATGGAGTGGTCATTAGTCTAGCAAAGTGTATTTTCGGCCAGTCTGAGGTGAAATTTCTCGGTTATATGGTTTCAGCCGCAGGTACTCGACCGCTCCCGGAAAAAGTCGACACCATTCGCGCTTTTCCACGACCCGACACCGTCAAGAAACTACGGCAGTTCTTAGGTATGTGTAATTTCTTCAGGAGGTTTCTACCTAAGGCCGCAGAGGTGCAGGCGCCGCTGAATAGTCTCCTCCAAGGCAACGTTAAGGGCAAGACGCCGGTGAATTGGACTACAGAAGCTATCAAGGCTTTCGAAGATACCAAGGAGAGCCTAGCACAAGCAACGCTCTTAGCACACCCACAGATTAATGCACAACTAGCCATTTTCTCTGATGCCTCTGACTTCGCCGCAGGAGCATCACTTCAACAACGGGTAGATAACGGATGGCAACCGCTGGATTTCTTTTCTAAAAAATTGAGTCCCGCGGAAGCCAAGTATGGAGCCTACGACCGCGAACTTCTCGCAATATACCTCGCAGTTAAGCATTTCAGACACATGGTGGAGGGACGGTCCTTTACAATCTACACTGATCATAAGCCCATCACCTTCGCTTTTCACAAAAAAGATCATCAAAGTTCACCACGACAATTCCGTCATTTGGACTTTATAAGCCAGTTTACCACTGATATCCGCCACATCTCCGGAGAGGATAATATCGTTGCCGATGCCCTGTCACGTATTGAGGTGCTCGAAAATACGATTGACTTTGAGGCGCTCGCTGCTGCTCAACAAGATGACAAAGAGCTAGAGGAATATTTAAAAAAGGATTCGTCGCTACAACTTAAACTAGTGCAAATCCCTGGAATTAAAGTGTCGATTTTCTGCGATGTATCCACGAGAACAGCTCGCCCCTTCATTACTAAGGACTTCAGGAAGGCGGCGTTCAACACCATCCACGGTCTCTCACACCCTGGAGTGAAAGCCACGGTCAAGAGCGTAACTCAGCGTTACGTATGGACTTCGGTGAGGAAAGATTGTAGAGATTGGGCCCACAGCTGTATCCAATGCCAACGCTCCAAAATTTCACGACACGTCTCCGCACCTACAGGAAAATTTACATTACCATCCTCACGGTTCGAGCACGTACATGTGGACATCGTCATCATGCCACCATCCGAAGGTTTTAGGTATTGTCTAACCATGGTGGATCGATTTACTCGTTGGCCAGAAGCCGTACCAATGCAAGACCAAGAAGCATCAACAGTAGCACGAGTGTTTTACGACAACTGGGTCTCACGATTTGGCACTCCTCTACGAGTTACTACCGACCAAGGTAGACAGTTTGAGTCACACCTTTTCAAACACCTGAATCGTTTGTTAGGTACGACTCATTTAAGGACAACGGCCTATCACCCCTCAGCCAATGGAATGGTCGAACGACTACACCGTCAATTAAAAGCAGCCATCATGTGCCACCAGAACATCCGGTGGACTGAAGCGCTATCAACTGTACTGCTAGGGATACGAGCAGCCTGGAAAGAAGATCTTCAAGCGACAGCAGCTGATCTGGTATACGGCCAGACTCTTCGTCTTCCTGGAGAATTCCTAGGCATCCTTCACACCAATGACGACCCTGACAACACGGCAGTATTTGTCAAGGAGCTTCGCCAACACCTACGAAGCCTCAGGCCTAGCGATGGCACCCGCCACGGCACGAAGAAAGCCTTCGTTTTTAAAGATCTTGCCACCACGGATCAAGTTTTTGTACGTCGCGACAGTTCCAAGCGGCCTCTACAACAACCTTATGACGGACCCTACACGGTTGTTCGTCGATCAGATAAAACATTCGTCATCAACATCAATGGTCGTGATGTAACAGTTTCGGTTGACAGACTCAAACCAGCTTACGTCATGGCTGATCATGCATCTATCGTACGAGATAACAGCGAAAACAGGAACTCTCTGAGCGACGCAAAGCAACGTTCGACTCCCAACTTGGACTCACCACGCACCGCAGACCCGGATCCAAACTCGACAAGGATAACACGATCCGGCAGACACGTCCATTTTCCTGATCGTCTTCAAGGAGGATGTTAATTACGTAAATCACTAGCAGGGGGGTACTGTGGGGACTAATGTCTTCCACTACTCTTATGTTAGACATATTATTTGGTTTACGTTGACTCATACATTCGTATATTTTTATTTCATGATTTAAATTATTTATTACTATGTAAATATCTGTAATTTGTATATAATCTTCTCGGTATTTAAGTACCTTCCTTACCTGTCTTAAATCCCCATAACAATTTCTATTCTTTATTGCATTACCTACCATAAAACCTTATTTCTTAGTCGGAACTTTCCCCTGTCCTTTGTAATTATGCATCCAGACTAATACCTACTTAACAATCATCCTTTTGGGATTATCTCTAATTATGTAGTATACCTGACCCGGTTTTTCCAATTTATTGTACTAGGCACCTATTTGCCAAAACATTAGTCAGTATACATTTTACCAAGATAAAGTACAGTTCAACTCCAAAACTCACTGTGTTAACATCGAGCTGACGCTCTATCAATAAAGAAGTAAAAACACAAATAGTTGTTAGTCTTTCAACATCACCGCAACTCACCCACAACATCATAACGTTCTTCCAATAAAACAACTTGACAGACCTTCACCATTAAATTTTCGAGGAAACCCCGAATTTTATTTATTTATTTATTTATTTAGAAACACTGTTCCACAGGTAATTAAACCCAACTACAGAACAGGAGGGTAAGCAAAGAAATAGAACTATAAATATAAATATAAGTAGAAATAGAAATAAATAAGTGAATAACAAAGTAAAATGAATAATCATACATAGCAAAAGTAAATTCAAAATTAATACAAGTGAAAGAGAAAAGAATATGTATTATATTCTTGCATGTAAAAACTAGGTACGAAACTATAAATATCTAAACAAAACAAATAGCTATAAAAAAGTGAATGTGCAAAAGAAGAGCAAAAAATAAAATTAAAGAAAAACAAATCATTTACTTAAAATAAAGTGATTTTAGGTCATTAAGACTGCAACTAAAGATATCTAGTTCATTTTCAGAATTATTGCAATTATTACAAGCTGTATATAGGGGCGAATGCATAAGTGTATTCGTACGAGGTGTCGGGAGATGGAAAGTTAAGTTAGTCCTAGAGGTTGCTCTGGGAACAATGAAATTTAATTTAGATGTTAATTCTTGACAATCAGTTTTATTGTGTATCAGTTTAAAGAGGAATGCTAAAGAAAAATATTTACGCCTATTTTCAAGGCTAATCACAAAGTGTTTAGCAAGCAAATCTTCCAGCTCAGATATTTTAGGAATCGACGTTGAACCGATTTTAAATTATTGATATGTGTACTGTAATGAGGTGCCCATACAAGGGAAGCATACTCGAGTTTAGATCGTACGAAGGTAAAGTAGAGTAATTTAATAATATCTGGATTTGTGAAATCACGACAATTTCGCACTATAAATCCGTAAGTCTTATTAGCTTCGAGGACGATGGCATCCAAATGTGCGGCAAAACTAAGTTTTCTATCAAAGATAACGCCAAGATCTCGAAAGGTTGCTGGACGTTTCAAACTGAGATTGTCAAGATTATAATCGAAAATTATCTGTGTGGTTTTCGTCGTGAAAGTCATGACGTTACATTTTTCAGCATTTAAGGGCAACTTATTTTGCGCACACCAGGCATTTACCTTATCTAAGCTATTTTGAAGACGAAGACAGTCATTGAAAGTATCGACAGTAGTAAATATCTTTAGGTCATCGGCATATATAAGGCAGTTTACATCAATGACATCTACAATATCATTGATAAAGATATTAAACAGCAATGGTCCGAGTATTGAAACTTGAGGAACTCCTGATGTCGCCAAGTATTCGACAGACTTAAACCCACCCGATACAACATATTGAGTCCTGTTTTGTAAATATGATTTAAAATGAGTAATTAAAGAATCGGACAAACCAAAAGAACAAAGCTTATGAAGTATCAAGTTATGGTCAAGTCGGTCAAATGCCTTTGAGAAGTCCGTGTAAATTATATCTGTTTGTGATTGCAAATTAATGCTTTCCGCAATAAACTGTGTAACACAAATAAGGTTCGTCGCTGTAGAACGGCCTTTCATGAAACCATGCTGAAAAACCGATAGTTTATTGGAGACATAATGGTATATGAATTCATGCAGTAAAATTTCTAAAGCTTTGCAAAAGTTTCAAATAATTGAGATTTTATAACAGACAAAGAAATTGTTACATTATCGCTCTATCCTTCGACCCAGAGTCTGTGGTAGAACACCTATTTTTAACATTGTATAACCATCAAAACAAATTAGACCTTTCCAAAACCTACCACGTTGAAAATAACTTAGACTTTCCAATTCTCGAAATCCTATCATTTATTTTTGCAGAAAAAGACTTAAAATTAATCATTTGTCAAAACTTAGTACAAACTTTCGACGAGGACTAACGTCCGATCATTCTTGACCAGCATCATACCGGAAAAAATAACCTACATCGCAGAATCAATAAAACGATACGTAGAATCAAAAATAAATATAATTGGCAAGGCTTAACAAAAGATGTCGAAAATTTCATAAAAAAAACTGCGAAACATGTTAAAGGACAAAAGTCTGTCGTAAGAACTTTAATAATCCCTGAGTAAGCACTGACACCCCTAAAAGCCCATTCGAAAGAGTTAATATCGATCTATTCGAAATATGCATTAACTATCCGTGATGAACTGATAAAATTTACGCAAGCCTACGCAATTCCAGACAAAAGCGCAAAATCAGTTATAAATACCCTGTTGCTATATTTTCAGCATTATGGCACCCCATTAAGAATTTATTGCGATTATGGTGGTGAATTCGATAATAGTTTATTAAAAGATCTTTGTACTCTCTACGACATAAAATTAACATACTCGAGCGTAGGACACCCTCAATCCAATGGATCTATCGAACGATTCCATGCCACCCTAGCGGAAATGATAAGAATACACAAAACTGAAAATCCCAACGAACACTTCTTTACTATATTACCCTATGCAGTAATTTGCTACAACAACTCAGTAAAAAAAACTCACGCCATACCAGCTTGTTTTCGGACATACAGCTAACCAACTATCCGAAACTCTGTACAACCAAAAAGACTTCATCACCAAATACGTTAGGGACCTAAATAACCGAATATACCATTATTACAAAATTGCGCGAATTTGAACAGAAGCACAAAAACAAAAAGGCAAAGTTCGATTCGACAAGAACATTCCTGAAAACCGACTGTCGTATAATATTGGGGACAAGATGTACCTCAAAGAATCACAAATAAAAAACAAATTGCAGAACAAATTTAACGGCCCATTCGAAATTTTAGAAACCTCCCAAAATTCTGCAACATTATCAAATCCTGGAATGAACCAAACGACTAAAGTAAACTTTGACCGAATGAATATATATATATATATATATATATTGGCTACCAATCTTTCATGATTTGTAAGGTATAATTCAATGCAGGTCGGGGTATTTGCCCGCTGAGTAGTTGTTTCCTGCAAATCATGTATAATAACAGTATATGGGTTAAGTCCACCAAGGGCTAAAGGTCACCGCTCTCGGTACTTGCAAAATAGCAAGTCGCTATACACCATGGAGACATCTATGATGTCTGGTGTATAGTAGCATTTGACCACATAAGGGTATTCACTTACCTCTCACCGGTACACCATTTACTTAAGTTTGTATAAAACTAACAGGTTGGCCACTGTCATTTGTCTGTTCCATGACCTATGGCATACTGATGAGAACTAATAAGTTCGAAACCGGTCTATGTCTGGTCGGGGAATTGACAAATGACATTGGCTACCAATCTTTCATGATTTGTAAGGTATAATTCAATGCAGATCGGGGTATTTGCCCGCTGAGTAGTTGTTTCCTGCAAATCATGTATAATAACAATATATATATATATATATATATATGAATAACTACCACATGTGAGTATAGAACTCTAGAACTAGTTATTCATGTTCATTTTGTTATATCTATTTTAATCATGGTTTTAATCCTTAATTTTAAATAATCAGTAATTGTTTACCTTAAATTGTGTACCTGTAAAGGAATTTGTGTATGAATTTGTCTACATTAAGTTAAAAAATGCGACTATTTTATAATACATGTGACCTTAACTTTTAACCTCAAGTTAATGTCTTGATAAAGGGAAAAATAATTTCCGAAAGCTTGACAAAGTAACAAAAGAGTTTTTCTTTTTCTGTTTTGTGGCCGTAAACTTTTCACCTCTGACTGCAACCTCAAGATACACTACGTGTGTTTAATTTTAGTTTTCTTAACTAGTCAGTCAAGACTACCCTTCTTCTTTATATATATATTGTGCTGTTCTACTTTTATTGAACTTAATAATTTGCAGTACTAATCAAACTTTAACTTGTTTATTTCCAATAGATAAACCCAAAAAAAACTTTAAAACCAAAAGATCAAATTAAAATCTCTTACCTTTTGATCCGAAAGTACGTCAAATTTATTTAATGGGCCGGCTAGCTTATCTTTTCCTTCAGGAGCAGGTTCAAATTCAGTTCCTGTTTTAAAATGAAATTTTATTAAAGTAAAATTTTTAATCTGATATAAGTAATTTTTTTTCCTTGATATTTAGATAATTTAGCTTTATAACAGGTTCGAAAGTCTAATACGCTATTTAAATTTCAATTCCAAAATTAAACACACAAAACCTTCCTTCTTCGTAGCTACACTCTTCTCTTTCCAAATCCAACAATTCTCCTTTCATTAATTCTTCACCTTATCTCGTCCTTATCTCCTCTGCAACTCCTATCCACAATAACACCTCTTCCTTCTTATTTACAGTCTATTTTTACTCTTTTTCGCTGATCTCCACAATTTCTTACTTTTTAATTCAATTTGAAATGATTAATCCCTGTTTATTATTTTTCTTCTTCACTCCCTAATTTTCACTTGTTCTTTTTTTCTTAAATTTGTTTTTCCCATTTTACAACCTCTCTTTTATCTGTTGTTTGTTGTTCTATATCACTAAATATCAAAGTACTCAAAATAAACAAAACAAAACACCATATGAATTTTGATTAATTTCATTCCAAACATAACCTAACTTAAACCTCCTTGTCTTTCTCCAGGAAAACATTTACCAACTATAAAAAAACCATCTAAAGGAAACAAACAAATTCACACCCTGATTCAGCAAATAACACAAAACATGCAATCGTCCAATATGCAAATACATAGCATTATATATATATATATATATGTATATATGTATACTGAAAATTAAATTTATATTCAGGTTTTTCCTGCTGTTCGGATCAGCACTTGCTCAATTTAAAATAACACCAATTAACAATGCGATCAGAGTGTATTATCACCGAGGCACAGACATTGTGATTTCTCACAAAAATGGACCCTACTTGTACACAAGAACATATCCACTTTTAAGACAGCTTTCGAAGAAAATGACAAAATTCTTCAGATGCTCTACAACACACTCGATCCAACATATCATTACACGAACGTCTTTTTAAGTAAAAGATCACCTCAGTTTATTGACACAATTTCTCAATCAATGCAATCAAAATTTGACGAAATTTACCTTAACATGAAAGGATACAAACGAGGAATACTAAATGGCGTCGGAACAACTATTAAATCAATAACTGGAAATTTATATTGGAAAATGGAAACAATTGGAAATATTATTCTGATTGCATCAACAAATTGAATAATGACGAGCACCAACTCGAGAACCTAATCAAAAACCAAATATCTGTCACAACTTCAGTAATAAAAAATTTCAACGCAACTATTCAAAAATTGCAAGTTGTCGAAGAAACTTTCAATAAAGGTATTAAAGAAATCGAAACTTCAATTTTAGACATGACTAAGGACATAGAAAACATCCATGCAAAATTAAAAAATTAATAGAAATCTGCGAATAGCTTATGGCCAGCTATCTATTTATCGAAGATAACTTAAACGATATCCTGAATTCTATCGCTTCAAATAATTCACACATCAATCATAAACTCAAAAGACTTAGTAAATTCTCTACAGGAAATTTCACAAAACCTACAAAAGAACAATTTGCAACTTCCAATCAAATTATCAAAGGTTGCACAGTACTTAGACATTATATGTCTATAGGCTTTTACAACAAATTCAGATTTAATATTCGTATTCAAACCTATTCGGTATTTCAGTTATATCCTATCCCTATTTTGGATAATAGAACTGGCTTATATCATATCTTGGCTACTTCTCAAAAATATATCACGAGAGATGACGATTCTTTACGGACCTCATAGGATGCAAACCACTTTACTTCAAAACTAAATTATGTCATGGTTAGTTATTAATGCAGAACCCCCACAAGCAACCATCAACTGCCCAGAAAGGAGTTCGAAAACTGAAATCATTTACAAAAATTCGATATTAAAATTATAACCTAATTGTTACGCCTGTATAGGCATTACAAAAATCCAAGCCAGTACCAATGAAGTAACCGACGTAAAAGACGACACTTATCCCATCCAAATTCCATTCGAATGCTGCAACAAAATTCCAGGCAAAATTAGAGTACCAAACCTTAAACCGTTAAAATTAAACAACCTCAATACAGAACATCTCGAAATTGCCAAACACAAATTAGACCTATATTCCTGAGATCTGAACGATTTGATCAACGAACCTTTCGTAGCAAAACATACATCCTGGTTCACCTACTTCATCATTGTGCTAATACTTGGACTATTATTTCTGTACCAACTTGTGTACTATTGTTTTATTTGTGAAACTGTAATTTTTAAAATGTAACTGTGAGTTTTTAGACGTGATTTTTATTTTTGTAACTAATATCGTGATGATTAGGGTACATGTGTTATAGTACCCATTTTTTTCTTACTAATCCTATACCATGTTTCACTGTTCCCATTTCCAATAGTAGGAAGTTTTTTTCTATTCCACATTGTCAAAAGTTTTGTCTCTGTAGCACATACGCACACAATATCGCCTTGCCTTCTTGATAATTTGTAGAATTAAGAAATCTGCTCTCATGATGCCTCGCCTGTAGGTCAAAATTACCACATACAAAGTAATAATATATTTATTGCGATTTACTTCTAGATCAATAATTTGACAGACGCCTATGCAAACCACATAACTGAACAAATAAAATATTAATTTCCCAACCTATATATTACCCACCTGGTAAACTTAATATAACACATTATGAATTTTATGTAGGTATGTATATAAAGTTCTAAAATTACCTTTTGCTGAATATTCTGAACTTACTACATGTTAATTTTAACTTCGCTACTTACCAGACGAATCCTAAATCTTTTCGGTTATATATTCATAGCAAAAAAATACGACAACCATTCCAAATAACATGACCTACAACCATAATTCATTAGGCAATCCTCAATAAATTGTCGATACATTTGCTGAGTTCTTTAAAACTGCTTTTACAGAATCATCTGAGTACGTATACTCTGAGAACTCTGACATGGATGAAAATGGACATGAACCGTCACAGTTAGTCCAGCTGAACAAAGATAAGATGTGTAATACTATCAGGAAGTTAAAAAAGAAATTCACCGCTGGTCCTGATGGTATTATCATTTCTTATCATACACTGTGCCAATGTCTTAGCGAAACCTCTGCTAATTTTATTTAACTTAACCCTTAACAGTAACACATTCCCTGAGTTATTTATTTATTTATTTATTGAAAAATATCCAAAGCCTATACGACCTAATTCCAAGGATAGTAATTTCATATAATATTTATGAGTAAGTAAACTACTGATTAATAATGGAGGCCAAAAAACACAAAAAAATACATTCTACATAATATACTCTGCACAGTATTACAATTACACGTTAAAATTACATAGATGTGTACTAATAATGTTATAATACTTTTTAAGAGGTATGGTCCAATCTAAATCTACAAATGTATAACGTTGTTAGCCAGCCGAAGCATGGCTACGAGAGGGGGAAAAACTCGAAAATTATTCCCGTGTCGGGCCGACATAAAAAATTATCTTTCTATCACTATCGTTCATAGTTTTAGTAAAGTTTTGAATTCGCTTTTTATGAGGAGCTCCACATACATGTCAACGAAGAAATTTGCCATAACGAACACGGCTTTGTGGCAGGCTGGTTGACAATCAGTAACTTGGTCTGTATTATACAATGTATTTCGGAGGTGTTGGATGGTAATAGACACCTAGATGTTATTTATACAGACTTCTCTAGGTATTTGACAGACTAGACCATGGTATCTTACTGAGAAAGCTTTCTGCTTTCGGTTTTAACCGAGACTTAGTTCTATTCTGCTCCTCCTACTTAAAATGTAGAAATCAATATGTTAAATATCATGGGCATAAATCTGAAAGTATTGTTTGTGCTTCTGGGGCACCGCAAGGGCCAGTGTTGGGTCTCTTATCCTTTATTTTATTTATAAATGACATCGTACTTGGTCTGAACTGATATTGTCTACTATATGCGGATGACCCCAAACTGTATCTAGTTGCCAATGGTGAATCTGACTGTTTGCTACTGCAAGCTGATTTGGATCTAATAAACGCTGTCACCTATACTAGAAAATTGAATCCTATGCAGTATGAATACGCTATAAATCAGATACATTTAAACAAACCAGAGGTATTTAAAGATCTGGGCATTACCGTTGATAGTAAGCTGACCTTTAACCAGCACATCAATATATCATCAGCTTACAATACCCTGGGCTTTATCATTAGAAACTCCATTGAGCTTAACAACATCTATACTTAAAAATTCTATTTTCGTTTTTTGTGCGTTCTAACTTGAGTACGGCTTTGTCATGTGTAATCCTAATTTTGCTGTACATCGTAAAGCTATCGAACAAATTCATAGACGATTTTTAAAATTTATGGCATTTAAGGATTACAAAACCTATCCACCAATAGGGTTTCCACATGACAAACTGCTAGAGAGTTTCAATGCTTATGAACTAGTCAAAAAGCGGTCTCTTCACTCTGCCGCAGTATATAAAACAACCAGCAGTCTCTCTCTCTCGTTAGCGGGACAGTTTCCCTCCCTTCCCCACAGTGGTGGTGCACGGCACAGCACAGCCACAGCATAACAAACAGATTTTTTCCTATAAACATACATAATCTCCGAAATATAGCACACAAATAGAGCTATAAAAGTTGGTAAGTTGGTAAATTAGTAGTTTTTATCAGTTTTTCTTAAATATATATAGAAAACTACGCGGTTTAGCGTGAAAAGTCTTATATACAAAAATAATGTACATTAAATTGCGAACAAAAATGGTTCTGTGTATAATCTTGCTAAAGTGAACGGTTCCAGAGTTACGGCGGGTTTAAAAGTAGAAATTTTTATATTTTTTGGAAAAAATAAGACATTATCACTAAAAACTAATTTTTTTATACAGGATTGTGTTTTGTAAAAGCAAATTGCGATTTTAATGACCGGCTCTACTTTGGGAAAAGAGGCTTCCACAGGCCTAGGCCATATGACCCTGGAGTAAGCTTTCCCGTTCATCATTTGTAGAACGCTGCTTTTGACATAGACAATACTGTACAACTCCTCCAAGCCACTTCCTGCCATGATGAATCCAATCGCTGACAAAAAGGACATCAACAAGTGAAAACGTCCTAGTCGAATGAAGAGTGACTTCAACGGGCTGTCATCAGGTGCTGCTGCTAATATTTCACGAGCTTTAGCGTACAAAGGCTGATCAAAAGTCACCATCGTTATGCTTTGTCCGTTGCTGGTCCCTTTTGTGGCAGCTTGAAGAAGAGCCGTATAAATTGTTGACGGATTTGAAGGAGCCAAGTTGAGCACTATAGCGGAAGTTTGGAACTCTCGTCGCTCGCATACAGCATTTCCATGCAGCCACTCCAACCAGGTTTACATTCTTCTGGGCCTTCCAACCAGGTACCACTCAACCAAAACAAATTAACCGTTCGGCCATGTTCATATGACAGTAGTTTTATTTTCAGGAAATCCATGTTTGTAGCAACTATTTTCGAATAACCTGATGTACTTGGGAGTCTGTAAGTTTGCAAATCAAACAAGCCTTGTTTTTCAACAGCATGAGCAGTAACATTCTTTCGAGGTACATTGTCTTCTACCTGAAGAGCAGTTTTGGGTGTTATGCAAGCAATTCCACCCATGACATGAAACGTGTTATGGCCATCCAGTGTGTAGACATTGTAGTCTGCATTATCGAAAACGAATTGCACGTATCCTTTCTCAATTCTTGTGCTCTCTTGGGAAGTGACGGATCCCTCATATTTTAAGACTTCTTTGTAAGGTACAGAAACACCCAAATTGCACAGGATATTGATCAAGACCTTTGAACCAAATTTTCCGTGCAATGAAACACCCGTTCCAAGTTGGACAGGGGATAAAAATGATCTTGGACGTGCAGCGCTTATTATACTGTGACATATTGTAGTTCTTTTTTCTTTCAGTAGGGACGAAATCCTTTGAATTTTCTCGGGTGTTTGTCTTTTAGAAGTAGGCTGTATGATTTCAGTTATCAAGACATTGAGCACTTCAAGTACCAGTTCAGCTCCTCCTTTACAAATTTCTTCAATTGTTGGAAACCGCGAATAGTCATAGCTATTGGACTTGATCTTACGTCGAATAATAGCTGCTGCAGTTTTGATCACTCTCAGTTCCTCCTGAGCTTCGTTATCAGAGTTCCGATTTCTATACCAGTTGTCAGATAAGATATTAGTAGCTGCTCCAGAAAAACAAATCACGCTTCTTTTCCCTGGTAAAACTGAAAAATTCAAGCTATTATCATAGCGCTGGGTAAGTTTTCTTTTCAAATGTATGTCAGTATACGGCTCAACTTCTGGACTCAGTTGAAGGAACATATTTTGTAAGCCTTCAAAAGCGTACTGACATTAATCATTTTCCTCCAAATAATCACAGCTTTTCAAAAGCGTCTTCTCTTTGGCATCAGCGCTTGACCCGCCTTTGGTTGTTGCTGCTCCTTTTTCGGGCCGTGATGATCCCGGCTTTTGAAATGTCTGGTAACAATGCCAGTGGTATCTCCCATCAGAACTTACGAGGTCTATGACCTGAGAGAGCCTCATTTACCTCATCTCCCCACTTGTCGTGCCTGTTATTTGCTTCAGTTCGGATGCTTTCAGTCAGTTCAAGTTTCTGTACTAAATTCCATTTTTCTTGAGCTGGGTTCCTGTATTTAGATACATCTACACACTTGCGACCACAAAGAAAATATAAGGTTTTAAAATCAAATGATTCACGGGGAATCTTTGCTGGAGGTTCATTCTCGTGTTGAGGTGGCTTTGAACGTAATATGCAAGTTTGTCGACACTTACTATGTACTTGAAGCGAGTCATTCTGCAGGAACTTGTCTTTAACACCATCTTTACGAATTTCACTGCAGTGAATTATTTTGTCCACCGCCTTTCTAGTCAGAGTAATTAGCTCACCACCCTTGTCCTTACAAGGTTTCAACACACACTCCGCCATAATTAACACACTTTCAAGTGATTTTCACATAGTTGGCAGCAGAACTTTACTACAAATAACATTCACAAACGCATTCAATGGGTCTCCCAATACGACTGAGGGGAAGAGAGTAGATGAAAGAGTGTGTAGGGGGGAGGGGCGGGCGGCAGGTGCAGGTGGTAGTGCCGGCCTTGTATTGGCGGCCACGCTCGTACTAAGCCGGTTCTCGTTCCCAGTATTTTGACGCTTCTAACCCACTGTGGTGCCTCTTAGCCTCTTTTGGACTACAATACGATTGTACAATATTACTGTTTAATAAAATTGTTTAGTTATTTCTGTATAATTTTAGTTTACCAAAAAATCTAAAAAATACGAAAAATTTCTACCTTTCAATCCTGTGTAACTCTGGAACCGTTCACTTTAGCAAGATTATGCACACAACCATTTTTGTTCGCAATTTAATGTACATTATTTTTGTATATAGTACTTTTCGCGCTAAACCGCATAGTTTTCTAAATATTTAAGAAAAACTGATAAAAACTACTAATTTACCAACTTAGCATATCCAAATATTCTCATATAGCGTGTTTATGATTTAAGAATTTATAGATTCTGAATATACCTCAGTTATGAATTTAGTTAGTAAAGTATTTAAAATGCAGCCCTGTGATTCGGTGAGCGGAGCATAACAGTATTCTTGCATTAACTGAATTTGCGAACTTTGCAAACTTAATCACTCATTTGTCCAGAAAGCGAAATTTGTCGGTCGAACCGTGAGAAAACAAGGATGTTTTCCCGCGGCGCAATTTAAAGTAAAACTGTTAAAACAAATCAACTGTTATATTTGCTATAAATTAGTTCAGATTGAGAACGTATATTTACGTTAATGAATATCCGATTAAAATATTCTTATTTAACCTCACCATAGGGCCACATATTATCAGTCTTCTTTCCCATTCAACTTCTAAAACTTTATAATAAGACTCCCGCGGGTCTTAAACAAATTGATGTAGATTTGTTCTCGAAGGAATTCAGAAACCTAATTGAAATCAAGTTTATGTACCCACCACCAATAAAATCAGATTACTCGTAAATATAGGCCATATATTTTCAAGCTATATTTCTCCCTAAGATGTTTAATTTAACTTTAATTGAAGACATGTAGGTGCATCTGTCACGATGGTAAGGCAAGGCTATAA
Organism: Leptura quadrifasciata; assembly: GCA_963675555.1. NCBI lineage: Eukaryota > Metazoa > Arthropoda > Insecta > Coleoptera > Cerambycidae > Leptura > Leptura quadrifasciata. Next base: position 34,203,387 of record OY776682.1, read on the forward strand.
GCCCGTTGGATTAGCATCTCCTAAGTCCAACCAGTTTCCGATTTGATTCTGAAGTCCCCGCGTGTTGTAATTAAGCAATGTAATAATAAAAAATCCATTTGATATAAGTATAGTTTCGTATAGAACATCTTCCTACAAAGCTAGATATTATTATTATGATTTAGTTAAGGTTATTACGAATGCAATGAGAGACAATTCACATAAGACATTCACCACTGCACTCCCAATGGGAAAATAAAATTTATATCTTGGCGGTTAAGCTTTAATAAAAGGTCAATTCTCCAATGTAAACTAGAGAGATCTTTCTCCGTTTTATATCGTATAAAATTTCCAGAAGTAAGAAAAAATTTAGGACGATGCCTAAGAGTGTATCTTTATATATTCCGCTTGAGAAATACTTTTATGTGCATAAAACAATCAATCAAAAGTTATCTCACAGACTAAAAGTTTGTTAGAATAGTAGGTTAGGTAGCCATAAATATTTATCGTCCAACAAAGATACTTAAAATTTCTGCTGAATAAACCAGGTCTATCGATATCCTTCTAAAAGTTTTTGAGTGGTTTCAAGGATTAGTACATGCAAATTTCAAATTCAAGTAGTCAGTGATAAATCCATAATACTTCGGTTAAACCTTGTAATTTTCTTTGTAAGAGTTTTTGCATCTTCTTTATATACGGTAGAATGTTTTCTACATTAAATTACAATATACATAAAAGAAAGCTATATTTGTACCGTTTTATTCATTGTTTCTGAAAGTAATAGCATATCCATTAATCGCCTACGCAGTACATTTATTTAATGAAACTTAATTAAATATTATTTTCCGGGTTATTGACGTTTTTATATAACTGTTAAGCATTATACTTGATACTCTTCGTGGATTTTTGGGTTAGATTGTTATGTTTGTAATTGTGTTTATCTCAAAATTCTCCTTGGTACATACGATACTATTGCTCTTAGCGATATTTTAATTAAAGTTTTCTGTTTGGATATGCTACTCCTCGAGGTAAAATTGCAAAATCGGTCCTAGCTCAAATGTGGGTGGAGTTAACTCCTAAATACCACTAGAAAAATGCAAAATAATTTCTATCTCAAAAACGGCCCTAACGATTTTGTTCAAATTTGATACATGGATTCTTCTTTAGTATCAGTATAACATGGTGTGACTAGTTGCTTCTAGAGAATTCAGAAAGGGAATTGCAGGAACTGTGATTTCAGAATTAAATAATTTTTTCCTCAAAGACAACTCCAACGATTTTGATAAAATTAAACACTTAGTTACTTCCTTTATACTGGCATGAGATGAGACGACCCGTTTCCCCAAAAAATGCAGAGGGGGAGGTTGTGGGGGTAACATTAAAATAGTTAAATATTGGTTTTTTTAACATAGTTCTAACGATTTTTATCAAATTTGGCATATGGATATTTCCTTAGTACTTATATAAGATAAAATTACTAGTTGCTTCTAGAAAATATAGGGGATGTTGCAAGGGTTGTGGTTTAAAGAATTAAATAATTTTTTCATCTACAAAATATTGGCTGCGAGGGGTAAAGTTTAAAGAATTAAATAATCATTTTTTCCGAAATCACAATGCCAATTTTTACGAAATTTAATACATAAGTACTCCATCAGTACCACTAAGAGAAGACATGAATAATTGAGAGAGAATCTGTGAGGGAAGAGGCTAAAGAAATGTAATCGCTCGAGTAAACGTGAAATTCATATGTTATATTGACATGTACCTGTTTAAAATAGACAAAGTGAACAGCCACTTGGAAAGCATATTGCGTGAAATTTAATATTAAACTGAATGCAATATTGATGCCAAAACGGATTATATTTAGAATCATTCTCATTAGCTAAAATATATCGGCGTCGATGCAGCTTTGAGGCATCAGAGGACAGTCATTCACCCCGATCGGCGATCGGATCGAGTTCGACAGCTGGTCAATGGACTCAAATAGTGTGCCTATGGGAATATGACATGTCGTACATAATTAAATGACAAATAAAATTAAATCAACTCAACCAATGTACTTAATTAAGGACATATGTGACTATTTTTCCCTTTCGGATCCATTACCGTTACCGTATTAATTAACTTAAAAGCTTTCGTTTTTGCTAGTACTAACTATAGCTATCGAGGAACTTGAGTATACCATCTCTGAAAAAAATTTGCAAAAACTTTCTTGATAGTATAGATAAAAAATTGCAGTATTTTAATTCATTAGTTTCAAGAAATATATAAAATATTTAATGAGTTATTTAGATTTTCTTTTTTTATAGGCCTCTCACGCTATTAATTTTAGTCGTATGAAATTAAATGTGAGTGCTGAAAAAATTGAAGCATCAAAAATTATTCAGTCTTCATATAAAAAATCCTTAAAGCGTTTTTTAGTGTATCACAAGTTATATTTCAAAAAGTGCAGAAATCGTGCGCCCCTAATAGCGGTGAAAAATTAATATAGAATAAGAAAGCGAGCTCAAATTGCAAAATTTAGTGTACTGGATGCCTATATGTCAAATTTGAAGAATTTTTGGTGCGATAGATTCTTGATCTATATCTACTAGAGTTAATACTTAATCTTTTGAGTGATTAAAATTTTCTTTAGTGTGTTTGACGTTATTGAATTTACTAATAAATTGTTTTTCTTCATTTCAGGTGATGCCAGTGATGGCCCAGAAGACCAACCCTTCGTATCCGAAAAAATGTCAGGATACGAAACTAATCTTTACCTGTACTCCGAAGAGATGGAGGACAGGCCAAGAATATCGACCCTGATTAGTTCCCTCGCAAATTACTCCAATACCATACCCCCCGCTTCGAACGATCCAGATGCAAGACCCGCAGGTGGTGGTGCTGCTCGAATGGGCACCCTCATCGGGGTGTATCTACCTTGTATCCAGAACATTTTTGGTGTAATTTTGTTTATCCGATTAACATGGGTTGTTGGTACCGCTGGTGCCCTCCAGGGGTTCCTTATAGTTTTTTGTTGTTGTTGTGTGACTATGTTAACTGCCATATCCATGTCGGCAATTGCTACCAATGGTGTCGTACCTGGAGGTGGGAGTTACTTTATGATTTCAAGATCAATAGGACCAGAATTTGGTGGAGCAGTTGGCATGCTCTTTTACACAGGTACCACGTTAGCTGGTGCTATGTACATCGTGGGGGCCGTCGAAATAGTATTGGTAAGTTATTTGTAATATGTAAACGTAGGGGACTTGTTTGAACTTGGCTTTTTTGGTTTGTTTGCAAAACTAATAATTGTTAGTTTATATTTTTGTGGTTTGTTCGTTTTACTAAGATTTTTAACAACTTGTCTATAGTGATTTAATCCCTTGTGTGATAAATTGATAAGATTGTTTAGGCTAAGGTAGAAGTATAACAAATAGGTTACAGTGTACCAAATTTAAATTAACTTATCGGTATGAGTGACTTCAAGCTATAGAGATCAAATACAATACATTTTAAATCAGATAAACGTTGGAATATTTTTTTACTAGTAGTTTCTACTGATCTCATGTTTATAAAATGAAATAGAATTCCTCAATGAGGATCAGACCGCAATGGGAAACCCGTGATCCCTTTACTATGTTTTGATACGGCAATCTCCAACTAAATTAAATACCGACTGTGAGCTAAACCAATATGGTCTGACCTCCTCACTATGTTTGTTACATAGCTAATAGGTTTTCGTAAACAAATTTCTCAAACGTAAACAAATAGAATGAACAGTCAGAGAAGTAAAGATAATTCTCCTTCAATGTGGTCGTTAACTGGTCAAATTAAATACAGATAGGGTTTTGTAAAATTTCCGGTAAGATTTCACTGCAGCTTCAATTTCTAGGGGGTCTTTGTTTCGTTAATTAATATTTGATATTACCTCTTTGTACACGTATATCTGTTTTATGTATCAGGTCACACACGTGAAATTAGGCTCAAACAAAAGCTCATTGTTTCAAAATTTTAATCAAATACGCCATAATAGACATATCGATATTAAATTATTACACGAGCTATGATACATCTATCTGCTTTATAAGCTCAAAATTAATTGTTGATAAAATTTGTAAGCATAAAAACAAACAACAAAAATATAGACCAACATGGAGTGGGTATTTTTAATAAATGGTCAAAAAGTGCATTAGCATGGCGGATTCCATCATCCTGTTTTACAGATGTACATGACGTCCAGTCTAACGTTGTTCGGGGATATAGCGAATGAAGAAGTGAAGTACAACAACTTTCGCGTCTATGGTACTGGACTCCTCTTGGTGATGGGAACGATAGTTTTCATTGGAGTGAAATTTGTCAACAAATTTGCCACAGTGGCTCTTGCATGCGTCATTTTCTCCATTTTGGCTGTGTACATTGGAATTTTTGTCAATATCAATGGCAATGATAACTTACAGTTAGTATTATATTCAACTAAAACATTTATCTTGGTACAGGAAATTTAGTTTACTTAGTATTGATGAATGTATTTTTTAATTTTATAAAAAACTGGATCCATATTAATGCCTCGTTACTAGTTCCTTGCTAATGGTAGAAATATACACCGAAATAATTATTCAACTTTTGTGTGTATTGTGGATACATCAACTGATGTATATTTTGCGAACTACAGTCTTTTATGCTGTGTTATATTTACGTTACTTTAACGTTAGGGTCTTAATATTTTTTAAAAGGGCGCGGCACAAGTATGTTTTCTATTAACTCAAATTGTTATAATCCGGTAAGGTGGAAAACTTATTCTATTAACATTCTGTCTGTTGGGAATTAAATAAAAATTCAAGATATTTTCCATATTACATTTTTCATCAAATAAAAATAATAAACGAAAAGTTTCCTTTATTTGGGGCGGTGGCATTCGGCCGAGAAGGCACTCGACGTGTCCCTAAGGCCATGCATATAATACATTATGCCGACAAATATAATTAAACTTTCCAAAATATATCTACTTGGTAATAACCGAGGTACAAAATTGAAATTAAAATGAATATAATTACTTAGTCTTAAAGAAACCTAAAAAGAGAATCATAAATAATCGGAGAATTCATAGAAAGCTATTCGAGAAGACGTCAAATTTTAATTAAAACTTCGAATTAAATTCTATAAAAGAACAGCCCTGCTTATTCATACCTCTGAAATATTTATTTTAGATCCACAAATCTACGTCAATTATGTTGTTACTGAGTGCGTAAAATGTAAACTATTTTATTCCAAATTGCTGCGCCAAGTATGGCGCGGATGAGTAATTTGCGGCTAAGGGCGATTAAGACTCGATTAAACCTTGAAAGTAGATCAAATGCGTTACGTTAAATTATTTTACATAAATGTATTTCGCCAAACGTGAGATATAGTAAGGATAATTAAGGGTAAATAAAGGTAATTCAGGGTAAAGTGTGATCATTGACATTGCCTTCACGATATCATATGACTAGTATCATTAGTTATCTTAACTATCTTAATTTTTAACTTAATTGTGCATTTTTATGCAGTAAAAATTGTACAAGTTCCATATTGAGAGTATTAGGAGACTAATTTGATTCAAATAAAACGATGTCTTCATTTCTTGCTATACTAAATTTCCTGTACGAGAACCATATTCATCGCATGTTTCACCCATATCCATGCACGTCTTTGCATAATTCTCCCTATCTGTCTAGTATATACGAGGTTAAATATCACTCCACCTATGTGTAGTTTTTACTGTAAATACGTGGTCCAACGCTAATCAACTTATCAAAGTAAATAGTAACAAAACGTGAACACGTTTTTTTGTAGTTTGATTTTATGAGAATATACACTAAAATTTAAAAGACATTTCCTGAAGTACAAGGTAACGTTTTGTTATTATTTACTCTTATTTAATACTCGAAGTTTATTTTTATAATTTATAAAATTTACTAGTAAAATAATTAGCTAAATGATAATTTTATATGTATTTGAAACAATAATCTGATCAATTGGTTTTAATTGTTCACAACTTCTTAGCTCTTAGTGCCAGTGCTATAAATTTCAATTTGATTAATAATAATTTCACTCAAGTACTGTTGATTGCTACTCGACTAACACTTTACTCTGGTAGACAGTTGCTTAATTTACTTTATATATGGAGAAGTCAGAAAAGAAATAAGAATAATCTCCTTAAAGGGGTATTTGTGCGTTTGATATAAATTAACTTCGTGGCAAGCTCCATAATTAGTTCAAATATTATACAACCAATAAACGCGATGATTCAAACTATTTGCCTTTGTATAGTTAAATTAATGATGATTTATCTGTTACTAAAATATTTTATTGTCTCAAAGTCTGAAAGTGTCCACCCTCTCCAAGATAATTTACTTTGTGTCTACAAATATAATTTACTTTGGTCGAAGGCTGGAGTATAGTATGGAGCCTCCGACTAATCGCACCCCAGACATCTATGGATAATAGTCGGAATATTTTGCAGGTCAAGAAAGGCAGATTAGTGACGTGGGTTTTCCCAAATACCGCAGTGTATATATTGCGTATTGTATTCATTGTTCGAAATACCTATTCATTAAGTGTACAAGACAAAGTCACCGAAGTTAAGCAGTGGTCACATTGTACTTCCATATTTTATACATACAGGGTGTCCCAATAGTGCGTCAAAGTCCAATATCGGCCTTATTGGAAGACTTTGGTGCGGAGCACTTTCGATGTAATTTTTTTTTAATGGAACGCCCTATATATTTTTACATTTATGAATTTAGTGTAAAATTATCTTTCCAACGACTTTTTTTATTTTTTAACGTGATGTTGCCGAATTATTCGAAAAAATATGAACATTTTGGTCGGAACAAGGTGTAACAAATTAATTCGTTGTGTGTGTATTACTATTAATTAAGAAGATTTATTTTGCAATTATGTAGACAAGGGATGTACTAAAACAACACGACCACCAAATACTGATTATAATTATACAGTGAGTATTTTATACTAGCGTTAATTCAGGACATTTCAAAGTGAATTTTCTCAATTTTTTCGAATGGAACTCTGTATATTATTGTATTTTTGAATTGGCACGTTAATTCTCTATGATTTTTGTGAGTAATATTCTATACCTAAAATCGATATTTCCAGATATTTTTACTTTTTCATTAAAAACCATTAAATTGCATTTCGAACTGATCTAGTAGCCATGATTTTCACATAAAGTGAGAATAATTGAAAGTTATCTTATGGGCGTTTAATTATTAACTATTGTTACAAAGTATTTATACTTATTTTAATTTATAAATTAATTTAAAATTCGCATTTTCGAATAATGAATTTTTCGGGAGAAGAAATGGTCGATATGGTTTATGTTCTGGGTGCGAGTGATAAAAATTGTTTGCTATCAACTCAAATTTATAAGCAGCGATATCCGGAAAGAAGACGGCCCTCTAAAAAATCATTTGAGAGGTTGATGGAACGATTTGACAATACTGGGAAAGTGGAATATGAGAAAAGGGAACAAAAATGTAGTAAATTAAGAAAACGAAACAGTCATACTTTTGAGCGTGATTGAAGATCCTCATCGAAGTATAAGAGAATTGGCAAGAGGAAACGATATAAGTCGATCTTCAGTCCATCGAATCCTACAAAAAAACAAATTTCATAGCTACCACGTTCAACTAATGCAGGAACTGATTGATGGGGATTATGAAAACCGAATACAATTTTGTCAATGGGCAAAACAAAAAAATAGGACAACAAAGTAATTTTTTTGACTATGCTTTTATTTGCCCATGAAGCAACGTTTCATAAAAATGGACATGTTAATCGTCATAATTTTCATTATTAGGACACAAACAATCCTTACATCTTACGAACAAATAGCCAAACAAGATGGTCGTTGAATGTTTGAGAAAGAATTGTTGGCAATTATATGATAGGTCCACAATTTTTTTATGAACGCGTGAATGGTCAAATTTATTTGGAATTTCTGCAAGACAGCTTGGAAGAATTACTGGAGTATGTCCCCAGGGATATTAAGGAGAGATCGTGGTACCTCCATGATGAAGCACCTGTGCACCACACTGCAGCTATTCACGACCATTTAAACGACACTTTTCCAAATGGTTGGATAGGAAGATGAGTACTCCATAGTTGGCGTGCTAGAAGCCTTAATTAGACCAAAATAGACTTTTGTTATGGAGCTATGTTAAGGAGCAAGTGTACAAAGCTCCTATAACTACAAAAGAAAATATGAAAGAAAGAATAAGGGAAGTTTTTCAGGAAGTTGCCGTAGATATTTTAAGAAATGTCGGTAGATCATTCAAAAATCGTCTACAGAAATACATAGACGTACTGGGAGGCTACTTTGAACAGTTCCTATAAACACTAGGTATTATTTATTTCATTAAATTAGGTTCAAAATAACTTTGAATTTTTAAAATACTGCCAATTTTTGTATTACTTAATAATTCCTCTTAATTTTCTTTAAGATAGATTCAAATGATTTAATTAAACTGTAAAAAATACTACTGAGGCACCCCGAAAAAAATTAATATTACTTTCAATTATTCTCACTTTATGCCAAAATCATTGCTACTAGATCAGTTCGAAATGAAAAAGAAAAAATATTTCTGGAAATATCGATTTTAGGTATAGGATATTATTCACAAAAATCGTAGAGAATTAACGTGCCAATTCAAAAATACAATAAAAAATAGGGTGTTCCATTTAAAAGAAATGACCTCGAAGATGCTCCGCTGTAGCAAGTTACCCTGTATATTCCAAAATATTTTTAAAATGTGCGCCTTTTGACACTATACTATTTCCATAAAAAAATAATTTTCCAAAGATTTCTAATAAGGCCGACATTGGACATTGTCGAACTATTGGGACACCCTGTATAATACACCAAAACACAAACTTGATCTTTTGAGGCTTATTCGCGAAGAGACAAGTCACAAATATCCAGAAAGGGTACCATGCACTACCTCATAAACAGAATAATAAAAGCCTGCATATCTCGACGCAATGCAGTAACGCTTCTCAAAGCATTTCTGAACCATGCATCGTGTGGTTCTCTGCTGGGAAATCAAAATGCGGGCAAGTTCCATCTCTTGTTGGAAAGATTGAGGTTTTAAATTTTTTGTGTTTGTGCAGACATGTGATCCAGTATGGACAGACTGTTCGTGCGGAAACGAAATTATAAATATATTTTGCGAAGTACATATTTAAAATTCAAATAAATAGCTATTTGCTGTATAGGAGTTCGAGAAATATTTGTTTGTGTTATTCAAACATTCTATATGCAAATAAAGGTAAAGGATGAACGGCAAAAAGTAAATAAATACGTTACGCTTTCTTGTTTTCATAAAAGTTAAATTTAAAAGATTTGTTGACTCAGTTGCGTGGATTCACAATATATTTTTATTAAATTATGTTGATATTATCTGCTCCATCTCTAACGATCATTATTAAATTCCAGAGAATAAATTTATACAGCTTCTTATTCTAGTATAAAATATCTGGAATTCTTCAAGTTTCCTTTTACAATTGTTAAAAAATCAGATGTGTTTACAAAATTTTTCGAATTCTTTCGTTACACTTTTTGTACTGAAAGAAATTCATAATTTAATTTAATAAATGATCCTTTTCCAGTTAAAGTTACGTTTATTTTCGCCATATTCAACTATATAACCGGTTAAACCAATTTAGAATTATTAATTTTTTTTGTTTTCATCTTTCTGTAGATTATCGTAGAGCTATTGACGATGTAGAATGGGAGATGGGAATCCCAGACGCCAGGATTTTTGCAAAATCAAACATTTAACAAATATAAACATAAAAAAACTCCTAATAAAAAAAACAGAGTAATTATTCAAGATGTTGAAGTCTCCTCCAATCTTATGAATATTTTATCAATGCAGACTACAGAGAATTGGAATTATATATTTTCCCTTGAATTGTAAGTTATTAGTCGGTCATTACAAAGGGATTTCCAAAACAAGTGCCTAGAGTCCTAGAGAACGTCTTAGACGTCGACAATAACCGATGAATAATATATTTGGACTATCTCAAACATTGAGATCAGAAGGGGAATATACCAAGGAGATTCGATGTGTCCATTGTGGTTTTGCCTCGCACTTAATCCACTTTCAGGCACAATGAATGACACCACCTACGGTATTCGACTAGATCTCAAGCAACAAAAACTCAAAGCTTAGACATTTGTTATTTATGGATGATGTAAAGCTATACGCTGAGAACCCAAAACAATTCAAGTTACTCGTCTCTAACGTCAAATCATTCAGTGATGACATAAAATGGAATTTGGGCTCAATAAATGTGCTGAATTACACATCACAAAGGGAAAACTAGCACAACAACCAGAGAATACACGGGATTTTGAACAAATAACTCCAGAGAATACCTACAAGTACCTTGGGATACTGCAGAATAGACGTACAGACCGCACCAAGTTAAAGAAGGAGTTCAGAGAGTAATGCAAGCAACGCCTAAATAAGCTCCTAAATACAAAACTCAACGCTAGGAACTTGGTTACAGCGATCAATAAGTATGCTATCCCTAGCCTGGCATATACATTCGGAATACTGAAGTATTCCGATACAGATCTGGAAGAACTAGATAGAGTGACGCGGACCACGCTTACAAAATTTAGGATACACCACCCAAAAAGCGCAGTTGAAAGACTATATATCCCGCTCACGCAAGGGGGTCGGGGACTAATCAGTATTCAGAAAATGTGTAGCACACGAGAAAAAAACATGCATCATCTTTCTATAAATCTGGTAGGTTTCTCATTAGGCAAATCATTGAATGTGACAACAAATACTCACCACTAAACCTTAAAGACCGACAGCATGCTGTGGTAATCCGTACAAATGAGGACATTCAGACATCATGGCAAGACAGAGTGCTTCACGGAAAGTATCCCAAGGCTTTGAATAATCCAGAGGTTGACAAGGAGACCTCACTGTTATGGCTGAAGGAATTCAGATTACATCCAGAAGCAGGGGTATTTATAACGACCATCCAGGACAGGATCATCCGTACCAGGAACTACAAAAAACATATTCTGAAGGAAATGTACACCGGGCGAAAACTATCGAACACATAATAGGAGGCTGCCCTACTTCGACCACACGAATGTATTTAGGAAGACTTAACGAGGTGGCGTGGATTATATACAGAGAATTAGCCCTGAAATTCGAACTCCTTACCAATCCACCGCCCTTCTATAAATACACACCTCTATCTGTTTTAGAAGACGAGGAAACAGAGCTGTACTGAGACAAACCAATCTAGTCCGATAGAATTTTAGATCACAACCGCCCTGACATCCTCGTGATAAAAAAATAGATAAGAAGGCCACCATAATTGATATAGGATTTCTCCTAACCAGCAACCTGCAGAAAACGGAAAAGAGGAATAAATATCAAAACTTTGGCTATCGAACTTAAACACGTATGGAGATTAGAGAAAGTTCGAACTATTCCGGTCATAGTATCGACTACAGGCATAGTTACGAAGAGGTTCTTGAAATATTTGGAGCAACTTAACCTACCTAGAGGACTCTAGGTTATCCAGAGGACGGTATTCTCCAAACATGCCAAATTACTAGAAAATTTCTAAACGATGAAGGATAGACCATCGAAACATCCAGCGGACTAATGGGATATGATGAACTTCATCCCCATTAACCGAGCCTATCCCCGACAGCAATGGGCCCAGGCGCCCACAGAGCCGAACCCCAACGGCGCGCGCGAGGAATCGGTGAATTTTTAAGTCGATAATAATAATCAAATAATATATACTTTATATAAAAATAATTTTATATTGCACTTGCGCATATAATATGTAAAACACTGACACGATAAATTCACACTGTACACTAAATTATATAACTTTTTATTCAAAACATTAATTTTTACTCACTAAACACTTCACTACCATCTTCTGAATCAGTATCTGTATCTATATATATATTATTAAACGCTTTTGATTAGGGCTGATGCTTTTTCCTGTCAATATATTCATGTTCTGTTTTAATCACATGCTGAATACATTTTTGCCAATAACCTGGTGTTATTTCTCTCACTTCAGCTTTAATGAGATCGATTACTTTGGCATCAAATTTGGGAAAGGTGTTATTTTTTTCGAATACTTCATTTCAGCTGACTCCATATTAGTTCGATCGGGTTGAATATACAAAAATATGGGGGCAACTGTAAAGCTGTATATCTTTGAGCTTCTACCATTTTATCAATTGCATACTGTATTGAGAAATTTTGTTTCTTAACAATATCCAAAAGATTATTCTTCTTAAAATTTTCTTGAAATGTCATTTTGTTTTTAAAAAATTCTTGAATATCTTTTTTCTTTGTTCCAGTATTTGGTATTTTTTCTATTTGTCGCGCATGATATTAAGCATTGTCTAAAACGATTATTCTCTTTTTTTTTCTATATTTGGTCAATGAAGTATGAAACCATTCTACAAAAATATCGGTGATAGTCAACATTTGAACTTTCCAGTTTATTCCCGTTTAATTTGAGGCCGTTATGCACCCATCCAGTTTCTGATCCACAATGTAGAATTATTAATCTGGTTCCTTTATTTGCAGGCATATCAACTTTACATTTCTAAGATCCATCTGTCCAGACTTTTTTCATTGTATCATGAGTATCATACCAAGTTTCGTCTAAATAATATATTGGTCGTTAATCATTTTGAAATTTTTAATGGCCTCCAAATATTTCATACGCCATCGTACAATTCTGCTTCTTTCCATAGGATTTGCTCTTTTATTAATCATTTAAAACTTAAATTCTATTTTGAATAGCCATCGCCGAATTTTTTTTTCACTAACTATACTAGATATTTTCTTCTCTGTTCCATATGTATTGATTATGCAGTTGGTATATCAGTTTCTTTATACTTGCTATAAATTGCGTCTCTTAACAATTCCACCATAGACGAATCTAATGTTTGTGATGTTCCTTTGTCGGATCTAACTTTTCGTTTCTGTACCCTTTCCTTGATTAATTTATAAACAGTTCGTTCTGGATTTTCTGTTAAGTAGACCGTTTTTTCTACGGTTCCTTTTTCTTCTTCACTTTCTTTAATATTTTTATACACTTTTAAAACTATTTCATGAATCTGTGGGTTTAAATATTGTGCGGAAACTTTCTTCGTAATTTGTGAACCATTACCATCCACCACATCTTCCTGACATTCTCTGCTTGTGCTTGGTTGTGGATTAAATATTTTCACAATATTATTTTACCACACCCACTTGTAAACAAAAAAACTCCGAATATTCACTACCTGCCAAAATATTTATAAAAACTCAACTGTATAAAATACGTTTAAACACAGTAAAATTTCACAGATCTGTAAAATAAAATGTAAACAAAACACAGACCATAACGCGCTGTTAAAATTGAACGACTTAGTTGCTGATATAAATATTTCAAATGCGTACCTAGACGCAATTACTGTTGCCACTAGTTTAATGGCATTTTAATGAGGTTGTAAAGTTTTTATTGCATTTTTGAGTGCCGGGAAGCGTTGATCTCGAAAATATGTGGTCCGTAACATGCATAGTGTTTAACTACTAATATGCTGTAGTGATTGACCTACGTATATTGAATTGTGTCGATCCAACTTTCTTGCAAACCAAACTAAATCCTCTGAATTTGTTCTGCGTACTCGAACATTTGAAATATGTCAACTCTTATTAGTAAATAAATATGTACTAATTATCCTAAGAGGGTATGGGTCGGAAGGACACCAACCGTAGCCCTCAACCGCACAGAATGTAGGAATTCTGGGATTAACCCCCTAAGTATTCTGTTTATTTAGCGTATATAGAAGCTAACTTTTAATACACTTTGGGATAACTCTCAGTATTTTATAGCATTACGGGCTTTCATTTAACTTCATTTGACGATAGAAAAATATGTTACTTATTTTTTATATTTATACTGACATTCTTCTTCTGAACATGCTAATACAGAATGAATAGATGGATATAGTGAAAGAACTTTACTAATTTTTACACGCTTTTATTTAACTCACTGTCTTTGTTTGTTTGCAGAAACTTTGTCTCTTGAAGTTGCTACCCACACTAAAAATAATTTAACCAAATTTTACATTGGTAGTGAGTCCTTGGAGAGTACAAATAGAGGCTGTTCTCAGCATGTGAGAATGTATTAATTGCTTTTGGAATGGTTAATTCCCTGCTAACAAATCATAGAATCGATGCCTTCTTTGGAAATTTCTTTGAACCACTGTGGGGGATTTTCGATTGCCCAAGTATGAAGTATACTTGTTGCTACTGCTGTTAACTTCATTGCGTGTGAATTAGGCTTCATCCTTAAATAGAACTCTCAACAATGTTCTTCTGTGTGCCAAAATCCACATAATCAAAACCAAGCGGGGAACGTCATCGCCGTCTTCGAACCTTCTGAACATGAAATAGATCATTTCATTTTTTATTGTCTGTCATATCTTTGTCTTAGATACTGCTAACTGAGTGCATTATCACGGATGACCTGAAATACTTCATCTTTACCTAATTTACCACATTCCTCTAAATTGGAATAAAGCGGCGACTTGGGAAACGTCTTCGGTATTCTCTCTCCGCATATCACAAAAACTATACACAAAAATAATATCTCGATACTCTCCATTACTAAATTGAAACGGCATCTAAACATTTTCAGTTCTGTAACGTCACAAAGCTATTACGTTATTAGCTAAAACCAAAGTCCATTCCCATACAAGCCTTTCCTTGAAATTTTTGTGTCACAGAAATATATCATCAGAGATCGCTTTGTATTCTAAGCCGTATCCCCAAAAAGCTGGGCACTAATGATAAATCAACACACCCCCGACGTGACCTGTGTCTTTTTCTTTAGTTTTACCCCTTACCCAGTCTTAATGTTGAGTACGTAAAAATCAAGTTAAGTTCAATAACTTTCTAAAAATAAACTACCTTGCCTCAAATAAATGGACAGTTGTAAGTACACTTGGTCTCTGGATATTTATCATTAGATAAGTAGAAATACTTATACAAAGTACAATTTTCAAGCTTTCGTGCAAAATGGTAACTATTATCTGTTTTGTAAAGTGACAGACACATAGACGTAGAGCACCAGTAGTGAATTCCTAACAATGTTTTAGTTTACAAAGCTGTATTTCCAGTGAAACAATGTACAGTTATAACATATTTTCCAATATCCATTCTAATTTTGTTCAACTTATTTCATCCTAAAGAAGTAAAGTTTCTGGGTCATTTTAATTTGATGCTTCATTAATTTTATTTCCACAGAGGAAACTTACAGCAACAATTTTTTAAACGTGGAAAATGTTTCATACAATATTGGATTTATTTGCTCTAATATCGGCTTGGTCGATGACGGGTTAGAATTCGGGAAATCGGTAAATTAATAACGGGGAATTTATGGGAAAGGGGATTGGTTTTTATTCTGTTACAGTGTTTCGTTCTTTAAATTTCCAACAATTTTAAGTAGGTTAGTCACTTCCTTCGAGAAAAAAATTAATTAAGCAAACAATGGGAGCTTCGGGAATATTGAATAAATACGTAGCGAAAGACTGAAAATGTAGCAAGTTAAAACGAGTGAATTATGGTCGTAAGCTCGCCCTCAAGTAAGTAAAGTTGGGTGTGAAGTAACTCCATGTAAAATATTTACAGAACATGGCGAAGAAATTGTATTTTTCTACATAAATTGTTAAAATGCGGACAAATTTCTATCGAATTAAATCCATCAATATTTGTACTAAACTGTTGAATGTAATAAGGGGGTGGTTTTTGCGAAAAATAAGAAAGAATGAGTTAAAGCAGCGACAAATGGGGTCTCGGTATTCGACATGCTAATAATATATGTACAGGCGTGTCAGGTGGGACAGTCTGTATATAAATATTTTTGTTTCAAAATATAACAGAGCGTTTTGTTAACATTTACGTCTACCATTTTTGTTTGTAAAGAGAAACCTAGTGATAAAGAACGTGACATCTATAGCATCTAGTTGATGAACAAGTGTTCCTTGATTCCATTTGTTAATAGTTCTAGATTTATATTATCTCTTCATGTTACCCTTTTATTTCCGTGACGTGGAAATTAAAACCTTACAATTCCATTATAAGCTGCACTTGGTCTTAATCACTAGATGAAGGTCGATTTATTAAATTCACTGGTGCACACATCGATTATATCCCTTAGATATTTCAACGGTCGAGGAATAATACAGTAGATAGTACCTAATCAAACTATGGGAAGTTCAAAGGTCTTTGATTAATCCCTGCAGGGATTGCACTATTGCAGCAAATAAGAGTCTTTAACAAATCCTAGATACTATAATTGACGAAGGACACTATATACTAGGTTTAGGCCGTATTAGTAAGGGAGTTTTCATAGAATCTGTTTATACGCTTCTGCATTACTGAATGTTAGCCTGAATAGTTCACGACAATGATATAGAAATTCACGGCATAGGAATGAATATGGTCTGCGCTGCTCGACATAACAAAGACTACATTAATAACACTAATAATTTTGTTTGACTGGAATCTCAAATAATCAACCGCTTTCTGCTGGCACAAACTGTTTTCGGTGTACTATCGGGACGCTTGGAACGAAATTTAATTAAATTTGGAGTTTGATGGTATTGTACATGAACAAAACTGTATTGGGGAGGTCATACTACTTGTTAATTTTCGTAAATTAACCTGGATAAAATAATAGTTGGCACATTATGAAAACGATTGTCATTTTGTTGGCTGATGTTGTTACCATTAAAAGGACATCAATTTGTCATGTATGACAAATGATAATTCGTTAATAACTTTTGGTTTCATTAATTCTGTTCTTAATTGAATCTGATTATCAGATTTTAAAGCGTCGAGCGGAAGAAATAACTCGTAAGTAGTTCATACAATTACAAAGGAACAAAATTTAAAAATTACATATACGAGTAGGATCACAACGAAAAAATTATTATCAATATTAGGTCAGATAATCTGATCCTTGGCATACAGTTGACATTATCTAAGGGAATAAGTCCTGATCCCATAGTAGAATGTTCCTACTGAATAGAAAATTGTATCCATTTTCAAAAATAGAGTAATCAATGTCATGTACAGCCAGCCTCTTTATGTCTTCTAGTAGGTATAAAATATCCTTATCAAAATTTTGAAGCCTGTTCTTATCTGAACGTAAAAGATTTTAAAAACTTTTTAAATATCCATCTTTAAAGTACTATGAACTTCATATAATCCAATTTCTTCCACTATTAGTTAAAATCAGGTATGCAATAATATACAGCGTGGACTTTGGATTCTGAAATGATATCCTACAACGTACATATTTCATCCCTAAATTCAACTCTCTTCAAGTGGCAGTTGCAACCTCTAAATTTCTAAATGGAAAGTAGGAGTTTGTGATACCTCATTTGAAAGGTCTTTTCATTCTCTGTTCAAAAATGCTATGGTATTAATATTTATTGCAAAAATTAACGGCCTGCTTGACGAAATTCGTTACAACAAACGAAAAACATAAAACTTACAGCGCTTTGTTCTTACAGACTAGCAAAAACACTTTATTCCATTTGGCTGTTCCACACTGTATGATTTTCCACAATTCTTTTATATTGACATGTTCAGAAGAAGGAAATACGAAATATAAGTATATTCTCATCAGTATAAAAATATAAATAGTGTATTTTTCTATTCTACAAAGCACTTCAATTAAAAACTTAGTTAGCCATCAAAATAATTTAGTATTCATTCACAAACGATACAAATTACAGATATGTGGCATTATACGTAGATATGCTGTAAGAAATGCGGAGTACAATCAGTTTAGTTTTAGAATTCAAAACAATGAAGTAACTAGTTGTAAGTTATAAAAGAATAATACTGAAACAATGCAATCAACATACAATGGGAATAGATACTATAGGAAGCCATAGAGTTGCATATAAAATTTAAAAATTGTTATTTGCTAGTTCATATATCTCTAGAAATACGTAAAGCGTTAGATTCTGTGACCTGAACATGAAGCAAATAATAAACTACAGCCACATCCGTAATTAACTCAACAAGACGCACTGTCTTAAAAAAAAGCATTTTATTATTAATACTTCAAAGTGTTGGAAGACATAATTATTTAATGAATTTTACAACTTTGTTGTTCGAGATACGAAGAATGTCGACCGATTCACCTTAAAAATAAATAGAGTGATATTCCAAGAAGTTTAATGGCATTGTCTGGTCGATAGCCGAGTGAGTTAAGGCGCGAGGTGGCAATCGCGATTAATCACACGGACATCGCACCACCGGGTTCGAATCCTGGCTCCGGCACTGGCACTGTCGGAGGAAATGGTTGTATGTCCGCGTTTTTTCAATGTGTAACCCCCTTCCGCACAAGCCCTGGCTTCTGGAATTGAGGGTTGTCTAATTTCTGTGGTGTTTATTTATTATATTTTTTTTTTTTTTTTTACAAAAAACCAGTCACCCTACTCTGTGGCTCCGATCCTCACAGAGGGGAGCTGGTAATACCAATAGCCACTCCCCACGCCCGTGGGGTGAGTGACTACCGGGTCCGCGAATCGTGTGCCCTGAGTAGACGTAATGAACCGAGGATGACAGCCTTCTGCATTCTGCCGGCTAAGATCTCTGCCGAATCTCGGCATGCCGGTATGATCTTTAGTTCTGAAAGCAGCGTCTGTCTCATTCCACCGAGGGCTCCTACAATCAGTACCACTATTTTAACAGAATGGCCTGGATAAAGCCTGCGGAGTTCGAAGAGCAAATCTCGATATTTTGTCCGTTTTTCCTCCTCTTTCAAGACAATGTTGCTCTCAGCGGGAGCTGAGAATTCCACGACATACATTGTCTTGAGTTGGTGGTCGAGGAGTACTATGTCAGGCTTGTTGGCTTGTATTTGCCTGACGGTGGGAAACGAGTAGTTCCAATAAATTAGGCACTTCTCATTCCCCACAACGGACTCAATATCCCCCGGAACGTAAGGCAGCACTGGTGTTTCGTCTATCCCATACGAGTGCCTTAGATGATAGTAAAGCACTCGTAATGCTGCGTTGTGTCTATGAATATAGGCCGAGACTGCGTAAGTCGGGCAAGCCGACAGTAAGTGCATTACAGTCTCCGGCGCCCTGCGGCAGGCCCTGCAGCTGACATCAGGGACCTCCATACCCATGACACGACGTCGATAGACGAGAGTGTTAAATACACCATCCTGGCAAGCCATTATGAATCCCTCGGTCTCAGACTTCAGCCCAGCTGACCTTAAGAAGGCGAAGGTCAGCCTTTCGGATAAGCCGAGGTCTTCTATATTTTTATAGAAGATCCCGTGCAATGGCTTATCCTTATGGAGCTGCAGAAGGATGTTGTGTTCTGCAGCTCTAATGTGGGCTTTTAGTCGAACGGGTTCCAACTCGGTGACAGAGTCGGGGTTTACCCGCTCGACGTCGAAGATGAGACCAAGTTCATCGGCTGCTCTGCGTGCTGCCTTAAAGAGAAAAGCTCCTACCTTTGCATTTTCATGGTCTCGGATCATGCAGAGGAGGGGATCCGAACTCCTGATGACCTTACATGCTCCCTCCAGAACCATCCTGCTATGGAGACTCTCCAAGCTCAAGAGTCCACGGCCTCCCCGATGTCGTGGGAGATATAACCGTGGAACGGACGATTTAGGATGCAAGCTCCTATTGAGATGCATCTTCTTGCGGGTTACTACATCGAGTTGACGCAGCTCTTCTCTAGTCCACTTCACTACTCCGAAAGAGTAGAGAAGGATCGGAACGGCAAGCATATTTGTAGCAGACACCTTGTTCTTCCCCGACAGTTCTGAAGACCAGATCTGTCGGAGTAGGTGCTGATACTTGCCGCGGAGAGCGTTTTTCACTACACTCACTTCTTGGGTGGAGCGTTGCTCGACACCCAAGTAAGTGTACGACTCTCCGGCATCTAGATGGTGTAAGATGCTTCCGTCCACGAGCTGCGCGTCCTCTCCGTAGTCACCGCATCGTCCTCTCTTGAGATGGATCAGTGCGCATTTGTCCAACCCGAACTGCATACCGACAGCCTGCGTGTACTCCTGTACCACCCTAAGGGACTGCTGGAGATCCCTCTCTCCAGAGGCATAAAGTTTAAGGTCATCCATATAAAATAGATGGGTGACCTTATGCCTCCTGTCGCCGGGGGTACCGCAGTTGTAGCCACGGGTTTTCCGGAGCGAGACGGATAATGGCAGTAGTGAGATGCAAAAGAGAAGGGGGCTGAGGGAATCTCCCTGAAATACTCCTCTTCTGAATGTTACCGACTCTGTTTGGACTCTATCGTTACCCGATGTTATGGTAAAACGAGTCCTCCAGAGCGGCATCAGTTCTTCAATACATCTCACTACGGGGCCTGGTACCACAAGACATCGGAGCAAGTGAACAATGAGCTCATGCGATGTCATGTCAAATGCCTTGCGGTAGTCGATCCAGGCCATAGAGAGGTTCCGCTTATACTGCATGGAGTCCTGCGTGACACATCTGTCGATCAGCAGGTTTTCCTTGCAGCCAGCGACACCTCTCTTCGACCCTCGTTGCTCATATATCCGTTCGTAAACCGGTTCAACTGCGTGGAGCACCCGCATGTACAAAATGCGTGTAAACACCTTGTAGCATGCGTTTAGACAGGTTATTATTATTATTATTATTATTTATTTTTTTTTAATTTTTTTTTTTTTTTTTTTTTTTTTTTTTTTTTTTTTTACAAAAAACCAGTCACCTTACTCTGTGGCTCCGACCCTCACAGAGGGGAGCTGGTAATACCAATAGCCACTCCCCACGCCCGTGGGGTGAGTGACTACCGGGTCCGTGAATCGTGTGCCCTGAGTAGACGTAATGAACCGAGGATGACAGCCTTCTGCATTCTGCCGGCTAAGATCTCTGCCGAATCTCGGCATGCCGGTATGATCTTTAATTCTGAAAGCAGCGTCTGTCTCATTCCACCGAGGGCTCCTATAATCAGTACCATATTATTATTATTATTTTTTTTTTTTTTTTTTTTTTTTTTTTACAAAAAACCAGTCACCTTACTCTGTGGCTCCGACCCTCACAGAGGGGAGCTGGTAATACCAGTAGCCACTCCCCACGCCCGTGGGGTGAGTGACTACCGGGTCCGTGAATCGTGTGCCCTGAGTAGACGTAATGAACCGAGGATGACAGCCTTCTGCATTCTGCCGGCTAAGATCTCTGCCGAATCTCGGCATGCCGGTATGATCTTTAATTCTGAAAGCAGCGTCTGTCTCATTCCACCGAGGGCTCCTATAATCAGTACCACTATTTTAACAGAATGGCCTGGATAAAGCCTGCGGAGTTCGAAGAGCAAATCTCGATATTTTGTCCGTTTTTCCTCCTCTTTCAAGACAATGTTGCTCTCAGCGGGAGCCGAGAATTCCACGACATACATTGTCTTGAGTTGGTGGTCGAGGAGTACTATGTCAGGCTTGTTGGCTTGTATTTGCCTGACGGTGGGAAACGAGTAGTTCCAATAAATTAGGCACTTCTCATTCCCCACAACGGACTCAATATCCCCCGGAACGTAAGGCAGCACTGGTGTTTCGTCTATCCCATACGAGTGCCTTAGATGATAGTAAAGCACTCGTAATGCTGCGTTGTGTCTATGAATATAGGCCGAGACTGCGTATGTCGGGCAAGCCGACAGTAAGTGCATTACAGTCTCCGGCGCCCTGCGGCAGGCCCTGCAGCTGATATCAGGGACCTCCATACCCATGACACGACGTCGATAGACGAGAGTGTTAAATACACCATCCTGGCAAGCCATTATGAATCCCTCGGTCTCAGACTTCAGCCCAGCTGACCTTAAGAAGGCGAAGGTCAGCCTTTCGGATAAGCCGAGGTCTTCTATATTTTTATAGAAGACCCCGTGCAATGGCTTATCCTTATGGAGCTGCAGAAGGATGTTGTGTTCTGCAGCTCTAATGTGGGCTTTTAGTCGAACGGGTTCCAACTCGGTGACAGAGTCGGGGTTTACCCGCTCGACGTCGAAGATGAGACCAAGTTCATCGGCTGCTCTCCGTGCTGCCTTAAAGAGAAAAGCTCCTACCTCTGCATTTTCATGGTCTCGGACCATGCAGAGGAGGGGATCCGAACTCCTGATGACCTTACATGCTCCATCCAGAACCATCCTGCTATGGAGACTCTCCAAGCTCAAGAGTCCACGGCCTCCCCGATGTCGTGGGAGATATAATCGTGGAACGGACGATTTAGGATGCAAGCTCCTATTGAGATGCATCTTCTTGCGAGTTACTACATCGAGTTGACGCAGCTCTTCTCTAGTCCACTTCACTACTCCGAAAGAGTAGAGAAGGACCGGAACGGCAAGCATATTTGTAGCAGACACCTTGTTCTTCCCCGACAGTTCTGAAGACCAGATCTGTCGGAGTAGGTGCTGATACTTGCCGCGGAGAGCGTTTTTCACTACACTCACTTCTTGGGTGGAGCGTTGCTCGACACCCAAGTAAGTGTACGACTCTCCGGCATCTAGATGGTGTAAGATGCTTCCGTCCACGAGCTGCGCGTCCTCTCCATAGTCACCGCATCGTCCTCTCTTGAGATGGATCAGTGCGCATTTGTCCAACCCGAACTGCATACCGACAGCCTGCGTGTACTCCTGTACCACCCTAAGGGACTGTTGGAGATCCCTCTCTCCAGAGGCATAAAGTTTAAGGTCATCCATATAAAATAGATGGGTGACCTTATGCCTCCTGTCGCCGGGGGTACCGCAGTTGTAGCCACGGGTTTTCCGGAGCGAGACGGATACTGGCAGTAGTGAGATGCAAAACAGAAGGGGGCTGAGGGAATCTCCCTGAAATACTCCTCTTCTGAATGTCACCGACTCTGTTTGGACTCTATCGTTACCCGATGTTATGGTAAAGCGAGTCCTCCAGAGCGGCATCAGTTCTTCAATACATCTCACTACGGGACCGGGTACCACAAGACATCGGAGCAAGTGAACAATGAGCTCATGTGATGTCATGTCAAATGCCTTGCGGTAGTCGATCCAGGCCATAGAGAGGTTCCGCTTATACTGCATGGAGTCCTGCGTGATACATCTATCGATCAGCAGGTTCTCCTTGCAGCCAGCGACACCTCTCTTCGACCCTCGTTGCTCATATATCCGTTCGTAAACCGGTTCGACTGCGCGGAGCACCCGCATGTACAAAATGCGTGTAAACACCTTGTAACATGCGTTTAGACAGGTTATCGGTCTGTAGTTCTTTGGGTTGGACAAATCTCCGTTCTTGGGGATCAGCACTGTCCGCCCCTCAACAACCCAAGAAGGGATTTGCTGCTCCCCATTTAACCAGGAATTAAAAATTCTGGCCAAATGGTGGTGGGTGCTCGATAACTTTTTCCACCAAAAGTTATTTATCCCATCGGGACCTGGAGCAGCAAAGTTCTTAGAGCCCTCAAGAGCCCTACGAACCTCTTCTGGGGTTATTGGTTCGCACACTTCCTGTGGTTGCTGAAGCCTTTGACAAAAGGCTTCAAAGTGTGCAAGGGCAGGAGAATCTCGGTTGAGTGGAAGCCTCTCCTCGTATAGCGTTTTCCAGAAGTTCTCCACCTGATCTGCAGTCGGCGGATTGTCTACAACACGCGGAGGCGGTTGGAAAAGGCGCGAGGGCTTCTCGCGGAACAGTTTATTTTCCGCAAGCCCTCTCGCCCGCCTCACTAGTGATTTTTTACAAGTCACTAGCATCCGTATCCTGTCGAGACAGTGCTGTTTGGTGGTTCGCAGCACTGCCTCATTGAGTGTGTGATGGACGCGTCTTAGGTTGGCGGCTAATCGACGCACTTTAGGCGTGAACGGCCTGTTGGCCGCCATATAGTCCATCACACATTGGATACGGGATGCGTGTTGCCTCGCCGACCGGATCTTGGCTTCCATCTTTTGTATGCGCCGCTGCGCTCTCTCCTGTGGGGAAGAGGTATTTCGCCTCTCCACCTGAGAAGAGCGTTGAGCAGCGGCATACACGGCACAATTTATGTGCCAGATGTCAGCCTCTTCTGGTAGCGCTGTACGAAGTTCAGCGTCCACTCTGGCCAGGTCTTGTGGCCCGGGGGTTTTCAGATGGTGTAACCCCCTTCTGGTACTGAGGCCCTCTGGTATTGGCGGAACGAGGAGTGCTACGTCCTCAACCGGTGATTGTGGCGGCTCTTCGGTCACCTCATTCACCGGTCCAGGAGCAGCCCTCACGTAGCCCCTACTACGAAGGTGGGATACATAGTCACGCAGATTTTGTGGCGTGAAGGCGCTATGCTCTGGTAGCCTCTCACACCACAGAGCATGCATCCGCGCCATGTATCCCCTCCGCGCGGGCTCACTGCTTTCATAGCAATGCAGAAGTTCATCTCTCAGTTCATCTGTCCACTCAAAGCGTCCTTGGACATTGCCAATTTCGTCAACGGGCGGTCCGTCCGGTTGGGGTTGGGGTTATTATTATTATTATTATTATTATTATTATTATTATTATTTTTTTTTTTTTTTTTTTTTTTTTTACAAAAAACCAGTCACCCTACTCTGTGGCTCCGACCCTCACAGAGGGGAGCTGGTAATACCAATAGCCACTCCCCACGCCCGTGGGGTGAGTGACTACCGGGTCCGCGAATCGTGTGCCCTGAGTAGACGTAATGAACCGAGGATGACAGGCTTCTGCATTCTGCCGGCTAAGATCTCTGCCGAATCTCGGCATGCCGGTATGATCTTTAGTTCTGAAAGCAGCGTCTGTCTCATTCCACCGAGGGCTCCTATAATCAGTACCACTATTTTAACAGAATGGCCTGGATAAAGCCTGCGGAGTTCGAAGAGCAAATCTCGATATTTTGTCCGTTTTTCCTCCTCTTTCAAGACAATGTTGCTCTCAGCGGGAGCTGAGAATTCCACGACATACATTGTCTTGAGTTGGTGGTCGAGGAGTACTATGTCAGGCTTGTTGGCTTGTATTTGCCTGACGGTGGGAAACGAGTAGTTCCAATAAATTAGGCACTTCTCATTCCCCACAACGGACTCAATATCCCCCGGAACGTAAGGCAGCACTGGTGTTTCGTCTATCCCATACGAGTGCCTTAGATGATAGTAAAGCACTCGTAATGCTGCGTTGTGTCTATGAATATAGGCCGAGACTGCGTAAGTCGGGCAAGCCGACAGTAAGTGCATTACAGTCTCCGGCGCCCTGCGGCAGGCCCTGCAGCTGACATCAGGGACCTCCATACCCATGACACGACGTCGATAGACGAGAGTGTTAAATACACCATCCTGGCAAGCCATTATGAATCCCTCGGTCTCAGACTTCAGCCCAGCTGACCTTAAGAAGGCGAAGGTCAGCCTTTCGGATAAGCCGAGGTCTTCTATATTTTTATAGAAGATCCCGTGCAATGGCTTATCCTTATGGAGCTGCAGAAGGATGTTGTGTTCTGCAGCTCTAATGTGGGCTTTTAGTCGAACGGGTTCCAACTCGGTGACAGAGTCGGGGTTTACCCGCTCGACGTCGAAGATGAGACCAAGTTCATCGGCTGCTCTGCGTGCTGCCTTAAAGAGAAAAGCTCCTACCTCTGCATTTTCATGGTCTCGGACCATGCAGAGGAGGGGATCCGAACTCCTGATGACCTTACATGCTCCATCCAGAACCATCCTGCTATGGAGACTCTCCAAGCTCAAGAGTCCACGGCCTCCCCGATGTCGTGGGAGATATAACCGTGGAACGGACGATTTAGGATGCAAGCTCCTATTGAGATGCATCTTCTTGCGGGTTACTACATCGAGTTGACGCAGCTCTTCTCTAGTCCACTTCACTACTCCGAAAGAGTAGAGAAGGATCGGAACGGCAAGCATATTTGTAGCAGACACCTTGTTCTTCCCCGACAGTTCTGAAGACCAGATCTGTCGGAGTAGGTGCTGATACTTGCCGCGGAGAGCGTTTTTCACTACACTCACTTCTTGGGTGGAGCGTTGCTCGACACCCAAGTAAGTGTACGACTCTCCGGCATCTAGATGGTGTAAGATGCTTCCGTCCACGAGCTGCGCGTCCTCTCCGTAGTCACCGCATCGTCCTCTCTTGAGATGGATCAGTGCGCATTTGTCCAACCCGAACTGCATACCGACAGCCTGCGTGTACTCCTGTACCACCCTAAGGGACTGCTGGAGATCCCTCTCTCCAGAGGCATAAAGTTTAAGGTCATCCATATAAAATAGATGGGTGACCTTATGCCTCCTGTCGCCGGGGGTACCGCAGTTGTAGCCACGGGTTTTCCGGAGCGAGACGGATAATGGCAGTAGTGAGATGCAAAAGAGAAGGGGGCTGAGGGAATCTCCCTGAAATACTCCTCTTCTGAATGTTACCGACTCTGTTTGGACTCTATCGTTACCCGATGTTATGGTAAAACGAGTCCTCCAGAGCGGCATCAGTTCTTCAATACATCTCACTACGGGGCCTGGTACCACAAGACATCGGAGCAAGTGAACAATGAGCTCATGCGATGTCATGTCAAATGCCTTGCGGTAGTCGATCCAGGCCATAGAGAGGTTCCGCTTATACTGCATGGAGTCCTGCGTGACACATATGTCGATCAGCAGGTTTTCCTTGCAGCCAGCGACACCTCTCTTCGACCCTCGTTGCTCATATATCCGTTCGTAAACCGGTTCAACTGCGTGGAGCACCCGCATGTACAAAATGCGTGTAAACACCTTGTAGCATGCGTTTAGACAGGTTATCGGTCTGTAGTTCTTTGGGTTGGACAAATCTCCGTTCTTGGGGATCAGCACTGTCCGCCCCTCAACAACCCAAGAAGGGATTTGCTGCTCCCCATTTAACCAGGAATTAAAAATTCTGGCCAAATGGTGGTGGGTGCTCGATAACTTTTTCCACCAAAAGTTATTTATCCCATCGGGACCTGGAGCAGCAAAGTTCTTAGAGCCCTCAAGAGCCCTACGAACCTCTTCTGGGGTTATTGGTTCGCACACTTCCTGTGGTTGCTGAAGCCTTTGACAAAAGGCTTCAAAGTGTGCAAGGGCAGGAGAATCTCGGTTGAGTGGAAGCCTCTCCTCGTATAGCGTTTTCCAGAAGTTCTCCACCTGATCTGCAGTCGGCGGATTGTCTACAACACGCGGAGGCGGTTGGAAAAGGCGCGAGGGCTTCTCGCGGAACAGTTTATTTTCCGCAAGCCCTCTCGCCCGCCTCACTAGTGATTTTTTACAAGTCACTAGCATCCGTATCCTGTCGAGACAGTGCTGTTTGGTGGTTCGCAGCACTGCCTCATTGAGTGTGTGATGGACGCGTCTTAGGTTGGCGGCTAATCGACGCACTTTAGGCGTGAACGGCCTGTTGGCCGCCATATAGTCCATCACACATTGGATACGGGATGCGTGTTGCCTCGCCGACCGGATCTTGGCTTCCATCTTTTGTATGCGCCGCTGCGCTCTCTCCTGTGGGGAAGAGGTATTTCGCCTCTCCACCTGAGAAGAGCGTTGAGCAGCGGCATACACGGCACAATTTATGTGCCAGATGTCAGCCTCTTCTGGTAGCGCTGTACGAAGTTCAGCGTCCACTCTGGCCAGGTCTTGTGGCCCGGGGGTTTTCAGATGGTGTAACCCCCTTCTGGTACTGAGGCCCTCTGGTATTGGCGGAACGAGGAGTGCTACGTCCTCAACCGGTGATTGTGGCGGCTCTTCGGCCACCTCATTCACCGGTCCAGGAGCAGCCCTCACGTAGCCCCTACTACGAAGGTGGGATACATAGTCACGCAGATTTTGTGGCGTGAAGGCGCTATGCTCTGGTAGCCTCTCACACCACAGAGCATGCATCCGCGCCATGTATCCCCTCCGCGCGGGCTCACTGCTTTCATCTGCTATTGCTTATTATTATTATTATTATTATTATTATTATTATTATTATTATTATTATTATGGACTTAAGCCGTGCACTTTCTCGGCCGAAGCCGGAAAAAATTCACCGACCCCTCGCGCGCGCCGTTGGGGTTCGGCTCTGTGGGGACCCGGGCCCATTGCTGTTGGGGATCGGCTCGGTTAACGGGGATGAAATTCATCACGTCCCATTAATCCGGTGGATATTTCGGTTTTCTATCCTTCATCGTTCAAAAACTTTCTGGTAATATGGCATGTCTGGAGAATCACCGTCCTCTGGATAATCTTCACGAGGCCTTTAGGTAGATTAAGTTGCTCCAAATAACTCAAGAACTTCTTCGTCACCACGCCTGTAGCCGAAATTATGACCGGGATAATTCGAACCTCCTCTAATCTCCACACGTGTTTAAGTTCTATAGCCAAATTCTGATATTTGTTTCTCTTTTCCATCTCCGTTTTCTGCAGGTTGTTGGTTAGGGGGCATCCAATATCAATTATAGTGGCCTTCTTGTCTTTCTTTTTGATCACCAGGATGTCAGGGCGGTTGTGATCCAAGGTTCTATCAGACTGTATTGGTCTATCCCAGTACAGCAATGTTTCCTCGTTTTCTAAAACAGCTTGAGGTGTGTATTTATAGAAGGGCGGTGGATTAGTAATGAGTCCTAAGTTAAGTGCCAATTCTCTATGGATGATTTTCGCCACCTCGTTGTGCCTTCCCAAATACATTCCCGTAGCCAAAGCAGGGCAGCCTCCAGTGACATGTTCGATAGTTTCACCCGCTGCCTTACACTTTCTACACACATCGTTCACACCGGGGACTTTAAGAATGTACTTCTCATAATTTCTAGTACGGATAATGCTATCCTGAATGGCTGTTATGAATCCCTCAGTTTCTGGGTGTAACATTCCTTCCTTAAGCCATAGGAGCGATGTTTCCTTGTCGATCTCCGGATTGTTTAAGGCATTGGGATACTTTCCGTGGAGTACCTTGTCCTGCCATGCTGTTTGAATATCCTCGTTCGTTCGGATCATTATCTCGTGTTGTCGATCTTTGAGGTTTAACGGTGTATATCTGTTATCACTTTCCACTATTTTCCGAATGAGGACCCTGTCTGAATTGTAGAAATAGAGGCGCATGTTCTTCTCTTGCGTTCGGCACATCTTCTGAACGCTGCTTAATCCCCTGCCGCCTTGTGTTCTTGGCATGTATAGTCTTTCAACTGCGCTCTTTGGGTGATGCATTCGAAACTTTGTAAGTGTAGTTCTCGTCATTCTATCTAGGTCTTCCAGGTCTGTATCCGAGTACTTTAGTATTCCGAATGAGTATGCCAAACTAGGGACAGCATATGTATTGATCGCTGTTATCATGCTTCTAGCGTTGAGTTTAGTATTCAGGAGCTTATTTAAACGTTGTTTGTATTTTTCCCTGAACTCCTTCTTTAGCTGGGTGTGGTCTATCCTTCTATTCTGCAGAATTCCAAGGTACTTGTAAGTTTCTTCTGGCAGCATTTGCTCAAAGTCACGGATATTCTCCGGCTGCTGCGTTAATTTTCCCTTTGTGACATGTATTTCGGCACACTTCTCCAGACCAAACTCCATACTGATATCATCGCTGAAGGTTTTGACATTGGCTACTAGCGCCTTCAACTGTCTTGGATTCTCAGCATATAGCTTGATGTCATCCATAAATAGTAAATGGCTGAGCCTCGAGCTTGGTTGTTTGGGATCTATTCGGAAACCGTAGGTGGTGTCATTCAATATTGCTGAGAGCGGATTGAGAGCGAGGCAAAACCATAATGGACTCAGTGAATCACCCTGGTATATACCTCTTCTAATCTTGATGTTCGAGATAGTGCTTCCTCCAATTCTTGTCTGGGTTTCCCAAGTCGTCATTGCATAAGTTAGTAGCCGAATGATGGTGGGGCTAACTTTGTATACTTCTAGCACTTTTATAAGCCAGTCGTGAGGTACCGAGTCGAATGCCTTTTTGTAGTCTATGTAGGCCATACTGATGTTTCGGCGTTTTACTTCAGCTTGTTTGATGGTTATCGCATCTATAGTTAGCTGCTCTTTGCATCCAAGTGATCTCTTTACACATCCCCGCTGTTCTGGGCCTATTATATTGTTTATCTCACAATGTTCATTGATTTGCCTATGTATCAATGACGTGAGAAGTTTGTAGATCGCAGACAAGCAGGTAATTGGCCTGTAGTTTTTCGGGTCTTTCAGATCTCCTTTTTTTGGAAGAAGGTAAGTTACTCCTCGACCTAAAAATTCAGGAAATCTTGTTGGATCTTCAAGGATTTTGTTGAATGCCCGAGCAAACTGTGGAAATAGGGCTGGGAATGACTTCAGCCAAAAGTTCTGTATGTTGTCTGGTCCAGGCGCTTTCCAGCTTGAAGTATTTTTTATGCACTCTTCGACATCCGCAGGTGTAATATTAGTATCTGGCATATCTGGAAGATCACTCGCAATGCGTTCTGCTGTTTGGAGCCACGTAGCTGCTTGGTTGAATCTCGCAGGGTTTGACCATATCCCCTGCCAGAATTGCCCGAAGCGATTGTGATCAATTTTCTCGGGTTCTGTATTGCCTTGGTTGTTACTTTCCAGATTGCGATAGAAGATCTTCTGGTTACTAGAGAATAAATAATTTTGCTGCTTGCGCTTCGTAGCCTCATTGTATCGCCGCAGTCTCGCTCCCTTAACTTTACTTTTCTGTCTAGCATCGTCGTAGTAGTTCGTGAGGGTTTCGTTGACCTGTGGATCGTTTAAGTCTATTTGTCGTTTTCGGCATATTTTACGAATTTTGCTTTTGACTTTATTGCTGTTATTGCCATCTAAGTGCTCTCTGATAATGTTCGCTTCAGTTCTTAGTAGATCTATTTGCGTTTCGAGTCGTATCTTCCAGGCCGGCTTTCTTTGTTTCTGGATATTCCTATTTTGTTTCTGAATTTGAAGTTTCTGGCCATTCAGTTCTATGACAGTAGCAGCTCCTGCATATAAAGCTGTATGTATAGAAGTTAGTTCAGGATCCAGTTGTTCCTCCATCCTCAACTTCAATTCGGCATCTACTGATTTTATGTATCGTTGTGTATCTTTGTTGACTTTTAGCCTCGGTATTATTGGTCTGATGAGAGGGTTCGAGTCGCGAAATAGCAGTAAATTGCTCAGTAGCTTCTGGCGTATCCTTCCTGCTTCTTCTTCGTTATTTTCTTCCTCATGAGGTGTATTGCCATCCACTGATCTCCTTTGTGGTATGTCTTCATTTTGTTGGCGTATTTCTTCGTTGTGTATTTGGGCCCCTGCCTCTCTACGCAGGGCATCTATTTCAAGCTGTGTTAGGTATTTTCTTTTAATAATTATGTTCTTTCTATCGGCCAGATTTTGTTCGGAGATGTTCATTTCAGGGTGAGTTCTTGAATATTCGGCGAATAGTTTTTGTCTCCATCCAGGCAAAGGATCGTCTCTGCATTCATTAACGAGCAAGTATGTGCGTATGACATCCTTATTCATTTCATTGCTCCATTTTATTCTCCCGGCTATTTCATTCCTCCTGGGAGCAGCCCGTTCGGTTCTACGACCTGGGCGCTGTCCAAGTGGTGGGTTTGGCTGTCCTACTATGCCTGGTGGTGGTAATTCTCCATCTTCGTTCTGTTCGTTGTTGTTATTGTTGTTGTCATTATTATTATTATTATTATTATTATTATTATTATTATTATTATTATTATTGTCAGAGGTAGATTATCAATTATTTGAATAATGAATGAAGAACAAAACAAATGTTGTTCAATTTCAAACGTTTAAAAATAATTTATTGGTAATCTACATTATTAATTCAATTGGGTAGATATTCGTAGCAGAAGAAGGTTCTGGCGTAGACAGTGCAAAAGGAAATAGCCCATTTTCCTTTGCCATGTACTGGTGAGTTTTTCAGAAAGATATGATTAAGAGCTGAAAAAAAATAGTAAGGACAATCAATCTCCCGTTACTACAATAAAAAATTTGGAGTGTCCAAAATACGTGATGATTTAATAATATTTAAGTTTCAGTGGCAACAGTTCTAGAGAACATGTTGACTCAATCTATATTTCGTTACTTTAATTATGAGATCCTAGTTAATACTTCCGGGAATTATGTGCCTCAGAAGAGAGCTTTTGAAATTTTGTCTGTAGGGGTATTTAAGAAATTTTGTTAGTTCGTGGTACAAGGATCGTTTTTGATGGAATTTTTTATTTAATAAA
The DNA here is from genome assembly GCA_963675555.1 of Leptura quadrifasciata. NCBI lineage: Eukaryota > Metazoa > Arthropoda > Insecta > Coleoptera > Cerambycidae > Leptura > Leptura quadrifasciata. Next base: position 34,235,596 of record OY776682.1, read on the forward strand.
ATAGTTATTTTCAATGCAATTTATTCCTGTACTTTTATTATTATTTTTAAAAAATTATGTTCTTTTAATCTGTTTTCAATACTTCTACTACTTTGACCAATATATACCGCATTACAGTCTTTACATGTGAGATCATATCCACAAAATTTATTAAGTTTGTTTATTTTTTCTTTATTATTGACCAAAATCTTCCTAAGTTTGTTTTATTCACGCTTATCGTAGAAATACCCAAATTATTTGATTTTCCAGAATTTTTTGTATAATTAACAAAACTATATTTTCTAGATTTTTAGGTGCAGTGGATTTTGCGTTGTTTGTTTTTATCCATATTATCTATTAATGACTTGATTTATTCATTATTGTTTGCAATTTGTTCAATTATTCACTTGTACATTAAAATCATTTTCGCCTAAAGGGAAATTCGTAAGTATACAGTCGGCTATGAAGAATTTTGGCCAATAATGAATATCTATCTTTTATTTAATTTTGTTAGTTGAGAAAGATGATGCATATAGACAAGATATTGTTTCAAATTCATGTAGAATTTTAATTAACAAGGACGTTAATATAGAAAAATTCTATTTATAACACAAATTGGTTGAATGAATTCCACCGAACGAACTTACTTATCATTACATAAATAACTTTATTGCAGTATGTGTGTCCTTGGAAATAGATTATTAAAGATGGATAGTATTGATGATTGTCATCAAAATGAAACAGGCGTTTTGTACAAATTGTTTTGTCCAAACGGAACTAAATCATGTGATTCCTACTTTCTGAGCCATAACGTTACTATCGAAAGAGGCATCAAAGGTCTTTCTTCGGGAGTATTTTTTGGTAATAATTCATTTTTAAGTGACCCCGAATAACTACAAAGCATTTTCTTCTAGATAATATCTACGATGGCTTTCTGGAACAAGGCGAATTCATTACCAGAGGCAAACAACCAGAAGATATAGAATCATTAAGAGATGATCGTTTTAATCAAATTTTTGCCGATATTACAACGAGCTTTACGATACTTATTGGTATCTTTTTCCCATCGGTAACAGGAATTATGGCAGGTTCCAACCGATCTGGTGACCTTGCTGATGCCCAAAGATCTATTCCTATAGGAACTATTTGTGCCATAATTACTACGTCGACTGTATATTTATCCTCAGTTCTTCTATTTGCCGGAACTGTGGATAATCTACTTCTTAGGGATAAGTAAGTATATAACTTTTTGTTTGTTAACAAACACTACTAATGATACATTTTTATTTGTTTTTTATTTTAGATTTGGTAGTTCGATAGGTGGCAAATTAGTGGTAGCTAACATAGCCTGGCCCAATCAGTGGGTAATTTTGGTGGGTTCCTTTCTATCGACGCTGGGTGCTGGTTTGCAGTCACTAACTGGGGCTCCTCGGCTACTGCAGGCTATCGCCAAAGATGGTATAATTCCATTTTTGTCCCCATTTGCCGTATCTTCTAGCAGGGGTGAACCAACAAGAGCTCTCATTTTAACTTTATTAATATGCCAATGTGGTATTCTACTTGGTAACGTCGATGTTTTAGCACCGCTCCTATCAATGTTCTTCTTGATGTGTTACGGATTCGTTAACCTCGCATGCGCTCTCCAAACGTTATTGAGAACTCCAAACTGGAGGCCAAGATTCAAATATTACCATTGGTCCTTGTCTTTTATCGGACTCTCTTTATGTATAGCCGTTATGTTTATGACGTCGTGGTATTTAGCATTGTTAGCTATGGCTATGGCGGGAATTATTTACAAGTACATCGAATATAGAGGGTAAGTCTGTTCTATTTTCAGTAGATTGAGTTAGAGATTCATTCACGATATCATATTTTAGCGCTGAGAAGGAATGGGGTGACGGTATCAGAGGTTTAGCGTTATCTGCTGCACGTTTCTCTTTACTACGCTTAGAAGAGGGTCCTCCGCACACGAAGAACTGGAGACCCCAGATCCTAATTTTAGTAAAACTGACCTCTGATTTATTGCCAAAATATAGGAAACTATTTTCGTTTGCTGCCCAACTTAAAGCTGGTATGTATGATTGTATATGCAAACTTATTCTCAAGCATTAGAAATTATTTACTAAATATTACAGACAATAATGTTTACAAGAGAGGGCTTCCTATTTTAATTTTTCTTTTTTCTTTTTGGTTTTCTACCACATATGTATACTCTTCTAATAAATAAGGTCCAAGGAATCGACGAAGTACTGTGTTCTATAGAGCATCTTAAAAATTTCAGAAGAAATATTTATTGGATAAATATATTACACTATGAATATAAAACTTTATTTTAGGCAAAGGTTTGACCATATGCGCTTCTGTGGTCGGTGGCGATTTTGTCCGTTCATGTGGGGAGGCAATGGCTGCAAAGCAGAGCCTAAGTAAAACGATGGAAGAGGAAAGGGTAAAGGGTTTCGCCGAAATTCTGGTCGCTCGGGATATAATAGAAGGACTTTCCAATATGTAAGCTTTAATTGTTTTAAATTAATTCCGTCTTATTGTGCAAAACTTTAGAATTCAGGGAGCTGGTTTGGGCGGCCTCAAGCCAAATACGGTTATATTAGGATGGCCGTATGGTTGGAGACAATCTGAAGATGACCGTACATGGCAAGTGTTCTTGGAAACTGTCCGGAACGTCACAGCAGCTCGGATGGCTTTACTTGTTCCTAAAGGCATTAATTTCTTCCCGGATTCGGCAGATAAAGTCGTCGGCAATATCGATATATGGTGGATAGTACACGACGGAGGATTGCTTATGTTGTTGCCATTCTTATTAAAACAACATAGGACTTGGAAAAATTGTAAGATGCGCATTTTCACTGTAGCTCAAATGGAAGACAACTCTATCCAGATGAAGAAGGACCTTAAAACATTCCTCTATCATCTTAGAATAGAAGCAGAAGTTGAAGTTGTTGAAATGGTTTGTAGATAATATTTACTCTATCAAATTTCTGCTCAGTCGATGATTATTACTTGCAGATGGATCATGATATCTCCGCGTACACATACGAAAGGACTTTGATGATGGAACAGCGTAACCAGATGTTAAGAGAACTTCGTCTGAATAAAAAAGAAAGTTTAGGAATGGTAAGTACTGTAACAGTTTTAGTTTCCAGAACATAGGATTTATGTTATTTGTATTAATTGTTATTATCTTTGCCACACAAGGTACAGACTTTGGTGGATTTCAATCAATTATCTACAGAAGAGAAGCTCCCATTGGTAAAGCAAAATCGCTTTTTGCTAGACTCATTGTTTATTAATTTTTGCACGATTTTATTCTGTTGTCATTCATTCATTTAATAAATGTTAACCTATTCAAGAATCCACCCCATCCAGCATCATGCTTCTATATATTTATTTTTAATGTTAGTTAAGAATATCGATTATTTTAGGTACAATCGATTGTAGATCAACATCACCAAACAGATGCGAAAATAGCAACTAAAGTACGTTTTCAGGAACCCGGCATAAACATAGATAACAAGGCTACAGAAGAAGATGACGAAGAAGAGGAACCTACAAATGAGGTAAACTGAAATTGCGTTATTTGTGAGTTTATTATTCAATATTACATAAACAAATTTAGTTGCAGCCTAATTCAGAAAATCAAGATGAGAACTCTACCAAGGAAAAGGAAGACGATTCGGAGAAAGAAAAGGAATGCTTAAGTGAACACAACAATTCTAATTCTGTATCAGAAGAAAACAATAAACCTACTTCTAAAACCCCGTAAGATCTCACTTTAAATATGTTTCTATTATATGATCATATGCCACCAGCAGTTATTCTACTGTCTTGTAAATAATTTTTTTGATTTTAATTAACTGCTATAGATTTCTTTTTCGTAGTGACGAAGGAAATGTTCGTCGTATGCATACTGCTGTAAGGCTGAATGAAGTGATAGTCAATCGTTCCCACGATGCTCAACTGGTCATCCTGAACCTACCTGGACCGCCCAAAGACACCAAAATGGAAAGGGAATCAAATTGTAAGTAATTTTCTTTATATTTATTTATTTAGTCGATAAATACTAGACATATAATATTTAGGAATTAAACAAAACTTACACATATAAGAAATTCCCAAACAATAAACTTTTGTTGAATCTATTAAAACAACTAGCATATCCTAGCTAATGCTAAAACAATTTCGATTGTGTAATTCACAGTATTTTAAAGCAAGAAAATTTTGAAAATAAAAATTTAGAGAAGTTACTGAAAAATTTTCAGACTCTGTTTAGAAGCAAAATTACAAGCAACGAATAAACTTTAAGGTGGGCATATCCGAGAGAGAGAGACCCTGTAAGCAAACTACAAGATATGAAGATTGGCACTATTTTTAATTTAAATTAATTGATTTTGCAAACAACTGAAGTGAGTGAAAATTCATATTACTGCACCTGTTATAGTTCTACTTAGGTTGTATTATACTTTTTATTAATTTTTATTAATTAAGGCCAAAGATAATAAATATTTCCTTATCGAATATCTCTCTCTCTCTCTCTCTTGGATATGCCCATCTTAAGATTCTGGCCAGAAGCAGCCACTCCTTTTGGAGATCTTAAGAATGCTGTACGATTTACACCAATTAATTTACTATTAGATATCTATATATTTAATGAAAATAATGTCAAATTTTAATTCAGCTGTATAATTTTTGACACTAATAGAAAATTCCTAATAAAAAATTCAACTTTTAACCGGAGCATGAAAGTTTTCAGTAAGTTATTTAAATTTTTCTTATTTTGTGGCTGTAAAATAGTATGAATTATATTATATAATCCAATGTTTTCTAATTTTGGGTAGTACGAGGCAAAATTGTATTAAGAGACCCCACAATAGCTTGTTTTTTAAGAATTTGTTATAATTTTTTGCCTGATGCATTACGTGCTGACACCCGAATTACAAATGTTAAGATAAACACAGAGAAGTTGGATAATTTCGTATCTATTTTCTTATTGAATTGTGAAATAGCATTACGAAGTAAAGAATTTTAAATTCGCATTTCATCGCGAACGTATTTTATCGAGACGCTACCTAATTAAATACAATGATTCTTGGAATTCTTTACTCGTATTTCTCAAACTCTTTTAAAATAAGCGAATAACTGATTTCAATGCCAGTGCTATTTAGTCTGTAATAAAAAAACAATTTTTAAATTCATCAACTTGTGAAAAGTTATTTGAGATTAAAGTTTTCTGCTCCTATATATTATTTTTTGCTCTCGGCTCGGTGCAAAATCGAAACCTCTTTAGCCCGAAGCAACCCCTGCTGTTAGTTTTTTCGTATGAATTCAAACACTAATCCATTTTCAATAGGTGTGAAACATTTCATAACTCTGAAGGGTTAATTTTCCATTTATTTTTTGTGGAGAATTATTTTGGTATTTTATTTGACATACATTTTTTATTCATTAACCAGCCGAAACTTTTAAATCTTCCGTTGTATGTATTAAAAGCTCGTTAAGAACTGACTGAAAGTTCAGGATCAACATTCCTGTTTGTTTTTGTACGTATTGTATTCAAACAAAATAACCTTCGTGTAATTAATATCAGTAGAAAATTGACTTCACGGTAAACTGAATGAATTATTCATAAGTCTTGTTAATTTGTCTTTTACTGAATATCTTCCTTTATCCAAGGGCAAATCCAAATGCAAAATACACCTCAATAATAACACATTCAATGATACTGTTGTATAAATGGAGTTGTTTCTTTCAAATTAGTAAATTTAAATTTCTGGTTTTAGACTTTTATTAAAAATAAAAGTAAAATAAAAATTAATATTAGGGACAAAATCCATAATATTAAAATTTTAAATAAATTGTCTACGGCAGACCAACTGAGTAACTTTAATTGCAGTATGTTACACAGAGTGTAATAATAATGTTTATTGTCCAAAAGACCATACAAATGGCATAAGACAAGTCAAAGTGAAAATAGAGTTTAGAAAATAAAAATATAAAATACAATGATTAAAATATGAATAAAAAATACAAAAGTAAGACAATTATACAAGATAAAATAAACACAAATAAACCATATATGCTTACAAAATGAAACAATAGCAAATATAATAAACAAAATAGCTGTTTTGCTAATAAATATAAAAGTACATTATTTGACTACTCATTTAAAAAATCTTATACAGAGTAATAACATTTCTCGTGAAGCATAATTATTAGCTTGGTTTTATATTGATTAAAATTGTTGTTCTTTATTTCGAGTGATAACTTATTATATAATTTAATTCCCATATATAATGGTTGTGTTCATATGTAGTTAAGTTATGACGTGGTATCACTAAGTTATTACTACCTCGCGTGTCATATTCATGGTTGAAATTGTTGGTGGAAAATATATTAATATTATTTTTAACATAGATTAGTGTTTTAAGTATATATACACTGGCCAGAGGTAAAATATAAAATTTTTTAAACAAATCCCTGCATGAAGTCTGTCGTGAAACATTCGCTATATTTCTTACTGCCATTTTTTGTAACTTAAATATTCTATTTGCATTGTGCGACAATCCCCAAAACATGATGCCATATGACAGCCGGGAATGAAAGTGGGCATAGTAATACGATATAGCAGTAACATTATTAGAGACGTGTTGTAACCTATATAATGCATAACAAACTGGTGTCAATTTTTTAGCTAGAAAATCTGTATGTAATTCCCAGTTTAAAGGATTATCTATAAATACGCCCAATAATTTGGTAGAAGTCATTTGCACAATTGATTTTTTATTAATTCTTATTAAGCTACTTTGAGATATATTAGCAATTCTGGGAGTGAAGTTAATAAATCCAGTCTTCGAAACATTTAAAAATAATCTATTTTCTTGGAACCATGTAGTAAAGTATTTTAGATTGGTGCTAATGTCATGTATTGCACCCTCTACTGAGTCACTGCAGCTTAAAAAGGAAGTGTCGTCAGCAAACATTATTAAATTGTCATTAGGTACGCATTGTGGCAAGTCATTAATATAAAATAAAAACAATAGGGGACCCAGCACAGACCCTTGTGGAACACCAATCATTACTTCTTCTGTTTCAGATTTTACTCCGTTAATCTCTACAACTTGTGTTCTATTCGAAAGATATGATTTTAACCAATCATGAATTTTACCCCTTAATCCATAAGACTCTAATTTATTAAGTAGCAAGTTATGATTTATTAGGTCAAATGCTTTACTATGGTCCATGAAAAACCCGATACTTCGTCTATTATTATTTAAGTTTTCATATAAGTTCTTCAAAAAATCCATAATTGCTGTCTCTGTTGATTTACCTTTAAGAAAACCATGTTGACATTTTGAAAATATATTATTACTAGTTGAAAAATTCACTATTCTGTTGTATATGACGCGTTCTAAAATTTTTGAAATGGTAGACAGTAATGCAACAGGGCGGTAATTATCTAGTGTGGCAATATCTCCTTTTTTGAATAGTGGTATTATTTTGGATTTTTTTAAAATCATGGGAAATTTACTTTCAGATATTGAAGCGTTTATTAAAAATGTCAATGGTTTAACAATAAAGTTATAGGATCTTTTTAATATGCTTGCACTGATACCGTCAATACCTGAAGAACTGGATTTTTTAAAATTATGTATTATATTAACAATTTCATTTTCACTTACTGGTTCCAAGAATATAGTAGGATAATTAATATCTAAATTAAAAGTGTTATCTTCATTATTCTGCACATCTAGCTTCTCATTTAATCTCTTGGGTATATTTATGAAATGCGTGTTAAAATGTTGAGCAATACTTTTTTTTATCTGTTATCATGTCATCTCCAATTTTAAATTTTTCGACATTTGGATTATTTGTTGCCTTATTTTTATTATTATTAATGATTGACCACACTGCTTTACTTTTATTAGAAGCATTCTCATAAATGATATCATTATGATGTCTCTTTGCGGCTCTTATTACCCTTTTATAGAGTGTTTTGTAAGTTTTATAATAATTGATATCCGTTATATCTTGAGTTCTAATCATTATTTCATACAAACTTTTCAATTTATTAGCAGATACTCTAATACCACTCGTAATCCAGCAATTTTTATGAACTTTTCCTTTTTTGTTGTATTTCTTTAATGGGAAGCTAACTTCCATATAGTGAATGAGTGTATCAATGAAATTATTAAAACCATCATCTACTGTGTTTGCGTTATATATGTTAGTCCACGTCTCTTTACTTAAATGATGAAAAAATGTATGGTAGTTGTTATCATTTAATAAACGCTTATATTCATATTTGTCATGATTAGGTAGATTCATGGAAATGTCACAAGTTAATATTTGTCCAGTATGATCTGAAATACCATTTTTGTAAATTTTATAGTTACAATCGTAATCGTTTCCGAAATTAGTACAAATATAATCAATACAACTTTTTATGTCAGCAGAGTATCTGGTAGGTTCACTTAATCTCATGTATATATCATAAGATTGGATGATATCAGTTAATTGTTTTTTAATATTGGAAGCTGACAAATAATCAATATTCAGATCACCACAAATAATGACTTTACTATTATCACTACAAATATTATTTAATAAAGTATCTAGCTTGAAAAGAAAATTGTTTACATCAGCTGTAGGTGACCTGTATATTGACAATAATTTAATTATGTCCTTTTCTACTTTTATTTCAACACCACATACCTCAAATAATTTTTCTTCACAAAATTGATTGATATTATTAATTTTGTTTATTTCCAAATTTAAATTTTTATTTTCATAACACCCTTTTAAAGTGTTTACGGCAAAATGTTGCTGCTATATCATAATCATTTATTTGAAATGTACTTGCTTCTGCATCACAAAGCCAGTGTTCAGTTAGACATACAAGATCTATATCCTGCATTTTTAAAAAAACTTCAATTTGCTCAAGTTTATTTTTCACAGATTGAATATTTTGATGTAATATATTAAGTTTATATATGTCATTTTTAATTTTTTTCTCTCCATTACTTGAGACTAATTGCTATTGATTGTTTATTGACTTTACCCTTTGTTTCTGAAAGTTCATTTTTTTTAAATATACAGGACAATTACTATCGTATATTGAATGATCTTCATTTAAATCTAGTTTAAACTTATTCTTAGCTTCGATACAATTAAAACATTTCACATATTCTCTATCACAGCTGTCGCTATTATGACCTTCTTCTGCACATTTTAGGCATCTTGGATTTCGAACACAGTCGTCAGAGTTATGGCTAAAACCAGCGCATTTAAAGCAGCGATGTACACTAATATATTCAAACACCCTACATATATCCCAGTTTATAAATAAAGAGTTTTCGTCTAAAATTTTTTTGATTGTCAACGGATCACATTCAATTATCGCCATAAAGTTTTTCTTCATTTTTTTAATCACTTTGACAGTTATATGCATATTTTCATGGTTTAAATAGGTGTTTTGTTTCTGAATGCAATTGACTAATTCTTGTTCGCTAATGTTCTCAGTAATGTCAACTATTTTAACGCAAGGGTTTTTTAATTCTGGTGCTTTCACTTGGTATTGTCTACTTAATTTCTTTTGAGAAATTTTTTGAATTTTTTCTTGTTCTGATTTATTTTGACACCCAATTATAACACCTCCTTCTTTCGTTTCTTTTAATTGTGTAATCCCTACTTCTAGAGCTGATGGCTTTATATTTTTTAGAATAGCTTCCTTAGTTTTCTTGCACTCCTGTTTGTTTTTTTGTTTTATTATAACGACTTCATTAGGTGTGGAGGCTACTTTGGCAAATGTTTTGACTTCATTCTGACTATTATTATTGCATTTATTTAATTTATTATTGATATCATCAATTTTTGACATGAGCTCTTCCTTAACTTCATCTATTTTACTATTCATTTGGAAGAAAATATCAACATATTTTACACAAACTTCACAGAACCATTTGATTCCTGGACAATTTTCTATTATTTGTATCTCCTTAGTTGCTACATTAACGCATTTTAGATGATAATATTTTTCGCATTTTCCAGAACACCTTATACCACTCTCAACTGAAGTTAATTTAGTGTTACACTTACCACAATTATCCATGAGGAAAATTGTATTGTAACAAATAACTTATTTCAAGAATTAGCACACAGCCATCAATATTTTATCAGTTCATGCCCACAAAAAATTATGTAAACAGCTACTGTCTACCTGGCTCAAACTACAGAATGTACTTACAATTCACACTTTAGTAAAATTGATATACTTATTAACATATGCACTTTTGTATTAATGTATAGTTTGAAAATTCATTTTGTTATATTTTCACTAAAACACAATATTTTCAGAGAACTCGTAACTTAACACCATACAAGGGCTGTGTTGCAATATAAAGTAACAAAAACATGGAAATTATTTTCTTAGTTCATATGAAATTGTTGAAATGCTGATGTCCTAAACAGCTCAAACTGAAATTTACCCTATGTGAAAGGGCACTATTTTTCCAGTTATTAACATGATTATAATAATTAGCATAGCATCAAATTAATCAGGAAGGATGGCACAAACATTTTGAAGGGATACATTTTTTATTTAAGACTAAGTTTTTGAGAAAGGTGATGAGGAAGGAAAGAAAATCGCAAAGGGAATTAACTTTGGCCAGCACAAGCCAATACAAGAGACAATGTTTCTCAAAATTACCTAATTTTATTACACCTAAACGGCCACAGTTAGGGTTCCCAAAATTTACCAGATAATAGAACTTGATGTCAGCTATCTATCCGTTTTAATGATTCGAAAATATTGAATAGTGATCTTTTGTATATGATTTTTGGAAAAATTTTAATTTAATCTATTTAGGATGTACTATGCCAGCTGTTGGGGCACACGGATGGACTGACATTTAGCGAGAGTATTTTAGTACAATTTATTATTTACGGTCTGCTACAATAAACCGCGCGGTAATGTGCAATACGCTAATGAATGAAATTGTTTTCAGATATGGAATTCTTAGAGGTGCTGACCGAAGGTTTGGAGAGGGTGCTCATGGTGCGGGGCGGAGGCCAGGAAGTCATCACCATTTATTCTTAAATTTTTCGTGCATCACCAAAAGGCTGCATCGTTGCAGTTTGCCAAAGTATAAAAGTAATCAAAGGACAATTGTTATTTGAAATGACGATGGCGTAACAGTATTTTAGAATGTTAAACAATGAATAGTGATTATACCAGAGATACTTATTTATTCTTCTTAATGTTATAGATTGTATAATGCCAGGTGAGCATAAAATGTCTCCACCTGGGTTTCGTGATTCTTTATCCTATATAATACTGTATCAAATCAAAAATATGATGGTTGCGAAAAGTGCTCATTTTTCTACGAAAGAACGACTGGCAAAGCCAGCAACGGTGTGCAGTGTTATGATAAGGCATAGCATAAGAAAAATGTAGTTTAGATTATTCTGCTAACACTGTCGAGTGTATTTCATGTAGTTCCGTTATATCTTATATCATAACTATCCTGCGAAAATCTTTGTTTACAACTCTCTCAGTGGAATCCATACATAGAAATTATCATTTTTTATTCAATAAACATGAAATGCGTGTATGCAGTACAGTACCCATATTATAAAGTTCGCTTTAATTTATTTTCAGTTCTTGTCTCAACATTTGTTGCAGATTTACAAAAAAGAAACTGAAAAGAACTAAAAATCGTAAAACAAAAATACATATTTTGCCAATGGCGAAAATATATTTTAAGCGTAGGTGTTTCTAAATGTTTTCTAAGATACAATTTGTATTTCTATGTGTTCTGTAAGTAAATCTGTCGCGAAATAGTGAAACATCATTCTATATCATTTACTGTTAGGTGATAAAGATACATTTTCCGCGATACCTATATAACTAAATTAGGAAAAGGATTTTTAGCAATATTATTAATAATACTTAATCATTGTATTGAACGTCAAATTATGAGTGATAGAAATTTACCTATTAGACCTTGGCAACATATATTTTAAGAAGGCAGTGAGTTGTAGACGTTCTTAACAAAGTTCTTGTACCAAAAGTTTTCGAAAACAATTTTTTTCGATTTGAGAATTTTTTGCTACAGCAACGTCTGCAAATTTTTGCATACGGTTTTAACATGTTGCGAGGAATATTTTCTTAAGTACAATCGTTATTAACGACGGAGGTACACAGCCAATTCTCCGTTTTGTGGCAGATAACTTGCTCAGTTCCCTCACTTGCCTGAATCACAGGACTCCCTGCTGCTACTTTGACGAGTCACGAAGCACCAAGCGTCGCATTTAAAACCGACTAAGCGTCGGGATGTCATTTGGTCGTAAATAATAGGTTTTTAGATTGAGGTACCAAGTGGGAAAGGGCTAATTGCGATCGTAACTAAAGTAATTTTCAACAGCCCTTTTGGTACGCTAAATATTGTTGGCAAGCGAACTGTAAACCATGGTTTCTCTTGTCTTTATTGCGACAGGTTAATTTCTGCAGTTTAATGTTTACCATACTCATAAGCAATTTACTGAGATTGTAGGCATAAAGTTTTTTTTATATATAAAAAGAAGCTTCGCGCTTTACTGCATCTTGTAACGAATAAAGTTACACTAATTCTGGCTGCTTAAAATTGAAAAAAATTAGGAACAAGTAAGTAGACTTTAAGATTTTACTATTTCTTGATAATTGTAGGTCAATGAAAAGAAATTGGAAATCCAATGCTTCTAAGGTATTTTTTATGGGAGGTTTTTGACATAAATAATCAACTCAAAAATGTACATAACTTTAGTCATAAACTGGATGAGAATGTTGCAGGAAGAGATATTTTATCCGGTTCTCAAGAAATGAAAATTAATAAAACTTTGAACATTAATTGTTTATGTCACGTATAAAGAAAGTCCGTAGACTTGGAATTGGTGTAATTTTATTTTTTACAAGATTACGTTTTTCAGTTCTTTAATAGTTAAAAAATAAGTTCGACCAACTACCTCGGAAAATGAAATTAATATTAGTTGGGAGTTCTTCGAAATAAGAAACCGTGACAAAAAAAAGGTTTTACGATTTTGGAGCCTCAGTGGCTGGACTATTAGTTACCATCGGAATTATACCAGACAGTATTTGATTTCTAAATCGAAAAGCTCCACTGCACTGAGAATATTTTAGGATATATATTTATTCCGTTCAATGTTTAGCTTGTAGAATTTAATTCTAGTCAAAAAATTTATAATTCGGACCATCCAGAATATGCATCTATAAAAAGTTAGTTACTGGAGATAAAGTAAGATATATTTGACGGAACAAATAAAATCGTCAAACTATACTTCTATTTGTTGATATTTATGTTTGTTATTTATTGTTGATATATTTGTTATCCCTAGGATTAAATGTTTATCGCAGTTAAAATATTATGTTGACATGATATAAGTAGTCAATTTTTTATTAATAATCAAAATTGGAGAAGAAAAAATATTTATTATTAAAAATTATATTTCTACGCATTTGTTGTTAGAATTTAGTCGCTTATTTTGTGAGTTTCATGAAGGGAATATGGCAACCCGCCGTCTACACTATTACTATCTCGGGCAACCAACGCAAATGTAGAGATAAATAGTGCACTAGTGATCTCAACTAGCCTTAAAGGTACTTTTAATTATTAAATTGCATTTGTTTATCTTGATCTGTCACTAAAATAGCTAGTGCCAGATTACGCCATTATACATCAACTAACTATGACTGTTGATGCACTTTAATGGCGTCTAGACCCTGTAGCGTTCAACGTTTTTAAAGTCTGTTTGTCCTTCGTCGATACTTTTAACTTTAGATCGAGACGATTCGTTGGAACTTACAGGAATGACATGAGCCATTTTTTTGTTTTGAAACAAAAGCCATAGATTAAATAATGTTCTGAATGCTTATATACTGGAGTCATCAGATTTTTATTGGAATTGTCTGGAAAGGTAAATGTTATTAATGAAATGTATAATTCTGGTCACTAGTCTTACCACCAGTCCTGACCGGAACAACATTTGGTAGAAAAGTCGAGTTTAAAGGTTTTTGTCTCGGCTAACGGTTCTTGACCAGGAAAAGAGTTAGAAGAGGTGACTAGATGGGCTCCAGACACATCGCAGGGATTTAAGATGTGGATGATTATGATGAAACAAGCTCTGTGCCATAACCTCAGTCTTAAAATTTTGATTATACGCAACTCCCGAAGTCGCCACTAGGTGGCGCTATTACGGTCTGACATTAAAACTACTCAGTTAGATAAAAAATATAGACAAGTTTTTTTGATCGTTCCAATCCTACGGAATATCTTTTTTTTTAACATTTTTTTTCTTGAAGGACGATTTTTTCGCTTTTCCTACCGAATATCTACGGTTGTATTTGTTATATCGAGAGAAAAAGTCACGCTTCTTCACGATTGAATTTCGAATAAAACTGAAACTGTAAAAGCTGTTTCCGTTGTTACTAAAAAAAATAGTTGGTTTCTTAAAATTTGTTGTATCTTAAATTGTTACAAGCCAATATTCATTATATTTGGTAAAAATGTGCCTTTTTTAATCTAAAATATCGTGCCAAATTCGAAAGCATTAAAGGCCTTATAACAAATTGTAAAGTTGAAAATTCGACTCTTAATCTTATAGATGAGTTTGAACTAGAAAGTTTTTTTGTGTAAGACGTAACAAATTTAAAAAAAAAATTTTTTTATAGATTCAACTTTTTGCCACTTAATATATTAGGGAGATAATTTTTATAATTTATCATGCAGAGTATGTGGCGCAGTCGTTCGGAAATCTCTCGCCTCGTTATAAAAGTGCAAAGAGCCCATCGGTACCTTGAAATGAAAAGTGTATATTTTTTAACAGAACAATTTTTTCATAATTATTCTGTATCTCTACTCTACTATTTATTATCAATGTTTGACGACTCATAGAACCTCGAAATTAGGTATTTTCAACCATGAAAAAGGATATTTTAATATTTGAAATGCATTTTTATTGGTTGAAATTATCCATTTCAGAAACTTTTTAAACCCTTAAGTTCTATAATGAATAAATGAGTAGAGATATAGAAATGAGTCTGAAAGACATTTTTCACATAATACAGATTATGAATAATTTTTTTAGTTAAGAAATTTTTTTCTTTTGTTTATATTTTTGCAATATAAAGAATATCCAATGGACACACACCTTGTACTTTTATAATAAGCCTAACCTATCCAACAAGGTCAAAAAGAAATGAAATCGGAATAGTTTTTCTAACGGCTGCGCCAATTATGCCCTGCATTATTATTCGAAATTTAATTACGGAAATGCTTGTCTCCCTTCGAGATAACGTACAAGTTTAACCGGAAATATCCGAGAAGAAAATAGAAAAACGTGTTTCAAAAAATAATTTATTTGAAAAATGATCCGCAGGTCAGCATTGCCTAAACTACTTTCGTGCTACTTCTGGCACCGGAACTATTTAATTCATTAATAAATTTTACTTTTCCAAACTATCTCGTATACAATAAAATGTGGGTTGTCTCTAATATTTCCATTTTAAATATATAAATAATTGTAATAATTTTTTAATCACGTTATGTGCCAAACTAACGGTTCCTTCGTCGATCTCGGTCCTTTTTGAATGTGTTTAATAAATGTTCTTTTTCGAAATTTGTATGTGTCATTTGCAATTCTAAATATATTGTAAATGGCGCAATCTGTTCTTTATTCTTCTTGACAATGTGTTCATTGGATAAAACATGAAATAAAACTATAAATAGTAAACGAATTCTTCATTTTAGGTACACCTAATTTTCCCATTCATTTGAACATTTTCGACAAACTGTAAATCTACTGAAAAACTAATTCCCGACATCAATGTTGTCTGGTAATGGAATATCAGTATAATTCCTGAAATTAATAATTTTAATACATCACGATATACCAACCTGTAACGTTTTACATCATTTGAGGTCGCCAAGGTTGAAGTTATTGATTTTTCGTATCATTCAAAGTTTGTGGAGTAAGTACATATGTTAAAATGTTTTTTAATCCTCACAGAAATATTTCATAATATTTTCCTACCTGCCCTACCACTTTAGGTATATGACATGATTACCTAAACATTATTTTTTCATCAAAAGCTAAAAAACTATTTTTACTAATTTACTAATAGGTTTACAAGTAGTACTTTAGGCAACATATAAAGCATCATCACGTATAAAGGGTTGCATATAGAATAGAGCTCCTAAATAGTATTTATTAAGAAATTGTAAATGAAACTCAGAAGATATAATTGTCAGGCCTTCTGAGTCCAAAATTAAGGCTCACTACTGGGCTTGTAAATGAACTAAAAAGAACAACTTTGCCCTAGATGACGTACCCAGGAATTTCGATCGGGGGGCTACGGTAATTTTTACTCGTAATTAATTCAGCAAGTTCAGACGGTCAAGTTTATAATATTTATACTTCAACGATTAAACATGTTCTTCATCAAATAAGAAACCTATTTTTTAATAATACATGAAACAGAATGTATAATTCACATAAACAATAAATCCATTATACATGTACAATAACGCATCGCATCACAAGTTCAGACGTCAAGATTTCGTCGCTGCCATGATATCAAGGACTTTGTCAGGATCACTTTGTAGTCCCAATGTATTGAGATGTGGCAAGTGCGCTCAGTCTTTCGTCGTCCATAACATTGAGCAAGTACGTCTTGATTCGTTTCAAAGTCGAAAAAGACCTTTCTACGCTTGCAGTCGTAATTGGCATCGTAGCAAGAATTGTTAGAAGATAGTTAATAGTTGGAAAATAGGCTCCATCACATTTTTCAAACACCTCTAGAACCTCGATGTCTTTTTCCAGCAATGTAACTCGCTTACACCACATACTGTACTAGGTCTTTACCGCGGAAAATGATACTCCCCCTCAGCCAGGGGTACGTGGAGAGGAGGTTGCAATCTTGCCGCAAACACCAAAACACTTGAACCTTCTTCTGAAGATAAATAAAATTGGTTCGGATTTAATTATTTCGAAATAATTCATGGCTGGTGAAATTCACGTATACAGTGTTCCAATTTATTGTTCAAGTGTTTGTGTGTTTGCGTATGTGGAAAATAACTTCGTAGGGAAAAGGAAATATATAATATCCTATTATTATCACTACATATGTCTGAATAATAATAGCTCTGGTTCAATTATCGGATGAAAATGAGGCATAGTTGTGCAGTGGCTTTAAAATGGGTGAGACATGACCAACATTTACCCCCTTAGATTAGATATTTTGATGGAGCTTGTTATTCAACGAGCCCCTCCAATTTCATTTCTTGAGACAGTCGTCTCTTCGCCTCACCCTACCACACACCCCTGAAACCAGAGAAAAATGGACCTCATTTTGCGAAATTGAAAACATCAATTAACTCCGTATATTCGGTAAGCAAAGTATAGAAAAACACATATACTGAAACTGAGCTAGAAGATTTATCTATATTCTATGAAGATAGTAAAGTAAGTCGGAACAAAAACTAGTCTTGTATGCTGTAAAAATTTCTCCTAACACATTATTACTTCCAAATTACTTAGTAAGAAATAAATATGCTGAATAAATATACTTTATGCCCCAGCAATATTATTTTAAAATTTAAATCAATGGCCCGTACAATTTTCTGTAGAATAAATGTAATAACGTTTACTATACTCATCGATAGGTGGCGCCAATAGCGTTTCAGTTTCTATTACGAGACCTGTAATTTCACAGTGAAAGCAAATTAAGCAGAAAACTTATAAAACAAAAATACTCGTTAAACGATCCTAGAATACAATCGATGACCTCACTGATTTATCAACGCATATACTAAATCTCTGAAATTTAGTGCAAAATGTTGCTTTTGGTATCTAAGCACTCATTAAAAAAGTGAAAGTGAACAAGTCGATCTTGAAGTTTGAAATTTGCTGAAAGTGCTAAGTACACAAATATGACTTTTATAAATTATTTATCACATAAATAAATCTGGTAAGGCAGGACGGGCAGGTATTCTTGTAACAAATACCAAAGGGAACTAGAGAATATAATTTCAGGACATGTAGACAATCTAAGAAAAGTCTGGTTTATAACAAAGATAGGGGAAAATGGTGGGAAGGGTGTGTGGATCGTGGGAAAGCTGTAAACGGGTAGGGGGAAGATAGTGGAAATGCGGGAAAATTGTGAAAAACTTGCAATAAATATTGATTATTTTTGTTGATTTTTGTTAGCAAAAATATGGGGCGGGCATCCTAACTATAAAACAAGTTCTTGGCCGCTACTCAAACGACCCAATAAATTAGACATAAAATTCCTTTTCAGGTGTGAGCGTCATTTTTGTAGATTTCATTAAAGATCAAAAACAGCCAAATTAACCATTAAGAAGAATGCTCTCAAAGTTTGTCATAACAAGTTACGATAAGTATTCCGTCAATATATGTTGTGTCAAATGACATAAATATTGGAATTTGTGAATCAGTTTGTTTGGGGTAAGATGTCAATCAATTCTAGAACTTCCAGTGCGGTGTCGTACGTTAACTTACCTCCAGCCTAAGTAGATTCGAGGACACTGCTAGCAGTTTGACAAAGAATAACACAGAGATGTCCTAAGGGAATCTCAGGACAGGAGTGTCAAAAACTTACTACAGGGATAACTGGCTTGAGCGGTCAAGGGTTCATATCGAAGTCGCCTTTTAATCCTTCGATACCGACTTTTCCTATCACCAATATTAATCAAGTGGCTGAAGTTGCATTTACAGCGGACCAGATAACTATTGCATATACTCTAAGAGGCAGAATGTTAATGGTAGGTACAGTGGCGGCGTAGCATAGGTTGGCACCCGGGGCGGTTTTCTATTGAGCACCCCCAAAATTAAACAACAAATCGAATCCTAAACATGCTTACGTGACTTTATTTTGCTAAAATTTTCGATCACGTTATCAAAATTTACCTTCCTGTCTTTTTCAATTGACAATATGGCAAGATTGGTAAGTCGCGCTTGGCTCATTGTGGATCTTAAGAAAGATTTTATCAACTTTAATTTTAAGAAACTTCCTTCACAAGAAGCCACCGAAACACAAATAGTTTTAAAAAATCTAAGACACGGCGCTAGATTCGGAACAGACTCAGAATAGTCCCATTGTACAATGAATTTCAGAAGTTCCAAGGTAGTCGATTGGATCGCTTCTTGGAAAGAAATGCTGGCATCGGTTTTGTTCCCCCTACCATGACTTCGCACTGAGCGAATACGCCACTCGCGACTGATGTGAAGTATACCGAGAATTCGAGGCGCGTAGGTTCGTAGGTATAAGGCGCGTTTCGGCCATTTGTATGTATGAAGACGTTATACTGCTTGTTTTACTTGTACCGTGATTATACAATTTATAATATCGACCGCAAGTTAAACCGATAATTTAACTTGACTGACTTTTGTGGTAACATATTGTATTTCAAATCAAACTGACTTCTAGGCTCTATCTACTATCCGCCAACACACTCACTCACTCCTTTATTACATATTTAGTACCTATTGACTTTCAACTACCGTGACGCAACGCGACGATTGTAAACAATAACACTGGTACTGACTGACTGTGATTGTTTTAATTTGTGTTTTAATTGACACATGGCGCGACGCGGCGGTGACGGCGCGGGTTGAGGAAGGGGCCGAAATCACTTGCCCCTTCCGTCCTCGTCGTGCAGATGCATCAGTGGCTGGCTACTAAGCTACGGGAGTGAGTTGTCACCACGTTATCACCCCTTGGTGCTTGGCACCCGGGGCGGACCGCCCCCACCGCCCCCCCTTTACGCCACCACTGGGTAAGTAAACCCAAAATACGTATGTTTTGGAGTCTTATAATCAAGAAACACCTCGTGGAAGGGGTACCGCCACACGAAGGTGGAAGAAGGTGTGAAATAATAACTCGATGCCCTAATTAACCGGTATTTTAAGAAATAATAATATATTTCACGTACATTGCTGTTATAATACTGAAACATTATATAGGGAATACGAAAATAACACGAATTGAACTGAACTGAATGGATCCGATTTCTTTATAAAAATGTGAGGGTGCGAAATGTGGCGTTCTCTCACTACATGCCTCCTCACTGCATGCTGACAACGAACTCTTAGCCAACCCTAGCCATCTTTAAAATATGGTTTTCACTTTGATATCCAGGACACGGAAAACAATATTGGAAAATAATAATATGTTTTACGATTTTAACCAAAAACTTCAGAATGTTTCAAGCCTTGAATAAAGGAATTCTCTTTTAGCAAATTTACTTATTTTTGCACCACAACCCCGGTACAATTGGTGATCACGACGCAGGACAATCGGTAAACGGTAAACTTCAAATAGAAAAATATATCGTAGAAAATAACTCCGACGTTGTACAATATTGTGCGTCACGAAATAGTCATAAATTGTATTCTAGGAAAGCAGCTGAACTACTCCGATTAATTAAATAAGAATCTGATGATGAGACACACCCCTATATTTGAAATATTAAAAACGTATTGTAAAATATATTATTATTATTTTTTTATTTTTTTATTTTTTTTTTTTACAAAAAACCAGTCACCCTACTCTGTGGCTCCGACCCTCACAGAGGGGAGCTGGTAATACCAATAGCCACTCCCCACGCCCGTGGGGTGAGTGACTACCGGGTCCGCGAATCGTGTGCCCTGAGTAGACGTAATGAACCGAGGATGACAGCCTTCTGCATTCTGCCGGCTAAGATCTCTGCCGAGTCTCGGCATGCCGGTATGATCTTTAGTTCTGAAAGCAGCGTCTGTCTCATTCCACCGAGGGCTCCTATAATCAGTACCACTATTTTAACAGAATGGCCTGGATAAAGCCTGCGGAGTTCGAAGAGCAAATCTCGATATTTTGTCCGTTTTTCCTCCTCTTTCAAGACAATGTTGCTCTCAGCGGGAGCTGAGAATTCCACGACATACATTGTCTTGAGTTGGTGGTCGAGGAGTACTATGTCAGGCTTGTTGGCTTGTATTTGCCTGACGGTGGGAAACGAGTAGTTCCAATAAATTAGGCACTTCTCATTCCCCACAACGGACTCAATATCCCCCGGAACGTAAGGCAGCACTGGTGTTTCGTCTATCCCATACGAGTGCCTTAGATGATAGTAAAGCACTCGTAATGCTGCGTTGTGTCTATGAATATAGGCCGAGACTGCGTAAGTCGGGCAAGCCGACAGTAAGTGCATTACAGTCTCCGGCGCCCTGCGGCAGGCCCTGCAGCTGACATCAGGGACCTCCATACCCATGACACGACGTCGATAGACGAGAGTGTTAAATACACCATCCTGGCAAGCCATTATGAATCCCTCGGTCTCAGACTTCAGCCCAGCTGACCTTAAGAAGGCGAAGGTCAGCCTTTCGGATAAGCCGAGGTCTTCTATATTTTTATAGAAGATCCCGTGCAATGGCTTATCCTTATGGAGCTGCAGAAGGATGTTGTGTTCTGCAGCTCTAATGTGGGCTTTTAGTCGAACGGGTTCCAACTCGGTGACAGAGTCGGGGTTTACCCGCTCGACGTCGAAGATGAGACCAAGTTCATCGGCTGCTCTGCGTGCTGCCTTAAAGAGAAAAGCTCCTACATCTGCATTTTCATGGTCTCGGACCATGCAGAGGAGGGGATCCGAACTCCTGATGACCTTACATGCTCCCTCCAGAACCATCTTGCTATGGAGACTCTCCAAGCTCAAGAGTCCACGGCCTCCCCGATGTCGTGGGAGATATAACCGTGGAACGGACGATTTAGGATGCAAGCTCCTATTGAGATGCATCTTCTTGCGGGTTACTACATCGAGTTGACGCAGCTCTTCTCTAGTCCACTTCACTACTCCGAAAGAGTAGAGAAGGATCGGAACGGCAAGCATATTTGTAGCAGACACCTTGTTCTTCCCCGACAGTTCTGAAGATCAGATCTGTCGGAGTAGGTGCTGATACTTGCCGCGGAGAGCGTTGCTCGACACCCAAGTAAGTGTACGACTCTCCGGCATCTAGATGGTGTAAGATGCTTCCGTCCACGAGCTGCGCGTCCTCTCCATAGTCACCGCATCGTCCTCTCTTGAGATGGATCAGTGCGCATTTGTCCAACCCGAACTGCATACCGACAGCCTGCGTATACTCCTGTACCACCCTAAGGGACTGTTGGAGATCCCTCTCTCCAGAGGCATAAAGTTTAAGGTCATCCATATAAAATAGATGGGTGACCTTATGCCTCCTGTCGCCGGGGGTACCGCAGTTGTAGCCACGGGTTTTCCGGAGCGAGACGGATAATGGCAGTAGTGAGATGCAAAACAGAAGGGGGCTGAGGGAATCTCCCTGAAATACTCCTCTTCTGAATGTTACCGACTCTGTTTGGACTCTATCGTTACCCGATGTTATGGTAAAGCGAGTCCTCCAGAGCGGCATCAGTTCTTCAATAAATCTCACTACGGGACCGGGTACCACAAGACATCGGAGCAAGTGAACAATGAGCTCATGCGATGTCATGTCGAATGCCTTGCGGTAGTCGATCCAGGCCATAGAGAGGTTCCGCTTATACTGCATGGAGTCCTGCGTGACACATCTGTCAATCAACAGGTTCTCCTTGCAGCCAGCGACACCTCTCTTCGACCCTCGTTGCTCATATATCCGTTCGTAAACCGGTTCAACTGCGTGGAGCACCCGCATGTACAAAATGCGTGTTAAACACCTTGTAACATGCGTTTAGACAGGTTATCGGTCTGTAATTCTTTGGGTTGGACAAATCTCCGTTCTTGGGGATCAGCACTGTCCGCCCCTCAACAACCCAAGAAGGGATTTGCTGCTCCCCATTTAACCAGGAATTAAAAATTCTGGCCAAATGGTGGTGGGTGCTCGATAACTTTTTCCACCAAAAGTTATTTATCCCATCGGGACCTGGAGCAGCAAAGTTCTTAGAGCCATCAAGAGCCCTACGAACCTCTTCTGGGGTTATTGGTTCGCACACTTCCTGTGGTTGCTGAAGCCTTTGACAAAAGGCTTCAAAGTGTGCAAGGGCCGGAGAATCTCGGTTGAGTGGAAGCCTCTCCTCGTACAGCGTTTTCCAGAAGTTCTCCACCTGATCTGCAGTCGGCGGATTGTCTACAACACGCGGAGGCGGTTGGAAAAGGCGCGAGGGCTTCTCGCGGAACAGTTTATTTTCCGCAAGCCCCCTCGCCCGCCTCACTAATGACTTTTTGCAAGTCACTAGCATCCGTATCCTGTCGAGACAGTGCTGTTTGGTGGTTCGCAACACTGCCGCATTGAGTGTGTGATGGACGCGTCTTAAGTTGGCGCCTAATCGACGCACTTTAGGCGTGAACGGCCTGTTGGCCGCCATATAGTCCATCACACATTGGATACGGGATGCGTGTTGCCTCGCCGACTGGATCTTGGCTTCCATCTTTTGTATGCGCCGCTGCGCTCTCTCCTGTGGGGAAGAGGTATTTCGCCTCTCCACCTGAGACGAGCGTTGAGCAGCGGCATACACGGCACAATTTATGTGCCAGATGTCAGCCTCTTCTGGTAGCGCTGTACGAAGTTCAGCGTCCACTCTGGCCAGGTCTTATTATTATTTTTTTTTTTTTTTTTTTTTTATACAAAAAACCAGTCACCTTACTCTGTGGCTCCGACCCTCACAGAGGGGAGCTGGTAATACCAGTAGCCACTCCCCACGCCCGTGGGGTGAGTGACTACCGGGTCCGTGAATCGTGTGCCCTGAGTAGACGTAATGAACCGAGGATGACAGCCTTCTGCATTCTGCCGGCTAAGATCTCTGCCGAATCTCGGCATGCCGGTATGATCTTTAATTCTGAAAGCAGCGTCTGTCTCATTCCACCGAGGGCTCCTATAATAAGTACCACTATTTTAACAGAATGGCCTGGATAAAGCCTGCGGAGTTCGAAGAGCAAATCTCGATATTTTGTCCGTTTTTCCTCCTCTTTCAAGACAATGTTGCTCTCAGCGGGAGCTGAGAATTCCACGACATACATTGTCTTGAGTTGGTGGTCGAGGAGTACTATGTCAGGCTTGTTGGCTTGTATTTGCCTGACGGTGGGAAACGAGTAGTTCCAATAAATTAGGCACTTCTCATTCCCCACAACGGACTCAATATCCCCCGGAACGTAAGGCAGCACTGGTGTTTCGTCTATCCCATACGAGTGCCTTAGATGATAGTAAAGCACTCGTAATGCTGCGTTGTGTCTATGAATATAGGCCGAGACTGCGTATGTCGGGCAAGCCGACAATAAGTGCATTACAGTCTCCGGCGCCCTGCGGCAGGCCCTGCAGCTGATATCAGGGACCTCCATACCCATGACACGACGTCGATAGACGAGAGTGTTAAATACACCATCCTGGCAAGCCATTATGAATCCCTCGGTCTCAGACTTCAGCCCAGCTGACCTTAAGAAGGCGAAGGTCAGCCTTTCGGATAAGCCGAGGTCTTCTATATTTTTATAGAAGACCCCGTGCAATGGCTTATCCTTATGGAGCTGCAGAAGGATGTTGTGTTCTGCAGCTCTAATGTGGGCTTTTAGTCGAACGGGTTCCAACTCGGTGACAGAGTCGGGGTTTACCCGCTCGACGTCGAAGATGAGACCAAGTTCATCGGCTGCTCTCCGTGCTGCCTTAAAGAGAAAAGCTCCTACCTCTGCATTTTCATGGTCTCGGACCATGCAGAGGAGGGGATCCGAACTCCTGATGACCTTACATGCTCCATCCAGAACCATCCTGCTATGGAGACTCTCCAAGCTCAAGAGTCCACGGCCTCCTCGATGTCGTGGGAGATATAACCGTGGAACGGACGATTTAGGATGCAAGCTCCTATTGAGATGCATCTTCTTGCGGGTTACTACATCGAGTTGACGCAGCTCTTCTCTAGTCCACTTCACTACTCCGAAAGAGTAGAGAAGGATCGGAACGGCAAGCATATTTGTAGCAGACACCTTGTTCTTCCCCGACAGTTCTGAAGACCAGATCTGTCGGAGTAGGTGCTGATACTTGCCGCGGAGAGCGTTTTTCACTACACTCACTTCTTGGGTGGAGCGTTGCTCGACACCCAAGTAAGTGTACGACTCTCCGGCATCTAGATGGTGTAAGATGCTTCCGTCCACGAGCTGCGCGTCCTCTCCATAGTCACCGCATCGTCCTCTCTTGAGATGGATCAGTGCGCATTTGTCCAACCCGAACTGCATACCGACAGCCTGCGTGTACTCCTGTACCACCCTAAGGGACTGTTGGAGATCCCTCTCTCCAGAGGCATAAAGTTTAAGGTCATCCATATAAAATAGATGGGTGACCTTATGCCTCCTGTCGCCGGGGGTACCGCAGTTGTAGCCACGGGTTTTCCGGAGCGAGACGGATAATGGCAGTAGTGAGATGCAAAACAGAAGGGGGCTGAGGGAATCTCCCTGAAATACTCCTCTTCTGAATGTCACCGACTCTGTTTGGACTCTATCGTTACCCGATGTTATGGTAAATCGAGTCCTCCAGAGCGGCATCAGTTCTTCAATACATCTCACTACGGGACCGGGTACCACAAGACATCGGAGCAAGTGAACAATGAGCTCATGTGATGTCATGTCAAATGCCTTGCGGTAGTCGATCCAGGCCATAGAGAGGTTCCGCTTATACTGCATGGAGTCCTGCGTGATACATCTATCGATCAGCAGGTTCTCCTTGCAGCCAGCGACACCTCTCTTCGACCCTCGTTGCTCATATATCCGTTCGTAAACCGGTTCGACTGCGCGGAGCACCCGCATGTACAAAATGCGTGTAAACACCTTGTAACATGCGTTTAGACAGGTTATCGGTCTGTAGTTCTTTGGGTTGGACAAATCTCCGTTCTTGGGGATCAGCACTGTCCGCCCCTCAACAATACAAGAAGGGATTTGCTGCTCCCCATTTAACCAGGAATTAAAAATTCTGGCCAAATGGTGGTGGGTGCTCGATAACTTTTTCCACCAAAAGTTATTTATCCCATCGGGACCTGGAGCAGCAAAGTTCTTAGAGCCCTCAAGAGCCCTACGAACCTCTTCTGGGGTTATTGGTTCGCACACTTCCTGTGGTTGCTGAAGCCTTTGACAAAAGGCTTCAAAGTGTGCAAGGGCAGGAGAATCTCGGTTGAGTGGAAGCCTCTCCTCGTACAGCGTTTTCCAGAAGTTCTCCACCTGATCTGCAGTCGGCGGATTGTCTACAACACGCGGAGGCGGTTGGAAAAGGCGCGAGGGCTTCTCGCGGAACAGTTTATTTTCCGCAAGCCCTCTCGCCCGCCTCACTAGTGATTTTTTACAAGTCACTAGCATCCGTATCCTGTCGAGACAGTGCTGTTTGGTGGTTCGCAGCACTGCCTCATTGAGTGTGTGATGGACGCGTCTTAGGTTGGCGGCTAATCGACGCACTTTAGGCGTGAACGGCCTGTTGGCCGCCATATAGTCCATCACACATTGGATACGGGATGCGTGTTGCCTCGCCGACCGGATCTTGGCTTCCATCTTTTGTATGCGCCGCTGCGCTCTCTCCTGTGGGGAAGAGGTATTTCGCCTCTCCACCTGAGAAGAGCGTTGAGCAGCGGCATACACGGCACAATTTATGTGCCAGATGTCAGCCTCTTCTGTTAGCGCTGTACGAAGTTCAGCGTCCACTCTGGCCAGGTCTTGTGGCCCGGGGGTTTTCAGATGGTGTAACCCCCTTCTGGTACTGAGGCCCTCTGGTATTGGCGGAACGAGGAGTGCTACGTCCTCAACCGGTGATTGTGGCGGCTCTTCGGTCACCTCATTCACCGGTCCAGGAGCAGCCCTCACGTAGCCCCTACTACGAAGGTGGGATACATAGTCACGCAGATTTTGTGGCGTGAAGGCGCTATGCTCTGGTAGCCTCTCACACCACAGAGCATGCATCCGCGCCATGTATCCCCTCCGCGCGGGCTCACTGCTTTCATAGCAATGCAGAAGTTCATCCCTCAGTTCATCTGTCCACTCAAAGCGTCCTTGGACATTGCCAATTTCGTCAACGGGCGGTCCGTCCGGTTGGGCCCCACCACCTTGCCCTTGACCCTATCCGCACGGGGTCGATCGTGGGGGCCCTGTCTTCGGCCTGCCGAAACCAAAGTTTAGGGTCTGTGGGTGGTTAGCCCAGCAGACCCACGACCGACACCAGAGGGGAAGACGCTTTCCCCTCCCGGGTGCACTAGGGCTGCCGGTTCGGTTTTGCACCCCAGCTGGAGTAAGTGGTGGCGCTACTCACCAAAGGCTTGATAGATGGAAGTCAGCCCCTCCTGCTTATTATTTTTTTTTTTTTTTTTTTTTTTTTTTTTTTACAAAAAACCAGTCACCTTACTCTGTGGCTCCGACCCTCACAGAGGGGAGCTGGTAATACCAGTAGCCACTCCCCACGCCCGTGGGGTGAGTGACTACCGGGTCCGTGAATCGTGTGCCCTGAGTAGACGTAATGAACCGAGGATGACAGCCTTCTGCATTCTGCCGGCTAAGATCTCTGCCGAATCTCGGCATGCCGGTATGATCTTTAATTCTGAAAGCAGCGTCTGTCTCATTCCACCGAGGGCTCCTATAATCAGTACCACTATTTTAACAGAATGGCCTGGATAAAGCCTGCGGAGTTCGAAGAGCAAATCTCGATATTTTGTCCGTTTTTCCTCCTCTTTCAAGACAATGTTGCTCTCAGCGGGAGCTGAGAATTCCACGACATACATTGTCTTGAGTTGGTGGTCGAGGAGTACTATGTCAGGCTTGTTGGCTTGTATTTGCCTGACGGTGGGAGACGAGTAGTTCCAATAAATTAGGCACTTCTCATTCCCCACAACGGACTCAATATCCCCCGGAACGTAAGGCAGCACTGGTGTTTCGTCTATCCCATACGAGTGCCTTAGATGATAGTAAAGCACTCGTAATGCTGCGTTGTGTCTATGAATATAGGCCGAGACTGCGTATGTCGGGCAAGCCGACAATAAGTGCATTACAGTCTCCGGCGCCCTGCGGCTGGCCCTGCAGCTGATATCAGGGACCTCCATACCCATGACACGACGTCGATAGACGAGAGTGTTAAATACACCATCCTGGCAAGCCATTATGAATCCCTCG
Organism: Leptura quadrifasciata; assembly: GCA_963675555.1. NCBI lineage: Eukaryota > Metazoa > Arthropoda > Insecta > Coleoptera > Cerambycidae > Leptura > Leptura quadrifasciata. The sequence continues at coordinate 34,263,747 of OY776682.1, forward strand.
GTCTCAGACTTCAGCCCAGCTGACCTTAAGAAGGCGAAGGTCAGCCTTTCGGATAAGCCGAGGTCTTCTATATTTTTATAGAAGACCCCGTGCAATGGCTTATCCTTATGGAGCTGCAGAAGGATGTTGTGTTCTGCAGCTCTAATGTGGGCTTTTAGTCGAACGGGTTCCAACTCGGTGACAGAGTCGGGGTTTACCCGCTCGACGTCGAAGATGAGACCAAGTTCATCGGCTGCTCTCCGTGCTGCCTTAAAGAGAAAAGCTCCTACCTCTGCATTTTCATGGTCTCGGACCATGCAGAGGAGGGGATCCGAACTCCTGATGACCTTACATGCTCCATCCAGAACCATCCTGCTATGGAGACTCTCCAAGCTCAAGAGTCCACGGCCTCCCCGATGTCGTGGGAGATATAACCGTGGAACGGACGATTTAGGATGCAAGCTCCTATTGAGATGCATCTTCTTGCGGGTTACTACATCGAGTTGACGCAGCTCTTCTCTAGTCCACTTCACTACTCCGAAAGAGTAGAGAAGGATCGGAACGGCAAGCATATTTGTAGCAGACACCTTGTTCTTCCCCGACAGTTCTGAAGACCAGATCTGTCGGAGTAGGTGCTGATACTTGCCGCGGAGAGCGTTTTTCACTACACTCACTTCTTGGGTGGAGCGTTGCTCGACACCCAAGTAAGTGTACGACTCTCCGGCATCTAGATGGTGTAAGATGCTTCCGTCCACGAGCTGCGCGTCCTCTCCATAGTCACCGCATCGTCCTCTCTTGAGATGGATCAGTGCGCATTTGTCCAACCCGAACTGCATACCGACAGCCTGCGTGTACTCCTGTACCACCCTAAGGGACTGTTGGAGATCCCTCTCTCCAGAGGCATAAAGTTTAAGGTCATCCATATAAAATAGATGGGTGACCTTATGCCTCCTGTCGCCGGGGGTACCGCAGTTGTAGCCACGGGTTTTCCGGAGCGAGACGGATAATGGCAGTAGTGAGATGCAAAACAGAAGGGGGCTGAGGGAATCTCCCTGAAATACTCCTCTTCTGAATGTCACCGACTCTGTTTGGACTCTATCGTTACCCGATGTTATGGTAAATCGAGTCCTCCAGAGCGGCATCAGTTCTTCAATACATCTCACTACGGGACCGGGTACCACAAGACATCGGAGCAAGTGAACAATGAGCTCATGTGATGTCATGTCAAATGCCTTGCGGTAGTCGATCCAGGCCATAGAGAGGTTCCGCTTATACTGCATGGAGTCCTGCGTGATACATCTATCGATCAGCAGGTTCTCCCTGCAGCCAGCGACACCTCTCTTCGACCCTCGTTGCTCATATATCCGTTCGTAAACCGGTTCGACTCCGCGGAGCACCCGCATGTACAAAATGCGTGTAAACACCTTGTAACATGCGTTTAGACAGGTTATCGGTCTGTAGTTCTTTGGGTTGGACAAATCTCCGTTCTTGCTTATTATTATTATTTTTTTTTTTTTTTTTTTTTTTTTTTTTTTTTTTTTTTTTTTTTTTTTAGTGTAGTCTATTGTAATTCCCATTCATCTACGGTGCACACGACTATGGCTATAGAGGCCAATTCGGGAGAGCACATGTCGACCGCAGTCAGGACAAACATAGACCTGGTTAGGTCTTGGATTCGGCCTTCTTGCAGCAACATTTCCTTGATAGCTGGCCACAACCCCTCGCCATTCGGTTCTGTCCGCTGCAAGTTGTTCCCATTGCTCGTCTGCAATACCGCAGGATTTTAGATTTTCATGGAGAGCGTCTTTGAACCTCTTTCGTTGACCGCCACGCCTTCTTCTACCGCTTAGCAATTCACCATAAAGTGTACATTTAGGAAGGCGGTTATCATGCATACGATGAACGTGACCTGCCCATCTTAGGCGTGCTCTTGAAATAAGCACCTCAATTGGAAGGCTGTTTGCTCTCCTGAGTACTTCCACGTTTGATATGTGATGGAACCAACGGATTTTCATCATACTTCTGAGGTGTCTTTGCTGAAACCGTTCTAATTCTTTCACATGACGACGGTAAGTGACCCAGCTTTCACATACATATAGCAGTGTTGGAATGACAACTGCTCTGTAGACAGCCATTTTCGTTGACAAAGCAAGGTCGTGGTTGTCAAATACTCTCTCTCTAAGTCCCCAGAGTGCTCTAGATGCAGCGTTAATTCTATTGCGAATCTCGCTGTCCATGTTTGCTTTGTCATTAACAACGTTGCCTAAGTAATTGAACTGATCCACCACTTCAAGAGAATTTCCGTTAAGTGTAATGTCTATTTGGTCCACTTGATGAGGAGTTGACATAATCTTAGTCTTTCCAATGTTGATTTTAAGTCCCAAGGAATCATAGCTCTGGGTATACACATCTAAAAGTTCTTGAAGCTCTTCCGGCGTAGAGGCTAAAAGTGCACAGTCATCCGCATACTGGAGATCGCAAATGAATCGTGTGCGTGTCTTCGTGAAAGCTCTAAAGCGCCCTATGTTAAAGAGACCGCCATCAAAACGGTATCTGAGACCTATTCCTCTGACTGTCAGTTTGTTGTCAACAATAATTGTTAGAGCAGTGGTAAACAAATTAAAGAGTAGGGGTGCCAGGACACATCCCTGCCTAACTCCAGTGAGGGTTTGGAAAGGTTCGGTTGCCTCATTATTATACATAACCTGGGCGTTGTTGTTTGTATGTAGACTGCGACATACTTCCACAAATTTTCTAGGGATACCTAAGCGGAGCATAATTTTCCAGAGCACTTTCCTGTCCACCGAGTCAAACGCCTTGGTTAAATCAATGAAGGCCATGTGAATTTCTCCTTGATGTTCGAGTGCTTTTTCTTGAAGCTGTTTAAGTGTGAAGATTAAATCCGATGTGCCTCGGTTTGGTCTAAAGCCACTCTGTGTTTCAGGAAGTAACTTTTCCATAACAGGTGTTAGCCTATTTGCCATCGCTTTAGTGCGTATCTTCCCTCCAACAGCCAGGAGAGCTATACCCCTGTAATTTCCACAGTTCGCAGCGCTCCCTTTGTTTTTGAAGAGGTTGATTAAAAGCGTATCACGAAACTCCTGCGGAGCTTGACCACTTTCCCACACGACATCAAACAGTTTTTTGAGGTAGGGTATGAGCTCTGACGACACAGCTTTAAAGATCTCAGCTGGGAGTGAGTCGGCGCCGGGAGATTTGTTATTTTTTAGCTGCCCAATGGCGGTTAAGATCTCTTCCGTTGTTAGTGGTTTATCTAAGTCTTCGAAGGTGTCATATTGAGGGATAAGATTTATAATATCGTGATCGGCTTGACTTTGCTGGTTAAGAATGTTAGAGTAGTGTTCTTTCCATCGGGCTCTTATTTCCTGGTCTTCTTTGAGGAGATTTCCATTTAAATCTTTAATAGGGCACATATTTTTCCGACTGGGGCCGTACACTGCTTTTACTCCTTGAAAGAAATTCCTGTAGTCGTGTGAATCGGCGTACCTTTGAATTTCTCTGGCCTTGCTTGCCCACCACTCGTTCTTTATTCTTCTGATTTCGCGTTGCGTTTCATACTTAGATTGGGTAAAAGCTTCTGCTTTTGATGAGTCGTTGGGGTGGTTGATAGCGTTTTGGAAGGCAGTATGTTTGCGGTCAAGAAGTTCTTGTATAAAAGCTTCATTGTCATTGAACCAGTCCTCCTGTTTTTTACTTGCTGCAGTGCCAAGAATTTCCTCACTCGCACTTTTTAAACTGTCTTTAATTTGTGTCCAGGTAGCAGCGACATCTACAGAATTGGTTTCTTCTAGTGCACTCAAATTCTCTTGAACTTTTTGCTTTAGCTGTTCGACGGTTTGTTAGTCACGCAATTTACTAATACAGAGACGGAGTCTACGTTTTACTTGAGTTCTTCGGTGTTTGGGTCTCATAACAATTTTCATTTTAGAGACAACAGGACAATGATCGGTCCAACATTCGCTATCAATGCGCGCCTTTGTTATTTGGACTTCCTTGAGATGCTTCCTACGTACGATAACATAGTCCAGTAGATGCCAGTGACCTGATCTGGGGTGACGCCAGGTGCCTTTAAATTTATCCTTTTGTCGGAAAATGGTGTTTGTTATAACTAGATCATGTTCGGCGCATTTAGTTAGGAGTAGTTGACCGTTAGCGTTCATGTTGCCCAAACCGTTCTTGCCTATGATGCCTGGCCAGGTGTCTGCATCTCTCCCTACTCTAGCGTTAAAATCGCCAAGAATAACGAGTCGTTCCGTTTTAGGTATTCTACAGAGGGTTTCTTCCAGCTGTTGATAGAAGATTTCCTTGGTTTCGTGACTTGCATCCAGAGTGGGAGCGTAGGCGCTTATTAGATTTACCGCGTTACCATCTGATAGCTCATAACGTAGCAGCATTAGACGCTCGGATAGGCCTTGTGGCACTTGTGTTAAGTTGGATACAAGTTGATTCCGAACGGCAAATCCTACTCCATGTTGTCTTCTTGAATTGGTGGGAAGACCTTTCCAATAGAAGGTGTAGTACTTTTCTGTGAGAGAGCCTTCCTCCAAAAATCGAGTTTCGCTGAGAGCTGCAACGTCAACATTGAGTCGGTGAAGTTCTCTATCTATTAGAGCAGTTCTTCTTTCAGGCCGATCGGTGCGAGTGCTGTCGTTCAAAGTACGAACATTCCAAGCGCCGTAGATGAAAGAATTAGTTTTCTTGGATTTAACTTGTCGGTGTTTTTTCGACATTCGATGAGGTGTCCCTGTGGGCACCCTCCCCCGGAGATCCGATCGGGAGGGTATTTTACCTCCGGATGATTTTGTCCCACTTGAACGCTCCATCATTTTTTTAAAGCCTTAATCGACTGAAAACGAAGCTGCATTTGAAGTTTTAGCTGGAGCAGGTATGCAACTGACCAGCTCGGTTGCGGAAGGCGAGTGGTGTGGTCCCATGGCACAGAAGGAGACTGCGACGATGGGGTAAACAAACGATTCCAAAAGCAACCTTTGTGTGCGGTGGGTTATTTTTACCGCACTCTTCGTGAGAAGGTGGATGTGGTCACGGCAAAAGGTAAGGGTTATTCCGCCCTTACTCGGTCGTTAGAGCCTCGTTAGTGAAAACAGGTTGTACCAAGTTCAAATTGAACTCATCGCGAAGGTGAGGTTAACAATTGAGCAGGAGAGGCTATAACTTGCGCTTCACTACCCCATTACTACCCTAACATTGTATATTTAAATTCCTCTGGAAATTATTAAATCCTTGAAAGGCAACTGAATGGATTTAATTCCTTAAATAAGAGGCTGAGGGTGAGGAACACTCCTATATTTGAAATAATATAGACCTATGGTAAAAAATAACAGTGACGTTTTACATATAAATCCTTATCGAAATTGTCAAACAGGGTATCCCAGAAAAGCAACTGAATGAGTCTAATTCCTTAAATAAGAGGCTGAGGGTGAGAAATACTCCTACATTTGATAAAGTAAAAACGTATGTTAAAAAAATAACTCCGACCTTGTACATTTAAATCCGTCCAGAAGTTATCAAATAGAATAACCTAGAAAACAACAGAATGGGTCTAATTCCTTAAATAAGATGCTGAAGGTGAGAAATACCCCTATATTTGAAATAATATAAACGTGTATTAAAAAATAACCCTGACGTTGTACATTTAAATCCGTCCCGAAATTATCAAATAGAATATCCTAGAAAAGCAATCAAATGGATCTATTTGCTTAAATGAGAGACTGAGATTGAGAAATGCCCTTTTATTTGAAATTATAGAAACGTATGATAAAAAAATAGCCCCGACGTTGTATATTTTCTGGGATATCCTATTTGATAATTCTCAACGGATTTAAATGTACATACGTTTTTACCATCTCAAATATAGAGGTGTTTCTGTTACATAGGCAACTATCCAGTTACATCTAATAGTTGGTTGCATGTGTGTGAATGTGAGTAATATGTAGCAGTTGTAACGCAGTTTAATGAAGGGTTGTTAAATAAAATCTATAATAATTAATATACAACATAATGGAAATATACCTGTCAGGTGTAAAAATAACTAAAATTAGAGAACATAGACCAGAGAGAAGCGACAGCAAGGCTTCCGGCGTTAACCGTTTTCGTATGCGCATGTGCGAGCCAGGTTGTGTTGTCAGTTTCATGTGTTTGTTATTGAATCACATCTGTTTATTTGGGTTTTGCTATTAAACAATATTATTCTAAAATATGTTTTAATAATGTGCATACATTACCTGTATTCTATTGAGTTATATGAACCCAACCAACATATTTTATTAAGAGGTCACTCTGTATACAAATAAAAAATATTGAATTATGCAAAAAATTAAAATGAATTTGCCGTATTCAATCATTGTTTAGAAACTAATATTGTTCAAAACGTAAATTATTATTTTATTACATTTATAACATGAAGGATACTAACATTATTGTGCAATGCTTTCAGTGTACTACAAATTTTGTTGTGTTTCACTCATATTCAAGGCCATTATAACTGGGCCATAAAACATCAAACATACCGCTAATATTATCGCTTCTCCCTGGTCTATGTTCTCTACCAAGTCACTGAAAATATTATTTAAAATTAGCTAACCTAAAAATGTTCATGGACTCATCCTTAAAACAGCCCTCTTCGTTGGTGTTCGATAAAAATATCTCCAAAAACTATGAAAAATTCAAACAAAAATTTGAAATTTATGCCACAGTATCGAATTTGGGCAGCTCAAATGAAGAACGAAAAATCGCAATATTGCTAGTGAAGTGTAGAATGTAACAAGTATACATTAATAAAAAATCAATGTTTATCATATTGCCTGTACTATATAGAAATGTTCTGTACGGTGATTCAACTTAAAATCCGATGAATTATTTTTTCTTAATGCCATTATTGATGTACGGAGTTGTCTCAAATCTCCCTATCAAACACCACTGTATTAAAGTTTTAAGTTAGTAGTTAAGTTTTAAAAAAATCATAAAAGTGGAAAAAGGCTTTTATTCTTGAGCCGGCCGTCGCGCCGTGCCGGCATTCGATTGGATTAACAAAGGAGACAAAAGGCACTGACTTCTTGATTCTTTAAAACTGATCGAAATAAAATAATTTTCCACGAAAAAAAATTTCGTAGTGACATGCAACAAATGATAACTTACGAGTGTTGTTTATTCACATAAATTGTTCGAAATGTCCTCCGTCTACATTAATACACCTTTCAGCAAGACGAAGTAAAGACATACGCACTCTGTTCAACACATTGAGTAAATTAGGATTATTTTTTGGTCTCTATGCACGCGTTGCTGCAATTATTCCAATGTGTCAGTTGAATCATGGTAAACAAGCGATTTAAGATGCCCCCAAAAATAAAAATCCATTAGATTTAAGGCGGGTGACCTAGCAGGCCATCCAAATTGTGTATTTAAATTACGAACCGCCGAACTAAAATGCACTGGTGCGCCATCGTGCATATACCACATACGTCTGCGCGTAGCCAAAGATACATCTTCCAACAAATATGACAATGTTTGTTGTAAGAAATTCAAGTAGATTTCAGCATTTAATCTATTGAGTAATTCTGTTGGTCCAATTATTTGATTACCACAAATTCCTGCTCACAAAATAACAGAGAAACGTCAGTGAAAGTGAAACCTTCTTATTACATGCGGGTTTTCATCTGACCAATAATGCATATTTCTTAAGTTAAACACTCCTTTCCTGGTAAAACATGACTAGTCAGAGAAACACAAGACGCTTAAAAATCTTCGCTTCTTGCGTGTTTTTTCAAAATCCACCTACAAAATTCAACTGGGTCTGCATAATTCTGAGGTTCTAGGGCTTGGACACGTTGATAATAGTAGGGGTGTAAACTAGTATCTCGCAATGTCTTCCATACCACAAAATGGGATACTCCCACAAAGTTTGCGATATCGTGGGTACTTAAAGTTGGATACTCTTCTACAAGTTCCAAAACTTGATTGAACCTCCGCCTCAATTACCCTATTCTCGCGTTGCGGACCTCATTCGCCCGCATATCCATCAAGACGACCTGTTTCCCGAAGACGCTGGGCAATATTAACAAATGTCCTTGTACAAGGATGACGTCGTTTGGGGAATCTTTGAGCATAAAGACGTTCTGCTGCAGCTGCATTTCCACGACATTCTCCGTACAAGTGCATATCGGCGAGCTCTGGATAAGCGTAATTTTCTGCCATAATGTCCAAAAGTCACTTTTAAATACAGCGTTTTAAAATACTACACTAAACGAAAGTAAGTCAAGAAAATAAATTATAACTAACGATACAGAAAAACGTAATCCAAAATCAAAAAATAACAGAAGCAATGACACAAAAGAACTGTGTGATTGCACGTAATCAAGTAACCGACATGAACTAAACTAAAGTAGATTTTTCTAATAACAGTTTGGGACATTTTCTATTCTTTAAAGTGTCTTTTATTGGTTCTTAGTCCACATTAACTGATGCTATTGGCTAAATAATTTAAATTGAAAGGTGTATCGGTGCAATTTTTATACGTATTACGGCTAACTAACTAAAAACTAAACTACTAACTAAAAAATTGAAAAATAGCCGCCGCCGCCGCCGCCGCCGCCGCCGCCGCCGCCGCTGCTTTATCGGTTACACTCGACGGTTTACATCTTAATTTAATTCTCACTACTTGACCAGTGTTGTTAAATGTGTGAGATTTTCACATGGTACAGTGACGAAATTTAATGGCATTTCTTAACAAATCAGGGTAGTTTTGGTACTTATACGTTATTGTGTGTATTTGATAAACTCGAAAGGGCAATAATTCCTTTTTATTAGTTAAATATTTAACGCAAATTAAACTGTATTCACTAAAAATAGGTAACGACAAATATTTTGAAACCTATTTTTAACTTTTTAAGGAAAAATTTATTTTGTGATTCATAATGGCTCCATACTATTGAGAATACAGATTGAACAGAGTTACGCGGCGCACCGAATTGTAAAGTACTACAAAATTTCATTTAGTTAATAGGAGGGAGTGAAGGGATTGACTTTCAACCTAAATTTGGCATTTTTGTCAACTTTTACTATTAATTTAATAAAAATGGTATAAAAAGGTAAAAAATTCTAAATAATAGTATAATTTATTACTTTAAAAATTGAAAATAGTTATTTACGGATATCGGAGCATACATAAATGTCTGAATCCTACCTCAACATTCCATAAGGGCGGCAGGCCTTTATAGTTTTTATGCCAATTATGGAAATATACAGCCGGCAAAGCATACAATAGAGTTGAACTTGAACTTGGTTGAACTTTCACTTCAACTCTGGAATACTTTGCCTACCTTAATATTTCAGAAGTTCCCAACCAATTTCATTAACAATTAAGTAGATATAGTATGACAGTTCTGGCTCAATATCCCATGTTATTTCTTATGAAGGTTTCTGGTTTCGAATGTCATTCGTGTAAATAGCCGGCTGTGCGCGCAGGTCATTCAAGGTCAAAAGCCGTGCTCTCCACATAGCAACCCATCCGTTCTGAGTCTCCACATATCTACCCATCCGTTTCTAGAGGTGTCATCACGTCGCGTCACCTGTTCACTAGGTAGGAAATTCAAATCGACCTGAAATTCGAATAGTTAAGGAAATTCAAATTCTACTACGGACTTCAGACAAGTAACATTATTAATTTAGTGACTTTACATTATTTTATAGTATTAGGAGATAGCATATATAATTATTAATAACATGGCACCACCTAAACCTAAACTTTTTAATTAGTGACAAAAAGCAAATAGTATCTGCAAAAAGTAAGGAAACACAAAAAGTAAATGATAAGATACATGTACAGTCTAATCTAGCCAGGCAAGAAAACTCCAATTGTTTTAATAGAAATGACAAAGGTAAAAAGAATCAAATTCTTATACTCTCTGATGAAAACAATATTAATTGGCAAATTAGAAAATTACTAGACTTGCAACTTAATGTGACAATGTCAATAAAAAAACCGGGAGCTCTTCTGGACCAAGTCATGGAAAACATAGAGATACTAACAAAAAATTTCACACTTCAAGATTTTGTTATTATCATAGGGGGATCAAACGACATAAAAAACAAAAGAATCCCTCTCTTTCGCTCCATATGTAATAAACTGAAGTTATGTTCCCATACAAACATTATGTTTGCCTCTGTTCCGTATGTGGAAAATAAACAAAACAGTAATAGACTCATATATAAATTTAATTCGAAGTTAAACGATTTCCTATGCAAATTTAATAACTATACTGAGGGTCTATTTAAGTACATTGAATCAAATAATGAGAACTGCAAAAAGTTCCCTAAAGATATGGTTGCGAAACAAATTCTTCATGCTATGTCTACAGCTAAATATATGATAAAAAACCTTACTTTTATAAAAACTAGTCACCATACAAATTGCGATAGTGTGCGGTATTCAGCGATGGATGATACTGATGTTTCTGTGGAAGTGATAAGTAATAAAGAAGAATATGGGAATCATCAAATTCACAATCAGTCACTAAGCTCTCACTTGGACAATTTTTTATACCCAGGGTTGTCTCAACTGTCTCGGATAATGTAAAAGCTAATATCATTAATATTGCTCATGTGAACGTTCAAAGCCTAGTTAACAAATTATATAATATTCAAATTTTTACTACTGTTAAGGACTTAGATATTCTATGTATTTCTGAACACTGGATTTCTAACTCTAATATTGATAAATTTGTATTACCTAATTATATACTTGCTTCACATTTCTCACGTAAAAATCATATTCATGGTGGCTCTCTGATATTAATTAGATCTAGTTCTAGATTAGTCTTTAATGAAATATGTTTATTTAGAGACTTAGCAGTAGAATGTCACATTGAAATGTGCGGTATATCGGTAATTTTAAAACATAATATTAAAGCGGTAATTTGTTCAGTGTATAGACCTCCCAAAGGCGATATCAATATATTTTTTAATAATTTGACATTAGCTTTAAAGCGTGTTGTCAAAAAGAAATATGACTTCATTATATTGTGTGGTGATCTTAATATAAATCTGTTTGATAAATGTCTATCTACTAAACTGTTGTGTGACATGTTTGAATCATTTCAACTAAACATTACTACAAAGGAAGCAACCCGCGTAGTTCTAAATGCAAATGGACACATGAGTTCTACAGCGATAGACTACTTTGTGACTAATATGCCAGCCTCAAACTATAAAGTACAACTATATGATTCTTTGCTGGCTGATCACGCTGCACATTTATTTTCATTTAGCATTAGGACCTCAGCTAATAATTATAATGGTGAAACGATGTATCTGTTAAAAAGAGCTATTACTGAGGAAAACCTTCATAACTTTAATACACAATTATCTAATATCGACTGGGGCTATTTTTCTATATTAGATCTAAATAAAGCGTTTAATGCTTTTTTAAATGACTTACAATGGTGCTTTGATGTAACATGTCCTGGAAATGGCTGGATAACTGATTATGTAATTCAAGAAGGGTTAGTGCTTAAACACCTCTTCATTAACTTTAAACGCACCCTGAACCATAACGACTATTTAGTTTATCGTGACCTGAAAAGGCAGCACAAAATAAACATAAATAATGCTAAACAATTATTTTATAATAACAAAATAAGCAATGCCGAAAATAGATCCAGAAAAACGTGGGAAATTGTAAACCATAGACTTGGGAAAAATAAAGTTTTAAATAAACCTATTAAATTAATTGCAGACAACGAAGTAATATCTGATAATAATATAATTGCAAACTGTTTTGCGTCTCATTTTTCTACCGTTGCCCCAATGAATGCAAAGATCCATTTTGGGTACAATTTATCATTACCACATACAGTGTCACAAAATAGTGTAAACTCTTTGTTTTTTTATGATGTCACTAAATCAGAAATAATGGACGCCGTTAATAAACTTAAAAATAAAAAATCGTCTGGCTCAGATGGCTTAACCGTCCAAATAATTAAAAATATATTACCGAATATAATTGATCCATTGTTGTTCCTAATTAATGAATCTATTTCAAATGGTTATTTTCCTGATGCTCTAAAAATTTCATCTGTTATACCGGTTTTTAAAAAAGGATGTGAACATGATATAGATAATTACCGTCAAATATCACTACTAAGTGTAATATCGAAAATTTTTGAAAGTATTTTTAGTAATAGAATAACTAAATTCTTAGACAAATAGAATGTGTTATCAAACTATCAGCACGGCTTTAGAAAAGGACGATCAGTTGAAAGTGCTTCTAGTAAATTGTTTGATTTTATCTATAAAGAGTTAGATAGTGGAAAATATATTGTTACAATCCTGTTTGACCTCTCAAAAGCCTTCGATTCTGTAAATAAGGATATTTTATCTGATAAGTTACAGGCTATTGGAATTAGAGGGAAATTGCATGAATGCATAATGTCTTATCTACATAACAGAACACTACGGGTAAAATACAATGATACTCAGTCAGAAATTTTTGATATTCTCCTGGGCGTTCCCCAAGGTTCCATACTTGGCCCGCTTTTATTTTTAATTTATATTAATGATCTGCCAGACTATATCAAAAATGGTTCCACCTTAATGTATGCTGATGATACAACCATTACGGTAATGGCCACTAATCCCGAGGAACTACTGATTAGAATTAAAACGGTATTGGATGAAATGAGTAGTTGGTGCGATCGTAACAAACTAATGCTAAATGAGAATAAAACTGTATTTTTGAATTTCAATTTAAGACGCACAATTACCTTACCTGGAATAACTTTAAGTCAGTGTTCTAAATTTCTTGGTACATTAGTGGACAGTAGTCTGTCATGGGAACAGCATGTTAGCCACGTATGCACTAAACTAAATCAAGCTTTCTTTGCGTTACTGCAATTAAAAGACACGCTAAATGAAATAGGTCTTACAAATGTGTACTATGCTTTAGCCTATTCACACATGTCAGTTAATATATGTATTTGGGGTAGATCATCCTATGTAAAAAGAATATTTGTGTTACAAAAACGAATACTACGACTTATGTTTAATTTAAATAGTAGAGAAAGCTGCAAATCAACATTTATTAAGAAAAAAATTTTGACAGTACCGTGCATTTATATTTATAAATGCTTAATTTATGCAAAAAATAATTTAAATTCGTTTGAACGTTTGTCTGAACATCATACATATAACACACGAAACAATAACATTTTGACAGTTCCTTTACATAGGACTTCTACTTTCAAAGAATCCCTTCAATACAGTGCGATAGCATTTTTCAACAGATTGCCAAGGGATATTCAAAATATGACGATAGGTAAATTTAAGAACATTATTAAAAAAATTCTTATAGAAAAGGGATACTACACAATTAATGATTTTCATAATGACAATAATTTTCTTTAAATTGTAATTAGCTATTTTTTAAATGTATGTACTCCGTATGTTTTCATATTTATTGTGTCCGGTTGATTTATCGTTTTTTGATAAATTTTTTGTTTTACTTTTAATTTATTTCTATATTTATCTTGTAACTTTTAAATTGTCTTTAGTTTTAAACTTTTTGTCCACTACTTTTACCCATATTGAATGACTTACCATATATACATATCATGTATCGTTACAAATGGTGAATAAATTTATTATATTATTATTATTATTATACCTATCTACCAATCCTCAAACATTTAATATATTTATTTTTTAATCAATAATATATTATGACGTGGGAATATTTTTTTATATAATTTCTATTAAATGGGGCCCTCGTGCTGTCAAAAATGCTCACGGAATATTTGACAATTGGCCCACTTCGATATATTTTGGCAATTGGCTCATCACACTGTTTTACCTATTTTCACACATTTTGTCTTACGTAATCATTAATATATTATGACTGTTACATCGCCTATGTCCATTTAACAATTTTATTTAATAACTAGTGTTTTATTTATATTTAGCACGATCTGTATAGTATTTTGATTCATTTTTGTAAGTGAAACTGTTTTCAACTATCAGAATTTTCCTTGTATAACTGCTAAATCATTTCACATTGTTTTATGTACATATTTTTATATCTTAGGAACTCAGTCATATTTTTTTACACTATTATATATCTCTGTTCTATTACAGCACCTCAGGAAACAGTTATTGATTTCAAGTCTATAAAACATTAATTTACATTCATATACCTATATTTCAATTTTTATATTCTTGTTTACTATGAAACTACATATGGTTATTTTTCTTATCTTTCTCGTTAACCTGTTATATACTATATCCTACAAGATGTAATATATTTGCTGAATTCTTACACAACGGTTTGTATACGTTTTACTATTTATTACGACAGTTCGTTAGTAGATTAAAAACTTACAACAAATGTCATTATTTACTCATACATGCTTATATAGAAATATAGATTCCTTTTATCGATTATATGCCACTATTTTAGTTGTAAGTAAAGGAAATCTACATAAGGCGACCTGCAGGTTGTGCGCTTAACATCAATTGACAAGATGACGATACCTGTACCATTTTCTATATTTTACAGATTTCGAGATTTCCATATAATTAGTAAAAGTAGATTTTTCAAGTTTGTGTATTGGTATTATTTTGCAGAAAGTGAAATAAATAAAGTTTACCTTATTAGTAAAATTCACCAAGAAATCATTTGCCTGCAGCTTTTGTACTGATTCAGACCCATATAAACTTAACTTGTGACATCAGTAATTAATATTACATTTTTATATCCGCGTTAACAAGTGTTTAACAACCAGGTAAATTTCATTTATTAGTAATTTAAAATTTCAATAATTTTCAATATTTGTCTTAAATGTAATTGCAATTTTTTTAAAATAAATTTAAATTCAATTCTTTTTAATTTAATAAGTGATTAAAATACTATATATACCACATGGTTATAACATATTTTTTTCTTTCTTTTTCAGTTTCTTTGGCAATTTATAGTTTGCGAATCAGCTATATTTTCTTCATATTGAAAAATTTGTTCTGCATATTGATAATTTGAACTTCTTTAAACTTCTGCATATTGAAAATTTGAGTTTCTTCAAAAATTTAAATTCAGCTATATATTTGAAACTTGAAATTTAGCTTTATATGTTTTGTGCTTATGCTTTCAGTTTTCAGTGCTTTATATCTAAGCCTTATATTTTTTATCCGACCGACTCAATGTTGACGTTGCAGCTCTCAGCGAAACTCGATTTTTGGAGGAAGGCTCTCTCACAGAAAAGTACTACACCTTCTATTGGAAAGGTCTTCCCACCAGTTCAAGAAGACAACATGGTGTAGGATTTGCCGTTCGGAATCAACTTGTATCCAACTTAACACAAGTACCACAAGGCCTATCCGAGCGTCTAATGCTGCTACGCTATGAGCTATCAGATGGCAACGCGGTAAATCTAATAAGCGCCTACGCTCCCACTCTGGATGCAAGTCACGAAACCAAGGAAAGCTTCTATCAACAGCTGGAAGAAACCCTCTGTAGAATACCTAAAACGGAACGACTCGTTATTCTTGGCGATTTTAACGCTAGAGTAGGGAGAGATGCAAACACCTGGCCAGGCATCATAGGCAAGAACGGTTTGGGCAACATGAACGCTAACGGTCAACTACTCCTAACTAAATGCGCCGAACATGATCTAGTTATAACAAACACCATTTTCCGACAAAAGGATAAATTTAAAGGCACCTGGCGTCACCCCAGATCAGGTCACTGGCATCTACTGGACTATTTTATCGTATGTAGGAAGCATCTCAAGGACATCCAAATTACAAAGGCGCGCATTGATAGCGAATGTTGGACCGATCATCGTCCTGTTGTCTCTAAAATGAAAATTGTTATGAGACCTAAACACCGAAGAACTCAAGTAAAACGTAGACTCCGTCTCTGTATTAGTAAATTGCGTGACCAACAAACCGTCGAACAGCTAAAGCAAAAAGTTCAAGAGAATTTGAGTGCACTAGAAGAAACCAATTCTGTAGATGTCGCTGCTACCTGGACACAAATTAAAGACAGTTTAAAAAGTGCGAGTGAGAAAATTCTTGGCACTGCAGCAAGTAAAAAACAGGAGGACTGGTTCAATGATAATGAAGCCTTTATACAAGAACTTCTTGACCGCAAACATATTGCCTTCCAAAACGCTATCAACCACCCCAACGACTCATCAAAAGCAGAAGCTTTTACCCAATCTAAGTATGAAACGCAACGCGAAATCAGAAGAATAAAGAACGAATGGTGGGCAAGCAAGGCCAGAGAAATTCAAAGGTACGCAGATTCACACGATTA
This sequence comes from Leptura quadrifasciata, assembly GCA_963675555.1. Classification (NCBI taxonomy): domain Eukaryota; kingdom Metazoa; phylum Arthropoda; class Insecta; order Coleoptera; family Cerambycidae; genus Leptura; species Leptura quadrifasciata. The sequence continues at coordinate 34,280,065 of OY776682.1, forward strand.
CAGGAATTTCTTTCAAGGAGTAAAAGCAGTGTACGGCCCCAGTCGGAAAAATATGTGCCCTATTAAAGATTTAAATGGAAATCTCCTCAAAGAAGACCAGGAAATAAGAGCCCGATGGAAAGAACACTACTCTAACATTCTTAACCAGCAAAGTCAAGCCGATCACGATATTATAAATCTTATCCCTCAATATGACACCTTCGAAGACTTAGATAAACCACTAACAACGGAAGAGATCTTAACCGCCATTGGGCAGCTAAAAAATAACAAATCTCCCGGCGCCGACTCACTCCCAGCTGAGATCTTTAAAGCTGTGTCGTCAGAGCTCATACCCTACCTCAAAAAACTGTTTGATGTCGTGTGGGAAAGTGGTCAAGCTCCGCAGGAGTTTCGTGATACACTTTTAATCAACCTCTTCAAAAACAAAGGGAGCGCTGCGGACTGTGGAAATTACAGGGGTATAGCTCTCCTGGCTATTGGAGGGAAGATACTCACTAAAGCGATGGCAAATAGGCTTAATCTTCACACTTAAACAGCTTCAAGAAAAAGCACTCGAACATCAAGGAGAAATTCATATGGCCTTCATTGATTTAACCAAGGCGTTTGACTCGGTGGACAGGGAAGTGCTCTGGAAAATTATGTTCCGCTTAGGTATCCCCGGTATGTCGCAGTCTACATACAAACAACAACGCCCAGGTTATGTATAATAATGAGGCAACCGAACCTTTCCAAACCCTCACTGGAGTTAGGCAGGGATGTGTCCTGGCACCCCTACTTTTTAATTTGTTTACCACTGCTCTAACAATTATTGTTGACAACAAACTGACCGTCAGAGGAATAGGTCTCAGATACCGTTTTGATGGCGGTCTCTTTAACATAGGGCGCTTTAGAGCTTTCACGAAGACACGCACACGATTCATTTGTGATCTCCAGTATGCGGATGACTGTGCACTTTTAGCCTCTACGCCGGAAGAGCTTCAAGAACTTTTAGATGTGTATGCCCAGAGCTATGATTCCTTGGGACTTAAAATCAACATTGGAAAGACTAAGATTATGTCAACTCCTCATCAAGTGGACCAAATAGACATTACACTTAACGGAAATTCTCTTGAAGTGGTGGATCAGTTCAATTACTTAGGCAACGTTGTTAATGACAAAGCAAACATGGACAGCGAGATTCGCAATAGAATTAACGCTTCATCTAGAGCACTCTGGGGACTTATAGAGAGAGTATTTGACAACCACGACCTTGCTTTGTCAAAGAAAATGGCTGTCTACAGAGCAGTTGTCATTCCAACACTGCTATATGGATGCGAAAGCTGGGTCACTTACCGTCGTCATGTGAAAGAATTAGAACGTTTTCAGCAAAGACACCTCAGAAGTATGATGAAAATCCGTTGGTTCCATCACATATCAAACGTGGAAGTACTCAGGAGAGCAAACAGCCTTCCAATTGAGGTGCTTATTTCAAGAGCACGCCTAAGATGGGCAGGTCACGTTCATCGTATGCATGATAACCGCCTTCCTAAATGTACACTTTATGGTGAATTGCTAAGCGATAGAAGAAGGCGTGGCGGTCAACGAAAGAGGTTCAAAGACGCTCCATGAAAATCTAAAATCCTGCGGTATTGCAGACGAGCAATGGGAACAACTTGCAGCGGACAGAACCGAATGGCGAGGGGTTGTGGCCAGCTATCAAGGAAATGTTGCTGCAAGAAGGCCGAATCCAAGACCTAACCAGGTCTATGTTTGTCCTGACTGCGGTCGACATGTGCTCTCCTGAATTGGCCTCTATAGCCATAGTCGTGTGCACCGTAGATGAATGGGAATTACAATAGACTACACCTTTTACTTGTTTTTTATTGTACACAATCTATCGACTGTAACATTTTTATACTCGGACTCGAGTAACGGCTAATAATAATAATAATAATAATATTTTTTATTGAAAATTGAGCTTCTCACAAATTTATATCAATTATAATTTCATATTCTACGTTAAAAGGAATATTATTTCTATAAATTGAAATCTATAACCATTCCTTTTATGTTTACTTTATTTGTTACGTAAATTTGCATCTACATTTGCGTTCATTAAGTTTCAAAACCATAACCATAATTGTGGGCCTGAATTGCTGTTCCACTGTTGCTGTTCCTTCACCTCAACGATACTCAATCCCGGAATCTAGGATCCTGGTATAAATTTGTTATTAATTTTTTTAGTATTAATTAGTCTTTGTTGGCATATGGAATATTATGCAAATTGATTTATTTCTTCATTTATAACATATTTTATCATTCATTTTACACAATCTTTTTATTTCTCTTACCAACAATTTCAGTCTAATCTATAGGAGACTGGTTATTTGAGAAAAAGAGACAACTCTACTGATATTCACTATAGATGGTGCCCAATTAACATCAATTTCTCTTTGTCTCCTTTTCTCGAACTAAATGAGAATCTGTCATTTGTGCTGTGCATTCGAAAAAGGTAAGTTTCTCCACTCTTACGAATTCTCCGGATCCACGACTCTTTGCTACGGCTTAAACCAGCTAGCCATCCGCATATGTTGCCTCAATTCTTTCCCAAAAATATATAATAAGGGAAAGGAGGTAACATGACGTCATTTGATCACGTGACAATATTTTTTATATAATTATTAGAAATGAAAAAAATACAGCTTCTGGATTCATTGCTTATAGATGCATGTGAGTTTCCGATTAATTGCACGATTGCACGTTATCAACTGAAATAATTAATTTTTATTACTTTGTGACAAACTTACCGCTTGTATAAATTAAAATATATCGAAAAGGAAACATAATCAAATATCTAATACTTATATGGTATCGAAATTTTTTAATAGTGATAAGAACAACATCCCAAATTAAAAATTAAATGTGTACTTATGAACCCAAAGGATAGTAGAGCGAATTTGATCCCACTATAAACTGTAGGGCCACGTCTCCTTTACTTATACAAGTCTAGGCTTAACAGATCATTCAAGTGATGTGGAAGGCAGTTAAAACATTTCTTTCTAAACATTTATTAGACTTTGTGAATGATAATCAGGCACTATCATAAGCACTACTTAGTTTTTAATTTTGCTTAAAATTTTCTATCAGTTTCAGTATATTTAATTTTTTTTTTTTTTTATTTAACGTCGGCCTATTTCCGCTACTGAGGCCTAACACCGACGCCTGTAGACGAGCTACCCCCAACCAGGAATTTTGCCGAAGCTCTTCCCTTAAGAAGAGTAGGGATCTTTTACTTGCCTAACGTTTAATAGACAAGGGACCGACGGCTTTACATCCCCTCCGAAGCATGGTATATCCCCTATACAACCCTCGCCTAAGGTTGTATAGCTTCCGCGCATACACTGATATACAAGCCGCTGGAAGATGTTTGAGGCGAGGACGCGGTCTTCGTTGTGAACACGAATAGGACTCTAGGTTTAATTTTTGAGGTCCACGACGGGCGTCATGAACACGGATAGGTCACTGGTTAACCCTCAAGGTCAGGAAGATAAAAGATTTGGGCTGGCTAGCTTGGTCTGAGACTACTAGAATCCACTCATGCACTTAATTTGTTTGAAAGTAGGTTGGGGTGGTATGTCCTTAAACGGAAGGATCCGGCCGATATGTACACCCTGTATGAGAGCAGAGCGTAAAATTTGCTTTTTTATTTCTTGGTGAGGGTCCAAAGCTTCACCCTGTATAAGCTTTCTCAGCTAAAATTCTCTTTCTGGGATTCTGGAGTAGGGCCTACTTGAGCACCCTGTATATTCGTTGGTTGAATAAACACACTTGGTTTTAAAACGAATTTACAATATTTTATTTAGACGAAAAAACAAAGTTGTTGATTTGGTTTTGTAAAAATTAACAAATTTTCTTTTTTGTAACTTGTCGACACGTAGAATTTTGCCTTTAATCGTAGCGTGGGTTGTTATATTTTTTTAATCAGATCGAAGTATTTGATTTACTATAAACTAATGTCGCGAAGACGGATTTTATTCACTTAAAACTAGGGCCGCGTAGGCGTTAAACAAAAAATTAGCACTTGGCTTTTATTCACTAACACTAAAACACCGATTTTTTACTAGGGGAGTCCTAGGAAGAGGCACGGGTACACTTTGGGTTTCGTTACTTAGCCGGAAAACACTACTTTGGGTTTAGGCTCTGTGGCGACCAAAGGGCAACGCGGGAAGTAAGAACTTAATCGTAGATACCGGAAACACAACTTGACGGAGCCTCGGTACGCTTCTCCTTTTATACAGAGTACGGGGCACGACGTAGCCGAGAGCTGGATGAAAGCTGGATGGGAATTAAAACGGAACCGGCCATTCATTTGGGCGAGGATGGCGAAATATTGCGTAATGTTGTGCAATACTTTTTGAAATTTATGAATTTTGAAATAAAAGTTATATGACTGAATGGGCCGTGAAAAATGCAATTTATTAATATATGAATGTCATGGGACTCTATTTTTATTTAGGAATTATTGAATATAACTGTGAATATGACCGAGGTCTGGAAATTGCCCCGTAAGGTAGCGTTGATAGTTCGATTTTAATATTTATTTATGGCTGTATTTTAAGCGTTACGCTTGAGGCTGGGTGTGCTCATAATAATTTATTTAGGGTAACGGAGTGAAGTCGGCGACGGGTTGCCAGCATGAAAAGGGAAATAGTAAATTTGACTTAGGGTTTTGAATGAAGGGAAAGTTAAATGTATAATAATAAAGCGAAGATAGGAACGAGTGACCAGCAACTCACGGGAACATGTAAACTGGTCTGGATGTAAAAAGATTAACTCATAGGCGGTTCGTGAAGATGATTAAAAGGGGTTTTGAGATAATGTGGGGAAATTGAAATTGACGTTGAAATTAGTATACGGGGGCTTGTCAAAAGTGTGACGAATGAAATTAAATTTGGATAAATAGAGATTGGGAGAGTAAATGGTTAATGTTTACAGATGTTGAGGGGGCTGTATTTTTAAAGTGACTCTTTTGTAATATTTTGTTGATAAATAGATTGAATGAGGTGTTTTAGCTAAGTTTATGATAGAATTTGGATTATTGTGAATTATCGAATGTGTCTTAATTTTATTAGATTTTTCTGTTGCCAAATGTAGTTTTTCAGTGTGCAAGGTGTCTTAGGGACTTTTTTTATGGTATTTGCCAGGTGGGCCTGGGCAAATGATTTATTTAACTAATTTTAGTAATTTTTTGGGCGGCCATATTGGCGGTAAGGGGAATATACTACAACACTCCCCCCTTTTTTGTAGGCGAAATTTTCAGTGTCGATAAGTTGTACATTATTAAAAGTACTTAAAAATAAACATAAAACTGGAACCTGGGCTGGGCTGGAACATAATACATCAGTGACAGAACCCTTGGTTCGCTAAAACATAAACTGATATAGTTTGAACTAAAACTAGAAATTAATACATAATGAGTAATAGACCATGAATAGAGGCATATATATAAGAAAAAATTGGGCGTGGATTTGTTTTAAAGTTTGAAATTTTGAGTATTGAAGAAATTTTTTGGTGTTATGTGTGGGTGTTAATGTGGATGATGTTAAACAAAAAATTTTTTTTTCTTGTGTGTATGAGTGTAAAGTGTAAATGTGTTTGTGGTTTTTTTTTCTAATTCATTTAAATTTATTTAAAATGCTCTCTATAAAGGTTTTTTTTTATAAAATATATATACATAAAATAAAATATAAAACAATGCTGAAAATAAAACATAAATAAAAATTCTGGGGTCCCACAGGGTCATCTCTCTATGGGTCGGTGGCGTAATGTACAATCAGACTTGTCCCCCGTATTAGCATTTTGTTATTTGCCAAATCCATTATGACGTTGTTTGTCTTCAGGAAGCTCGTGCCGAGTATCAGGGGTTGGTTCAAAGTAGGGGTGACTATACATTTTGTCGGAATTTCTAACGTCGCAACTCTTAAATTTATTTCTACTATTTTGGTCATAGTAGGTGCCATAGTTGCAAACGCGGTGTGCATGACGATTGGTTCTTCAGAGTGTACAGGAAGTTCCTGTACGAGCTGCTCGCTGATAATGTTTAAAGTAGCTCCGGTATCAATAACCGCCCACACTAGATTCGATTTTATACACGCGGCGATCTCTGGCGACGGCTTGAAAGTTGCTTGGATACCAGGCATCTTGGTAATACTTCTATTTCTTTGGTTAATCGGTGGCAAGGTAGTCTCGTCGTTGGCAACGTCAAACATTGAATGATGCTCGAGACGTAATTTCGGCACGCTTTTATATGTAAGCGGCGGGGGTACAAAATTATTTGGAATAACGTGTTTAAGCAGGCCTGTTTGTGCAAGGAAATTCGTGTCTAATTTAAACTTGTATGAATTAATTTTCGGGGGTTCCCGGTATAATTTTTTGGAATTTTCCCTATGCACTGGTGCGGCAGATAGGGTTCTAACTACAGCCTTTTGCTCAACAATTTTTAAGTCGGAATTCCCCTCTAATTTAGGGGAAGTTTGTGAAATTTTAGGAAAATCTGTGTTTACCTGTATGTTTGGGGTTGGTTCCTCCCCTGGTGTGTCGTTCTCCGTGGTTCCCTCCATCAGTAGATTAATGCGGGGGACTGGGCCTCTCTGACTGTGGAAGGGCGGTTCTCTATCGGGTGTGGTTTGGCGGCTATCCCGCTCCCAATGTGGCTGGTCGCGCCAATTGCTCGGTCGTCATTGCAGGGGACTTGGCTTGTTGTAGTATATTCCCCTTACCGCCAAAATGGCCGCTCAAAAAATTACTAAAATTTGCTAAATAAATCATTTGCCCAGTCCCACCTGGCAAATACCATAAAAAAAGTCCTTAAGACACCCTGCACATCAAAAAACTACATTTAATCATTCAAAAATCTAATAAAATTAGGGCACCATCTATAATTCTCAATAATCAATATTATATCATCAACCTAGCTAAAACACCTCATTCAACCAATTTATCAACAAAAATTTACAAAAGAGTCACTTCAAAAATACAGCCCCCTCAACATCTTTAAACATCAACCATTTACTCTCCCAATCTCTATTTATCCAAATTTAATTTCATTCGTCACACTTTTTACAAGCCCCCGTATATTAATTTTAACCTCAAACTCAATTTCCCCACATTATCGTAAAACCCCCTTTTATCATCTCCACGAACCGCCCATAAAACAAACTTTCTAATTACAGACCAGTTTACATGTTCCCGTGAGTTGCTGGTCACTCGTTCCTATATTCGTATTATCATTCTACATTCAAACTTTCCCTTCATTCAAACCCATAAGTCCAATTTACTATTTCCCTTTTCATGCTGGCAACCCGTCGCCAACTTCACTCCGTTACCCTACATAAATTATTATGACCGCACCCAGCTTCAAGCGTAACGCTTAAAATGTAACTATCAAAATTTGTTAAACCCGCACTCTCAACGCTACCTTACGGGGCAATTTCCAGACAGCGGTCATATTCACAGTTATTGTAAATTATTCCCAAATTAAAATAGATTTTCATAATATTTTTACATTATTATATTACATTTTTCACGGCCCATTCAATCATCAAACTTTTATTCCCAAATTCCAAAATTTCAAAAAGTATTGCACAATGTTACGCAATATTTCGCAATCCTCGCTCAAATGAATGGCCGGTTCCGTTTTATTTCCCATCCAGCTTTCATCCAGCTCTCGGCTACGTCGTGCCCCGTGTTCTGCATAAAAGGAGAAGCGTGCCGAGGCTCCGACAAGTTGTGTTTCCGGTATCTACGATTAAGTTCTTACTCCCGCGTTGCCCTTTGGTCGCCACAGAGCCTAAACCCAAAGTAGTGTTTTCCGGCTAAGTAACGAAACCCAAAGTGTACCCGTGCCTCTTCCTAGGACTCCCCTAGTAAAAAATCGGTGTTTTAGTGTTAGTGAATAAAAGCCAAGTGCTAATTTTTTGTTTAACGCCTACGCGGCCCTAATTTTAAGTGAATAAAAATCCGTCTTCGCGACATTAGTTTATAGTAAATTAAATACTTCGATCTGATTAAAAAAATATAACAACCCACGCTACGATTAAAGGCAAAATTCTACGTGTCGACAAGTTACCGAAAAGAAAATTTGTTAATTTTATAAAACCAAATCAAACGATTCTGTTTTTCATCTAAATAAAAATATTGTAAATTCGTTTAAAACCAAGTGTGTTTATTAAACCAAAGAATATACAGGGCGCTCAAGTAGGCCCTACTACAGAATCCCAGAAAGGGAATTTTAGCTAAGAAAGCTTATACAGGGTGAAGCTTTGGACCCTCACCAAGAAATAAAAAAGCAAATTTTACGCTCTGCTCTCATACAGGGTGTACCTATCGGCCGAAACCTTCCGTTTAAGGACATACCACCCCAACCTACTTTCAAACAAATTAAGTGCATGAGTGGATTCTAGTAGTCTCAGACCAAGCTAGCCAGCCCAAATCTTTTACCTTCCTGACCTTGAGGGTCAACCAGAGTCCCGTTCGTGTTCACGACGCCCGTCGTGGACCCCAAATATTAAACCTAGAACCTCATTCGTGTTCATGGCGCCCAACGTGGGGCCTGAAGATAAAATATAGAACCTCAAGCGTGTTCATGGCGCCCAACTAAAGGGGCTTAAACCGTTGGAAAACCGATAGAGCAAAACCATTCAAAAAAGAAAAAAGTTGCCATAAACACTTACCTTGTTCGTGTTCATAGAGCCAAACTAAAGAGGCTTAAGCCATTGGAGAGAAGCCGAGACAGTGTTAAAGGTAAATAGCACTAAATTCCTAAATTATCCCGACTAGAGGGACCAAAAAATCAAAAGGAGTGTCAATCGCACCCAGAGAAAGATTATCAAGACTGGAAGCATCCAGAACGATCCATAACCCAAATTTTCAAATCAGCTTAGAATCATCCAGAACGATCAAGTAAGTCAAAATTTTAATTTTTTCATCGATAAAGAGAGTTCGCTAACTAGACGTAGCGTTATAATCGCCCTAGCAATCTCGGATCGAGTAGGGAGCGCAAAGGCGAGAGTAATTCTACGCATAGCAGAGATATTTTAATACAAAAATGGACCCCATACGTGAAGAATCGTTCGAAAGCCAACAGGAGCTTTTCAGCAGCATCCAAAGGGAATTTCCCCCAAAAAATCCAATCATGGAACCATCCCAATTCAGCCCCAGATACCGACAGGAGAGTGTCATACCGCCTCCAGCCGCCCCCCAATTAGACCTTGATGCCATCATCAATAAAATTTCAAATGGTATCAAAGATGCTTTATTAAACGTATTGCAGCAGCAACAACCCCCAACACCACCTTCGCCGCCCCCGGTTACAAGACAACCATATCAGGAGCCGGCTCATATACCGGATATAACGAACTCACCCAGACATCTATTCAGTGGTGAAGTACACGAAAGCGTTAATGCTTTCATAGGAAATATGGAACTATACTTTAATAGAAAGGGAGTAATCGACGAAGTCGATAAAGTCATATTACTTACATCCCAACTAAGAGGTCAAGCCAAAACGTGGTTTGAACCATTTAAACAATATACTTACGACTATGAAGTCCTCAAGACCCGCCTCCGGCAAACATACGATTCCACGGCAAAGAAAGCCGCCGCCGAAAGAATGCTACATACAGAAATGCAGGAGAGAGGTGAATCAGTAGCCCTATTTATATCGAAAAAAGTAGGATTATTTAATAGAATAGATGTACTACGAACGCCTCTCGAAAAAGCCAGAATAATCTACGGCCAACTGTTACCTGAAATACAAAGCAGAATCCGTTATAAAGACTTGGAAAATGTCGACCAATTGACGGAAATCGCGATCGAAATAGAAGAAACATTGCATTATCCGAGAGAACGGCGACAACAACAATATTCAAATACCCCACAGCCACAGCGGCAAATTAGTGAAAATTATCCTCGAGCGTCTGCAGCAAATAGTCCCACAGCGACGTTCCGAGCAAACCCGGCTACAACAACGCAGAGAGCATCTACCCTCGGCGTGGCCAACACAGCGATGCAGCGGCAACACGAGCCGATACCTTCAAACGGACCAAACGCCGTCAGAACCCAAGTAAGAAATGCAGAGCCAAGTCCCCTGCAACGACGACCGAGCAATTGGCGCGACCAGCCACATTGGGAGCGGGATAGCCGCCAATCCACACCCGATAGAGAACCGCCCTTCCACAATCAGAGAGGCCCAGTCCCCCGGATTAATCTAGTGATGGAGGGAACCACGGAGAACGACACACCAGGGGATGAAACCACCCCAAACTCACAGGTAAACCCAGATTTTTCAAAAAATTTTCAATCTTCCACTAATTTAGAGGACCATTCCGACTCAGATGATATTGAACAAAAAGCCATAGTCAGAGCCCTGTCTGCCGCACCTGTGCATATAAAAAGTTTCGAAAAATTATACCGGGAACACCCGAAAATTAAATCAAATAAGTTAAATTTAGACACGAATTTCCTTGCACAAACAGGCCTGCTTAAACACGTTATCCCAAATAGTTTTGAACCCCCGCCTCTCACATATAAAAATAAACCGAGCTCGCAGACTACGCATCAGTCCAAGTACGACACAGCAACGAGCGAGCAGACTAGACCACCGCAAATCAAGATTAACAAAATGGAAAGTATTAAACACACATTTAGGCCATCACCAGTAATTGCGACGTGGATAAATAATCACTTAGTGTGGGCCGTCGTCGATACTGGAGCGACGTTGAACTTGATAGACCAAGGACTGGTGGATAAATTACAGATTCCGGTGTACAGCAACGAAGTAGTCACTCTACATACTGCTTTTTCGACGTTAACCCCTCAAAGTCTAGGAGTGGTGGATATGGTGTTACGAGTGGCGACTTTTGAAATACCGATTAAATGCCTAGTGACGCCGAATTTAACGAATCAATTGATATTAGGAATGGGCTTTGTGTCGGCCCAGAATCTCGTCATGGATTTCACAAATGGATACATCCTACTTCATGACCGACCGGTGGTAATGCACCAACCGGATTAACCAGCTACAGCTGAGCACAACCAAATGTTTTAGAAGATTTTTTATTTTATATTTATGTTTTATTTCCAGGAAATTACCATTTTTATTTTACTTTTATGTTCCTTTTATACCCTTTTACAGGAAAATGTATTTTAGCATTAGTTTCTTTTATATTTTATATATATTTTATATGAGCAATGAGAATAAATATGAATAATGATTTTATAATAAAGAAAGAAAAAATAAAATTAAGTACACTCACATCACACACACATAGCACACAGAAAAAAAAAATAATAACCATAAAACAAATTAAATAAATTTTAAAATAATATTAATTACACACAACACAACACCCCACACACAACACCAAAAAATTTCAACAAGTTAAATTTCAATTTGTAAGGCAAATCCACGCCCAATTTTATCACGATCCATTGCTTATATATATATTATTTCTTTAGTTTAAATTTGAATTAATTAGTTTATGTTTCAGAGAGCCAAGGGTTCTGTAACTGACGTATTATGTTCCAGCCGAGCCCAGGTTCCAATTTTATGTTTATTTTAAGTATTTTTAATATTGTACAACTTATCGACACTGAAAATTTCGCCTACAAAAAAGGGGGGAGTGTTGTAGTATATTCCCCTTACCGCCAAAATGGCCGCTCAAAAAATTACTAAAATTTGCTAAATAAATCATTTGCCCAGGCCCACCTGGCAAATACCATAAAAAAAGTCCTTAAGACACCCTGCACATCAAAAAACTACATTTAATCATTCAAAAATCTAATAAAATTAGGGCACCATCTATAATTCTCAATAATCAATATTATATCATCAACCTCATTCAACCAATTTATCAACAAAAATTTACAAAAGAGTCACTTCAAAAATACAGCCCCCTCAACATCTTTAAACATCAACCATTTACTCTCCCTTCTCTATTTATCCAAATTTAATTTCATTCGTCACACTTTTTACAAGCCCCCGTATATTAATTTTAACCTCAAACTCAATTTCCCCACATTATCGTAAAACCCCCTTTTATCATCTCCACGAACCGCCCATAAAACAAACTTTCTAATTACAGACCAGTTTACATGTTCCCGTGAGTTGCTGGTCACTCGTTCCTATATTCGTATTATCATTCTACATTCAAACTTTCCCTTCATTCAAACCCATAAGTCCAATTTACTATTTCCCTTTTCATGCTGGCAACCCGTCGCCAACTTCACTCCGTTACCCTACATAAATTATTATGACCGCACCCAGCTTCAAGCGTAACGCTTAAAATGTAACTATCAAAATTTGTTAAACCCGCACTCTCAACGCTACCTTACGGGGCAATTTCCAGACAGCGGTCATATTCACAGTTATTGTAAATTATTCCCAAATTAAAATAGATTTTCATAATATTTTTACATTATTATATTACATTTTTCACGGCCCATTCAATCATCAAACTTTTATTCCCAAATTCCAAAATTTCAAAAAGTATTGCACAATGTTACGCAATATTTCGCAATCCTCGCTCAAATGAATGGCCGGTTCCGTTTTATTTCCCATCCAGCTTTCATCCAGCTCTCGACTACGTCGTGCCCCGTGTTCTGCATAAAAGGAGAAGCGTGCCGAGGCTCCGACAAGTTGTGTTTCCGGTATCTACGATTAAGTTCTTACTCCCGCGTTGCCCTTTGGTCGCCACAGAGCCTAAACCCAAAGTAGTGTTTTCCGGCTAAGTAACGAAACCCAAAGTGTACCCGTGCCTCTTCCTAGGACTCCCCTAGTAAAAAATCGGTGTTTTAGTGTTAGTGAATAAAAGCCAAGTGCTAATTTTTTGTTTAACGCCTACGCGGCCCTAATTTTAAGTGAATAAAAATCCGTCTTCGCGACATTAGTTTATAGTAAATTAAATACTTCGATCTGATTAAAAAAATATAACAACCCACGCTACGATTAAAGGCAAAATTCTACGTGTCGACAAGTTACCGAAAAGAAAATTTGTTAATTTTATAAAACCAAATCAAACGACTCTGTTTTTCATCTAAATAAAAATATTGTAAATTCGTTTAAAACCAAGTGTGTTTATTAAACCAAAGAATATACAGGGCGCTCAAGTAGGCCCTACTACAGAATCCCAGAAAGGGAATTTTAGCTAAGAAAGCTTATACAGGGTGAAGCTTTGGACCCTCACCAAGAAATAAAAAAGCAAATTTTACGCTCTGCTCTCATACAGGGTGTACCTATCGGCCGAAACCTTCCGTTTAAGGACATACCACCCCAACCTACTTTCAAACAAATTAAGTGCATGAGTGGATTCTAGTAGTCTCAGACCAAGCTAGCCAGCCCAAATCTTTTACCTTCCTGACCTTGAGGGTCAACCAGAGTCCCGTTCGTGTTCACGACGCCCGTCGTGGACCCCAAATATTAAACCTAGAACCTCATTCGTGTTCAGGCTCTGCATTTCTTAATTGTGTTCTGACGGCGTTTGGTCCGTTTGAAGGTATCGGCTCGTGTTGCCGCTGCATCGTTGTGTTGGCCACGCCGAGGGTAGAGGCTCTCTGCGTTGTAGTAGCCGGGTTTGCTCGGAACGTCGCTGTGGGACTATTTGCTGCAGACGCTCGATGATAATTTTCATTATTTTGTCGCTGTGGTTGAGGGGTATTTGAATACTGTTGTTGTCGCCGTTCTCGCGGATAGTGTAATGTCTCTTCGATTTCTATCGCGATTTCTGTTAACTGGTCGACATTTTCAAAATCTTTATATCTTATTCGGCTTTGTATTTCAGGTAACAATTGGCCGTAAATTATTCTCGCTTTTTCGAGAGGCGTTCGCAGTACATCTATTCTATTAAACAATCCTATCTTTTTTGAGATAAATAGGGCTACGGACTCACCTCTCTCTTGCATTTCGGTGTGGATCATTCTTTCGGCGGCGGCTTTCTTTGCCGTGGAGTCATATGTTTGCCGGAGGCGGGTCTTGAGGACTTCATATTCATACGTATATTGTTTGAATGGTTCAAACCAGGTTTTGGCTTGACCTCTTAGTTGGGATGTGACTAATATTACTTTATCTACTTCGTCGGTTACTCCTTTTCGATAAAAGTACTGTTCCATGTTTCCAATGAAAGCATTTACGCTTTCGTGTATTTCTCCGCTGAATAAATGTCTGGGAGAATTTGTGACATCGGGTATGTGGGCCGGCTCCTGATACGGTTGTTGTCTAACCGGGGGCGGCGAAGGTGGTGTTGGGGGTTGTTGCTGCTGCAAAACGTTTAGTAAGGCGTCCTTAATGCCATTAGAAATTTTATTAATTATAGCATCAAGGTCCAATTGGGGGGCGGCTGGAGGCGGAATCTGGTACTGAACTGGGATGGTTCCATCAGTGGGTTTTTTGGGGGTAATTCCCTTTGGATGCTGCTGAAAAGCTCCTGTTGGCTTTCGAACGATTCTTCGTGGATGGGATCCATTTTATTATATTTAAATATCTGCTATGCGTAGAATTACTCTCGCCTTTGCGCTCCCTACTCGATCCGAGATTGCTAGGGCGATTATAACGCTACGTCTAGTTAGCGAACTCTCTTTAACGATGAAAAATGAAAAATTTGACTTACTTGATCGTTCTGGATGATTCTAAGCTGATTTTAAAATTTTGGTTCTGGATCGTTCTGGATGCTTCCAGTCTTGATAATTTTTCTCTGGGTGCGATTGACACACCTTTTGATTTTTTGGTCCCTCTAGTCGGGATAATTTAGGAATTTAGTGCTATTTACCTTTAACACTGTCTCGGCTTCTCTCCAACGGTTTAAGCCTCTTTAGTTTGGCACCAAGAACACGAACAAGGTAAGTGGTTATGGCGACTTTTCTTTTTTGAATGGTTTCGCTCTATCGGCTTTTTTCCAACGGTTTAAGCCCCTTTAGTTGGGCGCCATGAACACGCATAGGACTCTAGGTTTAATATTTAAGGTCCACGACGGGCGTCATGAACACGGATACGTCACTGGTTGACCCTCAAGGTCAGGAAGATAAAAGAATTGGGCTGGCTAGCTTGGTCTGAGACTACTAGAATCCACTCATGCACTTAATTTGTTTGAAAGTAGGTTGGGGTGGTATGTCCTTAAACGGAAGGATCCGGCCGATATGTACACCCTGTATGAGAGCAGAGCGTAAAATTTGCTTTTTTATTTCTTGGTGAGGGTCCAAAGCTTCACCCTGTATAAGCTTTCTCAGCTAAAATTCCCTTTCTGGGATTCTGGAGTAGGGCCTACTTGAGCACCCTGTATATTCGTTGGTTGAATAAACACACTTGGTTTTAAAACGAATTTACAATATTTTATTTAGACGAAAAAACAAAGTTGTTGATTTGGTTTTGTAAAAATTAACAAATTTTCTTTTTTGTAACTTGTCGACACGTAGAATTTTGCCTTTAATCGTAGCGTGGGTTGTTATATTTTTTTAATCAGATCGAAGTATTTGATTTACTATAAACTAATGTCGCGAAGACGGATTTTATTCACTTAAAACTAGGGCCGCGTAGGCGTTAAACAAAAAATTAGCACTTGGCTTTTATTCACTAACACTAAAACACCGATTTTTTACTAGGGGAGTCCTAGGAAGAGGCACGGGTACACTTTGGGTTTCGTTACTTAGCCGGAAAACACTACTTTGGGTTTAGGCTCTGTGGCGACCAAAGGGCAACGCGGGAAGTAAGAACTTAATCGTAGATACCGGAAACACAACTTGACGGAGCCTCGGCACGCTTCTCCTTTTATACAGAGTACGGGGCACGACGTAGCCGAGAGCTGGATGAAAGCTGGATGGGAATTAAAACGGAACCGGCCATTCATTTGGGCGAGGATTGCGAAATATTGCGTAATGTTGTGCAATACTTTTTGAAATTTATGAATTTTGAAATAAAAGTTATATGACTGAATGGGCCGTGAAAAATGCAATTTATTAATATATGAATGTCATGGGAATCTATTTTTATTTAGGAATTATTGAATATAACTGTGAATATGACCGAGGTCTGGAAATTGCCCCGTAAGGTAGCGTTGATAGTTCGATTTTAATATTTATTTATGGCTGTATTTTAAGCGTTACGCTTGAGGCTGGGTGTGGTCATAATAATTTATTTAGGGTAACGGAGTGAAGTCGGCGACGGGTTGCCAGCATGAAAAGGGAAATAGTAAATTTGACTTAGGGTTTTGAATGAAGGGAAAGTTAAATGTATAATAATAAAGCGAAGATAGGAACGAGTGACCAGCAACTCACGGGAACATGTAAACTGGTCTGGATGTAAAAAGATTAACTCATAGGCGGTTCGTGAAGATGATTAAAAGGGGTTTTGAGGTAATGTGGAGAAATTGAAATTGACGTTGAAATTAGTATACGGGGGCTTGTCAAAAGTGTGACGAATGAAATTAAATTTGGATAAATAGAGACTGGGAGAGTAAATGGTTAATGTTTACAGATGTTGAGGGGGCTGTATTTTTAAAGTGACTCTTTTGTAATATTTTGTTGATAAATAGATTGAATGAGGTGTTTTAGCTAAGTTTATGATAGAATTTGGATTATTGTGAATTATCGAATGTGTCTTAATTTTATTAGATTTTTCTGTTGCCAAATGTAGTTTTTCAGTGTGCAAGGTGTCTTAGGGACTTTTTTTATGGTATTTGCCAGGTGGGCCTGGGCAAATGATTTATTTAACTAATTTTAGTAATTTTTTGGGCGGCCATATTGGCGGTAAGGGGAATATACTACAACAGTTGGAACGGTCACCCATCCAACTACTAACTGCGCCTGGCGCTGCTTTACATCGCATATCGAAGTATGTACATAGTAAAGACGCACCCACGCTCGCTCCTGTTTAAATTTTACATAGAACATAAATCACTAATTGCTTAAATTGCTTTTTCAAATCAATATTTTTTCATCAGAATCTTTAAAAAGTACTTAATAGTTACTTACTGAAGGTAACGGATACAAGTTTTAGAATAACAGATCTTACACATTTTTTTTCACAACTTTCTATGAATTCAAAATACATATATATATTTTTATTTTTCCTGAAATTTAAAAAGATATTGGCTATGAACTGTAATAGTATACCTTTATTATCAACGGATTTGTTCATAAACGAGGGAGATGGAAACATGATATGAATATCTTAAATATAAGAGAAAAATATTTGTAAGAACGACTTTTCAGCTAACAAGTGTTTAAGTTTTTAAACGTTTACAGAATTTCTTAAGATAAAATAAACTTTCTCCTCCACAAAATTTCTTTAATCATAAGAGAATGTTCTTTCTATATATTAGTTCATTGTCTGGTATTGAATAAGTGTTTTAAAAAAAATTATGCACACATCTAATTCCTAAAGACAGTTAGCTTTCGAAGAAGCTGTTTCAAATACAAAATATAAATATCGTCTAATTAACTAGCGGATTGAATTGCTTTACATAAATATATACAGGGTCCTTAGAAATAGCGTCATGTGTTTTATAAAATATATAGTGATTTTTGTTTCCTACTAGAAATATTTTTCCAGAATATCTTTTTACATTTCGTTCACAAAGAGCCATTGATTCTGTTAATTTATTATATAAAATTTTCTCAGATTAAGTACTTGATACATACATGTAAAAATAATTTTTATTTATTCTACAACGTATAACATAAAAGCATTGCCTGGGAAAAATAATGAATTGTAGGTTCTGTATTGATGGCTTTCATGAACCACTGTAACATTTCCAAATCGTCCGGGTTCTTTAATTTTACTTGGTCCCCGGTGATTACATTTGAAGTTTTACACAAATTCTTCTGGTAAAATAAAAACCGTTTGATTTTATTTATTGCAACAAGTCTACAGTAAGTTACAAATTTCTGAAAAGTTTATATACAGAGTGTTTTGATAGTAAATAATATTCATCTTTAATTACAGTTGTCATTTAATACGTTAAAAAGGATGTAACTCTCTCGTGAACAATTTTTCTTATTTTCAACACCTGCTCTGGTGTCATTGAAAGAAGAATTCTGTAGATTTTGTCACTTTTAACGTGTCGTATACCACTTCCATTAATTTATCCACGAAATTGTGATAATACAGCCCCCCTTCATGATAGTCCACCTCCACTGCTTCAGCGTGAGATATTTGTGGTGGAGAGGGTAGTAAATATATTCGATAATTCCCATATCTCGTAAAGTATTTATATGTGCATCATATTTCAAATCCAGGAGGATGCGAATCATGTCGACAATGCTATTTGGATCCGTGTTTTCATCCTAATCCAATCTACGATCGTCAGGTGGTGTGTTTTGATATTTCCAGCTTGAATTTACATCATCACTGTTTACGTTTTCACCCCTTCCCAGTCCGTGCTCATCTTCTTCTGTGGAGATGAGTCTTTTCGTCTATGGCGGAAACAATGTTGCTATAATGTTCTGATATTTCCAACTATCGCAATCATCATCTGAGTCAACAGCTTGGCTGGGGTCAGTATTTTCATCCTAATCCATCCTATGATCGAATCCTGCCTTAGAACTTCTTGCTACATCTACATTTGATTGTAGAGGTAATTTCACTTCCTCAGTTATCTTAGGCTATTTCGAATGAGAGTCGGATGCCAGATTTTTGGTAACGTTGTAACGTGCCATCTTCCGCCTGTGTCCGCAAGATCATAAGTACATAAATTCATCAAGTTTACCTATAGTAGAAATTACCTTTAGCAATAAATGTCACCACGCTAAATATTGGGTGCAAATTACCACTTAAGCTTTTCTCCAACAGATGGCTCTTCGTAGAGAATATATAAATTTATTAAATAATGGTATATTATTGTGTATATTTTAGGAGAATTTACAATATAGATTATTGCAATAATTAGCGTATAAAAATTGTTTAGAAAGTAATAGAGTAAAGATGGTTAATGATCAAAAGTCCATAAAAATCGATTCAGTATTTTACATTTCACAAGTTGGTACCCTGACTGTCGAACTGTCAGCTGTTGTCATTTCCTTTTGTTTTTGTGAGTGATCAAAGGTTATAAATCTCAAAAATTGCCCAAAACTTGCTCTTTTAAATCAAGAATTTGAACTGAGAACTTCGCTAAGGATTTATTCAGTTAAAAGGCACGTGATTGCTAATCGGTTTAATACCGGATTAATAACTAAATTTAACCTAATATTTCAATTTATATTTTGGTTTGTTAAATTGAATTTTTGAATTATTCGGATAATTAAGCAAGTTATCGTTTAGAAGTAATATTCTAGACGATTTGGGATAGGCCAGATTTTGACCGCAGAACTTGTCTACTGTTCGGTTATTTTTTTGGATTGTTGGATTTTTGGACTTTGGATCATTGCTATTCTTTGGTACACGAATTTTGGTAACCGATTTGGCCCTGCATTTTAATTCATACATTTCGATTAAGAGAAAACTTATCTAACCATTGTGAAGATTTTATGAAACCTATCAAATTGTGTTGTGAAGACTTCACCTCGACCAACCCTCACGTCTGGAGCGCCAGGAAACTCTCCAATTTTGTGTGTAAAAGTTAAGTAACCATTATATCTCATTCTTATTGTCAATTGTTTCAATTTATTAATCATTTTTTTCCATAGCGTTAACCTTAAACTCTAGACTTGTCTGTATTATTTTATCGTAATATTTTATTGTTTAAATTTTGTGTACTGTTACTGATTCTTTTTATAATAAATTGTATTTGTTTTTACTTGTTCTTTTATTTTGTCGCTCTCACTACAAGGATTTGTAAGATCTGGGACCTCCATTTTATCAAATTGTCATGTGTCAAATTTAATTAAATCGCCATAATAAAACTTGGTAATTTGATATTTTCATTTAATTAGATTGTCATAATATAAATTGGTTTTAAAAATGTTTTTATTTTATCAATTTGTCATTTTGAATTGATATATGTTAAGTTATTTATTATTCCAATTCAGTTGATAAAGGTTTTATATTTGACATATTTTAATAAATGATTTAATGATTACGCATGAAATATAGATATGGTTCATTTGTTTTGTGATTTTGACATTGAAGGTATGAAACAATTTTTGAATGAAAGTAGAAAGGAAATTTAAAAAAAAGAAAGAACAAGAGAGGTCGTTAAGCGACGGGAGAATAAAAAAAGATGAGAATTTTGGAAAAAATCCTTCTCAATTCATTACTTATTTTTTTCTCAAAATTCTCATCTTTTTTATTCTCCCGCCGCTTAACGACCTCTCTTGTTCTTTCTTTTTTTTAAATTTTTTTTCTACTTTGATTCAAAAATTATTTCATACCTTCAATCTCAAAATCACAAAACAAATTAACCATATCTCTATTTCATGCGTAATCATATTAAATGATTTATTAAAATATGCCAAATATAAAACCTTTATCAACTAAATTGGAATAATCAAATAACTTAACATATATCCATTCAAAACGACAAATTAATAAAATAAAAACACATTCCAAGTTTTATAACGGCGATTTAATTAAATGAAAATAGCGAAGTACCAATTTAAAATGTGATAATTTGATAAAATGGATCAAATTAATATGCTGTCATAATGACAAATCCCAAACAGAAATATTAAAACCATCAGGGACACTCAATTCGTATTTCAAGATAAAACTTTTAATAATTTTGAGTTTATATGAAGGAAGTAAACAAATTCATAAACTCTTATTCTCAACCAGATTTTATAAAGCAAGCAGTTCCTCGAAATAACATGAAGCCACGAATTTTCGTGTACATGGAAATATATAATAATAAGGATAACCCCTCGCCAACCTAACCTATCGTACATCATTTTTTTTACGCCCGTAAGGACGTAGAAGGATATAAAAAGATATATAAGGATAAAATAAGGATAAAATAAGGATATAACAAGGATAAAAAAATAAGGATATATAAGGATATAATAAGGGTGAAATAAGAATATATATAAGGATAACCCCTCGCTTATTAGCCATTAGAATAGAATAGAATAGAATAATGTTTATTGTAGTAAAAATAAAAAATTACAAAATATAAGATATAGGACACTAATATATACAATAAACAAGAGAACTCCTTAAGGAAAAACCTTGAACGGAGTATAACGTTCACCACCATTCTCATCCTTCATAAAAATTACAAAATATAATAATTACAGAATATAATAAACAGGAAAATAATGTATACAATAAATAAGAGAACTCCTTAAGGAAAAGACCTTGAACGGAGTATGACGTTCTCCACCATCCTCATTCCTACGCACTTACACATTTGTAATCTATTTTAATAGCCTGTTAGAGAAAAGAACAAAAGAAAAAGAATGTCCAAGTTCTAAAAATTTGGTTAATGGAGACACGCTTTAAGATGAAAGGGTAATAATAATAGTAGCTTAGATTAATACAAAATATAAATTAATGATATCTATGACGACATATATATCTATACACTCACACACAAACACACAGACTCACATTGACACACGCATGCGCTTTCATACACATTTAAAGCCTATATTAAATCTACAGTAACACATGGGCCCATATACATATATTTCTTGGATATTTTATGTTTGTCCTTTTATTTATTTATTGTTTTTCTTATTTTATTTATTTACATTCAATAATAGCATGTACTTCATGGCGGGGTATAGAGAGTATATATTTTTTTAGATGTTTTTTATATGCATACCTAGACTTTATGTTACATATTTCACTTGGTAATCTATTGTACAGTGTTGGCCCCAAGTAAGTAAAACTTTTTTGTCTAATGGCCTTGGTCATCAATGGTGGTAAGTATGTTGATCTATATTTTCTAGTGTCATAAGCATGATCAATTTTTTTCAGGGCTGTCTCATTTAGATGTAACCTAATGCTGGAGCATACGAAAAAAAGCTGCCGTGGATCCATTATGGCAGCTTCTTCATATAATGCATCTGATGGATATGTATAGTTTTTGTTATAAATTATTTTTAGGATTCTTTTCTGGACAATTATCAAATTATTCAAGTAAGTTTTACCTGCACCGCCCCAAGCTAAGATTCCATAATTTATGTGAGACTCAATTAATAAATAATACAGAATTTTGAGATGCTTTAAATTCAATATATCTCTTAATATTTTAAATTTATATATTAAGCACTGTATTTTCTTAATGACATAATTAATATGTTTATCCCATTTTAGACGCGCATCAAGCCATACTCCCAGATATTTCACCTCTGTAGCAGCCTGTATGATAAATTGACTGTCAATATTGATATTTTCAAACGGTGGAATAGTAGTTTTATTACATGTCATTGGCAAGTAAACTGTCTTATTTAGATTCATCGTTAGCAATTTATAATCAAGAAAGCCCGTTTCTATGCACCTATTAATTATGTACGCCAATGGTTCCGATACTGACGACACTATGGTTTTTAAAGTCTTTGCTCTTAATCCGTCGATACCCGGCGCTTTATTATTTTTCAGGGACATAATAACATCTTTTAATTCTCTCGCATTAGTAGCAGATAAAAAAATAGAGTTTGAAATATTTTTCTTTTCTGGTTTATAATACGGATCCTTTTTTATTTCTCTTGCTAACTTCCCACCGGTTTTAATGTAGGTATCATTAAATATGTTAGCCATGCTTTTTATATCTACTATTTTTTCACCACTGTCACTATTTATAGTTCTAATATTACGAGTATTTTTTCTTGCTGTTGAACAGATTTCTTTAACAGTATGCTATAGATTTTTGGTGCTGTTTTTGTTCATTTCAATTTTTTCTTTATAATAATCAATTTTTGCTTTCTTTATTAGAGATGTTACTATGTTTCGATACTTTTTATAGTTTACCTTAAGAATATCATTACTAGGTTCACGTAGTACTTGCTGATACATTTTGTCCCTCCTGTTAATCGAATTTACAACCATTAGTTATCCAACTTTTCCGTTTTTTATTACGAATTTTTATATTTTGTGTACAAGAAATAATATTTTCATTAATAATATTTATAAATTTGTTTGTTGCAGATTCAAGTTCTTCCAGTTGATATATGCAGTTCCAATCGATATTATGTAGATTATTTTTTAATTTATCGTAGTTGAGGACAGGATGATGGAGATCTATATACTGCAGTTATAATGATTTTTTTGTTGTTATAAGTTACTATTAATTGGATCATTTTATTATTATTCGGAAATTGTATAATTTCATGTATGTATACTAAATCTGACTTTAAATAAATAATTACATTAGTCATTTTGATTATACGTGCCCTCATTATAGATTGTATCATATCCATCAATGTAACATAAGTCTAAATCTTGTACTTGCCACGTCTCAGTTAGTATAATGCATTCTATTTCTGTAGTAAACTGTCTGATGTAACATTTAAATTCGTCTAGGTTTTTGCCAATGCTACGTATATTATTGTGTAATAGTTTTATGTTATTATTGTGTTCATTAATTTTAAGTACCGTATTACCTTCATCGCAGTTAGTAACAATTTCGGTTTTAATAATAATAATAATAATAAATTGCCTTTATTTGTGGCGGAGTTCAGCAAAGCTGCTCTTCCACCCAACCACGTAGAAATAACAAAATACAGATTTATACATTGATTTTAAAAGTAGAAAATTAATAATGGACTAACCTAATACTTAACTAATCTAAAAATTTGTAATCAAGTAATAGAAAGTAATATGAGTATTATGAGTAAATGAACTTTATTGCGAAAAGAATAGAAAAAAGAAAAAGAAAATGCTTAAGATAAGTTGTTATATCAAAGTCAGCTGATCACTGAATAATTGAGCCATATATTTCTTTTTAAAAGAACTTAAACTATTAGATTTTATTAATGCTGGTATTGAATTATAATTTTGTGCTGCAAAATAAGAAAAGGACCTCCTGAATAAAGTAGATGAGTGTCTTGGTATATCGAGCATGTACACCGATCTTAAGTCACGTGCATGTTGCGCTTGTCGTGTGACAAGATGCACCTTTAGGTACGTAGGTGTACCTGTTGTAATAATTTTGTGGGTAAGAGTGGATAAGTGTAGTTTACGTCTATTTTTCATATTCAGCCATTTTGCTTCGTTGATTTTAGGTGACACGTGCTCTCTTCTACCAAGGCCATATATAAATCGAATGCATGTGTTTTGCATGCGTTGTATTCTATTAATAGAGGCAACATCAAGACAAGGACCGTAGATTACGTCACAATAATTAAAAAGAGATAAAATCAATGATTCGCAGAGCATAAGCTTAATTTTTTTTGTTAGAAAATGCCTATTTGAATATAGATGTCTTAATGTTGAGTAGGATTTTTGAATATTTTTGTTTATATGTTGTTTAAAACGTAATTTATTATCTATATATAAACCTAGATTTTTGACAACATTTTTGTGTTCAATCTGCTGTCCCTCGATATAAATCTTAACATGGTTCATGACATCATCATGAAACCTATCACTACAAAAAACTATTACAGATGATTTAGTTGAATTTATTTTGAGAGCGTGATTTTGCGAAATTTCTGTTAATTTGAGAATATCTGTATTAATATGCTCAACGTGTCTCACTATGTCTTTGATATTAAAACTCTGTAACAATTGTGTATCATCAGCATACTGGTGCATGTTACAGCTGACAAGTTCTTTTTGAAAGTCAGATACGTATATAATAAACAACAAAGGTCCCAGTATGGACCCTTGGGGAACACCAGTTTTAATGTCAATAAAATGTGAATGTTGTTCTTGAATGACAACTTTTTGCCTCCTGTTACTTAAGTATGATCTTACAAAATTTAAAGCTGCAATATTTAAACCATAGTATTGTAATTTAGCAAGTAGTAGCTCATGATCAATTGTGTCAAAAGCACGAGAGTAGTCTATTAAAGTCAAAACTGCGATGTCACCTTTATCCAAAGCTTGGATTATATCATTTATAACCTTGAGGAGGGCGGTGGTAGTGCTATGTTTTTGACGGAATCCCGATTGATTTTCGGGAATTATTTTATTCTCGATGACATAACTGTTAAGTTGCTCGTATATAATTCTCTCTAAAATTTTCGACAAAAGCGGCAAAATACTAATGGGACGTATATCACTGAAGTTTTCAGGATTATCTACTTTAGCCAAGGGTGTAACAATGGCATCTTTCCACTGGACAGGAAAAGTACTTTTTACTAAACATTGGTTTATGATATGGGTAACATATTTTATCAAAAAAGGTAAACATAATTTGAACATTTTTAATGAAATGCCATCCCATCCCTGCGCATTTGATTTTATTTTTAATATGGATTTAGAGATAGCTTCTTCTGATACCTCAGAAAATGAAAATTGCAAGTTATCATCAAATTTATTGCGCATATAAAATAAAAAAGTGTCATTATTAACAGGGGTTATATTTGCAGAATTAATAAAGTGATTGTTTAGTTCATCAGGTTTATTTAATTTTGATGGTAAATTTCTTTTTTGTTTTTTAGTGGTTACCTTCATATCATTCACAGCATCAGCATTTACTCTGAAATCTCTTATATATGGGTCCATGATATTATATTACAATATATATATAATAAATTAGATAAAATCCTTATACTATTAATGCAAATATACAAAATACACAAATGCAAGAGATACAAAATACAAATGTTTAAAAGTACAGTAATATTGCAAAATTACGGAAATATAAGAAAAAAAATAAAAAATAAAATACAAAGGTACAAAGATACTAAAAGACAAAATACAAAAAATACAGTATCTTACTAACACTCAAACTTTAATTACTTGTTATAGAGTTCGATCTGGTTTTAATAGCAGTAGTCTTGATTTTACTTGTCTTTTCCATTGCATTTGTTAGCATACAATAAAAAAGTAAACATATATACATGTAATGTTTGCAGCGAGACGCTCTCTTGGCATAGCGGTTTAAGTCGTCATACTAATATCCATAAAGCCCTCTCTTTCCAATGCGAGTTGTGTAATAAAGCATATAATAGAAAAAAATAACTTAAAAAGTCATGTTCAAAGGGTGCACGCTACCAAAAATCCAGCATCCCTCTCTCATTCGAAACAGCCTAAGATGGCTGAGCAAGAGAAATTATCTCTACAATCAAATGTAGATGTAGCAATAAGTTCTAAGACTGGATTCGACCATAGGATGGATTTGGATGAAAATACTAACCCCAGCGAAGCTATTGACTCAGATGATGATTGCGATAGTTGGAAATATAATAATAATAATAATAATAAAATACGTCTAAATAAGCTCCTGAATACTAAACTCAACGCTAGGAACATGATTACAGCGATCAATACATATGCTGTCCCTAGTCTGGCATACTCATTCGGAATACTAAAGTACTCGGATACAGACCTGGAAGACCTAGACAGAATGACGAGAACTACACTTACAAAGTTTCGAACGCATCACCCAAAGAGCGCAGTTGAAAGACTGTACATGCCAAGAACACAAGGAGGCAGAGGATTAAGCAGCGTTCAGAAGATGTGCCGAACGCAAGAGAAGAACATGCGCCTCTATTTCTACAATTCAGACAGGGTCCTCATTCGGAAAATAGTGGAAAGTGACAATAGATACACACCGTTAAACCTCAAAGATCGACAACACGAAATAGTGATCCGAACGAACGAGGATATTCAAACAGCATGGCAGGACAAGGTACTCCATGGAAAGTATCCCAATGCCTTAAACAATCCAGAGATCGACAAGGAGACCTCGCTCCTATGGCTTAAGGAAGGAATGTTACACCCAGAAACTGAGGGATTCATAACAGCCATTCAGGATAGCATTATCCGTACTAGAAATTATGAGAAGTACATTCTTAAAGTCCCCGGCGTGAACGATGTGTGTAGAAAGTGTAAGGCAGTGGGTGAAACTATCGAACATGTCACTGGAGGCTGCCCCGCTTTGGCTACGGGAATGTATTTGGGAAGGCACAACGAGGTGGCGAAAATCATCCATAGAGAATTGGCACTTAACTTAGGACTCATTACTAATCCACCGCCCTTCTATAAATACACACCTCAAGCTGTTTTAGAAGACGAGGAAACATTGCTGTACTGGGATAGACCAATACAGTCTGATAGAACCTTGGATCACAACCGCCCTGACATCCTGGTGATCAAAAAGAAAGACAAGAAGGCCACTATTATTGATACTGGATGCCCCCTAACCAACAACCTGCATAAAACGGAGATGGAAAAGAGAAATAAATATCAGAACTTGGCTATAGAACTTAAACACGTGTGGAGATTAGAGGAGGTTCGAATTATCCCGATCATAATATCGGCTACAGGCGTGGTGACGAAGAAGTTCTTGAATTATTTGGAGCAACTTAATCTACCTCAAGGCCTCGCGAAGATTATCCAGAGGACGGTGATTCTTCAGACATGCCATATCACCAGAAAGTTTTTGAACGATGAAGGATAGAAAATCGAAATATCCACCGGATTAATGGGACGTGATGAATTTCATCCCCGTTAACCGAGCCGATCCCCAACACCAATGGACCCGGGACAGGCCCGGGTCCCCACAGAGCCGAACCCCAACGGCGCGCGCGAGGGGTCGGTGAATTTTTTCCGGCTTCGGCCGAGAAAGTGCACGGCTTAAGTCTATAATAATAATAAAGGTGGTGGGGCCCAACCGGACGGGCCGCCCGTTGACGAAATTGGCAATGTCCAAGGACGCTTTGAGTGGACAGATGAGTTGAGGGATGAACTTCTGCATTGCTATGAAAGCAGTGAGCCCGCGCGGAGGGGATACATGGCGCGGATGCATGCTCTGTGGTGTGAGAGGCTACCAGAGCATAGCGCCTTCACGCCACAAAATCTGCATGACTATGTATCCCACCTTCGTAGTAGGGGCTACGTGAGGACTGCTCCTGGACCGGTGAATGAGGTGGTCGAAGGGCCGCCACATTCACCGGTTGAGGACGTAGTTCTCCTCGTTCCGCCAATACCAGAGGGTCTCAGTACCAGAAGGGGGTTACACCGTCTGAAAACCCCCGGGCCACAAGACTTGGCCAGAGTGGACGCTGAACTTCGCACAGCGCTACCAGAAGAGGCTGACATCTGGCACATTGTGCCGTGTATGCCGCTGCTCAACGCTCGTCTCAGGTGGAGAGGCGAAATACCTCTTCCCCACAGGAGAGAGCGCAGCGGCGCATACAAAAGATGGAAGCCAAGATCCGGTCGGCGCCCATCACACACTTAATGAGGCAGTGCTGCGAACCACCAAACAGCACTGTCTCGACAGGATACGGATGCTAGTGACTTGCAAAAAGTCATTAGTGAGGCGGGCGAGAGGGCTTGCGGAAAATAAACTGTTCCGCGAAAAGCCCTCGCGCCTTTTCCAAACGCCTCCGCGTGTTGTAGAAAATCCGCCGACTGCAGATCAGGTGGAGAACTTCTGGAAAACGCTGTACGAGGAGAGGCTTCCACTCAACCGAGATTCTCCTGCCCTTGCACACTTTGAAGCCTTTTGTCAAAGGCTTCAGCGACCACAGGAAGTGTGCGAACCAATAACCCCAGAAGAGGTTCGTAGGGCTCTTGAGGGCTCTAAGAACTTTGCTGCTCCAGGTCCCGATGGGATAAATAACTTTTGGTGGAAAAAGTTATCGAGCACCCACCACCATTTGGCCAGAATTTTTAATTCCTGGTTAAATGGGGAGCAGCAAATCCCTTCTTGGGTTGTTGAGGGGCGGACAGTGCTGATCCCCAAGAACGGAGATTTGTCCAACCCAAAGAATTACAGACCGATAACCTGTCTAAACGCATGTTACAAGGTGTTTACACGCATTTTGTACATGCGGGTGCTCCACGCAGTTGAACCGGTTTACGAACGGATATATGAGCAACGAGGGTCGAAGAGAGGTGTCGCTGGCTGCAAGGAGAACCTGTTGATTGACAGATGTGTCACACAGGACTCCATGCAGTATAAGCGGAACCTCTCTATGGCCTGGATCGACTACCGCAAGGCATTCGACATGACATCGCATGAGCTCATTGTTCACTTGCTCCGATGTCTTGTGGTACCCGGTCCCGTAGTGAGATGTATTGAAGAACTGATGCCGCTCTGGAGGACTCGCTTTACCATAACATCGGGTAACGATAGAGTCCAAACAGAGTCGGTAACATTCAGAAGAGGAGTATTTCAGGGAGATTCCCTCAGCCCCCTTCTGTTTTGCATCTCACTACTGCCATTATCCGTCTCGCTCCGGAAAACCCGTGGCTACAACTGCGGTACCCCCGGCGACAGGAGGCATAAGATCACCCATCTATTTTATATGGATGACCTTAAACTATATGCCTCTGGAGAGAGGGATCTCCAACAGTCCCTTAGGGTGGTACAGGAGTATACGCAGGCTGTCGGTATGCAGTTCGGGTTGGACAAATGCGCACTGATCCATCTCAAGAGAGGACGATGCGGTGACTATGGAGAGGACGCGCAGCTCGTGGACGGAAGCATCTTACACCATCTAGATGCCGGAGAGTCGTACACTTACTTGGGTGTCGAGCAACGCACCACCCAAGAAGTGAGTGTAGTGAAAAACGCTCTCCGCGGCAAGTATCAGCACCTACTCCGACAGATCTGGTCTTCAGAACTGTCGGGGAAGAACAAGGTGTCTGCTACAAATATGCTTGCCGTTCCGATCCTTCTCTACTCTTTCGGAGTAGTGAAGTGGACTAGAGAAGAGCTGCGTCAACTCGATGTAGTAACCCGCAAGAAGATGCATCTCAATAGGAGCTTGCATCCTAAATCGTCCGTTCCACGGTTATATCTCCCACGACATCGGGGAGGCCGTGGACTCTTGAGCTTGGAGAGTCTCCATAGCAGGATGGTTCTGGAGGGAGCATGTAAGGTCATTAGGAGTTCGGATCCCCTCCTCTGCATGGTCCGAGACCATGAAAATGCAGAGGTAGGAGCTTTTCTCTTTAAGGCAGCACGGAGAGCAGCCCATGAACTTGGTCTCATTTTCGACGTCGAGCGGGTAAACCCCGACTCTGTCACCGAGTTGGAACCCGTTCGACTAAAAGCCCACATTAGAGCTGCAGAACACAACATCCTTCTGCAGCTCCATAAGGATAAGCCATTGCACGGGATCTTCTATAAAAATATAGAAGACCTCGGCTTATCCGAAAGGCTGACCTTCGCCTTCTTAAGGTCAGCTGGGCTGAAGTCTGAGACCGAGGGATTCATAATGGCTTGCCAGGATGGTGTATTTAACACTCTCGTCTATCGACGTCGTGTCATGGGTATGGAGGTCCCTGATGTCAGCTGCAGGGCCTGCCGCAGGGCGCCGGAGACTGTAATGCACTTACTGTCGGCTTGCCCGACATACGCAGTCTCGGCCTATATTCATAGACACAACGCAGCATTACGAGTGCTTTACTATCATCTAAGGTACTCGTATGGGATAGACGAAACACCAGCGCTGCCTTACGTTCCGGGGGATATTGAGTCCGTTGTGGGGAATGAGAAGTGCCTAATTTATTGGAACTACTCGTTTCCCACCGTCAGGCAAATACAAGCCAACAAGCCTGACATAGTACTCCTCGACCACCAACTCAAGACAATGTATGTCGTGGAATTCTCGGCTCCCGCTGAGAGCAACATTGTCTTGAAAGAGGAGGAAAAACGGACAAAATATCGAGATTTGCTCTTCGAACTCCGCAGGCTTTATCCAGGCCATTCTGTTAAAATAGTGGTACTGATTATAGGAGCCCTCGGTGGAATGAGACAAACGCTGCTTTCAGAACTAAAGATCATACCGGCATGCCGAGATTCGGCAAAGATCTTAGCCGGCAGAATGCAGAAGGCTGTCATCCTCGGTTCATTACGTCTACTCAGGGCACACGATTCGCGGACCCGGTAGTCACTCACCCCACGGGCGTGTGGAGTGGCTATTGGTATTACCAGCTCCCCTCTGTGAGGGTCGGAGCCACAGAGTAGGGTGACTGGTTTTTTGTAAAAAAAAAAAAAAAAATAATAATAATAATAATACTTCTGGAAAACGCTGTACGAGGAGAGGCTTCCACTCAACCGAGATTCTCCTGCCCTTGCACACTTTGAAGCCTTTTGTCAAAGGCTTCAGCAACCACAGGAAGTGTGCGAACCAATAACCCCAGAAGAGGTTCGTAGGGCTCTTGATGGCTCTAAGAACTTTGCTGCTCCAGGTCCCGATGGGATAAATAACTTTTGGTGGAAAAAGTTATCGAGCACCCACCACCATTTGGCCAGAATATTTAATTCCTGGTTAAATGGGGAGCAGCAAATCTCTTCTTGGGTTGTTGAGGGGCGGACAGTGCTGATCCCCAAGAACGGAGATTTGTCCAACCCAAAGAATTACAGACCGATAACCTGTCTAAACGCATGTTACAAAGTGTTTACACGCATTTTGTACATGCGGGTGCTCCAAGCAGTTGAACCGGTTTACGAACGGATATATGAGCAACGAGGGTCGAAGAGTGGTGTCGCTGGCTGCAAGGAGAACCTGTTGATTGACAGATGTGTCACGCAGGACTCCATGCAGTATAAGCGGAACCTCTCTATGGCCTGGATCGACTACCGCAAGGCATTCGTCATGACATCGCATGAGCTCATTGTTCACTTGCTCCGATGTCTTGTGGTACCCGGTCCCGTAGTGAGATGTATTGAAGAACTGATGCCGCTCTGGAGGACTCGCTTTACCATAACATCGGGTAACGATAGAGTCCAAACAGAGTCGGTAACATTCAGAAGAGGAGTATTTCAGGGAGATTCCCTCAGCCCCCTTCTGTTTTGCATCTCACTACTGCCATTATCCGTCTCGCTCCGGAAAACCCGTGGCTACAACTGCGGTACCCCCGGCGACAGGAGGCATAAGGTCACCCATCTATTTTATATGGATGACCTTAAACTTTATGCCTCTGGAGAGAGGGATCTCCAACAGTCCCTTAGGGTGGTACAGGAGTATACGCAGGCTGTCGGTATGCAGTTCGGGTTGGACAAATGCGCACTGATCCATCTCAAGAGAGGACGATGCGGTGACTATGGAGAGGACGCGCAGCTCGTGGACGGTAGCATCTTACACCAGTTAGATGCCGGAGAGTCGTACACTTACTTGGGTGTCGAGCAACGCTCCACCCAAGAAGTGAGTGTAGTGAGAAACGCTCTCCGCGGCAAGTATCAACACCTACTCCGACAGATCTGGTCTTCAGAACTGTCGGGGAAGAACAAGGTGTCTGCTACAAATATGCTTGCCGTTCCGATCCTTCTCTACTCTTTCGGAGTAGTGAAGTGGACTAGAGAAGAGCTGCGTCAACTCGATGTAGTAACCCGCAAGAAGATGCATCTCAATAGGAGCTTGCATCCTAAATCGTCCGTTCCACGGTTATATCTCCCACGACATCGGGGAGGCCGTGGACTCTTGAGCTTGGAGAGTCTCCATAGCAGGATGGTTCTGGAGGGAGCATGTAAGGTCATCAGGAGTTCGGATCTCCTCCTCTGCATGGTCCGAGACCATGAAAATGCAGAGGTAGGAGCTTTTCTCTATAAGGCAGCACGGAGAGCAGCCGATGAACTTGGTCTCATCTTCGACGTCGAGCGGGTAAACCCCGACTCTGTCACCGAGTTGGAACCCGTTCGACTAAAAGCCCACATTAGAGCTGCAGAACACAACATCCTTCTGCAGCTCCATAAGGATAAGCCATTGCACGGGATCTTCTAAAAAAATATAGAAGACCTCGGCTTATCCGAAAGGCTGACCTTCGCCTTCTTAAGGTCAGCTGGGCTGAAGTCTGAGACCGAGGGATTCATAATGGCTTGCCAGGATGGTGTATTTAACACTCTCGTCTATCGACGTCGTGTCATGGGTATGGAGGTCCCTGATGTCAGCTGCAGGGCCTGCCGCAGGGCGCCGGAGACTGTAATGCACTTACTGTCGGCTTGCCCGACATACGCAGTCTCGGCCTATATTCATAGACACAACGCAGCATTACGAGTGCTTTACTATCATCTAAGGCATTCGTATGGGATAGACGAAATACCAGTGCTGCCTTATGTTCCGGGGGATATTGAGTCCGTTGTGGGGAATGAGAAGTGCCTAATTTATTGGAACTACTCGTTTCCCACCGTCAGGCAAATACAAGCCAACAAGCCTGACATAGTACTCCTCGACCACCAACTCAAGACAATGTATGTCGTGGAATTCTCAGCTCCCGCTGAGAGCAACATTGTCTTGAAAGAGGAGGAAAAACGGACAAAATATCGAGATTTGCTCTTCGAACTCCGCAGGCTTTATCCAGGCCATTCTGTTAAAATAGTGGTACTGATTGTAGGAGCCCTCGGTGGAATGAGACAGACGCTGCTTTCAGAACCAAAGATCATACCGGCATGCCGAGATTCGGCAGAGATCTTAGCAGGCAGAATGCAGAAGGCTGTCATCCTCGGTTCATTACGTCTACTCAGGGCACACGATTCGCGGACCCGGTAGTCACTCACCCCACGGGCGTGGGGAGTGGCTATTGGTATTACCAGCTCCCCTCTGTGAGGGTCGGAGCCACAGAGTAGGGTGACTGGTTTTTTGTAAAAAAAAAAAAAAAAAAAAAATTAATAATAATAATAATATATAATATAAGCAGGAGGGGCTAACTTCCATCTATTAAGCCTTTGGTGAGTAGCGCCACCACTTACTCCAGCTAGGGGTGCAAAACCGAACCGGCAGCCCTAGTGCACCCGGGAGGGGAAAGCATCTTCCCCTCTGGTGTCGGTCGTGGGCCTGCAGGGCTAACCACCCACAGGCTCTAACCTTTGGTTCCGGCAGGCCGAAGACTGGGCCCCCACGATCGACCCCGTTCGGATAGGGGTCAAGGGCAAGGTGGTGGGGCCCAACCGGATAGACCGCCCGTTGACGACGTACGCAATGAACAAGGACGCTTTGAGTGGACAGATGAACTGAGGGATGAGCTTCTGCATTGTTATGAAAGCAGTGAGCCCGCGCGGAGGGGGTACATGGCGCAGATGCATGCTCTGTGGTGTGAGAGGCTACCAGAGCATAGCGCCTTCACGCCACAAAATCTGCGTGACTATGTATCCCACCTTCGTAGTAGGGGCTACGTGAGGGCTGCTCCTGGGCCGGTGAATGAGGTGGCCGAAAAGCCGCCACATTCACCGGTTGAGGACGTGGCTCTCCTCGTTCCGCCAATACCAGAGGGCCTCAGTACCAGAAGGGGGTTACACCGTCTGAAAACCCCCGGGCCACAAGACCTGGCCAGAGTGGACGCTGAACTTCGTACAGCGCTACCAGAAGAGGCTGACATCTGGCACATAAATTGTGCCGTGTATGCCGCTGCTCAACGCTCGTCTCAGGTGGAGAGGCGAAATACCTCTTCCCCACAGGAGAGAGTGCAGCGGCGCATACAAAAGATGGAAGCCAAGATCCAGTCGGCGAGGCAACACGCATCCCGTATCCAATGTGTGATGGACTATATGGCGGCCAACAGGCCGTTCACGCCTAAAGTGCGTCGATTAGCCGCCAACTTAAGACGCGTCCATCACACACTCAATGAGGCAGTGCTGCGAACCACCAAACAGCACTGTCTCGACAGGATACGGATGCTAGTGACTTGCAAAAAGTCATTAGTGAGGCGGGCGAGAGGGCTTACGGAAAATAAACTGTTCCGCGAAAAGCCCTCGCGCCTTTTACAACCGCCTCCGCGTGTTGTAGAAAATCCGCCGACTGCAGATCAGGTGGAGAACTTCTGGAAAACGCTGTACGAGGAGAGGCTTCCAGTCAACCGAGATTCTCCTGCTCTTGTACACTTTGAAGCCTTTTGTCAAAGGCTTCAGCGACCACAGGAAGTGTGCGAACCAATAACCCCAGAAGAGGTTCGTAGGGCTATTGGGGGCTCTAAGAACTTTGCTGCTCCAGGTCCCGACGGGATAAATAACTTTTGGTGGAAAAAGTTATCGAGCACCCACCACCATTTGGCCAGAATTTTTAATTCCTGGTTAAATGGGGAGCAGCAAATCCCTTCTTGGGTTGTTGAGGGGTGGACAGTGCTGATCCCCAAGAACGGAGATTTGTCCAACCCAAAGAATTACAGACCGATAACCTGTCTAAACGCATGTTACAAGGTGTTTACACGCATTTTGTACATGCGGGTGCTCCACGCAGTTGAACCGGTTTACGAACGGATATATGAGCAACGAGGGTCGAAGAGAGGTGTCGCTGGCTGCAAGGAGGACCTGTTGATTGACAGATGTGTCACGCAGGACTCCATGCAGTATAAGCGGAACCTCTCTATGGCCTGGATCGACTACCGCAAGGCATTCGACATGACAGCGCATGAGCTCATTGTTCACTTGCTCCGATGTCTTGTGGTACCCGGTCCCGTAATGAGATGTATTGAAGAACTGATGCCGCTCTGGAGGACTCGCTTTACCATAACATCGGGTAACGATAGAGTCCAAACAGAGTCGGTAACATTCAGAAGAGGAGTATTTCAGGGAGATTCCCTCAGCCCCCTTCTGTTTTGCATCTCACTACTGCCATTATCCGTCTCGCTCCGGAAAACCCGTGGCTACAACTGCGGTACCCCCGGCGACAGGAGGCATAAGGTCACCCATCTATTTTATATGGATGACCTTAAACTTTATGCCTCTGGAGAGAGGGATCTCCAACAGTCCCTTAGGGTGGTACAGGAGTATACGCAGGCTGTCGGTATGCAGTTCGGGTTGGACAAATGCGCACTGATCCATCTCAAGAGAGGACGATGCGGTGACTATGGAGAGGACGCGCAGCTCGTGGACGGAAGCATCTTACACCATCTAGATGCCGGAGAGTCGTACACTTACTTGGGTGTCGAGCAACGCTCCACCCAAGAAGTGAGTGTAGTGAAAAACGCTCTCCGCGGCAAGTATCAGCACCTACTCCGACAGATCTGGTCTTCAGAACTGTCGGGGAAGAACAAGGTGTCTGCTACAAATATGCTTGCCGTTCCGATCCTTCTCTACTCTTTCGGAGTAGTGAAGTGGACTAGAGAAGAGCTGCGTCAACTCGATGTAGTAACCCGCAAGAAGATGCATCTCAATAGGAGCTTGCATCCTAAATCGTCCGTTCCACGGTTATATCTCCCACGACATCGGGGAGGCCGTGGACTCTTGAGCTTGGAGAGTCTCCATAGCAGGATGGTTCTGGAGGGAGCATGTAAGGTCATCAGGAGTTCGGATCCCCTCCTCTGCATGGTCCGAGACCATGAAAATGCAGAGGTAGGAGCTTTTCTCTTTAAGGCAGCACGCAGAGCAGCCGATGAACTTGGTCTCATCTTCGACGTCGAGCGGGTAAACCCCGACTCTGTCACCGAGTTGGAACCCGTTCGACTAAAAGCCCACATTAGGGCTGCAGAACACAACATCCTTCTGCAGCTCCATAAGGATAAGCCATTGCACGGGATCTTCTATAAAAATATAGAAGACCTCGGCTTATCCGAAAGGCTGACCTTCGCCTTCTTAAGGTCAGCTGGGCTGAAGTCTGAGACCGAGGGATTCATAATGGCTTGCCAGGATGGTGTATTTAACACTCTCGTCTATCGACGTCGTGTCATGGGTATGGAGGTCCCTGATGTCAGCTGCAGGGCCTGCCGCAGGGCGCCGGAGACTGTAATGCACTTACTGTCGGCTTGCCCGACTTACGCAGTCTCGGCCTATATTCATAGACACAACGCAGCATTACGAGTGCTTTACTATCATCTAAGGCACTCGTATGGGATAGACGAAACACCAGTGCTGCCTTACGTTCCGGGGGATATTGAGTCCGTTGTGGGGAATGAGAAGTGCCTAATTTATTGGAACTACTCGTTTCCCACCGTCAGGCAAATACAAGCCAACAAGCCTGACATAGTACTCCTCGACCACCAACTCAAGATAATGTATGTCGTGGAATTCTCAGCTCCCGCTGAGAGCAACATTGTCTTGAAAGAGGAGGAAAAACGGACAAAATATCGAGATTTGCTCTTCGAACTCCGCAGGCTTTATCCAGGCCATTCTGTTAAAATAGTGGTACTGATTATAGGAGCCCTCGGTGGAATGAGACAGACGCTGCTTTCAGAACCAAAGATCATACCGGCATGCCGAGATTCGGCAGAGATCTTAGCCGGCAGAATGCAGAAGGCTGTCATCCTCGGTTCATTACGTCTACTCAGGGCACACGATTCGCGGACCCGGTAGTCACTCACCCCACGGGCGTGGGGAGTGGCTATTGGTATTACCAGCTCCCCTCTGTGAGGGTCGGAGCCACAGAGTAGGGTGACTGGTTTTTTGTAAAAAAAAAAATAATAATAATAATAATAATAATAATAATAGCAGGAAGATAAGCAGGAGGGTCTGACTTCCATCTATCAAGCCTTTGGTGAGTAGCGCCACCACTTACTCCAGCTGGGGTGTAAAACCGAACCGGCAGCCCTAGTACACCCGGGAGGGGAAAGCGTCTTCCCCTCTGGTGTCGGTCGTGGGCCTGCTGGGCTAACCACCCACAGGCCCTAAACTTTGGTTCCCATAGGCCGAAGGCAGGGCCCCCACGATCGACCCCGTGCGGATAGGGGTCAAGGGCAAGGTGGTGGGGCCCAACCGGACAGACCGCCCGTTGATGACAATGGCAATGCCCAAGGACGCTTTGAGTGGACGGATGAGCTGAGGGATGAACTTCTGCATTGTTATGAAAGCAGTGAGCCCGCGCGGAGGGGATACATGGCGCGGATGCATGCTCTGTGGTGTGAGAGGCTACCAGAGCATAGCGCCTTCACGCCACAAAATCTGCGTGACTATGTATCCCACCTTCGTAGTAGGGGCTACGTGAGGGCTGCTCCTGGACCGGTGAATGAGGTGGCCGAAGAGCCGCCACATTCACCGGTTGAGGACGTAGCTCTCCTCGTTCCGCCAATACCAGAGGGCCTCAGTACCAGAAGGGGGTTACACCGTCTGAAAACCCCCGGGCCACAAGACCTGGCCGGAGTGGACGCTGAACTTCGTACAGCGCTACCAGAAGAGGCTGACATCTGGCACATAAATTGTGCCGTGTATGCCGCTGCTCAACGCTCGTCTCAGGTGGAGAGGCGAAATACCTCTTCCCCACAGGAGAGAGCGCAGCGGCGCATACAAAAGATGGAAGCCAAGATCCGGTCGGCGAGGCAACAGGCATCCCGTATCCAATGTGTGATGGACTATATGGCGGCCAACAGGCCTTTCACGCCTAAAGTGCGTCGATTAGCCGCCAACTTAAGACGCGTCCATCACACACTCAATGAGGCAGTGTTGCGAACCACCAAACAGCACTGTGTCGACAGGATACGGATGCTAGTGACTTGCAGAAAGTCACTAGTGAGGCGGGCGAGGGGGCTTGCGGAAAATAAACTGTTCCGCGAGAAGCCCTCGCGCCTTTTCCAGCCGCCTCCGCGTGTTGTAGACAATCCGCCGACTGCAGATCAGGTCGAGAACTTCTGGAAAACACTGTACGAGGAGAGGCTTCCACTCAACCGAGATTCTCCTGCCCTTGCACACTTTGAAGCCTTTTGTCAAAGGCTTCAGCAACCACAGGAAGTGTGCGAAGCAATAACTCCAGAAGAGGTTCGTAGGGCTCTTGAGGGCTCTAAGAACTTTGCTGCTCCAGGTCCCGATGGGATAAATAACTTTTGGTGGAAAAAGTTATCGAGCACCCACCACCATTTGGCCAGAATTTTTAATTCCTGGTTGAATGGGGAGCAGCAAATCCCTTCTTGGGTTGTTGATGGGCGGACAGTGCTGATCCCCAAGAACGGAGATTTGTCCAACCCAAAGAACTACAGACCGATAACCTGTCTAAACGCATGTTACAAGGTGTTTACACGCATTTTGTACATGCGGGTGCTCCGCGCAGTCGAACCGGTTTACGAACGGATATATGAGCAACGAGGGTCGAAGAGAGGTGTCGCTGGCTGCAAGGAGAACCTGCTGATCGATAGATGTATCACGCAGGACTCCATGCAGTATAAGCGGAACCTCTCTATGGCCTGGATCGACTACCGCAAGGCATTTGATATGACATCACATGAGCTCATTGTTCACTTGCTCCGATGTCTTGTGGTACCCGGTCCCGTAGTGAGATGTATTGAAGAACTGATGCCGCTCTGGAGGACTCGCTTTACCATAACATCGGGTAAGGGAGAGCAGCCGATGAACTTGGTCTCATCTTCGACGTCGAGCGGGTAATCCCCGACTCTGTCACCGAGTTGGAACCCGTTCGACTAAAAGCCCACATTAGAGCTGCAGAACACAACATCCTTCTGCAGCTCCATAAGGATAAGCCATTGCACGGGATCTTCTATAAAAATATAGAAGACCTCGGCTTATCCGAAAGGCTGACCTTCGCCTTCTTAAGGTCAGCGGGGCTGAAGTCTGAGACCGAGGGATTCATAATGGCTTGCCAGGATGGTGTATTTAACACTCTCGTCTATCGACGTCGTGTCATGGGTATGGAGGTCCCTGATGTCAGCTGCAGGGCCTGCCACAGGGCGCCGGAGACTGTAATGCACTTACTGTCGGCTTGCCCGACATACGCAGTCTCGGCCTATATTCATAGACACAACGCAGCATTACGAGTGCTTTACTATCATCTAAGGCACTCGTATGGGATAGACGAAACACCAGTGCTGCCTTACGTTCCGGGGGATATTGAGTCCATTGTGGGGAATGAGAAGTGCCTAATTTATTGGAACTACTCGTTTCCCACCGTCAGACAAATACAAGCCAACAAGCCTGACATAGTACTCCTCGACCACCAACTCAAGACAATGTATGTCGTGGAATTCTCAGCTCCCGCTGAGAGCAACATTGTCTTGAAAGAGGAGGAAAAACGGACAAAATATCGAGATTTGCTCTTCGAACTCCGCTGGCTTTATCCAGGCCATTCTGTTAAAATAGTGGTACTGATTATAGGAGCCCTCGGTGGAATGAGACAGACGCTGCTTTCAGAACCAAAGATCATACCGGCATGCCGAGATTCGGCAGAGATCTTAGCCGGCAGAATGCAGAAGGCTGTCATCCTCGGTTCATTACGTCTACTCAGGGCACACGATTCGCGGACCCGGTAGTCACTCACCCCACGGGCGTGGGGAGTGGCTATTGGTATTACCAGCTCCCCTCTGTGAGGGTCGGAGCCACAGAGTAGGGTGACTGGTTTTTTGTAAAAAAAAAAATAATAATAATAATAATAATAATAATAATAGCAGGAAGATAAGCAGGAGGGTCTGACTTCCATCTATCAAGCCTTTGGTGAGTAGCGCCACCACTTACTCCAGCTGGGGTGTAAAACCGAACCGGCAGCCCTAGTACACCCGGGAGGGGAAAGCGTCTTCCCCTCTGGTGTCGGTCGTGGGCCTGCTGGGCTAACCACCCACAGGCCCTAAACTTTGGTTCCCATAGGCCGAAGGCAGGGCCCCCACGATCGACCCCGTGCGGATAGGGGTCAAGGGCAAGGTGGTGGGGCCCAACCGGACAGACCGCCCGTTGATGACAATGGCAATGCCCAAGGACGCTTTGAGTGGACGGATGAGCTGAGGGATGAACTTCTGCATTGTTATGAAAGCAGTGAGCCCGCGCGGAGGGGATACATGGCGCGGATGCATGCTCTGTGGTGTGAGAGGCTACCAGAGCATAGCGCCTTCACGCCACAAAATCTGCGTGACTATGTATCCCACCTTCGTAGTAGGGGCTACGTGAGGGCTGCTCCTGGACCGGTGAATGAGGTGGCCGAAGAGCCGCCACATTCACCGGTTGAGGACGTAGCTCTCCTCGTTCCGCCAA
Source organism: Leptura quadrifasciata (assembly GCA_963675555.1). NCBI lineage: Eukaryota > Metazoa > Arthropoda > Insecta > Coleoptera > Cerambycidae > Leptura > Leptura quadrifasciata. The sequence goes on from OY776682.1 coordinate 34,320,924, forward strand.
TACCAGAGGGCCTCAGTACCAGAAGGGGGTTACACCGTCTGAAAACCCCCGGGCCACAAGACCTGGCCGGAGTGGACGCTGAACTTCGTACAGCGCTACCAGAAGAGGCTGACATCTGGCACATAAATTGTGCCGTGTATGCCGCTGCTCAACGCTCGTCTCAGGTGGAGAGGCGAAATACCTCTTCCCCACAGGAGAGAGCGCAGCGGCGCATACAAAAGATGGAAGCCAAGATCCGGTCGGCGAGGCAACAGGCATCCCGTATCCAATGTGTGATGGACTATATGGCGGCCAACAGGCCTTTCACGCCTAAAGTGCGTCGATTAGCCGCCAACTTAAGACGCGTCCATCACACACTCAATGAGGCAGTGTTGCGAACCACCAAACAGCACTGTGTCGACAGGATACGGATGCTAGTGACTTGCAGAAAGTCACTAGTGAGGCGGGCGAGGGGGCTTGCGGAAAATAAACTGTTCCGCGAGAAGCCCTCGCGCCTTTTCCAGCCGCCTCCGCGTGTTGTAGACAATCCGCCGACTGCAGATCAGGTCGAGAACTTCTGGAAAACACTGTACGAGGAGAGGCTTCCACTCAACCGAGATTCTCCTGCCCTTGCACACTTTGAAGCCTTTTGTCAAAGGCTTCAGCAACCACAGGAAGTGTGCGAAGCAATAACTCCAGAAGAGGTTCGTAGGGCTCTTGAGGGCTCTAAGAACTTTGCTGCTCCAGGTCCCGATGGGATAAATAACTTTTGGTGGAAAAAGTTATCGAGCACCCACCACCATTTGGCCAGAATTTTTAATTCCTGGTTGAATGGGGAGCAGCAAATCCCTTCTTGGGTTGTTGATGGGCGGACAGTGCTGATCCCCAAGAACGGAGATTTGTCCAACCCAAAGAACTACAGACCGATAACCTGTCTAAACGCATGTTACAAGGTGTTTACACGCATTTTGTACATGCGGGTGCTCCGCGCAGTCGAACCGGTTTACGAACGGATATATGAGCAACGAGGGTCGAAGAGAGGTGTCGCTGGCTGCAAGGAGAACCTGCTGATCGATAGATGTATCACGCAGGACTCCATGCAGTATAAGCGGAACCTCTCTATGGCCTGGATCGACTACCGCAAGGCATTTGATATGACATCACATGAGCTCATTGTTCACTTGCTCCGATGTCTTATGGTACCCGGTCCCGTAGTGAGATGTATTGAAGAACTGATGCCGCTCTGGAGGACTCGCTTTACCATAACATCGGGTAAGGGAGAGCAGCCGATGAACTTGGTCTCATCTTCGACGTCGAGCGGGTAATCCCCGACTCTGTCACCGAGTTGGAACCCGTTCGACTAAAAGCCCACATTAGAGCTGCAGAACACAACATCCTTCTGCAGCTCCATAAGGATAAGCCATTGCACGGGATCTTCTATAAAAATATAGAAGACCTCGGCTTATCCGAAAGGCTGACCTTCGCCTTCTTAAGGTCAGCTGGGCTGAAGTCTGAGACCGAGGGATTCATAATGGCTTGCCAGGATGGTGTATTTAACACTCTCGTCTATCGACGTCGTGTCATGGGTATGGAGGTCCCTGATGTCAGCTGCAGGGCCTGCCACAGGGCGCCGGAGACTGTAATGCACTTACTGTCGGCTTGCCCGACATACGCAGTCTCGGCCTATATTCATAGACACAACGCAGCATTACGAGTGCTTTACTATCATCTAAGGCACTCGTATGGGATAGACGAAACACCAGTGCTGCCTTACGTTCCGGGGGATATTGAGTCCGTTGTGGGGAATGAGAAGTGCCTAATTTATTGGAACTACTCGTTTCCCACCGTCAGACAAATACAAGCCAACAAGCCTGACATAGTACTCCTCGACCACCAACTCAAGACAATGTATGTCGTGGAATTCTCAGCTCCCGCTGAGAGCAACATTGTCTTGAAAGAGGAGGAAAAACGGACAAAATATCGAGATTTGCTCTTCGAACTCCGCTGGCTTTATCCAGGCCATTCTGTTAAAATAGTGGTACTGATTATAGGAGCCCTCGGTGGAATGAGACAGACGCTGCTTTCAGAACTAAAGATCATACCGGCATGCCGAGATTCGGCAGAGATCTTAGCCGGCAGAATGCAGAAGGCTATCATCCTCGGTTCATTGCGTCTACTCAGGGCACACGATTCGCGGACCCGGTAGTCACTCACCCCACGGGCGTGGGGAGTGACTATTGGTATTATCAGCTCCCCTCTGTGAGGGTCGGAGCCACAGAATAGGGTGACTGGTTTTTTGTAAAAAAAAAAAAAAAAAAAAAAAATAATAGGTTTTTATTGGCATCTAGAAAGCACTATACAAAAATAAAAGGGACAACAAGTACTACTGCGCCAAAAGGCAGAGTTTGGAACTAAGTTCCATTCTTCCACTCAACCCTAAAGATACAAAATTTAGTAAACAAAGAGTAAGAACATGTTAATAATTACATAATTACAGTACAATGTGTATCGAGTGCATAAATATATGACTACATATAAAAGACACGTAAAATAATATTGCAAGATATCACTTAACACGACTAGTTCACCAACTTATACTAGTACACAAAAAAAAACATTTAATTATTCACAAAACACATATTTACATTAAAAAAATACTATGAATCTAAAATCACAATAAATCGAGACCGTACAATATAGCAGAGTTACAAAAATGTTATCAGACCTTCGAGCAGCGAGTGTTTTAATTTTTTCTTAAAATTGATTAAAGACAAATCCTTTAAAACAGATGGAATTTTGTTATAATATTTTGCAACATAGTAGGAAAAGGAGCACTGAAAGAGTGAGGTTTTATGTGCTGGTATTCTCAGTATATGTTTATGCCTAACATTAACATTATGTGCATCTGCCCTAAACCTATTTTACTTAGCAAATACCGCGGATCACCATTTTTAATAATTTTATGGATTAGAGAGCAAATATGCAAATCTCTTCTTTGTTTTACTGATAACCACTTTAATTCGCGAAATTTTAAACTGGTTATCAGTAAAACAAAGAAGAGATTTGCATATCAGAACATTATAACAAAATTGTTTCCACCAAAGAGAAAAAGGCTAGTCTCCACAGAAGAAGATGAGTACGGGCTGGGAAGGGGTGAAAATGTGGTGATGTAAATTCAAGTTGGAAATATCAAAAAACGCCACCTGACGATCGTAGATTGGATTGGGATGGAAACACGGATCCATCAGCATTGTCGACATGATTCGCATTAATATCCTCCTGGGTATATAAATACTTTACGAGATATAGGAATTATTGAATAAATTTACTGCCCTCTCCACCACCAATACCTGACGCTGAAGCCGTGGAAGTGGACTATCATGAAGGGGTTCTGTATTATCACAATTTCGTGGATAAATTAATGGAAGTGGTATACGACGCGTTAAAAGAGGCAAAATTTACAGAATTCTTCTTTCAATGACGCCAGAGCAGGTGTTGAATTACATCCGCTTTAACGTATTAAATGAAAGCTGTAATTAAAGGTGAGTATTATTTACTCTGTATATAAACTTTCAGAAATTTGTAAATTGTTACTGTAGACTTGTTGCAATAAATAAAATCAAGCAGTTTTTATTTTACCAGAAGAATTTCTGTAAAACTTCAAATGTAATCACCGAGGACCAAGTAAAATTAAAGAACCCGGAAGATTTGAAAATGTTACAGTGTTTCATGAAAACCATCAATACAGAACCTACAATTCATTATTTTTCCCAGACAATGCTTTTATGTTACATGTTGTAGAATAAATAAAAATTATTAAACCAACATTGTTAATAAAAAACTAATTTCAATTATACGTGTTATCAATAACTCACCCAGTATACCTCTAAAACCCATGTATTATGAGTTTATAAATTATTAGGAATTAGAATTGGTAATTTTTACATGTATGTATCAAGTACTTAATCTGAGAAAATTTTATATAATAAATTAACAGAATCAATGGCTCTTTGTGAACGAAATGTAAAAAGATATTCTGGAAAAATATCTCTATTAGGAAACAAAAATCACTATATATTTTATAAAACACATGACGCTATTTCTAAGGACCCTGTATATATTTATGTAAAGCAATTCAATCCGCTAGTTGATTAGACGATATTTACATTTTTATTTAAAACAGCTTCTTCCAAAGCTAACTGTCTTAGGAATTAGATGTGTGCAGATTTTTTTTTAAACTATTATTATTATTAGCCGTTACTCGAGTCCGAGTATAAAAATGTTACAGTCGATAAATTGTGCAATAAAAAACAAGTAAAAGGTGTAGTCTATTGTAATTCCCATTCATCTACGGTGCACACGACTATGGCTATAGAGGCCAATTCGGGAGAGCACATGTCGACCGCAGTCAGGACAAACATAGACCTGGTTAGGTCTTGGATCTGGCCTTCTTGCAGCAACATTTCCTTGATAGCTGGCCACAACCCCTCGCCATTCGGTTCTGTCCGCTGCAAGTTGTTCCCATTGCTCGTCTGCAACACCGCAGGATTTTAAATTTTCATGGAGAGCGTCTTTGAACCTCTTTCGTTGACCGCCACGCCTTCTTCTACCGCTTAGCAATTCACCATAAAGTGTACATTTAGGAAGGCGGTTATCATGCATACGATGAACGTGACCTGCCCATCTTAGGCGTGCTCTTGAAATAAGCACCTCAATTGGAAGGCTGTTTGCCCTCCTGAGTACTTCCACGTTTGATATGTGATGGAACCAACGGATTTTCATCATACTTCTGAGGTGTCTTTGCTGAAAACGTTCTAATTCTTTCACATGACGACGGTAAGTGACCCAGCTTTCACATCCATATAGCAGTGTTGGAATGACAACTGCTCTGTAGACAGCCATTTTCGTTGACAAAGCAAGGTCGTGGTTGTCAAATACTCTCTCTCTAAGTCCCCAGAGTGCTCTAGATGCAGCGTTAATTCTATTGCGAATCTCGCTGTCCATGTTTGCTTTGTCATTAACAACGTTGCCTAAGTAATTGAACTGATCCACCACTTCAAGAGAATTTCCGTTAAGTGTAATGTCTATTTGGTTCACTTGATGAGGAGTTGACATAATCTTAGTCTTTCCAATGTTGATTTTAAGTCCCAAGGAATCATAGCTCTGGGCATACACATCTAAAAGTTCTTGAAGCTCTTCCGGCGTAGAGGCTAAAAGTGCACAGTCATCCGCATACTGGAGATCACAAATGAATCGTGTGCGTGTCTTCGTGAAAGCTCTAAAGCGCCCTATGTTAAAGAGACCGCCATCAAAACGGTATCTGAGACCTATTCCTCTGACTGTCAGTTTGTTGTCAACAATAATTGTTAGAGCAGTGGTAAACAAATTAAAAAGTAGGGGTGCCAGGACACATCCCTGCCTAACTCCAGTGAGGGTTTGGAAAGGTTCAGTTGCCTCATTATTATACATAACCTGGGCGTTGTTGTTTGTATGTAGACTGCGACATACTTCCACAAATTTTCTAGGGATACCTAAGCGGAACATAATTTTCCAGAGCACTTCCCTGTCCACCGAGTCAAACGCCTTGGTTAAATCAATGAAGGCCATGTGAATTTCTCCTTGATGTTCGAGTGCTTTTTCTTGAAGCTGTTTAAGTGTGAAGATTAAATCCGATGTGCCTCGGTTTGGTCTAAAGCCACTCTGTGTTTCAGGAAGTAGCTTTTCCATAACAGGTGTTAGCCTATTTGCCATCGCTTTAGTGAGTATCTTCCCTCCAACAGCCAGGAGAGCTATACCCCTGTAATTTCCACAGTCTGCAGCGCTCCCTTTGTTTTTGAAGAAGTTGATTAAAAGTGTATCACGAAACTCCTGCGGAGCTTGACCACTTTCCCACACGACATCAAACAGTTTTTTGAGGTAGGGTATGACCTCTGACGACACAGCTTTAAAGATCTCAGCTGGGAGTGAGTCGGCGCCGGGAGATTTGTTATTTTTTAGCTGCCCAATGGCGGTTAAGATCTCTTCCGTTGTTAGTGGTTTATCTAAGTCTTCGAAGGTGTCATACTGAGGGATAAGATTTATAATATCGTGATCGGCTTGACTTTGCTGGTTAAGAATGTTAGAGTAGTGTTCTTTCCATCGGGCTCTTATTTCCTGGTCTTCTTTGAGGAGATTTCCATTTAAATCTTTAATAGGGCACATATTTTTCCGACTGGGGCCGTACACTGCTTTTACTCCTTGAAAGAAATTCCTGTAGTCGTGTGAATCGGCGTACCTTTGAATTTCTCTGGCCTTGCTTGCCCACCACTCGTTCTTTATTCTTCTGATTTCGCGTTGCGTTTCATACTTAGATTGGGTAAAAGCTTCTGCTTTTGATGAGTTTGATGAGTTTTTTTTTAAACATTTACTTATTCAAAATCAGACAATGAACTAATATCTAGAAAGAATATTCTCTTATGATTAAAGAAATTTTGTGGATGAGAAAATTTATTTTATCTTATCGCATATGGTTAAAACCCTAATTTGTAGCAAGAATTTCAAAGAAGATGAAGACAATAGATTAGTTGTTTCCATATTTTTGCATTATATAAATTATAAGCATTATATAAAATGAGTATATTATTTTAGTATATACTAAACAATTATATAAGAAATTCTGTAAACGTTAAAAAACTTAACACACCTGTTAGCTGTCCTTACAATTATTTTTCTCTTATATTTAAGATATTCATATCATGTTTCTATCTCTCTCGTTAATGAACGAATCCCTTGATAATAAAGGTATACTATTACACTATCTAGCCAATATCTTTTTAAATTTCAGGAAAAATAAAAATATATGTATTTTGAATTCATAGAAGTTGTGAACAATAATATGTAAGATCTGTTATTCTGAAACTTGTATCCGTTACTTTCAGTAACTATTAAGTATTTTTTAAAGATTCCGATGAAAAATATTGATTTGAAAAAGCAATTAGTGATTTATGTTCTATGTAAAACAAATATACTGAAACCGATAGAAAATTTTAAGCAAAATTCCAAAACAACGTAGTGCTTATGGTAGTGCATGATCATCATTCAGAAAGTCTAATAAATATTTAGAAAGAAATGTTTCAACTGCCTTCCAGATGACTTGAATGCCTAGGATTGTACAAGTAAAGGACGTGGCCCTACAGTTTATAGTGGAATCCAAACCACTTCATGGGGTAATTTATAGTTGAAAATTACTTTACAGTAGGTGGAGCTCGAACCCAGTTCCTTAGGTATGCTCATGCGAAACCCATTTTGATCAACATTGTGACTTTCTGAGGTTCTGCAGTGAAATAATTGCTGCTGGACTGATGGAGAGACTCGAGTATATTGTACCACATTTATCACATGAATGTATTGTACTGTTTAATTCAAATTGTAATAGTTAAAATAAAAAATCAATTGGAATACTATTTTGGTTAATTTATATCTAGTTCAAAGGAGACTGTTAAACTGAAAATCTAGAGGTACTGGTTTCAACATATTTTCTATTCTCTTTATGTACTAAAAATCTTAATTATCCACCCCTTAGCCAGCACGCCAATGACAAAAATTGCAATTAGTCGACTTTTACAGTATCTCATCACACATCCGGTTACTGGTTCAGTTGTATTGCATTAATTATAATAAATCTAAGTAAGTATGAAAATTGCCTGCCGAAGATAAAAATTTTACGACCAGAAGGATAATAGGTACAGTGCTGCTACCTATACCATGGGGGTAGTTCGAATGAAAACAGCTGAAGGACCCTGTATATACCTCATATATAAATTTATTTTTCTTATTTAGTCTCCAAATTCAAGTAATTATTGCAGTTAATTCATTTCATTTTCACATTTATTTAGTCATTTAATATTGGACACAATAAACTTACCAGAATGCATTTTAAAATTATATTTTTAAAGCAAAGTTAAACGCTACAACTTTGAGACAGAATTTACATAAAATCTAGTCGAGTCGCAGGGTTTGTTTATCGTATATTCAGATACACGTCAAGTACTTCGTGTATTCCCATAGTATGGAATCGCTTACACGTTTCTAGCTTAACCATAGAAAAAGATAGAAAGTTGAGCGTTACTCTAAAGTGCTGCACAGGGCTACGTCGTGTCGAATATTATAATAGCGTTGAGATAAACATATTCCCACAAGAAACAAGCGGAGATGCATAATCCGGGTAGAAGGGTCACATCAGGAAGCATATAAAAGAAGACCAGCTTGTTTACCGAAAGGGATGCCACTTCTATCACTCCCGAGTTGCATCGTCAAATGCTATCATTAGCTGTGCTCCTGAGTAATTGCATTTCAATATACCTAAGTCACATCGCTGACCCAGTTTGCTATTCATCTCGTAGACAACCATTATTTGGCGTACTCTTTATGAAGTGCCATTTTAACCTCTCTGTTATGCTCAACGAGTACGTTAAACATGAAGAAACTGGGGAAGAGCATTCACGGGCGATATAAGACTATACAGGGTGCACGGAAATTCTGCAGGCACAAATTTCTAAAAGGTGATCGCTTGCTTATTTCGAGACGTTATGTTATTATTGGCAATTGCATTTATATTCTGGTTTCGTCGGGGGTAATGGGGAAAATTGGCGCATTTGTGGTACTAAAAGATCATTAGATTTTTTTTAATGAAGTATTAGCTTTGATTTTTAACTATCATAATATTATATTACCAGTTATTCAGTTATGATTTCATTCCTGAATATTTTACTAGGTAAATTTGCGTTTCCAAAATAACAAGTTTATATTCAAGAACTATATATTTTCTGCGTTTATGCAATGACAAGAAACTTTCACTTCCATTATTTTTCATTTGATGTACTTATTAAAGCTACTGTGTGCCTAATTTTGGACATGTCAAATATCATAGCATGTTTATCTTTCAAATGACTAGCTGAGATTTCTCATCAGCAATCTATTTGGTTTTCTATGATTGTTTAATAACGATCCATCCATTTAATTACCTTGCACTCACAAACTGTACAGGCCATCGGTCAGTGCTGGGTTAATTAGCCCGTAAATTTGTTCGTATTAAGAAGGGTTTACTTTTCGTCGAGTACTGAACCGGGACGTCTCGTCTGTTTGATCTACCCACCTTGTTTCTCGTTGTTGGACAGTCATACAAAATTTGGTAGACTGCTTGTTTTAATTATAATCAAAAGATTTTTCCTCAACATTCTATGATTGTGACGCGTTTTTCTCCACCTCGCACGTTGACGTGGAGAAAAGGCGCGGCCACTCTTTGACACACGAGCTTCGGAAACAAGTTTTCGAATTACTCGGGCGCCAGTCCTAGTTTAAGTGATAGGACACACTACCCTCAAGCCGAGTACGCGAGGCTGAGCAGCTCAAGTGGAGAAAGTTTATTCCAGTGGGTCAATATATGGGAAATTAGACGTTCACACACAGACAGTAAAACTCAGAGTTTTCAATAAAATCAGTATATTACGATAGACCTATATGTACAAAGCTAAATATTTATTACGAAAAATCTATAATCTATCAAATACCCGGAGGAGCACGCGTAGCAACGCAAAACCCCAATAGTACCAGATGACTCAGGTGATCAGAGTAGCAGGCTGCAACACACAGAATATACGGTTAGCAAGAATAAACAGGGTGCAGAATAGTTACGGACACCAGACGAGTAAAGCAAGACACAAATATATAAAAAAACCACAGTGAAACAGTTATCAAGTACTTGCTAGTACATCAGTTTACCTACTCCTCTTGTGGACTTACTTACTCCCTGTGCGTACGGTCGGGCATGTCTGCTTCGGTGGAGCGGTCGTAGTGGAATCCCCCTCTGCAGAGCTCCTCAGATCCTTTTCTGAAAATGAAACAACTTACGATAGGAGTGGGAGTAGACGCCTGATGGATGCGCTGCTGGACGACTGGACTTTGCCAAAATCCTACACCTCGAATATGACAGATGGCACCTAGGTTCGCTTCTCGGAGTGGACACGTCTGATCCCAATGAGTCGCCTGGGCTGACTGACTTCTTGGCTGCACAGGTCCTCTTCTAGTAGCGAAACCTCTTACCATGGGAGTGGGAGTGGGAGTAGGCGCTAGACGGATGCGCTACTGGTCTCTTATGGACTTAGAAAAATAAAGCCACTACGGATTTGTGGACTTTGAAAAATAATTCGAATACAGATTTGTGAACTTAGAACCATTAACGGTACCTTTAGGTTTTAAATATTTAGCGTGAACACGTCTGCTGGCTCTGAGTCGATCGGGAGGACTAACTGATCGGTGTGAATCTAATTACTGCCTTCAGAGATGAAGGAGTGGGAGAAACAGCAGAAAATAGGTGCGCGGTGTATCACTGTGACGTCAGCTGGACTTGTAAAAATCTTTGAAATATCTTTGGGGACTTAGAAAAATAACTCCACGATGGATTTGTGGACTTGGAAAAATAATTCAAATATAGATTTTACGGACTTAGAAAAATAAATGTTACCTGAATTCGGGACTTGTGATATTTTCGCTACAGCACCAGAGCAAACAGCGGACACGTGTACCTCGTGGGACGGCAACCAGAAGACTAAATGCGGAATAATTAAATTATTCCCGTGTACTGAAGGAGTGACGTCATATAAGTGACGTCGAACGGACTTGTAAAATATTTTAAAATATTTTCGGACTTAGAAAAATAACGCCACGATGAATTTGTGGACTTAGCAAATTTACCTTACTCTGGTACTACAGGACGGAGAGCTCTGCACGTCTAACGTGGTCGGTCGCTGGGAAGGCACTGCCTCGTGCGTGGTTTGGCGTGTCTGAAATGTAGAAACTCTTCTCGTCGCTTCCCCACCTGAGTTCATCTGTACCTTTACAAGTGAAATATTTTTACGCGGTATTGACAATCACAAATATTAATTATTTTCTAACTAATTCGCTGTTAGCGGTACAATTTATACGGAATAATCGAAATTAAATATAACACAGCAATTTCTATAAAATATTTAAGAGATTAAATTAAATAAAACTTTGGGCATATCTGGGTAACGAAAAACACTTCGTTACATGATCTTTTACATGAGTATTTAATTCTCATTTATCAACTTAATTTTGATAATGTATAAACATTCTTGTCCTCTATTTTGCATTCGATTCATTATTTGGCTATTGCTAACAACTTTAATTATAATTTATTATTATCTAGCGATTGCTAACAACTTTCTTTAAATATAAAACATTATTACCTAGCAATTGCTAACAGCTCTAATTATGGATTATCATTATCTGGCCATTGCCACAACTCTAATTACTATTAAAATAACACAGCATACTTTTGTATCTCATTTCTTGTTATTGCATCAAAACACTCAGTATATCTATAGTATGGCCATTACTATAGCGACGCAAATTTTCCTATTATAATATTTAGACAATTGTGTCAAATATTTGGATTACTTTTGATTTCATGTTCGACTATTGTTGCATCAATTTATATAAAATGAAATGTTCTTTTTTTATTATTTTTTCCCATCAATTATTGTCTTATTCTTTCACCTTTACCTTTTTCGTCATATAAGTAATAACCTAAATAACTGGTTTTGCTTCAAAGCAAAATAGAAAACAAATTTCAACTGTAAATGTCCAGTGCAATCTTGAGTAATAAAATACTACATAAATAGCATATAATTAACTAGGTCTCTCAATTAATAGACAGGGTATTCAAGTTTACCAGGTATTTCAATTAACAGAGTGATTAATTTTCCAAGGTATATAGTATCAGACAGAAACAAGTAATATTAAACTTTATATAAAAGAACCTGGGTAAATTAAAAAAGGGTTACTACACACACACATAACGAAATTTGGGTCCTACACTATTATTATTATTAGCCTTTACTCGAGTCCGAGTATAAAAAATGTTACAGTCGATAGATTGTGTGTAATAAAAAACAAGTAAAAGGTGTAGTCTATTGTAAATTCCCATTCATCTACGATGCACACGACTATGGCAATAGAGGCCAATTCGGGAGAGCACATGTCGACCGCAGTCAGGACAAACATAGACCTGGTTAGGTCTTGGATTCGGCCTCCTTGCAGCAACATTTCCTTGATAGCTGGCCACAACCCCTCGCCATTAGGTTCTGTCCGCTGCAAGTTGTTCCCATTGCTCGTCTGGAATACCGCAGGATTTTAGATTTTCATGGAGAACGTCTTTGAACCTCTTTCGTTGACCGCCACGCCTTCTTCTACCGCTTAGCAATTCACCATAAAGTGTACATTTAGGAAGGCGGTTATCATGCATACGATGAACGTGACCTGCCCATCTTAGGCGTGCTCTTGAAATAAGCACCTCAATTGGAAGGCTGTTTGCTCTCCTGAGTACGTCCGCGTTTGATATGTGATGGAACCAACGGATTTTCATCATACTTCTGAGGTGACTTTGCTGAAAACGTTCTAATTCTTTCACATGACGACGGTAAGTGACCCAGCTTTCACATCCATATAGATCCATATCACAACTGCTCTGTAGACAGCCATTTTCGTTGACAAAGCAAGGTCGTGGCTGTCAAATACTCTCTCTCTCTAAGTCCCCAGAGTGCTCTAGATGCAGCGTTAATTCTATTGCGAATCTCGCTGTCCATGTTTGCTTTGTCATTAACAACGTTGCTTAAGTAATTGAACTGATCCACCACTTCAAGAGAATTTCCGTTAAGTGTAATGCCTATTTGGTTCACTTGATGAGGAGTTGACATAATCTTAGTCTTTCCAATGTTGATTTTAAGTCCCAAGGGATCATAGCTCTGGGCATACACATCTAAAAGTTCTTGAAGCCCTTCCGGCGTAGAGGCTAAAAGTGCACAGTCATCCGCATACTGGAGGTCACAAATGAATCGTGTGCGTGTCTTCGTGAAAGCTTTAAAGCGCCCTATGTTAAAGAGACCGCCATCAGAACGGTATCTGAGACCTATTCCTCTGACTGTCAGTTTGTTGTTCAAATGTGCTTTTAGAGGGCGGAATATTAAACATAATATTTTTAGTCGCAAACTCCTCTATAAATCCTTATTTTACTATAAGGAAAGTAACCAGACTGCAACCAACGTTACAAATCTGGCGCGTTAAGTGTAATAATTGCATATTACCATCAAAACGCTAATGCTTCGATTGCAACAAACACCAGCCGAAAGACTGATCCTACTTAAAGGAGCTCCCTTGCCAGTCGTCACACACCACTTGCAGACTGCAGTTTCGAGCTGTTGGCTCTCGTCAGTGTAAGGTAGGTTATTATTAGCCGTTACTCAAGTCCGAGTATAAAAATGTTACAGTCGATAGATTGTGTACAATAAAAAACAAGTAAAAGGTGTAGTCTATTGTAATTCCCATTCATCTACGGTGCACACGACTATGGCTATAGAGGCCAATTCGGGAGGGCACATGTCGACCGCAGTCAGGACAAACATAGACCTAGTTAGGTCTTGGATTCGGCCTTCTTGCAGCAACATTACCTTGATAGCTGGCCACAACCCCTCGCCATTCGGTTCTGTCCGCTGCAAGTTGTTCCCATTGCTCGTCTGGAATACCGCAGGATTTTAGATTTTCATGGAGAACGTCTTTGAACTTCTTTCGTTGACCGCCACGCCTTCTTCTACCGCTTAGTAATTCACCATAAAGTGTACATTTAGGAAGGTGGTTATCATGCATACGATGAACGTGACCTGCCCATCTTAGGCGTGCTCTTGAAATAAGCATCTCAATTGGAAGGCTGTTTGCTCTCCTGAGTACTTCCACGTTTGATATGTGATGGAACCAATGGATTTTCATCATACTTCTGAGGTGTCTTTGCTGAAAACGTTCTAATTCTTTCACATGACGACGGTAAGTGACCCAGCTTTCACATCCATATAGCAGTGTTGGAATGACAACTGCTCTGTAGACAGCCATTTTCGTTGACAGAGCAAGGTCGTGATTGTCAAATACTCTCTCTCTAAGTCCCCAGAGTGCTCTAGATGCAGTGTTAATTCTATTGCGAATCTCGCTGTCCATGTTTGCTTTGTCATTAACAACGTTGCCTAAGTAATTGAACTGATCCACCACTTCAAGAGAATTTCCGTTAAGTGTAATGTCTATTTGGTTCACTTGATGAGGAGTTGACATAATCTTAGTCTTTCCAATGTTGATTTTAAGTCCCAAGGAATCATAGCTCTGGGCATACACATCTAAAAGTTCTTGAAGCTCTTCCGGCGTAGAGGCTAAAAGTGCACAGTCATCCGCATACTGGAGATCACAAATGAATCGTGTGCGTGTCTTCGTGAAAGCTCTAAAGCGCCCTATGTTAAAGAGACCGCCATCAAAACGGTATCTGAGACCTATTCCTCTGACTGTCAGTTTGTTGTCAACAATAATTGTTAGAGCAGTGGTAAACAAATTAAAAAGTAGGGGTGCCAGGACACATCCCTGCCTAACTCCAGTGAGGGTTTGGAAAGGTTCGGTTGCCTCATTATTATACATAATCTGGGCGTTGTTGTTTGTATGTAGACTGCGACATACTTCCACAAATTTTCTAGGGATACCTAAGCGGAACATAATTTTCCAGAGCACTTCCCTGTCCACCGAGTCAAACGCCTTGGTTAAATCAATGAAGGCCATGTGAATTTCTCCTTGATGTTCGAGTGCTTTTTCTTGAAGCTGTTTAAGTGTGAAGATTAAATCCGATGTGCCTCGGTTTGGTCTAAAGCCACTCTGTGTTTCAGGAAGTAACTTTTCCATAACAGGTGTTAGCCTATTTGCCATCGCTTTAGTGAGTATCTTCCCTCCAACAGCCAGGAGAGCTATACCCCTGTAATTTCCACAGTCCGCAGCGCTCCCTTTGTTTTTGAAGAGGTTGATTAAAAGTGTATCACGAAACCCCTGCAGAGCTTGACCACTTTCCCACACGACATCAAACAGTTTTTTGAGGTAGGGTATGAGCTCTGACGACACAGCTTTAAAGATCTCAGCTGGGAGTGAGTCGGCGCCGGGAGATTTGTTATTTTTTAGCTGCCCAATGGCGGTTAAGATCTCTTCCGTTGTTAGTGGTTTATCTAAGTCTTCGAAGGTGTCATATTGAGGGATAAGATTTATAATATCGTGATCGGCTTGACTTTGCTGGTTAAGAATGTTAGAGTAGAGTATTTCCTGGTCTTCTTTGAGGAAATTTCCTTTTAAATCTTTAATAGGACACATATTTTTCCGACTGGGGCCGTACACTGCTTTTATTCCTTGAAAGAAATTCCTGTAGTCGTGTGAATCGGCGTACCTTTGAATTTCTCTGGCCTTGCTTGCCCACCACTCGTTCTTTATTCTTCTGATTTCGCGTTGCGTTTCATACGTAGATTGGGTAAAAGCTTCTGCTTTTGATGAGTCGTTGTGGTTGACAGTGTTTTGCAAGGCAATATGTTTGCGGTCAAGAAGTTCTTGTATAAAAGCTTCATTGTCATTGAACCAGTCCTCCTGTTTTTTACTTGCTGCAGTGCCAAGAATTTTCTCACTCGCACTTTTTAAACTGTCTTTAATTTGTGTCCAGGTAGCAGCGACATCTACAGAATTGGTTTCGCCTAGTGCACTCAAATTCTCTTGAACTTTTTGCTTTAGCTGTTCGACGGTTTGTTGGTCACGCAATTTACTAATACAGAGACGGGGTCTACGTTTTACTTGAGTTCTTCGGTGTTTGGGTCTCATAACAATTTTCATTTTAGAGACAACAGGACGATGATCGGTCCAACATTCGCTATCCATGCGCGCCTTTGTAATTTGGACGTCCTTGAGATGCTTCCTACGTACGATAACATAGTCCAGTAGATGCCAGTGGCCCGATCTGGGGTGACGCCAAGTGCCTTTAAATTTATCCTTTTGTCGGAAAATGGTGTTTGTTATAACTAGATCATGTTCGGCGCATTTAGTTAGGAGTAGTTGACCGTTAGCGTTCATGTTGCCCAAACCGTTCTTGCCTATGATGCCTGGCCAGGTGTCTGCATCTCTCCCTACTCTAGCGTTAAAATCGCCAAGAATAACGAGTCGTTCCGTTTTAGGTATTACGTTTCGCGTAAATATTTCCAATTAAGTACCCGTACTAATAGATTTTTAACAAGCTCTGCATGGTGCTGTTCCCTAGTGTACGATTTATTAACTAGTTGTGAGTCTATGAAAAAAAAAGGGAGAAAAAAGAAATCAACTGATTTCGATATATGGCGATGGTGGCAAATAAAAATTAAAGCGTGTGAAGTACAATTAAATTACGTAAATTACGGATAGAACTAACGCAAAGTAAATGATAGATGGTATTGTGAAGATTTGGTGGTTTCGGTGATATCATCTAGTTGGCTCCGTTGAGGGAGGTTATAAGTATTTGCCATCGAGCGCAAGGACAACGTCTCCAAGTCATTTAGGGTGTTTCAATGGTTGAAGGTGAGTTTGTTCATTCACTACTTGTATAATATGCAATCGATATGCGGTTTATCATACATCGGAATCTCTTCTTTTAGGCGTTTTTGTTTCCGCCATAATTTCGATTTGGATTTGTTACGTAACAAGAGGGGAAGCCCTGGAAGCTGGGTTGGTGCCTCCTGAGGAATTACGAAATAATACGCGAACTCGTAATAGCTAATAAGTATACTTCGCCATTTAAGAAGAAGTCATCAGGTTGACCCGAACGCCGCTCCCAGGATAGGGATAAGTACCGCCTAGCGGGTTCTTCTCACCTTTTGTTTAGCTCTAAGTATATGTTGATTTGTTTGATTGTGTATTGACAATATCATATCGGCCTGTGTATACCATTTATTTAGTGTTAATTTAGGTACTAGTTGGAAGATAAATTAAGTAATTAAGTTTTTTTAGTATTAGATGTAAGATCGAGGGTTTGATCGTGCACGATACTCACTCCATTTAATCATTTTGATTTTAACATAGTTTATTAACCGCCATGCTATGCAAGTACTGTAATATATTTCTTGTGATTTAGATATCTGGGTGTTTTATTAAGGAATTAAGTAAGAGTAAAATTTAGGGATTCAGTTACTCTGGTATAGATAACTTTTGGGGCAGGTAAATAGAATTCCTTGGCGCCCCCTGTAATAGCATTATTGAGACAAGTGTGAGAACCCGCTCCCGTCTCCACTGCAGCGAAGTCGAGAGCCGAAGCCCCAATTCCAACCCATTACCTAGAGACGAAATAATCTCGTAACAGTTTCTTCCAGCTGTTGACAGAAGCTTTCCTTGGTTTCGTGACTTGCATCCAGAGTGGGAGCGTAGGCGCTTATTAGATTTACCGCGTTGCCATCTGATAGCTTATAGCGTAGCAGCATTAGACGCTCGGATAGGCCTTGTGGTACTTGTGTTAAGTTGGATACAAGTTGATTCCGAATGGCAAATCCTACTCCATGTTGTCTTCTTGAATTGGTGGGAAGACCTTTCCAATAGAAGGTGTAGTACTTTTCTGTGAGAGAGCCTTCCTCCAAAAATCGAGTTTCGCTGAGAGCTGCAACGTCAACATTGAGTCGGTGAAGTTCTCTATCTATTAGAGCAGTTCTTCTTTCAGGCCGATCGGTGCGAGTGCTGTCGTTCAAAGTACGAACATTCCAAGCGCCGTACATGAAAGAATTAGTTTTCTTGGATTTAACTTGTCGGTGTTTTTTCGATATTCGATGAGGTGTCCCTATGGGCACCCTCCCCCGGAGATCCGATCGGGAGGGTATTTTACTTCCGGATGATTTTGTCCAACTTGAACGCTCCATCATTTTTTTTTTAAGCCTTAATCGACTGAAAACGAAGCTGCATTTGAAGTTTTAGCTGGAGCAGGTATGCAACTGACCAGCTCGGTTGCGGAAGACGAGTGGTGTGGTCCCATAGCACAGAAGGAGACTGCGACGGTGGGGTAACCAAACGATTCCAAAAGCAACCTTTGTGTGCGGTGGGTTATTTTTACCGCACTCTTCGTGAGAAGGTGGATGTGCTCACGGCAAAAGGTAAGGGTTCTTCCGCCCTTATTCGGTCGTTAGAGCCTCGTTAGTAAAAACAGGGTGCACCAAGTTCAAATTGAACTCATCGCGAAGGTGAGGTTAACAATTGAGTAGGAGAGGCTATAACTTGCGCTTCACTACCCCATTACACCCTACACTAACAAAACTAGACGATCACACAAATGGCCAATCTTATTTGTGTATCAGCAATGAATTTACTGGTGACATAATTACCAGGATTTCTTTTAGCAATTAAACAGCGTACCCCACAACATCTTCATTGGTGCCGTGGCCAGGATTTCATTTGTAATTAATTGGGGTGATACACTGGGGCTTAAACCTCTTCACAGCTTTAAAGTTTTTTATATTCAGAATTATAAGCAAGAAACAAAACTTTGACGTCATAGCTTTTTACGACCAGACAGAATTATTTATTAAGAAACATTCACAAATATACAAAAACTTGTTAAGCATGAATATGTATCTGACTACACTTGCAATGTTAGCAATTCATTTTATTTGCGGAATCAGCAGTTCATTGACCTATGTAATACACTAGGAGGAGGGGAATCCAATACGGTATGTTATGTGGCAAATTCGCTCTGCTATTCTTTGGGTTCATAAGTACACATTTAATTTTTAATTTGGAATGTTGTTCTTATCACCATTAATAAGTTTCGATACTATATAAGTACTATATTTGATTATGTTTCCTTTTGGATATATTTTAATTTATACAAACGGTAAGTTTGTCACAAAGTAATAAATAATAATTATTTCAGTTGCTAACATGTAACCTTAATCAGAAACTCCACATGGCAATGAATCCAGAAGCTGTATTTTTTTTCATTTCTAATAATTATATAAAAAATATTGTCACGTGATCAAATGACGTCATAATATATTAATGATTACAAAATAAATATATTTAGAGTTTGCGAATTGGTCAATAAGAGGTATCGTAAGACAAAATGGGTGAAAATAGGTAAAACGGTGTGATGAGCCAATTGCCAAATATTCCGAGAGCGTTTTTGACAGCGCGAGGGCCCCATTTAATAGTAATTATATAAAAAAATATTGTCACCTGATCAACTGGCGTCATAATATATTAATGATTACAAAATAAATATATTAAAAGTTTGAGGATTGGTAGATAGGTGGCATCATGTTAATAATAATTTATATGCTATCTCCTAATCCTATAAAATAATGTAAAGTCTTCAAAAGTCACTAAATTAATAATATTATTTTCCTTATGTACGTGCAGTAGTAGAATTTCCTGTGAAGCCAGACCTATATAACCTGATATGCGACATCCGCAGTTCATTGTACTTGCACATCCTGTGTCTATTTTATTTGCATAGTCAGCAGTTTATTGATCTATGTAATTAGCTAGGAGGAGGGGAATCCAGTACGGCATGTTATGTGGCAAATTTTCTCTGGTATCCTTTGGGTTCATAAAAATGTTGCAATTAATAAATTTCGATAATTTTGGACATATTTTAATTTATATAAGCGGTAAGTTTGTCACAAAGTAATAAAAATAATTATTTCAGTTGATAACGTGTAACCTTAATCCGGAACTCCACATGCATCTATAAGCAATGAATCCAGAAGTTTTTTTTTTTTTCGTTTCTAATAATTATATAAAAAATATTGTCACGTGATCAAATGGTGATTAATGATTAAGAGTTTGTTAATTGGTCAATAGGTGGTATCGTAAGACAAAATTGTTGGAAATAAGTAAAACAGTGTGGTGAGCCAATTGTCAAAATATTCCATGAGCATTTTTGACAGCGCGAGAGCCCCATTTAATAATAATTATATAAAAAAATATTGTCACGTGATCAATCGACGTCATAATGTATTAATGATTAAAAAATAAATGTATTAAAAGTTTGAGGATTGGTAGATAGGTGGCGCCATTTTATTTATAATTATATATACCATCGCCTAATAATATAAAATAATATAAAGTCACTAAATTAATAATGTCACTTGTCTGATGTACGTCTACTAGGTTATGGCCTAGTTGCTAAATTTCTTGAATCGTTTAAAGAGCTTGCTCTGAAAAAAATTGGTTTGTTAGTTATACAGGAACTTTTCAATAAAGTAAATTTATTGTTGGTGATAAAACGCAAAATCTTAGCCTTTGGCTTTGGATTTGGGGATTGTCTACTGTATGTGGTGTGTTTATGTTTACGTTTATGTGTTAATGATATAATATATGTTTTACATAAGTAATCCTCGAACACTCAATATACCCAATTACACACATACCGGGTGATCCAGAAAGTACCTACTCCCCACATATTCTACAGTTTTAGAAATAAAATTCTGAAATTTGGGAAATCAAGTATAGGCCATATTAATGGCCACATTTTGACCATTCGGTGGTAAAAGAATTGCCACAACTTTCTTATTTTAAATAACACCCTGTATATTAAGTTACTTTTCTCGTAAAGCTGTAATCTCTCTTTCGAACGCTTTTTTCATATTTAAAATCGGATGAAAAATAACCTTGGAAATGGCATTTACTTGTTATTTCTAGTGGGCTTTGGAATTCAGGAACAAATTTAAAACATTTCGAAGTAGACTTTGAATTTGAATAAAAGGTTATTTCTCAACAAATTAAATGGAAAATTGGCCTATTTTGTTCATTTGCTTGGATTTAGAAATATTTCTTTCATTTTTCCATGTCATGGAAATTCAATTTGTCACAACTCCAATTTTTCAAATAGTACCCTGTATGTTCTATTTTTTAACAGATAGGGTGGTAAATTTGCTTTAGACTGGCTTTTCCAGTTTAAAAATTGAATATAAATTAAAATAAATATTCAGCCTTTTGTAGAAGCGTAACGTATGACTGGAGTTAAGGATTCAAAAGCATTTAAAATTTTATTTCGGCGTTCTACTAATGTTGCAGACGGCGTTGAGTATACTTTGCTGTTCAGATAACCTCAAAGATCAAGTGGAGTTAGGTCTAGTGACCTAGCAGGTTACCTAATAGTTCAGTTAGTAGATATTGCCCAGTTGTCAAACTTTGCACTAAGATATTTTCCCACAAAGCCAGCATTATGCGGCGGTGCTCCATCTCGTTGGAAGTACATATTTCTGAAATCTTTCAAGGAAAGTTCATCCAATCCATTTTCTATTTCATTTTTCAAAAAGCTTAAGTAACCCGCGCCAGTTAGTGGTCCTTGAAATAGTATGGGACCGATAATTTTTGTACCGAATATTCCAGTCCACACATTCACTCCAAATCTATCCTGATGATTACCCTCAGACATTTCGTGTAAATTTTCTTTAGACCAATAATGTAGATTATGTCTATTGTATATGCCATTATTCGTAAAAAGAGATTCATTACTAAATAATATTCTATTGTTTAAGTATATACGTGTTGGAGGTTGGAGTAAACCAATTATAAATGATCAATCTTCTGTTTCCGTCGTTTTCATATAATTCTTGATGCAATTGGTATTTGTAGCATTTAAAGTCATGTTTTTTTTCTTACTGTTTCACGACCAATATTATCTATCTTTTGCCAGCTCTCTTTTAGAAACATTTGCGTACACATGTGTGTAAGCCAATACATTTGTCTCGATTTTTTCGCTTACTATAAATCTGTCCTCTGTCACCTCAATATTTTCTGCATTTTGGAATGACTCTTCTAGAATTTTAAAATACTGCTGGTATGACGATGATCGGGATATCTTTCATAATATATAGTGCATGGACACTTTTCGGACATTTGCCGTAAATTAAAAATAAATCTACCTTTTCATTTTGTGTATATTGCATCGTAAATCGTATCTTATTTTGAATAAAGCACCTAATTATAAATTTATAAATAATAAAAAATACGCCTCTATTTCATTGAACAATAACGTTTGACAGATGCTGTGTGCAATTTTTCATTTGTTTTTCATGGCTTACTGCAAGATATGGACACATAATTCGAAACGCTTCTACAAAAAGCTTGATATTTATTTTAATTTATATTCAATTTGTAATCGGGGAAAACCAGTCTAAAACAAATTTACCACTCTATCTGATAAAAAGGTAAAACATACAGGGTACTATTTGAAGAATTGGAATTATGACAAATTGAATTTCCATGAAATGGAAAAATGGGCAAATCTAAGTCCAAGCAAATGAATAAAATAGGCTAATTTTACATTTAATTTGTTGAGAAATACCCTTTTATTCAAATTCAAAGTCTATTTCGCAATTTTTTCAATTTGTTCCTGAATTCCAAAGCCAAATAGAAGTAGCAAATAAATGCCATTTCCAAGGTTATTTTTCATCTATTTTAATAGAAATGTTTTGGATGAGAATTGGAAAGAAATTAGTGATGAAATGAAATGTTTACTATTTCAAATTTAGAAAACGACCGGCGAATTCGCCTGCTCCTACCTGCATTTACTGTGTTCGCTTCAAAAGTAGTTAACATGCGCCGATCAGTTCCGAATTTCGGAAAGCAGAAAACCTCTTAACCTCTTAATCGGGCCATGCAACATGAAGTAAAGCCAGCCGCATATTAGACCCAGCCCAGCACAGCCCACGCGTGGAGCGTGGATGAATTCTGTGATATAGTTCAAGTAATAAATTCCCGATACAGAAAAACCCAACAAAAACTTTACGACATAATAATTTATCGCCGCGGGCCATGGCGCTAGTTGAAATAAATAGACCTCAGTAAATAAAAAACGCAACAAAAACTTTACGACATAATTTCACGCCAAGCCTAACATGAAACATTCCCGACGCACATTAAAAACCTATAAAGGTAAGCGAGTCAATTTGTGAACAGCACAAAAAAGTGTACCGGTATTTTAATGAGGTCGTAACGTTTTTGTTACGTTTTTTATGTCTCGGTTTCTTCCTACTTGACTATACATAATAATACAAGAAGTGGCGCATATTGAACCCGGCCCACGAACGTCGCCGTGGAGACCATATATCAGCAAAATTTTTGTCTGATGATCTTTCGTAGAATTTAATTTAACATTCATTTTTCTTTTTCATTAATTTGACAATTTTACAACATTACAGTTATTATTTTTTATGGGATTCGCGTTTTTCTAGTGTTTTATTGTAGGAAAAATGAAAGGTCGAGCGTTCACTTACAACAGCTATTTGGTAACTTGCATTCTTTTGCGGACGCAAGTCGTAATGCAAATATAACTAGTTCTCCTACCATTGTGAAATGAAGAGAGAGAACGAATTATACGCAATCACATGTAAGACATAGATTGGCTTGAAAAGAATATATCGGTGATATCTGATATGTTGTCCCCATAGTTTCTTAAACCATCGCGTGGTCTAAATATATAATGTCTATGGAACCCTGCCAGATGTTGAAACCTGAAAGTAAATTGCCAAATGTGATCAGCTGGCTCTCAACTGTGCATGCCTTTGATCAAGATTTCTTGAATTGGCAAGATAGTTGCCGACTTTAACGAACTAGCCTATATATCTATTTACATTGGAGAGGATGGCTAAGGCTACTTGGCCATTCGCGCAGTGTCATGTAATAAATAATCATATAAAAGGAATTGTCGAATTCTTTGAATAATACTGTAGCCAACGGAGTAGAGGTAGTACTAAAAAAAATCTTTTTGAAGATAAAAAAAATCAACTAGACCTCAGTGAGAGTCAGGCCCGGATTAACCACGGGGCAATTGGGGCAATTGCCCAGGGGCGCAAATTAAAAAGTGTGCGTAACTGCGTAAGTATATTTTTGAACATGTTTTTGAGCCATTCTCGCTCATCGCTTATAAGTTACGTCGTCGTGGCAATGACTCAATTCTATTTACTGCCAAAAGTAACTGTGAAGAGCCAGAACAGCGCCCCCTATTCACGAGTAGCAAAAGTAAGGTAGCGTCTACATCTACTCTATGCACCTATGCAGATACCTATCTACTATATTTCACTCGGTTTGCACGTAGACTGCGTAGATGTTCATAATTTCACCAGGTATGATTCATACTATTTGCTTTTATAGTTTACGTGTTTGTGATCGTGTCATATTACATTATATAATTAATAATTACATAATTCCATTTCCATAATTATAATTAACAAAATGAGTTCCCACAACTTTAGTGGAGCAAAACGCCGAAAACTTGCCAAAGAAAAACAGGAAAAATCTGATCTATTTCTACAAAAAGTACCCAAATTAGATACTTTTTTTCTGCAAAAGGATGAATCGGGACCCTCGAGTGCTTGTGATTTATTGGCAAATGAATCAAATTCGAAAGGTAAGTAATTGAACTTTAACCTTCGAACGCTCAAATCAAATACAGTTAAAATAGTTAAATCAAAAACGTGTTTTGAAAAATAAATGAATAGAAATTCAGTCTTATATTTTATTCGATAATTTTGTCTGAGTGTATAAATTATAGTATATATAATATACGTCGTATATATAAACATATAACATATAGTTTCCTTTTTACAGGGGAAAATGAGGAAGAGGTGATAACTGTATCAAATCAAGCTGAAGAAGAATTTGTCTTGTTTGAACCCACTTTTGAAACCCCTTTTTCTGATGATCCCGCTACTTGGATGGTTAATTCAGAATTGATCGATTATTTTGTAAAAACAACTTGCACACAGAATTTAGATATTATCGATTTTAGTAAATCTAAAAGGGATTACAATAACGTTAGTAGATACGCATCAAAAAATATATTTTACACAAAACATATAAATGGGGAATTAATTCGTAGAGAGAATGCAAACTGTTTGACAATAATAATACTTCACATTTAGTCAGTGGTTTTAATGACTGGAAGCATGCAGAACGGCTAGCTGAGCACGAACGTTCAACGGAACATAGAGAAAACGTCAAATCATACATAATACGTTCTAAAATTGAGAATAAAATTGATACTGCTATTGAACAACAATATTTTAAGGAAAAAGAATACTGGAGAAATGTGTTGAGGAGGTTACTATCAGCAATTAAGTTTCTGTCGAAGCAAGGATTAGCATTTCGTGGGACTACGGAAAAAATAGGGGAAAAAAAATTTGGAAACTATTTAGCTACATTAGAACTTATAGGAGAATACGATTCATTTTTTAAAAATCATATCGAAACAAAAGCCAATAAAGGCAGAGGACAGATATCGTATTTCTCTAAAACAATTTGCTACGAGTTTATAGACATAATGGCAAAAGCTGTCCAAAATCAAATTATATCTGAAATTAAATTAACGAAGTATTACTCAATAATTATCGACTCGACTCCTGATTTGTCCCATACAGACCAGCTAACCGTTATATTACGCTATATTTTAGAAAATGGTTCAGTAGTGGAGAGATTTTTACAATTCATCGGAAATGTTGGTCACAAAGCTGAAAATATTGTTATGTGCTGCCCTCTAACGAGGAAAGATGTGATTAAGTTCCTGTTCAAGATGAAAGGAAACCTGTATGGTGGCGCCATCTATGAGCCAATTGACGAACAATCATCTAGTACATAGTAGAAAACTATGGAAAATTCTAGAAATAGAGTTCTGGAAATTCCAAGTGGGTATATAAAGAGGTGAAGCCAGCAGATGGGGGAACAGTACAGTTTAGTGAAGTATAAGGAACAGTTCAGTTTAGTATCCAGTACAGTTCTGGGTAGTCTGTGGTTCTGGTTAAAGAGACAGTTTGTAGAAGAAGAGTTCAGTTGAGTGAAGTAGGCAATACAGTTCAGTTCAGTGAAGTAAACAGACAGAGTTTTTAGGTTAGACAAAAGTTGTCAAGTTCAGGAAGAAAGTACATAGTGTTTTAAAAGTAGTGAATTCATATTAGATTAAGTTATTATTAGTTGTGTGATTTTTAAGTATTTACTAGTGTAATTTTAGTGATAAATAAATCAGTGGTTTGTGAAGATTCTTGTTGCAAGTTATTTGAATCCACGGAGTGTTTACTGAAAACTGTAAGCACGTAACAATTGGTGTCAGAAGCGGAATTGCAACAGAATTTCTGAAGAATTCGACGAAGTTCCATAGTGTTCTATTTGGAAACCACTGGAGATAGTGAAGTGAGTCGAACTGGAAAGTGATATAGACATTAGACAAGTGCTAGTGTGGGAAAATTTATAGAACATTCTATTCTGAATTTTGTGGACATATTTGACGTATACCAGATATAGACTTTAAATAAGACTTGTTGTTTGTTAGTTTTTGAATGGAAACAAGAAGCATGGCTGCTGAAAAACAAATGCAAGACATGTTAGCTGCATTTAGCAAAATGCTGCTAGAAGAACAAGAGAAACGACGTCAAGAAGAAAAAGAAGAGCAAGAGAAACGACGTCAAGAAGATAAAGAAGAACAAGAAAAACGACGTCTAGAAGAGAAAGAAGAACAAGAAGAACGACGTCTAGAAGAGAAAGAAGAATTAAGGAAAATTATACAGGGGCAACAAGATGTCATCCTTTCAGCCACTGAAGACCTCAAAAGCGAAATTAAAGAGGATATAGGCAACATAAAGACTGAAGTAAGTGAAATCAAAGGAAAAGTTACTGGCGTCGAAGGGAAAGTTACCGATATAGAAGGAAAATTTCGTGCAGTTGAAGGAGAGGTAGAGCGACTTAAGCGACTGTTAAGAGAACAAGGAGGCCAGCTGGTATTATCATCATCAGGTCCTCGATTACAACCGCCTTCCTTTGATGGTCAAACTTCTTGGTCAACCTATAAAAGACAATTTGAGGCAGCGGCATATGCAAACAATTGGAGTAACGAAGACAAAGCTATGGCATTGGTGCTAGCATTAAGAGGTCAAGCCTCAGAGTTGCTTCAGACTATCCCAGTGACGCAGCAACGGGATTTTAAAGTTTTGGAAGCTGCACTAGATCTAAGATATGGCGACCAACACCTCGCCCAAGTATACCGAACTCAGCTCAAATCACGCACACAAAAGGCTGGGGAAAGTTTACAAGATTTTGAAGCAGCTGTTGAGGGACTGACATACCTGACTTACCCGGATGCGCCCAAAGAATTCCAGGAACAATTAACAGTTGGTACTTTCATCGATGGCATAAGAGATGAGGAGATCAGGAGAGTCCTTAGATTATCCCGAGATAAGACTGGTAGTGAAGCCTTGATCCATGCCCTCGAGGTTGAAGCCGCTTACAAAGAGATTGCACGTCTGAGAGTACGAACCATGAAGGTAGAAGAAAAGGACCGTTTAGAACAATCAAATATGGAATCTTTGATGGCTGACATGCACAAAATGATAAGCCAGTTGATGACAAAACCAGATGCTCCAAGGAAGCAGGAAAGAGAACAGAGCGATGAACAGTCAAGGAAGGTGATTCGGTGTTATAAGTGCGGCAAACCAGGGCATATTAAGCGAAACTGTCCGCAGCGGAGCCCTGAGAGAGTAAATGCCGCAATGACTGAAGAGCCGCAAGAAAACTAAAGATAGCCAGCACCTTGGGGGCTGTGCTGGCTGGTGAACACGGTCCCCCAGAGAGATACGGGTTTCCCAGATTAGAAGAGTCCCGAGTAGTCTACTTTTGGATGGCTATGTAAACAAAAAAAAATGTATCTTCACTATCGACACAGGTGCCACGTCATCAATAGTGCGACCCGGATTTTTATCAGGAATAAAAGTTGATAAAAGCCAAAATGGATTGGTCGTTCGAACAGCCACAGGAGACAGGGTAAGGGTTCATGGAGAAGTTGACCTAGATCTGTAGTTTGGACACCTGTGCTTTAGTCATAGAGTTATCGTGGCTGACATCACTGATGATTTCATTTTGGGGCTAGATGTTATGGGAGTACAAGATCAATTTATACTTGACGTGGTAGAACGAGTTCTAAAGATTGGAAATGAAGAATTTATTTTGTCAACAGCAAATGACCGATTTCAAAAAGTGAGGCTACTGACGGCTCAGACAATCAAGATTCCTGCCCGTTCAGAACAAATAATCGAGGCCATTCTGGAAGGAAACTCTGGTGGATACCGTGTTGGCCTTGTTGAAAAAGATGATTCAATTAAGACAGAAAACGTAATCTTAGCAAGAACTCTGACCCGGACAAAAGACAAAATTCCAATTAGAGTGGCTAATTTAAATTCCCACTCGGTGACTTTCAAGGAAGGCGAGGCAATAGGATCCTACGAACCAGTCCAGTGGATAGCAAGGTGCGAGGAACAAGGGGAGAAATGTTCGTCAACCAGCGTAGACAGGGAAGTTGTGACTTTGTTGAGTTCCCAGTTTGAACACCTATCTGAGGATGAACGTAGAGAGGCAATCAAGTTTTTGGAGAAAGAAAGTGCGGTATTTGCCAAAAACACAGTCATCCTCACGAAAACTGATATAGTACAGCATCGGATAGACACTGGTGATTCAGCCGCAATCCGCCAACAACCTAGGAGATTGCCACTAGCTAAACAGGAAGAAGCTACTGCGATGGTTCAAAAGATGCTACAAGATGGAGTAATTGAGGAATCAACCAGTCCCTGGTCATCACCGGTAGTTTTAGTTGCCAAGAAGGACGGAACTTTGAGATTTTGTGTCGACTACCGGAAGCTGAATGATGTTACGAAGAAAGACAGCTATCCACTACCACGAATTGACGATACATTAAGTACGCTGGCAGGGTCACGATGGTTTTCAACTCTAGACCTTCGAAGTGGGTATTGGCAGGTGGGACTTCACCCTGACGACAAGGAAAAGACTGCCTTCTCAACAGGTAGTGGTTTATATCAATTCACCGTGATGCCTTTTGGACTTTGCAATGCGCCAGCTACTTTTGAAAGATTGATGGAATTTGTACTCCGAGGACTAACTTGGAAGACGTGCTTAGTTTATCTTGATGACGTAATGGTTATGGGACGAAACTTCAGGGAACATTTGGAAAATCTTCAAGAAGTATTTGGGAGAATCAGAAATGCACACCTAAAGTTGAATCCAAAGAAGTGTCTACTATTCCAAAAAGAAGTGAAATTCCTTGGACATGTCGTATCTTCGGAGGGAATACAGACAGATCCGGACAAGATCTCTGCCGTGCGTGATTGGCCAAGACCTTCAAATGTACACGAATTACGAAGCTTTCTTGGCCTCTGCACTTACTATAGACGTTTTGTGGAAGGATTTGCGGATATAGCAAAGCCACTACACCAGCTAACGGAGGAGAAAGTTAAATATCAGTGGACACCGGAGTGTGAAACATCATGGAAGAAGCTGAAAGCAGCGTTATGCAGTAGTCCTGTGCTAGCATATCCCCAACAAAAGGGCCTCTATATTCTTGACACGGATGCTAGCAACTCCGCAATTGGATGTGTACTATCTCAAGTCCAAAATGGAGAGGAAAAAGTAATCGAGTATTTCAGTAAGGTACTGTCCAAACCAGAGAGGAATTATTGTGTAACAAGGAAGGAACTATTGGCCATTGTTAAGTCCGTGGACCATTTTCACAAGTACCTCTATGGCCAACATTTCAAAATCAGGACCGACCTTGCTGCATTAAAATGGCTACTGCAGCTGAAAACCCCAGAAGGTCAACTGGCTCGCTGGATAGAAAGACTGCAGCAATATGACCTCACAATCGATCACCGACCTGGAAAGTCTCATAAAAATGCAGATGCTCTGTCAAGAAGACCGTGCAAAGATGACTGCAAGCACTGCTATCGGGTTGAAAAAGCACAGGGCACGGTAATAGTAAACACAGTTCAGGTAGATGTTCCAGATGATTGGACAAGGGAAGTTCTAAGACGAGAACAAATGGATGACAGCATAATTGGTCCTATATTAAGGGCAAAAGAAAAAGGAACGCGACCGGAATGGAAGGATGTTTCGGACAAAAGTGTGGAGCTGAAGGCATTGTGGGCACAATGGGACTCCCTTAAGGTTGTAGATGGACTATTAAAGAGAGCATGAGAAAGTCCAGATGGGAAGGAAGTTACCATGCGTCTAGTGATACCCAGCTGTCGGATCCCAAAAGTACTTCAGGAAATACATGATGGAGTGTCCGGGGGACATTTTGGTATGAATAAGACACTGGCTAAAGTACGGGAACGATTTTATTGGATCAATAGCCGTCAAGATGTGGAGGCTTGGTGCCGCAAATGCAAGGCTTGTGCAGCCACCAAAGGGCCACAGACGAAGAGCAGGGGCCAAATGAAGCAATATAACGTCGGAGCTCCTTTTGAGAGGATTGCTATAGATGTAGCGGGCCCATTCCCAGTGACAGATGATGGGAATAAATACATCCTGGTCGCTATGGACTATTTTAGTAAATGGCCGGAAGCCTATGCCATTCCGAATCAGGAAGCAATTACTGTTGCTCGAGTTCTGGTGGATAACCTTGTATGCCGATTTGGTGTACCCCTGAAGCTACATTCCGATCAAGGGAGAAACTTTGAGTCGGGGGTATTTCAGAAAATTTGTGAGTTGCTGGGCATTCACAAGACTCGGACAACCCCTCTTCATCCCCAGTCAGATGGAATGGTGGAACGACATAATAAAACCATGAAGGAACATCTTTCTAAGGTAGTTCACAAGAACCAGCGAGATTGGGTTCGACATATACCATTTTTCTTAATGGCATACAGGGCTGCCATTCATGAGACTACTAAACAGACACCGGCTCGTGTAATATTTGGGCACGAGATCAGACTGCCATGTGATTTGATGTTTGGCACACCAGATAAGAAGCCACTGTCCGTGGATGACTATGCAGATGAAGTTAGTCAACAGCTGAGGAATGTCCACGAGTTGGTTCGAAACCAAGTTAGCATAGCTAGTGACAGAATGAAGGCTCGCTATGACCGAAAGGGGACGTCAGCAGGATTCCAGGAGGGCGATCTGGTTTGGCTATATAACCCACAGCGAAAGAAGGGAAGATCTCCGAAGCTTCACCCACCCTGGGAAGGACCGTATTCAGTCATCACTCGGATCAATGACGTTGTTTACCGAATTCAACGTAGTAAGAAGTCCAAGATGAAGATCGTGCACTTGGATAGGTTGGCGAAGTATGAAGTATGTTGGGGAATCTGAATTGCCTGACCGGGACGTTCAGGCTTAAGGAGGGGGCAGTGTTATGTGCTGCCCTCTAACGAGGAAAGATGTGATTAAGTTCAAGATGAAAGGAAACCTGTATGGTGGCGCCGTCTATGAGCCAATTGACGAACAATCATCTAGTACATAGTAGAAAACTATGGAGAATTCTAGAAATAGAGTTCTAGAAATTCCAAGTGGGTATATAAAGAGGTGAAGCCAGCAGATGGGGGAACAGTACAGTTTAGTGAAGTATAAGGAACAGTTCAGTTTAGTATCCAGTACAGTTCTGGGTAGTCTGTGGTTCTGGTTACAGAGACAGTTTGTAGAAGAAGAGCTCAGTTGAGTGAAGTAGGCAATACAGTTCAGCTCAGTGAAGTAAACAGACAGAGTTTTTAGGTTAGACAAAAGTTGTCAAGTTTAGGAAGAAAAGTACATAGTGTTTTAAAAGTAGTGAATTCATATTAGATTAAGTTATTATTAGTTGTGTGATTTTTAAGTATTTACTAGTGTAATTTTAGTGATAAATAAATCAGTGGTTTGTGAAGATTCTTGTTGCAAGTTATTTGAATCCACGGAGTGTTTACTGAAAACTGTAAACACGTAACAATATGGAACAGGCTATTTTAAAAATGTTGGAGGATTTCTCTTTAAATATCGATAACTGTAGAGGCCAGTCATACGACAATGCCGCCAATATGTCTGGCAAATATACAGGGTTACAAAGCCGCATCAAAAATTTAAATGGGTTAGCCGGGCATGTTCCTTGTGCTGCACATTCCTTAAATTTGATTGGCACATGCGCAGCAGAGTCGTGTTTAGATGCAACTAAATTTTTCATGTTCTTGAATGAGATTTATACGTTTTTGTCGGCATCTACTTCTCGATGGGAAATTTTAAAAAATTGTCTGCAGTTAAGAGACGATAAAAAGACTAAGTTGTTACCTAAAAGCCTTTCGACAACTCGGTGGTCAGCTAGAGCTGATGCAACAAAGGCACTTTTTGAGGGCTATTCAGAAATAAAAAATGCACTGCAACAAATTATAGATGACATAGGTCAGTTAAATTCAACGAAAATACAAGCATCTAATATTCATAAAAAAATGATTGAATTGGAAACTTGTGTGATGCTGTCATTTTGGAATGAATTATTAATTAAAATGAACAAAATCAGCAAATGTCTGCAAAAAGAAGACATTGATATTCTAACAGTTATTCATTTGTATGAATCTCTATTGGGATATATACAGTCTTTAAGAAACGTTGAAAGCTTCGACAGATTCGAAAATATGGGGAAACGTTTATCTGGACTCGATGTATACAAAGCAGATGAGGAAAAGAAAAAAAGAAGGAAATTATCTGTCAATGAAACGAGGACAAATGAAACTGAATTCAATGCCAAGGAACATATGATTTTTAACACATACTATGTAGTGTTGGACAGAATATATTCAGAAATAATTCTAAGAAAAAACTCATACACCAAATTTGAGGATAATTTCGGATTTTTACAGAATCTATTATCCATTTCTGATTCTGACATAAGAGAAAAGTCTATGGCGCTTAAAACTGTTTATAAAAATGACCTGGATAGTGGTTTTCCTGAAGAATGTGTTCAATTGAGATATTTTCTTCAATCAATATACATGGATTCGTCAAATAAACTAAATCTTACCACTGTGTTAAAACTTATTAGAAAGGAAAAATTATGTGCTACTTTTCCTAATATGGACGTTATTTTAAGAATTTTTTTGTCAATAGCAGCGACTAACGCAAGTGGTGAGAGGTCATTTTCTGTACTAAAGAGAGTAAAAAATTATTTAAGAAGTACTTTATCACAAGAACACACAACTAATCTCTCCATTTTAGCAATTGAAAGTGACATAGTTAATAGTTTAGATGCAGACGAATTGATTGACAATTTCCTGCAACTTAAACGAAGAAAAGTTTCCATTTAGTGTTATAATGTTTTTTTTGTATTTTGTTATCTGTATTTAAAAATGTATTCTCAAAATAAAAAATTATTACCATTACTATAACCTACTTACTTTACTTAGTTTTTATTTTTGCACAATAGGTGGAAGTTTGTATACATTTTTAAGGAATTATAATGTAGGCGTATAATTAATGTTAATAATTAGGAGTGATAAAGGGGCGCATTAAAAATTATTGCCCCGGGCGCAAGAATACCTTAATCCGGGCCTGGTGAGAGTTATGTACGTATAAAATTACGTTTCTTTCATTGAGCACACACGAACTCTATCTTAGAATACGCATTAGAATACGTACATAGAAATTATAAATCCTAGAAGGAAGATGGCGCAGAACGAGTAACTTGAATATGGATAGGTACTATCAAAGAATTTAGTACTATAAAGCGTAGAACTTAGGGTATCTGGAGGAAAGATGGCGCTGAAGAAATATTCCTTTCACAAGCGGATACCTAGAATTTGTATGCATACAGAAATACACATATAGATCTTGTCGTTTCCAGAAAAAAGATGGCACTGTACGTTTCGATTCATCCATTAACTAGTGTTCCTGTTTTTTGCACATGAATGAAAAACTGGTCGTTTGTGCTTCTGCATATTAAGATCGTGGGATTCGAGCTTTCTCGTTTGCATTCAAAGTGTAAGTTTTATCGACGCTACGGCAACCTACGTCGTTTTTCTACGAGATTTATTTTTTTCACTACCGACAGAGGGACTTAACACCTGTGGTGTCCGCGCAGGTAATATCGCGGTAAGTCTGATCTAAGTGCGGGAAGAGGCTAAAAACAACGCGGTAGCATCTTTTGGCCGGCCGGTACAGGCATCTTTGATTTGAAGTCGGTTATGGCTGCTACAAGCGTTGTAGTGTTAGATAGAGGAAATAATACCACTTGCACTATTAATTTACATGGTAAGTTTATATGTTTGATTTTATTTTTACATTTTCATTCAGTATTCTTTACCCAATAAGTTTTTAAATTGATGCCGAGTACATAAAAAATAAACATAACCTATAAAAACATCTTTTTCATTCATTTAAATTTTTAGGTGCCACTGTGGTTTCCTGGCGAGTGAACAATCAAGAACAGTTGTTTGTAAGGTAAAAACAAGTGACTTGATAGTTAAGTTATTGCATGCATAAGTGAGCATACCTAAGTAACCATTGAAAAAAATATAACAGAAAATAGATAGGTACCAGTTTTGCAATTCTACAATGAATGTTTGCAATAAGTGGCCAAACATCGATATGCCATTATTTTAACAAAAAATATATCACATTTTCTGTTAAAATAAATTAGTTCGAAAATAAAAAAAATTTAGGTAAAAGTTATACCTAGGTAAAAAAAAAATTTTTCAATTTTTTTTGAAATAATTGTTGATGGCCACTTTCTGCAAACTTTCATTGGATAATTGCATTATTGGTAATTATTTTAATAAAGAATGTATAAAATTTTTTGTTAAAATAAAATTAGGGTAATTCTATCCCTTTCTGCAATTTTGCAATTTTTTTTCATAGATGTGTTCTACGTTGTTGTAGGAAGCATTTGGTACTTACAAAAATTTGGGCAATTGTAATTTTTTTATCCTTGTTGGAGGGGGAACTTTTGACTGAGATTTTTTGTGTTTTTTTCCTTGCCCTTCTTTGTTTGTTGAAAGGCAAGACAAAATTTACAAAAAATCTTGGTCAAAATTCTCCCCTCCCACAAGGATAAAAAAAATTGCAATTGCCCAAATTTTCGTAAGTCACAAATGCTTCCTACAACAACAATGTAGAATACTACTATAAAAAAAAAAACTGCAAAATTGCAGATGGGGATGTTCTACAGAATGACCAAAGTTAGTTCGAAAATAAAAAAAAATTGAACAAAAAATTTTTTTCTTTCATTTTTAGTAAGCAAGCAGTATTCGATGGAAAAAAGCCCATCAGAGGTGGAATTCCGTTTATCTTTCGTAAGTTTACATATAAATATATTTAAAAAAATCACTATGTATACATGAGTTAATGATATATTAATTGGCTCTTGAAATTATTCAGCTCAATTTGGACCTTGGACTTATGGACCCCAACATGGTTTTGGTAGGATTGTACGGTGGAGGTTAGACAAGACGCCCGAAAGATTACCAAGTGGAGATATTGAAGCGATATTTACTATTACGGATACAGAGTTTACACGTTCCTTGTGGAACTACCAGTAAGTTATTGTCAAGACCAATTATTTTATTCAATATTTAACAAATTTTTGAAACGATAATAAAATGTGTATATCTATTTATAATATATTAAATTAAGTAAATATTTGTGTACTTCTTGACAGTAGTAGATATTTCTTATATAGATGTTATATTAGGTATATGAAACTTTAAAGACTTCATTATATAGAGGTGTCTTTATCAGTAACTGCCACGTAAAAACAGTCAATTTTTTTCAAATTTGAGGGGCATACTTTCTATAGTTTAATCTGAAGTAAACTATAAAGGAACATAAACATAGGAAACAGTGGAAAATATATAAATTTCCCATTTTTAATTAATTTCATTATTAGTTTAATAATTTTATTTATGGAAAATTTGTCTGCAATACGAATTTGCATAAACAATATCTAAAAATATACATTTAATCTATAAGTCAAGAACTGGGGGGAGGGCAGTATAATATACATTTTCTACACAGGGTGTTGACTTGACTTCTGTCACATATTTGTTTAGTTTTTGTCGATGGCTAACATAATACGAATACAAATATTTTACAAAATTCTATCTCTTATAATATTAACTTAAGCATATTAACAAATAATACCAATAGTGAAATCAGCAGGTATCATTTGCTGGAAAAAGGTGCCAATTATTCCCCGCAAAAAGCACAAAAAACGTGATTTCTTTTATTGAATCCTAATTTCGAATTTCCTGTGTCAAGCAGAGGACATTTGTCATTTAACAAAATATTTATCAATAAATCATAATCACAAATCAGTAACAACATTTACAAAATAATTTGAAAACCGTATTGCCCATCTTAAAGGAAAAACTAAATGCCTATGATTTGAAACTCATTTATGAAAGTAGTGTGTGACCCTTTAATGCCTGTATTTAATGTACCTATCACCCTTTTTTATAGATTTCGAGTGACTTATAGACTGATCCTTCGCGAAAAGGAATTACATTTTCATATAGCCGTATTCAACCCAAGCAAAGACTTGACATTCTCCTTTAATATGCTGTTACACACATATTTCAAAGTTCCCGATGTGCGTCGCTGTCAAATAACTGGAATGCAAGGTTGTACGTTTGTGGATAAGACTAGAGATGGAACTGTATACCAAGAGGTATGTATCAAATAAATTTCACTTTGTTGCTCTTTCTGACATCTAGATTTTTTTTTACAACATTCCATGTACATCAGAACATTTTTTGGAACCTCTTTCTAGGTTCCTTCTACTTTTATATCACTATTGACCCTCTGCCAATCGTTTGAATGCCTACCTCTCTCTTTGTTGTATAGTAGTGCAAAACAATAAATGAAAACAATCACATATGTAGTGGTAAATAGAGATGTTGGTGGCAATGCACCACGTCTTACGCCTTTTATATCACGTGCATTAAAATGAGACAGGAGGTCATGCTCGGGTTGTCTTATAGCGTTTCACCTCGCACCTCCCTTCTCGATTAAAGCTTTCCACTACTATATACTGGGTTACAACGAAATTAGTCCCGTTCAAATTTCTCGGTTGGTTTTAGGAATAAATATTTTGAAATTTTGCATATCATTTGCGACCCAAAAAGCCACATTTTGCACTTATTCTGTGAAAAATGTCACTTCCGGTCCAACCGGAAGTAGCAACAACTTTTTACACATTTAGATTCAACATAAAATTCTCGTTACAATGATGTATCACAAGTAGGTAATTGTTTTCAAAATAAATACACCACAGGTAATGACGACCCCTTTTATCCCGGAAGGCTCTAGAAGAGCCTTGTGTGGGAGGGGCTACACATTTCCCAATATCCGTGTATAGTTGAAATATCCCTCACAGTATTTTCCACTGCCACGACCGGAGATCGAACCTGGAACTTTTGGGTGAGAGGCAAGTGTGCTCACCTCTCGACCATCAGTCATACATTCGAAAAAGTGAAGAAGCTAAGTTGGCAACTGCAAAACTATATATTAAAAAATTCACCCAGTAGGCCTTGAATCTCATGCATCACCTTAATTTTAATTGTCGCATTTTAGTAAAAGTTTATTTTGTGCCAAAACCATTATTTTCAATTGAAAAACAAATTTTCCAAAAAGACATAAAAAGTAAATGAATTATATTCGATTTTTTTAAATGGTAACCATATTTTTTTACTTGCACCAAGAAAGCCCAAAACGTTAACCTGTCATTTGATGTATAATACGTCTAGTTTGGGCATTAATTTACTTTGAAATTATTGGATTTCTGTAGATGCTACATTTACCAATTGGTATTGTTAAAAAAATACACAGTTTAAATAAAATTTACAGAATTCATTAATAATTATTTATAAGATAGGGGAAAATAAAATTATAGCAATTGTTCAAAATGCATTCCTTCAACTTCAGTACATTTTTGAGCCCTACTGATGGTTTCCCTTACCACACGTTCTCACATTTGCGCAGTCATTGTTGGAAAAGCTTAGCGAATTTTGGTTTCTAACTCCTGGAGGTTTCTTGAAAATGATGAATAAACTCGTTCTTTGATGTACCCTCACAGGAAAAATCCATAGGAGTCAGGTCAGGCGATCTGGCAGGGCATCTTGTACACCTATATATCGAAATGACTCTTATTTTGAAATCTGTTTTCTAAATAATTAGAGGCATCTCAAAGGTTACGTGGCGGAACCCCATCTTGTTGGTAATAAATGCTTCTTCTCAAACTCATAGGTACCTAATTTTCCTAAAAAACCCTCAATTTCATTTTCCAAAAAGTTCATATACCTGATTCCATTTAAAGTCCCCTGAAATAAAATAGGAGCTATGATCTTAGTACCCACAATTCCTCCCCATACATTTATCCCAAACACTTCTTGGTGATTTCCTTCTCTAAATTCATGTAAATTTTTTTGAGACCAGTAACGCAAATTATTTCGGTTAAACATGCCATTGTTAGTGAACCAACTTTTATCTGTGAACAGAATTTTTTGAACAATGTTTCTATTTTCTAGTAACCAATTGCATCAGCTTCATATAAATGCTGATGAAGTTGATATTTATATGATTTATATCCATGTTTTCTCAGTATTCTTCTAACAGATTCTCGGTTAATATCAAGAGCACTTCCAATCTTACTTGTAAAGTGCGGGAAAGATGAAATTGAGAGGGGGGGTGCGAGGTGAGACGCTAAGAAGGCAGGCCCGGACTTAACTATATTGTGTACCTATGTCTGTTTACGCTTTTAAAGGACCACGCAATTTTCTTATGGAAAAGTGACTTGCGTTAAATAGGTTGAAATTTTGATATGTTGTGTATCCCATCTCTCTTATCAAATGTCTCAATTGGCACAAATTGACAAACTTTCAGAGTCTTGAGATAAAGCTTGCTAAAGTAAGAATTATCGTTTATTTGAGGTGTATGGGTCTGGGTTAAATCAGTACTCTTTTTTTTGCTTCTAGGGTCTCACAGTGGTTTGAAAACACCTCATAACTGTCATGGTTTATTTATTGAAATATTACATTATATAATCTCAAACGTCGTCACGTCATATGACGTCATAGCATGTAATATCGTGTCATAGAACATCATGATTTAAATAACATTCTTTTCTCTTACTTCTAGGTGCTCAGTTCACAATAAAATTCAAAGTGACCACTATGAGGTTCTGTGACACGACATGACCTGCTATGACGTCATATGATATGATAAGACAATCAATTATACTGTTTAGGTGTTATTAAACAAATCTGAGACATTGATGCATTTGATACAGAGATAGGATACACAACATATCAAAAATTCAACCAATTTAACGGAAGTCACTTTTCCATAAGAAAATTGCGTTGGATTTTGTTGTGTGGGCTCAGTTTAGCTGGCAACAATTTACACTACTGACTATACAGTAGTTACAGTATCCTAGTTCACTTAATATTTGAGTAAATTGTTACTACCTAGCAAGAACCACGGGGAGGTATGAGCATATCTTGCCATGATAGGATGGGTAAAGAATATTAGTACAGGATAAAGAAAATTATACAAAAAAATAAAACTAAACCTCTAAAAACAAAAAAAAATTAAAATAGTAACAGTAAAAAAATATCCTCAAAATGAATAAAAAAAAATAACAATAAACGTCTAAAAACAAAAAAAAACTTAAAATAGTAACAGTAAAAGAATATATAGGTATTCACAAAATAAATTAAAAAATAACAATATACCTCTAAAAACAAAAACAAAACTCGAAATAGTAAATTTTCGTAAATAAAATATGTATTCTCCAAATAAATAAAATTAAATATAATTGAATTCTTTAAATAAATAAAAATAGATTAAAATACTTACGAACACAAAAAATGGCATAAATAATAATCTTGATATCACGATCACTATCATTGGACACAAAAACGGACACAAATAATAAACTTGATATCACTACCACTTCTTCAATCACAAGTCATCACAATCACTTCTTCCTCAGAATCCTGTGCGTTCTCCCCCCCCCCCTCTTCTTCATTTTCAGATGATGAACTATACTCTTCTAAATTTATAATGAATTTATTTTCCCCATTTTTATTAAATTCACAAAGTTTTAAATAATCATCCTCAATTCTAATCACTTTGGCAATTCTCTTTTCCCAATCTTCCTTGGTAATTTTGGACACTTCATTTTTAATTAACTCTTATCACTTTTTTGTCGAATTTTGGAAAAGTATTTCCTTTTCTGATATTTTTTTCAAT
The DNA here is from genome assembly GCA_963675555.1 of Leptura quadrifasciata. Taxonomy (NCBI): domain Eukaryota; kingdom Metazoa; phylum Arthropoda; class Insecta; order Coleoptera; family Cerambycidae; genus Leptura; species Leptura quadrifasciata. Next base: position 34,360,797 of record OY776682.1, read on the forward strand.
TTTCCCCAAATCAATTCTATTGGGTTGAAAATACAATAATATGGTAGTAATCTTAAAACTTTGTGGCCAAATCTTTCAGCTATACTGTCTATAACATAATTCTTCTCAAATGTTTTCGTATGAAGGACTTCCAACAATTCTGCTTTAGTATAACTGTCCATATAATATAGGTCGTGATCCGTTAAAAAATTTTGCAACTCCAATTTAGTCGAACTCTTATTAGGAATTTTATATAATTCTCTTGAATGGTACTTCGCATTGTCAAGAACAATAACACTATTTGGCTTTAATTTTGGAATTAGAGTATTTTCAAACCATTTTTCAAAAATTACTCCCTCCATATTCTTGTGATAATCCACGTTACACTCTTCCATGTTTTTCCCGCATAGTTTCAATGCTTTATCTACCCATCCATCACCTGATCCACAGTGTAATATAACCAATCGAGCCCTTATTTGGAGGCAATGACTGTGGTAGACATTTCTTAGTTCCATCAGTCCATCCTTTTTTTACGGTATCGTGAGTGTCATACCAAGTTTCATCTAGGTAATAAATTGTTCTATTTTCCCTTCTGAACTTTTTAATCTCCTCTAGATATGAATGTCGCCAATCCACTATTCGTCTGCTTTCCATAATCGCCACGCGTTTATTAATTGTTTTAAATTTAAATCCAATTTTTTTCAGCCAGTTCCTTAAAGTTCTTGTCGTATATTTCAAAGGACAATCCATTTCCTTTAGTTTTCTGTCTACCACGTCAACAGTCGGGATTTCATTTTTCTGATATGCATCATAAATTACATTTTTTAAAAGTTTTCTATTGATGGATCTAAAATTTTTGATATACCAGCGTCGCAACGTTGCTTTCTTTCGGTAACACCTGTTTTCACTAGTTTGTACAATGTGCAATAGGGAACGTGGGTTAAAGATTCTGTTTCCCTTAATATATCTGAATCACGCAAGTTAAAGTCATTAGTTTGTCGCTGTAAAAGAGTATTATACACATTTAAACAAATTTGTTTCCCGTCACTGCTTAAATGCCGTTTTTTCCCCCTTGAAACTCATTTGGAATTTTATTTTCTTTATCACTGAAATCACTATAACTTGTCACTTTCACACTCACAATCACTCGATCGACTCATTTTTGTAATAAATAAGTTACATACCAGCAAAAAGACAAATATAAACTAATGTATTAATTGCACTTACACCCATACACCTTACTCCGCCGTATATGAAAGTAAACTAAGTCCGCCTCTGAAGTACCATATCTCACATGTCGTTCATGCTAGTTGGCAAACAACACAAGCCTGACCTTCTCTCTCATTCTAATGCACGCGACATAAAAGACGTAAAACGTGATGTGATAGAAACAGCTATACGTTATGCATCGCCACTATCCTCTCTATTGCCCACTACGTCTGTAACTGTTTTCATTTATCGTTTTTCTCTACAATACTTGCATTTTTATTAATTTTCACGGATGCTAAAACATTAATCTCTGTGGCCTCGTCAATAATAAATGTATTTTGTTCGTTTTCATTTGGCTAAGCCCTAAATTTTTCATCTAAAATCTACAAGGGTGATGCCTTTCAGGATACCGCTCTGCATATAAACTTTCAGATTCATTTCTTTTAGATTCCCCATAAATAAGTAACATTTCCACCTTTTCATTTTGTATTTTTTTAAAACTTTTGAATAGTTATGTTAGCAAATAAATTACAAGCAAATTAAAAAACACTACATAAACTTCATCAAATAATAACTTGGGTAAATGTTTGAAAAGAAATGTCATTTTGTCATGGCACACTTATAAAATTTAATACATAAATTAGTAGATACGGTTTCATTAAAAAACCGAAGAATAACATCTACAGAAATCCAATAATTTCAATGTAAATTAGTACCCAAACTAGACGTATTATACATCAAATAAAAAGTTAATGTTTTGGGCTTTGTTGGTGCAAGTAAAAAATGTGGATACCATTTTAAAAAATCGAATAAAATTAATTTATTTGCTTTTTATGTTTTTTCAAAAAATTGTTTTTCAATTCAAAATAGTGCTTTTTGCACGAAATGAACTTTTATTGAAATTCAACAATAAAAATGAAAACATCAGATTCAAGGCCTACTGGGTGATTTTTTTGAAAACACAGTCTTGCAGTTGCCAACTTAGCTTTTTCACCTTTTCGAATGTATGGCTCCATTTTGAAAACAATTACCTACTTGTGATACATCGTTGTAACGAAAATTTTATGTTGAATCTAAATATGAAAAAATATATATAGGTTGCTACTTAAAAATCAAAAGTTGTGTGACATTTTTCGCTGAATAAGTGCAAAATGTGGCTTTTTGTGTCGCAAATGATATACCAAAATTTCAAAATATTATTCCTAGAAGCAATCGAAAAATTGGAACGTGACTAATCTCATCGCTCGCTATTGAAAAAATCACTATAGTCACTATTATGAATTTTAAAGAAAAATATTTTAACAAAGTTGGAAACACCTTTGTGATGTTACTGAATTTTTATCACTTTCTAAAAGTGTACAGGAATTCGAAAGAAAGTTATAAGTGTTTCGCATGTTCCCCATAGAAACAACATACATTTTTTTAGTGAATTTATTTTATATTTGTCTTGATATCACCCAGCATATCCAATTTTTTGTGAATAATGTTGCTTGTAAATTCTCTTGGTGGTTTTTACAAATAATAAAACCTCAGAGATATACTCCCAATGGCAGGCAGTACATGTGAAGGACAGGATTTTAAGAATATTACACAGCAATTTTAAGAACAGTTATTATCTTATTTGAAAAGGGTATGGACATGTGTATCAATGAAAATGGGTAACGTGTGAGGCACTTATTACAGTTTTTTCTTTCGAATTATTTCAAAAAAATCTCCCAATTTTAAAATTCATTGTTGAACTTTAACTTAATACCCAATAAATCGAAAATGCTTACAAATATAAAATTGTCAAGAAATATACTCATTTGAAAAAATGAGAAAATTCAATTAAAACCGTTCTACATTTAAAATAAAACAGTCTTCAGTCACCCTGTACACTCTTAGGGCCTGAAAATGATACAGAAACATTACATAGATGTTTCGTAACTTATTAACATTTATGTCTGTGCTATTATACCATATTGTGTATTTACAGACTAGAGACGTGGTGACAATAGGAGAATGGACTGACAGGGTGTATCAGAACACACCCCAAGAACACATAATTACAAATGTGGTGTCAGGTCGTAAAATGCGTATACAGAAATACAATTTTCCTGACACTGTCGTCTGGAATCCTTGGGTAGATCAAGCAAAAGACATGTCAGATTTTGGTGATGATGAATACCCGAATATGGTGTGTGTAGAATGTGGACAAGTTACGAATCCAGTAATCCTTTTGCCTGGGACTGCATTTGAGGCTAGCCAGATATTGCAAGTTATGTGAAGAGTATTGGTGCGATGTCTGAGCCGTCCAATAGCTGCATTTGGTATTCGGTCAATTTCTTGTATTTGTACGGGTGATATTATGTGTTGGTAAAAATGTATTTGTCCGGAATATTCTGAAGTATTTTGATTTTGTAATGAATTGCTAATTAGTTGTAGAGGTATGTTTTATACAGGTTTACAGTTTTCTGTAAATTAAGTAGTATATAATGTAATTATGCTATACCGATCATGTAGGGGATATGAAAAAGTAGGGTTATTCTATATCAACACAAAATATAACTTGAATATATATGTGCAAGGTGGTTGACCATCCATGTGTTTATAAAAAAGCAATAGTTTAGAATAATTCAATATAACAATGTCTTATGGTGAATGATACATGATACCACTGTTTTACATTCCCAAGACATCTAGCCTTACGTCGTATACGACTGGTAGTACTACCCTAAGTCTTATGTTTTCTTGTGCAATAGTGAATAATGTTTTGTGAAGTTATACTTTTGATAGAACTTATAATTAGGTGCTGCTTTTTATCTTTAAATAAATTATTATCATATATTCCTTCTTGTTCATTTCAAAAGTTCTCCTAATCGAACATTTCTTCGAAGCAGCTAATTCGGGAAAGTATATCTTAAAATTGCAATAATTATTTACAAAATATATTGTCAGTTGAGACGCCAATTTATTTTTTGCTTTGGGTCATGAACCATGCAGCCAGTTACTGATAGTTTAATAATTCCTATAAATAAACCTAGCACAAATCAACGAGATTGAATATGAAAAAACGAGGGGAATTGACGGGGACACACACTTCTCATCCAGGGGTCGATCAGGACATTTTTATAGTTCAGACAGCACAAGGGAGACCTCGGAAAGTAGGGGAAACTAACATGAGGAAAGACACCAGGTATACGAGATTAACCTATAGCTTAATTTCAGTTCCATTTATGAAGTTTATAATACTGTTGTATATTTTCCTTGAACCAATTGACAGTAGACTTAGTAAATTATAAGGAGCGAGAATATTGCAATCTTGGACAATTCTTTGTATTAGCGTAGTAGTGGCAGATTTGTATTTTGCGCAACCAAAGGACACGTGATCAAGGTCTCCTATCACGTTGCATTCTTCACAATTGCTTGAGGTAAAAACTCCAATTTTAAATAAATGAGCAGTGTAGCATGCATGGCCAAGCTTTAATCGTATCAGCGTTGTGATATACTTTCTTGAACAGGAATATTCATCGTACCAATAATATCTGGGAATATCCGTGTGTATTAAGGTGTATCTAGTAGGATTTATGAAACAGAATTGTTTCCACATAACGGACCATTTAAGCCTGTTATTTAAATTCAAGACGCCAATTTAACATTCCAAATCTCTACTTTGCTCATGTAATATTTCTTCTATAATAAACCGTCTATTTTACGAGGGCCACACCAAATATCTCACTTAATATGTATTGTAAGAGAATAAAGTTTTAGAAACTTATCCCGTTTTTTGTGAGCTATATTTCAGTGAAAAGAAATTTGAAATCCATAGCCTACTTTGTGAGATATATTACAAAAATCTGAAAAATAGGAAAACCACAAACAATTATAGCTTCCTTACACGAGGAGATACAAAACGGCCAACTTCCATCCCTTTAACTTTTTTTGTATCTCCCCAAATAAGGAAGCTATAACCGTTTGTGGTTTTCCTATTTTTCAGGTTTTTGTAATATATCTCACAAAGTGGGCTATGGATTTCAAATTTCTTTTTACTGAAATATAGTTCACAAAAATAGGATAACTATTTCTAAAACTTTATTCTTCTACAATAGATATTAAGCGAGATATTTGGTGTGGCCTTCGTAAAATAGATAGATGGTATATCAAGCAGTGGCGTAACTAACACTGAGTGGGCCCCGTATCAAACATTGTCAGGTAGGCCCCTGTAATAAAGAATCAGTGACCGAGGAAAGAAGGAGGACAGATATACGGTTGTATTAATATATTATATAATACCATTATTTCATTATTATAAATAAACAAACTAAGTAAATCTTTATTTTAAATCAAAAACAATAAAATAATTGAGATACAATAGAAAAATAAAAGATTATATTAGTGAAATATAAATGAATTAATATAATAATCTTTCTTAATAAAAAAAAAACAAAAATGAACATTTCTAGTTAAGGAATAACAAACTCAAATAGAGAACAAATGACAAATGCAAAAGGAACACATAATATCACAATAATAATCACACTTTTATCAGGATCAAGGGCCAATGATCAAAGCATATTGCCATTATATAGTTACTCTTCTAACTTTTTTTCAGCAAATATGTTAATTAATTCTCTGTATTTGGTGACGATTTAAAATTTTCAAGTTGGTAGAAGGGATAAATCTGATAGTCTTTCTTTTGTCATCGAATTTCTCAGATAATTTTCTAATTAATTTTAATTTAGAAAAACTTCTTTCTGCTGTTGCTACTGAAACAGGAATTGCTAAAAAGAGCATGGACGCAGTTATTACCTCAGGAACATTAGAAGACTTACTATTAAATTTTATTAATATTAATTCAGCCAATTCTTTAACTATTTGAATTTTTTCAGTTTCGGATTTGGGGCATGTTCATACAAATTTATAGTTAAATTATTCTTGTATTCACTTACAAATTATATTGCCTTCGTTTTAATAATTTCGTTAGATAAAATCAAATCAATGTATCTGGTTGCAGAATTTCAAATATGATATTCAAACTATGCAGCGATAATACACATTTACTCTGAAGTAAGATTCTAGAGCAGAAATTCTTGCGTCTATTGCCATTTTATTGGCATTTCTATATCTTTTGTTTTTAAAAGCCGGTGTTACATTCCACTGTCTTGCAAGAACTTCAGAATTTTTCTGCAAAGAAATAGATGACTACATTTCTTAGATTTATTAGTCTATCAACACGATTTTTGAGCAGAATGCTGGCCTGTTGCGAATCCATATTAAGGCTTTGTAATGCTTTAGACATAAGGTTAATGATTTTAAATAAGTCAGTAAATATACTGACTATAACAATATAAATTCGTAGAACTTTATTATATTTTGGCATTCGTCCAGTTCTTTTTTGTTGTTTGATATTAAACTTATTTCATCTAAAGCTTTTATTATTCTTGTATAGTTGATTTTAATTGCCAACAAAGAGTCGTTTCTTGAAGACTAACTAGTAGGACACACTTTTTTAAGAGTGATTTTATTTATGCTTTTCGAAGGCAATATTTTTTAGCAGAGCCCATCGTTTAATACTATTGCCAAAAAATATATATATTATCACTAAATTGTCATCAAAGAATTGCTCAACTTTGGAAATTTGTTTAACTGCATAATTTAAAACCAAGTTTAACGAATGTGAAGTGTGTAGTAGGTGGGTTAGTGTAAGAACTTGTAACTTTTAACAATAAAACAGTTTATAATCAAATCCAAATTAATAGTTGATTTTAATAAAACACATACACCTAAACTCAAATTACAATGGGCAAATGTTGTTTATCTACTAAATTCTTTTTACAACTTAAGGACCAATGGTCATATGGTATTTGTCTATAAAGTCTAGTCTATACTAAACAGGTTGGGTTTACATAAGCATGATTATCTTTGTAGACCATAATAAAAGTGGGTCTTTTCTAGAAATAACTTCTGAGAAATTGTATTTAGATGGACCTAATACATAAGTTTTAAAATAATATCCTTTTTTACTTTTATATTAGGTATATCGAATCCAGGGCAGAGCAGGGCTAATGCATGAAATCAGTGCGTTCTTAGAACGAGCAGCAGCTAGTAAGCTCTCTAAGCTGGTGGGCCCTGTATTATTAATACAGTGGTAGCTACGCCTCTGATATCAAGCCTGACTTTCAGCAAGTGTTACATTTTTCAACCATTACTTTTATTTTTGTAGATATTTTTATTTAGTCACTATAATTAATTTGAGAGAATTTCTTACTTATATTTCATTGAGGTTGTGAAATTAATTTTTATGAGTTCTGCAAATATGATTGGTAACATGAATAATTAAAACCACGGAAACTACAACAATCTGTATCTCTGACGACTTTCGAGAAGCCTCGTGTTGGAGAGCTACACAATGAGAGACAAAAACACATGCTGGGGTCCTGAATTCCTTAGTCCTGGACGAAGTCGAATCTTTGATGAGATTGCCTAAAAACTATATAAACATATTTGCGATAGGTATTATTCATACTATTTGTAGGTTTGCGATTTCTAAGCTACAAATGCATCCAGTTGTATTTGTTGCACTATTCCTCATTGGCCTTAAATTATCAATATCTGTTCTATGAAAAGCTTCATTCTCGACTCGAAAGTTTCATTTGATTTAGAAAATACCGAAATCTGAGTAAGATTTTTAAAAACCAATATATGATAGTTATCCATTTATCAGAAAATAAATTAGAACCATTATCCAACCCCAGTGATAAAAACGAAAGATCCAGCATTTTAAAAATCAGTTGTGATTGTAATTTAAACTATGTTGGATAAGCGAAATGTAGAATTACAAGTAGATTCAAGGAGTATTTGGACCATCTCAAATACGGAAGACTAGAAAATGTAACAATTATTGATAACTTAAGACTAATTAGAAACAATGTAACAACTAAAAGCGAATCGCACGTGGAATGGTGTGTTTGGGAGTAGTTTGGTGTTTGTGGAGACTACGTCAAAGGTAAGGACTGCACATTCAATATCCATGTAGGCTAGGATAAACCTTATTATTCAAAAAGTACTAGCAACATGGCCGGGAATCGAACCTCGTGTGAGAATCAAGTGTATGTGTCTCTCAACGAAGCAAAATGTTGCATAAAAAATAGATTCACTACAAAGTAGCTGTATTATTAAAACAATTATTGCAAATACAAGGTCTGCGGTCAAATTTCAACCACAATTTATCTCGGTAGAAAATGCCTTCTCACGTTAACAATTTTACAATGCTTTATCTCGCATGAGATCCAAAGATACTTCTGTGATGCGTTACCGACAGGAAAACATCAAATATGTTCTTTAGGCACGAAGAGCCTGACATGATACCGAACGAAGCCGATGTAGAGTATGTAAGAATCTACCTGTTTCGTTAACAAGATGTAAAATTTTCACGAATTAAGCCGCCATATGTCCCCTTTATATTATTTCCTGATGATATACTAAAAATGATTGATAAGTTTTTGGAGGGTGGGTAGGGCATGAGGGCCAAATAACATTTGTTGCCCGTGGGGCCAGTCCGACACTGCCTTTTACGTAACTACTGCTCATTCATTTTTTTTTAATATTAGGACTTGCTAATAAAAAAAATAGTTATGAGACGGTTAGTACAAGAATTGTTTTAGCCATAACTAATAGTGGTTGGCGTATTTTGAATGCCGACGATCTACTGTCACAATTCATTTATGTATTCTTGTTTGATACAGTTTATGTTTACATTACTGTAAAATTAAAATTAGTACTTGAGCCATCGTCATTGGTTTGTCTAAGTTCAAATGATGCATCTATCCTTTAAAGCCTGTAATTTGTATAATTGGTTGCATACTACGCGTCTGGTTAATAAAAAAAAGCTTGTTAATTATAATCATACTGTACTGGAGCAGAATGGAAATAGTACCTACGAGTTTTTCTTACTTCAGGGAAAAAGAAGCAAGATCCCATCCCGCCTTATCTTTTGTTTTATTGAAAAAAATACTGATTACTTTATTATTTTTTCGTATAAATGAATTAACTGGTGCCCAACTACCCACATATAAACACCGTATTTGAAGCAGAGACTTCAGATTATAGATTTTGTATTTTTTTTACTCACAAGGTTTTCTCTAGTGTTGAATGAGAAATATTTGAACTGGTTTGATAAGTCACAGACTGTTATTTTACTTTTTATTCTTCGATTTGACCATATCTAATCTATTAGCGAAAAAAAATCTTAAATTTGCACCAAACCATGCATAACCCACTATTGTAAAGATGTATCGTAGAACGGAAGGACAGCAGTAGACATTTATCTTGTTTTATGGTTTTTGTCAGATTTAACATTGAAATAACATATTAATTAATTGTTTTTACGTTCACAAACCAGACAAACTGTTAAAAAAACAACTGTGTATAATAGCATAAGCTATTAACAAACATATACGCAAAATGTTTCGTTGCCATTAACAACCCAGACGTTGTCGGTATCTAGCATAGCATATCCGCTCTCGCCCGGATGATTTTTCTTTCTTTATCTATTTTTTTTATGTAAGTTATGAACACAGAAATTCAAAAAGTAAATCGAAGTAGAGGCATATTAAATGAGTATTTTACAAATGATTAATTACCTGCTTGAAAAGTAGAATTCTCAGAACGATTTCCTAAACTACTACAGCTTCGGGAAATCAAAAAATTAAAAAAGTTATTTGGTTCAATGATACACAAAACAACAATCACTTATTCGTGAATTTATTTTTCTTCTTTCAATACAATGTAAGTTATAAACGCCGAGATTCAAAAAGTAAAACGACGTGAATATGTATTATTGAATCTTATCAACGTACATATTTGCAAAAAAATAATTGTCAGAAAAACAGAATTTTCAAAGCTTTGAAAATTATATTTTTCGGACAATTAGTTTTTTGCAAAAATGTACGTTAATGAGGCTGATCAACAGACCTCTCTATGGAGTTACCTACTGTTTGAATTTCGGTATTTACAACACGAAAATAAATAAATTCGTAGATACGTAGATTATAGTTTTGTTTATCTGTGTACTAAATTACGTTCCTTAATTTTTATAAATGTCCAAATGAGAGCGGATATGCTACATTCTTTTAAATAAAATTAGGAAATCTTGATGGTATACTTTTTCATGCAGGGGTACACACCAATTATTATTCTGAGGGTTTTAGATGGAAAATAATCGCAGGAATCAATTTTCTTCATACGAAATACTAGTACCAATCAATAGTGTGATATCCAATACGATAAGATTGTGAAAACAATCTGATGAGAAGAGCAAACGAAATAACTTGAGAAAGGGAATTAACAACTCTCTAACAGAAAGATAAAATACCAAATGACAACGAGATTAGTCCCGTTCCAATTTCTCGGTTGCCTTTAGGAATAACATTTTGAAATTTGGCATATCATTTGTAACACAAAAATCCACATTTTGCACTTATTAAGTGAAAAAGGTCACTCCGGTCCAACCGGAAGTAGCAACAACTTTTGATTTTTATCTCAATATATCTCAAATGTGCTTTTAGAGGGCTGAATATTAAAACATAATATTTTTAGTCGCAAACTCCTCTATAAAATCCTTATTTTACTATAAAGAACGTAACCAGACTGCAACCAACAGCTACTCTCCGGGCTATGTGCCCCGTCGAGCGCTGAATTATAAATTAGAAGCCTGGCGTGTTAAGTGTAATAATTGTATATTACCAACAAAACGCTAATGCTTCTATTGCAACAAACATACCAGCCGAAAGACTGATCCTACTTAAATGAGCTCTCGTGCCAGTCATCCCACACCACATGCAGACTGCAGTTTCGAGCTATTGGCTCTCGTCTTAAACTTAATTATCCAGAGTCTTACTTTTCAAGTTAATATATATGATTCCAAGATATTGAGAAAATGGTCTATTTTTAGTCCTTACGACCTTGATATCGTGGAAACTGTTCATTTTTAGACTTTGTGCCTATGGGAACTTTTGACCAGGACGTCATGAAGTATAACATCCCAGATAGCACAATCTGATTCCTGGAATATTCATTGATTATACATTTGGAAGATTTGATTATTCCTAAAATAACTTTTAAATATTCCAGATGTTACAGGAATATTCTTTTTTATGCAAATGGCACAGTCTATAGATATTCTAAGATTATCCCAAACGCATATTACAGAAATAATCAAGTTATTCCAGAAATATTTTAAAAATATTCTCCTAATATTTTTCCTCTAATGGAATATTCCTAAATTATCACTCGACTCTTTCATGAATATTATAGGTATAACCATGGATTATTGTTACATCCAAATTAATTTCCAATTTATTGAACTTGTTTTAATATATAAAATTTAATGATAAATCATGACACATTTTTGAAATCAAGATTGATGTTTGATAAGTAAACGATCAACATTTTATTACTATTTAATATTATATTTTGGATATACGCTGATCAATAAGAGAACAAGGTTAACGATAAGAACAGTAAGAAACTAGTGTTTTTTTAAAATAACTTTTTAGGACCTCCAATAAAGAAAAATAATATATATATATTTTTATTTTCTATATCTGCTATTTATATTATTATATATTACAGTTAGTATTATTAGTTAGTTATTATTATAGTTTATATTACAATCAATCTGGGTATTGTAGAGGAAAACAATAAATGAAAACAATCACAGACGTAGTGGGAATAGTGGTGGGTAGTGGCGATGCATCATCATGTCTTAAGTCTTTTATGTAGCGTGCATTAAAATGAAAGAGAAGGTTTTGGGGTTTGTCTTCTTAGCGTCTCACCTGCCACCTCCCTTCTCGACGAAAGCTTTATGTCTTTTATGTCGCGTGCATTAAAATGAGAGAGAAAGTCAACCATGTGGTCCGCCTTCTTAGCGTCTCACCTCGCACCCCCTTCTCAATTATAGGTTTCCCGCACTATAACTATGCCCATCGATGTACTATTGACCTAGGTGTCAGAAATTTCTTTTTGGATATCCCGCCAACTTAATTTTGATTAAATATATGTATTTTCCATTTAAAATTGGTTTTTCATACTACAGACTCATTTATGACAGAAAAGTTGAAGAATTTATAACTTAGGGAAGGCGTCATTAGTTAATATAAATGTTTAAGACATTTTCCAGATTTGCATTTTTGTAATAAAAATGTTAATATCTTAGGATATTTTGTTTTATTTTCAAAATACATAAAAACCTAATAAAACACTAAATTAAAGAACCCATAGCCCCTATACCTGCACCCTATTGCAGTTGATGTAAAAAATTTAAATCTGGCGAAAACAATATAGTAACAACATAACTTTTACTCTTTCCTAGAGACATCACATCGTAAAGCGGGTTACAGTTACTCTGGCAGTGAAATTGACAAAAATACAGTTATTTTAGTGAATTTTCAAGGGGTACCGAGTACACGAGTTGTGATGGTAACTTTGGCCCACCCCTAATTTTTTTTAATGTAACCTAGGAGAGACAAAACATGTATTTATTAAATCAGAAAAGTAGCTGGTATTACCTTTTATTATTATGAATTAAAAAATGGGAACCATTAGCCTATACCTTATATAGATATGTACAAAAAAATACAGTTTATGTGGTTCAAAGTTGGTTGTGGTTGATTGTATTATAAACATTCATTTACATTTATTTTTATAAACATTTTCCGCACACTATTCATCTGTTTCCTTTTGTTGTATTTTTTTGTTTTTCTTGTCTCGTTCGGAAGCCTTGGTCAGCCAGACTGCAGTGCACAGCTCTATTTCCTTCGTAGTTACGCCAAAGCCTGATAACTTTACAGATTCTAAAAAGAAAATATTTTTAAGTAAATAAAACAAAAAATATGTTCGCTATTTAAAGTAATTTAAATAAAATGGAAGAAACTGTAGGTATTGTTGTGAGAGATGCAACTCGTTTACATTCCATTTCCAATTGAAAACTATTGTTTGAATTTGAAATGAAATCTGATTTTAAACTAGGTACTGCACAAACAGAGGTACTCGAGTACAAGTACTCGAAATCGGCACTTACGTATACTGTTTCTGGTATTCTGTACCCTATATTCAAGTACATACCATATGAAGGTACTAGTACTCAAACTATTAAATTTATTTGCTTGTACTTGTAGTAAAAATTGTATACTTAAATACTTGGGTACAGAAACGTACTGAGGCACACCGAAAGGTATTCGACTGTAATCAATATTTTTAGTCGTGTGCTAAAAATAACTTTCAAATAATAACACATAATCGTGTGGCTTTTACCGATAGTGTGCCTTCGTTTCCACTCCTGCTCAGCTCAACCATACTACTATACTTGCAGTAATCGGTACTCGGAAGCTAAAAATCAAATGTACTCAGTACTCTACTCAAGTACAAGTGACTTTAAATGTAAAACTATACTAGACGAAGATGATAATACACATCCTGATTTAATTATCTGGCATCTGAAGGATGAAAATGTTCTCAGTTCACGTGTGGAATAAAGAACATATAAAGGAAGTATCTAGATGCCACATTTTTTATGACTTTTCATATAAAAGTATAAAATGTTGCCAAATTAAGTCTTCTATATGAAAAAAATGTTAGTTTTAATCAGGTTTTAATATTTCAAAATATTTTTATGTATTTTTAATAATACATCTTCAAGAAAACCGCATAAAAAGGTTAGCAGTAGCCCTGTAGATATTAGATAATCCATATTCACCATAAACATAGGATGTGAATGGCTTGATGATGTAACAAAGAAGTCCGATGCTACCCTTAATGTTATTTTCTTTATATATTATACACTAAATACAAATGGTTTTTTGTAAAGGTTCCATGGTAATTATAAAAGGTATAAAACACAAATAATAATTTTAATGTTATTTATTGAACTAATTGTTCAAGGGATTTAACCTCAAAAAATCGTAAGAAAGATATATAAATAACACACTTACCTGATTGTCCAAATTTACCACATGGATTAACGAAATTAATGAAGATTAGCTCAAAGTATTTCAGGAATGCAAATTTAATAAGCAAGGAGTGATGACTCGAGGGGTACATAAAATAATTCACTCATTCACTCACACTGCACTGTGTCCTGCGTCATCAAATCACAGCCACGCAACGACAAAACTGCCAAAAGCTCTGACCGTTTTCTTGACGGCTTAGATATCATGTTATCTCTTTTCAGCTTACTCGGCTTGTATTAGTTACATCTCTTTTACTGATCTAACCTGATGTAACTAGGGAGAAAGAACATATCTCGTGTACCAAGTAACCTCAGAAGTAACTCACTCGGCCGGTGCGACGCGGCGACGGGCGACAATAGCGCCAACATTTTCCTGTGATTGAAAAAGTAATCACAATTCAGAATCCAGAACCCGTAGGAGTAGAAACTGCGCGGTAAAATATTAACGATTCAAAAATTGAATTTAACTATATGTGGCTGATAGGTAAGGGATCAAAGATATATTATTTGTAAATACTGTAAATAATTTCTGTTACTAAAAATATGTCAATATGTTATAGTATATATAATACTTGGGTGTAATGGGGTAGTGAAGCGCAAGTTATAGCCTCTCCTACTCAATTGTTAACCTCACCTTCGCGATGAGTTCAATTTGAACTTGGTGCACCCTGTTTTCACTAACGAGGCTCTAACGACCGAGTAAGGGCGGAATGACCCTTACCATTTGCCGTGAGCACATCCACCTTCTCACGAGGAGTGCGGTGGAAATAACCCGCCGCACACAAGGGTTGCTTTTGGAATCGTTTGGTTACCCCATCGTCGCAGTCTCCTTCTGTGCCATGGGACCGCACCACTCGTCTTCCGCAACCGAGCTGGTCAGTTGCATACCTGCTCCAGCTAAAACTTCAAATGCAGCTTCGTTTTCAGTCGATTAAGGCTTTAAAAAATGATGGAGCGTTCAAGTGGGACAAAATCATCCGGAGGTAAAATACCCTCCCGATCGGATCTCCGGGGGAGGGTGCCCACAGGGACACCTCATCGAATGTCGAAAAAACACCGGCAAGCTAAATCCAACAAAACTAATTCTTTCATCTACGGCGCTTGGAATGTTCGTACTTTGAACGACAGCACTCGCACCGATCGGCCTGAAAGAAGAACTGCTCTAATAGATAGAGAACTTCACCGACTCAATGTTGACGTTGCAGCTCTCAGCGAAACTCGATTTTTGGAGGAAGGCTCTCTCACAGAAAAGTACTACACCTTCTATTGGAAAGGTCTTCCCACCAATTCAAGAAGACAACATGGAGTAGGATTTGCCGTTCGGAATCAACTTGTATCCAACTTAACACAAGTACCACAAGGCCTATCCGAGCGTCTAATGCTGCTACGCTATGAGCTATCAGATGGCAACGCGGTAAATCTAATAAGCGCCTACGCTCCCACTCTGGATGCAAGTCACGAAACCAAGGAAAGCTTCTATCAACAGCTGGAAGAAGCCCTCTGTAGAATACCTAAAATGGAACGACTCGTTATTCTTGGCGATTTTAACGCTAGAGTAGGGAGAGATGCAGACACCTGGCCAGGCATCATAGGCAAGAACGGTTTGGGCAACATGAACGCTAACGGTCAACTACTCCTAACTAAATGCGCCGAACATGATCTAGTTATAACAAACACCATTTTCTGACAAAAGGATAAATTTAAAGGCACCTGGCGTCACCCCAGATCAGGTCACTGGCATCTACTGGACTATGTTATCGTACGTAGGAAGCATCTCAAGGACGTCCAAATTACAAAGGCGCGCATTGATAGCGAATGTTGGACCGATCATCGTCCTGTTGTCTCTAAAATGAAAATTGTTATGAGACCCAAACACCGAAGAGCTCAAGTAAAACGCAGACCCCGTCTCTGTATTAGTAAATTGCGTGACCAACAAACCGTCGAACAGCAAAAGCAAAAAGTTCAAGAGAATTTGAGTGCACTAGAAGAAACCAATTCTGTAGATGTCGCTGCTACCTGGACACAAATTAAAGACAGTTTAAAAAGTGCGAGTGAGGAAATTCTTGGCACTGCAGCAAGTAAAAAACAGGAGGACTGGTTCAATGATAATGAAGCTTTTATACAAGAACTTCTTGACCGCAAACATACTGCCTTCCAAAACGCTATCAACCACCCCAACGACTCATCAAAAGCAGAAGCTTTTACCCAATCTAAGTATGAAACGCAACGCGAAATCAGAAGAATAAAGAACGAGTGGTGGGCAAGCAAGGCCAGAGAAATTCAAAGGTACGCCGATTCACACGACTACAGGAATTTCTTTCAAGGAGTAAAAGCAGTGTACGGCCCCAGTCGGAAAAATATGTGCCCTATTAAAGATTTAAATGGAAATCTCCTCAAAGAAGACCAGGAAATAAGAGCCCGATGGAAAGAACACTACTCTAACATTCTTAACCAGCAAAGTCAAGCCGATCACGATATTATAAATCTTATCCCTCAATATGACACCTTCGAAGACTTAGATAAACCACTAACAACGGAAGAGATCTTAACCGCCATTGGGCAGCTAAAAAATAACAAATCTCCCGGCGCCGACTCACTCCCAGCTGAGATCTTTAAAGCTGTGTCGTCAGAGCTCATACCCTACGTCAAAAAACTGTTTGATGTCGTGTGGGAAAGTGGTCAAGCTCCGCAGGAGTTTCGTGATACACTTTTAATCAACCTCTTCAAAAACAAAGGGAGCGCTGCGGACTGTGGAAATTACAGGGGTATAGCTCTCCTGGCTGTTGGAGGGAAGATACTCACTAAAGCGATGGCAAATAGGCTAACACCTGTTATGGAAAAGTTGCTTCCTGAAACACAGAGTGGCTTTAGACCAAACCGAGGCACATCGGATTTAATCTTCACACTTAAACAGCTTCAAGAAAAAGCACTCGAACATCAAGGAGAAATTCACATGGCCTTCATTGATTTAACCAAGGCGTTTGACTCGGTGGACAGGGAAGTGCTCTGGAAAATTATGTTCCGCTTAGGTATCCCTAGAAAATTTGTGGAAGTATGTCGCAGTCTACATACAAACAACAACGCCCAGGTTATGTATAATAATGAGGCAACCGAACCTTTCCAAACCCTCACTGGAGTTAGGCAGGGATGTGTCCTGGCACCCCTACTCTTTAATTTGTTTACCACTGCTCTAACAATTATTGTTGACAACAAACTGACAGTCAGAGGAATAGGTCTCAGATACCGTTTTGATGGCGGTCTCTTTAACATAGGGCGCTTTAGAGCTTTCACGAAGACACGCACACGATTCATTTGTGATCTCCAGTATGCGGATGACTGTGCACTTTTAGCCTCTACGCCGGAAGAGCTTCAAGAACTTTTAGATGTGTATGCCCAGAGCTATGATTCCTTGGGACTTAAAATCAACATTGGAAAGACTAAGATTATGTCAACTCCTCATCAAGTGAACCAAATAGACATTACACTTAACGGAAATTCTCTAGAAGTGGTGGATCAGTTCAATTACTTAGGCAGCGTTGTTAATGACAAAGCAAACATGGACAGCGAGATTCGCAATAGAATTAACGCTGCATCTAGAGCAGTCTGGGGACTTAGAGAGAGAGTATTTGACAACCACGACCTTGCTTTGTCAACGAAAATGGCTGTCTACAGAGCAGTTGTCATTCCAACACTGCTATATGGATGTGAAAGCTGGGTCACTTACCGTCGTCATGTGAAAGAATTAGAACGTTTTCAGCAAAGACACCTCAGAAGTATGATGAAAATCCGTTGGTTCCATCACATATCAAACGTGGAAGTACTCAGGAGAGCAAACAGCTTTCCAATTGAGGTACTTATTTCAAGAGCACGCCTAAGATGGGCAGGTCACGTTCATCGTATGCATGATAACCGCCTTCCTAAACGTACACTTTATGGTGAATTGGTAAGCGGTAGAAGAAGGCGTGGCGGTCAACGAAAGAGGTTCAAAGACGCTCTCCATGAAAATCTAAAATCCTGCGGTATTGCAGACGAGCAATGGGAACAACTTGCAGCGGACAGAACCGAATGGCGAGGGGTTGTGGCCAGCTATCAAGGAAATGTTGCTGCAAGAAGGCCGAATCCAAGACCTAACCAGGTCTATGTTTGTCCTGACTGCGGTCGACATGTGCTCTCCCGAATTGGCCTCTATAGCCATAGTCGTGTGCACCGTAGATGAATGGGAATTACAATAGACTACACCTTTTACTTGTTTTTTATTGTACACAATTTATCGACTGTAACATTTTTATACTCGGACTCGAGTAACGGCTAATAATAATAAAATATATAATACTGGTAATAATATTATTGGCATAATAATAAAATTATATAGGTTTATGTTATTACGTATAATATTATAAAAAATATAGTTTTACCATATTATATTGATATTAATTAAAATTAAATTAATAAATATTCAAAGAATATTCTTATATTATTTTCCTCGAATATTACTGTTTCCTTATGTAAGAATATTCTTATATTATTTTCCTTTGATTATTCCTGTATTATTTTTTTTTAATATTATTGTTGTTTCCTTCTCAAAAATTATATATATACTAAGAATATTAAATTATTATTCAGAAAGAATATTATTTTAATATTCGTATGAAATATTCCAGTTTAAACATGTTAAATTATATATATTCCTAGAATAATACAATAGTATTTCGAATATATAAGTAGAGGAAGTTAGCCGTAGGTCGGTCTCCCCCCACCACTGACCTTGACCTTGACCGTGCACCTGTGGTCCGTTCCTTCAAGGCCACGGTGGCATCGTAGGTTCGCATAGCATATACCGTGACCTTGACCTTGGACGGCCGCAGTGCGTTTCGACTTCAAGGGCGCAGTGTTGCTGTTACCCAGAACGATCACTTGCGGTGACCTTGGCCTTGGCTAACACTATTAGAGAATGCAAGGACGGAGCTTCCTCCTTGCCACGCAACTCGTAATGTGCCGTGGTTTGATATTTTGTGACGTAGTATATCTTTTCTATAAAAGAGTGAAAGGAGTTAATATGGGATCATTCTTAACGTCAATTTCCTAGAGTAAAGAAGCAAATATGTATTCGTGCAGTTTTTGTGGTGCAAGCTTCACTCGCAGTGACAATATGCGACGTCATCAGAGGGAGGCGTGTAACAGTTTAAATGGTAATGGACCGCCAGCAAAGAAAGTGAAATTGGATTCGAATCCATCAACATCGGTAATTATGCAGACGTGTTATAGCTGTAATGTGACTTTAACAACTAACCAAATGAAGTCTCATAAAAGAACACTACAACACAGAACAAATTCATGTGTACGTTTGATGGATGGTACAGAAATTGTTCGCAGTGCTTTCAAATATAGAATCATAACATACCGAGTGCATAGTGATAATGAGAAACTGGACTATATAATATTTTTCAACGAAATTCGACATAAAATATTGAATTTACTAGAAGAAATCTTATTACTTCATAAAACTGTGAAAGTAAACATGGAGACATTTGCCAGCTATATATTACAAGCACAAGAAATAGCTGAAATTAAATCGTTTAATACGTGTAATAAAATATTGGATCAAGGTGTGGATTTAAACATTGCACTCGACACTTTTATAGACATGATGGTTGCGCAAACTACTGAGTTCCAAGAGCGTGATTCTGGTATGTAAATATCTTCTGGTATGTGGAATAACAATTGACATTTTTTTTTATTTTTAGGGTGGGCCCTCGAACAAATAAAATTTGTTGAAATTAATATAAACAAGTACAGTCCAATGGGTGGTTCATCATATATCAAGTTACCAAAGTTCATCGCAAATAAGAAGGCCGTAGTGAATATAGAAAACCAGGACCAATACTGTTTTGCTTGGGCAGTCACTTCAGCATTGTATCCTGCAAATGGTGGTACATCTCAAATGTCATCTTATCCACATTATTCAAGAGTTCTAAATTTGACAGGTATGAATGTTCCAATGAAATTGAGAGACATTTCAAAATTTGAGGAATTGAATAATATATCTATTAATGTGTATGGGTTAGAAAAGAAATTCGAGAATAATAAAGTAAAATATGATGTTGTCGGACCTTTGCGTTATTCTCAGAAGAAACTACGTATTCATGTTAACTTATTATTAATTTCCGCGGAATGTGATCAGAATCATCATTGTAAATCGGATTGTGCTAAAACTCACTATTGTTGGATAAAAAATTTATCTGGATTAGTATCAAATCAAATATCCGCTCACGGACATAGAAAATATTTTTGTGATGGGTGTTTGCTGTATTTCTGTAACGAACGTCAGCTAATGTCTCACCAAACAAATGATTGTAATCATATTTACACTACAACACCATCGACACAATTTCGGGTTGATAAATATGGGAAACGTGTACCGGAAAATATATTAAAATTTGAGAATTTTGACAGACAAATGCAAGTACCATTTGTAGTATATGCAGACTTTGAATCCATTTTGAAACCGATAAATACTTGCGAGCCAAATCCTGAACGCTCTTATACCAACAAAACGTTTATTCATGAACCTTACTCTTTCGCGTATTACATAAAATGTTCCTTTGATAATAGCATTTCTAAATTTGAACTATATCGCGGATCTGATGCAGCAAAAGTATTTGTATCATGTATAGAGGCTGATTTAAGGGAAATTTATAATAGATATATGAAAGATGTAATCCCCATGTCCCCGCTTACAGCGATAGAAAGAGAAAATTTTGACAATGCAACCATCTGTGGTATATGTGAGAAGCCTTTTGCAGAAGGTGATATAAAGGTGAAAGATCATTGCCACTTAACTGGTAAGATACGAT
The DNA here is from genome assembly GCA_963675555.1 of Leptura quadrifasciata. Classification (NCBI taxonomy): domain Eukaryota; kingdom Metazoa; phylum Arthropoda; class Insecta; order Coleoptera; family Cerambycidae; genus Leptura; species Leptura quadrifasciata. Next base: position 34,381,824 of record OY776682.1, read on the forward strand.
TCGGTGCCGCGCACTCGATCTGTAATTTAAATTATAAACTACCAAATTTTGTACCTATCATATTTCACAACATGAGTGGATACGATATTCACTTATTTGTAAAAGAGTTATGCGCTCATAAAGATAAAGTTGACGTAATACCACAAAACAAAGAAAAATATATATCTTTTACAAAACATCTTTACATGCATGATTACGTTACTGACAAGGGGGAAACAAAAAATAAATATTTGCGGTTACGTTTCATCGATAGTTTTAAATTTATGTCAGCATCACTACAAAATTTAGGGGAAAATTTAAATGAAGGTCAAATGGTTACAATGAAGAACTTTTTTACCGATAATGCAAAATTTATTTTAATGCGACGGAAGGGTGTATTTCCATATAGTTTCGTAGATAACTTAGAGAAATTAAATAATCGTGTTCTACCCACCAAGCAGGAATTCTATGACAGCCTAAATGAAACACATATATCAGATGACGATTATGAAAGGGCTAAAAATGTGTGGGAATTGTTTGAGTGCCAGAGTTTGGGTGACTATTCAGACCTGTATTTAAAATCAGATGTCCTTCTTTTGTGTGACGTATTTGAAAATTTTCGTAAAATTTGCGTGAATAAATATAAATTGGATCCAGCTCAATATTACACAGCTCCAGGTTTATCTTGGGACGCTATGTTGAAACTAACAGCGGTAGAACTTGAATTGTTAACAGATATCGATATGATACATTTTTTTAAAAAAGCTATACGCGGTGGTGTCAGCCAGTGTACAGAAAGGAAGCATATCGCAAATAATAAGTTTGTACCCAATTATGATCCCTCAGAACCGTCGTCATTTATCACATATCTTGATGCTACGAACTTATACGGTCATAGTATGTCCCAAGCATTACCAACAGGGGGATTTGAGTGGCTGTCCGAAAGAAAAATTATCGACTTAGATGTTACTAATATTTCAGACGAGAGTCCACACGGGTATGTTTTTGAAGTAGACATACATTATCCGCAAGAGTTACACGATTTACATTCAGATCTCCCTTTCTTAGTAGAAAATATTATACCCCCCCAATCAAAATCAAAATCACCAAAATTAATCCCAAATTTGAATGATAAGAGACGATATGTTGTGCATTATAGAAACTTGAAACAAGCCATTGAAAATGGTTTAATGGTGTTAAAAACCCATAGAGTACTTAAGTTCAAGCAGTCGCCCTGGTTAAAAAAATACATCGATTTAAATACGCAAATGAGAAATTCAGCGACCAATAAATTTGAAAAAGACCAATATAAATTAATGAATAATGCAGTATTTGGTAAAACCATGGAAAATGTTGATAATAGAAGAGATATAAAGTTGATTACTCATTGGGAAAATGTTAGAAGAACTATAGGTGCAAACGCATTAATCGCTCGTCCAAATTTCAAATCTTGCACAATTTTTTCTGAGGATTTTGTAGCGATTGAAATGAGCAAATTGCAAGTAGTCTATAACAAACCAATTTACGTAGGATTTTGTATTCTTGAATTATCGAAGACGGTACTGTATAATTTTTTTTATGGTGTTATTAAACGTCAATTCGGTGCTAATGCTTCTTTGTTGTACACCGACACAGATTCCTTAATTATGAAAGTTTATACAGATAACTTCTATGACTTTATTGTACAAAATCCAGAAAAATTTGATACTTCTAATTACAGGGAGGGAAATAAATTTAATATTCCAAAAGGCTCGTCTGTGCTTGGGAATATGAAAGACGAATTCCCCGAAGATCCTATTATCAGCTTTTATGGTACTGGAGCGAAAGCGTACTACGTGCAATCGGTCGGTAATGAGTTGAAAAAAGCCAAGGGAGTAAAGAAATCTGTGATTGAAAAACAACTTACAATAGATGACTACAGAAAAATTGTTGAGCAGGGCGGGTTAATATTTCGTAAAATGAATACTTTCAGAAGTCACTTGCATGATATCTATACAGAGATGCGGAATAAAGTTGCTCTTTCTTATTATGACGATAAACGTTTTGTGATTCCCAATACCACTAAAACTCTACCCTGGGGTCACTCAGACATAACATTTTTTCAGAGTGAACCAGAGCAGAATTTAAAGTGGTTAATATCAGCCTTAAATAGTGTCGTTGAACGAAATGTTTTAAAGGATGATGATAAACTAGATGTGTTACTCAAAGCAATGAATGAGTTGAGTGATTAATTGTTAATAATGTTTCTACTTGTTAACGCAAAGGTCGACAATTATAATATTCAATTGAAAAATTCATTGTGATATTTCATGTTATGTGTAAGTCGAAGTAAGAGATATTTGTATGAAATAAAATGTTAATTTATAAATAAAGATTTAAATTACTAAATGGTATTTTTATTGTATGAGTACCGTAGGCAATAAGATAGAGAGAGACGATAGGAAGAGTGGGGTGGGAAGTAGGGGGTTAGTTAGAGTGTGTAGGGAAATAATTTGAACCAATAGGAACAAGAGTGGTAGGGAGTGGAGGGGTTAGTTCAGCGTTATGGGCTTCAGAGATGCTACAAAGATTCTTTCCGTCTCCAGCTCTCGAGTTGTAAAGAAGTGTGCAAAATAGTGCTGTCTGCTCTATTCCTAGCATTCTTTGTGTTCTGTGTTTTGTGTTTCGTGTCCGTTTCTCGTGTCCGTTTTGTGTTTGTTGTGACAATGGTAGGACAAAAAAAGATTGGTGTTTCTGGTGGTAGCGGTAAGGGAGGCGCTTTGTTGAGTGCTGTGGCAGCATACTTAATTAATTATATGCCAGGGCAAGACGACAATGGCGACGCTTGTCCGGGTAATGGTGTGGCGAACAATGGCGACGCTTGTCTGGGTAATGGTGTGGCGAACAACCAGACGAGCCCTGGCGTGGGTGACAATGGCGACGATTGTCCGGGTAATGGTGTGGCGAACAACCAGACGAGCCCTGGCGTGGGTTTAGTTCCGGATATTGAAATCCCGACGGATTTGACCGATTTGAACGATTTGCTGGGTGATTACGATTTCTCCGAATTGGACGCGCAGGCTTTGGCTTCAGATGAAGCCAGAGCTAGTACATCTAATGGAGAGGCCTACCCGAACGCCGCGTGGTCTAGGTTCCCTACGGTTACGGAGACAAATTCTGAGGACGAATTTCAACCTGCGCAACCAAAGATTTCTTCGCAGAAAGGCCAAAAGAAGATGACGACGCATCCTTCAACATCTACAAAGCAGACGCAGGTAGAGAATACCGAGAAAGATGATGACGTGTCGATTCTTAGAAGAATTTTATCGGCGCAAGCATCTGTACCTGCTCGCCTGAGCCCTATTCCCGATGTTGGCTCAGACGAGGGGCAGGTAGAGATACCTGAAAAGCCTAAGAAAGCAGCAGCTAAAAATAAAAAGCCGTTATCGGGAAGGAAACCGGTGGTTAAAAAAGCTGCTGCAAAAAAGTCGGTAGCTAAGAAACCGAAAAAAGATGCTGCAAAAAAGCCGACGAAAGTGCAACCGGTATGTTCGAGCGCGCCGTTGCCAGGATGCTCTCATGCGGTGTTGCCAACGCAGGAACCCTGTAACCGTGCTCTGGTTGTGAATGAAAGTGATTCTGATTCACAATCGGAGTTATTCTCCCAAGAAGAGCAAAATGAAACTTTCAAAAATTTTTTGAACATGTATGAACAGTTGCAGCGGGAGGATAGGGAACTTAAAAGTGCAACTGATGATGATAGCAAATTAAAGGATCACGCGCAGTCCCTCAAAAGGAAGGCGGAGATGTTGATTTCTCGGGCCGATGAAATGCTCAGAGGCATTGCGAAGCGTCGCAAAGCCTCTGAGAGATGTACAAGGAAGCTAAATGCTATAAAGAAGAAACTGGGAATAAGGTAGTGCGTAAACACACTACAGAATGTTGCATTAAAAATGTTTGTACATAAATTTAGTATTAGGTTAGGGTTAAGAGAAAAAATGTAAAAAAATATAAAAGTAAAAATGTAAAAGTGAAAAAAAATGAGGTTAGATTAGGTTAGAAAAATGTAAAAAATTTAAATGTAAAAAAATAGGTTAGAAAAAATGTAAAAAAAAATTTAAATGCAAAAATGTGAAAAAAATTAGGTTAGGTTAGGTTAGGTTAGAAAAAATGTAAATGTAGAAAGTAATAACACCCCCCAACCCTCCCCCCAACCCCCCCCCCCCGCGTCACGCGCTGGGTTATGGTTAGTTCAGGTTTATATATTTACAAAAAAAAAAAAAAAAAAAAAAAAAAGCGGGTCAAAAAATTAAAAAAAGGTTTATGCGGGCGAAGCGACCGAAGGCTGCAAGCGTCGCCCCCGCCTCTGCCAAAACCCCCCGCGCCCACCCACCCGCCCGGGGGGGGACCAAGGTAGCGCAGTGGTATAGCGGAAAATTGTTATTTAATTTTATAATTATAATTTTATAATTTTATAATTATAATTTTATAATTCTATAATTTTATAATTCTATAATTTTATAATTTACGTGTTGAAAAAAATCCCTGCAAGTGCTAGGGATTGAACTACCAAACCTTCGTTCACAAAGTTTACAAAGCAAGCCACGTTACCACTGGGCTACCTTGGTCCTAGGAAACTCTTATACTTTACTCTTATACTTACCTATAACGCGAGTTTATATATATATTTCATGGAATTTTTGGTAAATTGTGTATTTAAGTATATAATTAGATTAGAACTGTTGTATTCATCGTAGATGAAATAAAAAATAAATTTTAATACATTTATTTATACACAAATATTGGACAAAAAAAAATATATACATATATAAACAACTGAAAAACTTCCAAAGTAAACTCAGACACGCGTAAGGGGTCATTTTCGACTAAACTGACCACTGGGAATCGATTCCGATAATTTCCGAATCGATCCGAACACTACCGAACGCGTTATTCACTGTTTTGTCAAGGATTGGGGGAATAAAAAAATCAAAACACGTTTCAGGGGAGTTCACACATGCAAAGGCTGCAATTTTAAGCGAAAAGCCGAACTCATGCCGAACACTCCCGAAGTTTCCCGAAGCCACCCGAAGACGCCCGAGGACACGCGAGGTATCGTTTTCGACTAAATCGATCACTGGGAAGCGATTGCAACCACTTTCGGAGCGATACGACTAGCCGTTCCGGGAAAAAGTCTGCTGCGGCAAAACTAAAGGTCGGAAGTGAGTAGAAACGGTACTGGAGGACAACTGTGACCTCGATACACCTTTTGCAACACTTTTGACCGACAGTCCAAATACGAATAACCAATTTACTTAAATAAGTACCCCGTTATTTCTTATATTAAAGCAATTTTTTATTCTTTACTTTACTACTGTTATTTATTGTATATGAAATGAAATAAAAAAAGAATAACTCTTAATACATTTATTTATAAATAACAAAAATATATATACATAAAATAAAACAGAATTATCCGTCCGAATCATGCTCCACCAGAATGACTGCATCCTCATCTTCATCGGCAGATTCCTCCACCAGAATGGCTGCATCCTCATCTTCATCGGTAGATTCCTCCACCAGAATGGCTGCATCATCTTCCGAGTCAGACGATTCCGCTGTGTCCGTCGATGATTCCTCCAGAATTACTCCATCCATCTCGTCTTCGGAATCATCATTGGGCACAGTGTCCATCGACCATGTGGACGGAGACCTCTCCAATGGTTGGTATTCTTCTGGTGAGGTGGTGCTATCTGCTACACCACCCCTTGTCGCCTCTCTAACGCGCTGCAGGTAGGCACGATACCTTTCGCACAAAACGAACATGGTTGAAGTGGAAGATACAGTATTGTCTTGTACTTCAGACATGTTGGAGCGTAGAAAGTAAACTGAGGATGGTGAGGGCTTTCTTATGTATATATAGCCCCTACCACCACCCCCACCTCATCACTCCCCACCTCACTACTCACACAAATAAGAGTAGAAAGTGTCCTAATACTCATATTTTTAACACCATCAATATCAATAGCACTGTCAACATAAGCAATAATCGAAGTGAAACACAGATTTCTCTAGTAACATTGTGTTACTTACATTTAAATATTTAGTAAATAAAACAAAAAATAAGATTCAATTTAACGTTTATTTAACACTTAAACTAGTTATATAATATTTACAATAAACTAAAAATTAAATATATACATTTATTTATCACTAAAACTAATTACATAATTATTTACAATAAACTAAGAGATATATACATATTTACAAAAAAAAACTACAAATTATCTGTCCATATTGCAAATATTGCAGATTTCCACTCGCCTAATCTAATAGAGTGGATCTCTGCAAGATTTGCAATATCCCCGCCTGCCTCTCATTATCCTTGTAGTGGCATGGTAGTCCACATGACGATGTCTCCCAGGATCCACCCTAGACTGGTATCCCAGAAAACATCCGTGGCAAAGATTGTATTCCATACCACCCACTACTTGGACCGCAACAAAGGTCATGGTGGTGCAGAAGATGCCATCCATTGGGTTCACCCTTGCTAAATATTCTGATGTTATCCACCGCTGCCCTCTTTGGTGGGGAACATCTACGACGATACCCTCATCATCACTCGAATCGTCTGCACCCTCTTCAGCGTCAAAAAATTCCTCATCGTCTTCCTCGTCGCTTTCCTCATCGCCTTCCTCATCGTCTTCAACTTCTACCTCGTCGTCTTCGGGAGCAGCCAAGTCGTCCTCTACCTCTTCAAGGTACCATATATTGTTGAGGACATCTAGGGATGCTAACCAGTCCAGGAATCTGAGGTTAGCCCAACCAGCAGGTACAGCAGCCATATTAATACTTGGAAAAGAATATATAAGACAGTAGACGGAATGATCAACGTTGAAGTTTGCAAAGCAACTGATCTAACGTGGAGTTACACCTCCTCTTTTAAACATGTTGCTGGTGACGTCACATCATCTCTAACGACATACCATGGCTCTAATATCGGCAATTCCAGCGACTACTTAAACAAACAAGGCCATGAGGAGGAACTCAGTTATTATTCAGCTGTCATACCGTACACTTGTTTTTAAAACAGCAATGTCTTGTCCAAGAGAGTGGCAATCGAAACCAACAATCGCCGTATATCCATATAGTATGGATGGTGCAATTCTGTGCTATAATTGTTCCCAATTCTGGGCAAAGCAGCAAATTAATCCATGTACTGGACTATGTTCAAATTGTATAAAAGAAAATCCAGTGCCAGTGAATACCGTCCGAAAAGCAGCATCACGTGAGCGTCTGGAGCAAGAGTGCTACAAGTGTCTACAACCCACGACTCGTACAAATTTTGGAATTATCCGAGATGTTTGTGAGACATGCAAGGTGGAGCACCCATTGAGGCAGCGGTGTCTGGTTTGCAACAAGTACACTGGTGATTGTTGGAACAATATTTGCAGCAAATGCAGAGACGAGAAGACATACAGTGTTTTACTTTGTGAATATGTTGGACATATTTATGGAGGTGTGATGAAACACAACAGAGAATGTTTCTGTCAGGAAGCGTTACTGTCGAGACGGGGGGATTTCATCTGATTAATTCCATAAATATGTATTTGTATTTTTTCTGTATTATATACGTTTTAAATAAATATATTTAATCTATAATTCGTTGTAAATATTTTCTTCTCAATAAAATTTATTAAAATGATTTTCTTGATTTCATCTAATAATTTTTAGGAGTAAAAATTAATTCAAAAATTTTAACAAATTTGCATTTGTATATATTTTTTCGTTAATGTGTATATAATTACTAAGGCTTTGGAGTCTTATATGGGGAAAATAAATAAAACAAATATTAATGGAATACACACATTTTATTATGAAATTTCTAAACATAAGTAAAATATTAGTTGTTATAAATATACACATTTTATATAAAGAATGTGACAATATTAAATAAGAGCTGCTTCGTTAATCCAAGAGTTGTGGTCATTAGAGAATCCGAGCCACTTCACAAAAACCTTGTTCCCTCTCCTTCTTAAAACCTTTTCCACCAAGTAGACATCAGGGTATTTAGCTTTTTGTAGCTCCATTTCATAAAAGCACCCCTTTATTGGTTGGCCATGAATGTCCTGGAGTGTATATGTTGTGGGATTTGTTACATTTATTTTAACGATCTTGAAAAGTTCAGTTGAAAAATTTGGTGTGAACCCCTTTTCAAATATACCTTTATATTTACTGATTCGAACTATATCGCCAATACGAAATTTAGGTTTCAAAGCAATTTTAATGTGATTATAAGCATTTAAACGTGTAGTTGGTTTAACATCAGCAGGTTTCATACCAGTCGTACGATGTATTTTATTATTGTACAATTTTGTAATGTCGGATAGAATGTCAACCCATTTGTATTTACCTCTAGCTGAGAATTCTTTATATAACCAGGTTTTTAATGTTCGTATTACTCTTTCTGCAATTGCTGCTTTTTTCGTACTATACGTGGAGTAATGATTAATGATGTACTGTTTCATTAAAGCAGAAAAGTTTTTGTTGTAAAATTCCGTACCCTGATCGCTTTGTAGATTTTTAGGAGAATAATTTGATTCTTGTAAAATACTTCTCATAACCTTAGTAATTTCAACACCACTTTTATTTTTTAGAGGTTTAGTCCACAAATATTTTGAGTAACAGTCGATCACTACGAGAATGTATCGATAACCATTGTTTTCATCAGCGTATGGTTGCATTTCAGCTAAATCCATTTGTCATAAGTCACCATAACCTTTGATTATTGTTCTTCTTCTACGGAAATTTCTCCTACAAGCTTTATGCAATTCGTTAACAACTTGTAATTTCTCATTACTAATCACCATAATTGAAGTTTAAGTCAGGCGTTTATATAGATAATTTAGGTCTATTTTTTCACTTTTTTCCTAATGTAGCAGCGTTGTCCGTGACTTCAGCCACTATTTCATCTATCACTTGTTGATTACGATCGTTCCTCCCAGCTTGTGCCACAATATTTCCAAGTGATTTCTGTCGCACTATCATACCTTTCAGACGGGATTCATCGAGAATGTGGTGCACTTTGCTTATTGCAACATATAAAATAGTATAATTGTCCTCGGTTAATTTCTTAACTCCAGAAATTTCTTTATTAATGTGTTGCAGAGCGTCATTAATCATCTCGGTAATTTTGCTGTGTACAAACTTACTATATTCAGTCCACTGATTCTCCATAAAAGCAATGTGTGACTTTTTAATGTCTTTCATACATTTATCGATATTTTCGTCTACATAGTTACGAGTTACACCATCTTTTTGATTTATTGGTTCACCAATGTTCAGTAAACGCTTATTTTGCATATCAAATTGATTATCTGCGGTAAGCTTAAAACCAATACCTGGAGGTCCATGTACGATAATCGATTTATTATTATTACTTCTTCGTCTACCGAACTTGTCAATTGTGTTGTTTACAACAGCCATTTCTGTTTACGTCTGACCCCGTTTAAGCATTTCACAATATTTTATACTAATTAAATAAGTGTGAAATGAATTTTAACTTCACTAATAGATTATCCTTTCTTCCCTCATTTCTTCCAATAAACTGACTATTTCGTTATTGACACCATTGTTACCAACCATTTTTGAGCTATAGAGCAGGCGTAGGCGGTCCACCAGTTCTTTCGGTTTATTCCAATATACATAGTCAACACCTCTATTATTGTATAATTTATTAATAGGAACACCTAAGCCAGTTTTAGATCTCGTCACAACTGTAGAAGATACCAATGGTTCTATAATATTAGTGAATTTCTTCCATTTAGCTTTATTCAAACCCTGTTTCATATCATAATATTTATATGGTGCTTTTGTCTGTTTTAAAATCCCCCCATATAATCGACACTCTTTGTCGCCAATAATAGCCTCATTACTACGCGAAATTTGTGGTTGTTTCATAAATATCATATCATATAACTTAGGACTGCCAGAATACGTCCCCACCTTCTTAGTTCCACGCCACAATGTGATATTTCCATTAGAAAAGCGTATTTCAGCATTACCCATTTGTAGTTTTTCTGTATGGGGGTCTAAACGTACACCGTATATAGTATCATACCTAGCATTGTCGAATTTCAGATTTTCTAAATTTTCCTTCTGCGCCACTAATAGAACTTTCTGAACATGGAGTGCTCATTAACGACGATCCCGGTGGTGTTTCCAAAAAATATTGTTGACTTGCATTTTTGTCACCATCTTCATCACTAGTTTCAGGTGTTGCTTTAAATGTACTAGTACTAGCTCTTGCACTTTCTATCGGTTGTGTTGGTTTCTGAGGTTGTGTTAGCGATTGGTTATGTGAAGCAGATGATATAACCTTTAATGGTTTTGTTATGGGTTCATAAATTTTTTCGAGTGTTAACTGATTCTCAACGTTTCTTCTCTTCACAGAGTTGAATTTTTTGCGCACTGAATCGGTGGCCTCAATCAGTTCGCGTTTCAGTCTTATTTCTTCTCTCATGTTTCTACCTATAGCACTACTGAGTTTATTCTCACCATTGTCATTCATGTCTAACAAATGCAGCCTCACTGCTGAAGTTATCCCGATGCTATCTGTAGACCAATTAAAATTTTAATTACAATACTTCATGGATATATGAAACTATCAAGTTCTTTGCGATATCTCCCTTCATTTACTTCTCTATCCTTGTCAATTACAAGAAACCCATATTTGTCTTTCCAGCACTCTGCACACATTTCTTGAAATTCTTTATAAGTCACATCCGGTGAGACATGGTCTGAGAAAATGTGGTGTAAATTCATATCATCCTGCTTAAAAATTGCTATGAAATTACTATTATCCCTTACCAACTGTTTAGGGACGCGGGAATACGTTTGTGCCAAATAGAAACAATCTACATGTTTATGACGCCCCATTGAGAAGTATGCTCGAATAACATCTTGCTTTTCACATATAACATCATCAAATATAAATATAGACTCAGGCTCAGCGTCGGATGGTTGCACTATTTCCGCGTTGTTACTGAAGGTGTAATATCCTAGCTCCGTAATCGGTGCTAATATATCGCGTAAATATTCATACTTGGGTTGATGTAAGGACTTTGAATATAAGTAAATGTTTGAAAAACGTAGCCCAAGTGGATGAGTAAACAAAGTTATTAGTAAATTTGTTTTGCCACAACCACTTGGACCTATTAAGAGTCCGCGAATAGTTGAGGGAAGTAGCGGGCCATGGCGTGATTCGACTTGTAGTCCACACCCTACTTTTTCATCTAAATTATCTACAGCAAGTTTCTGTTTCTGCTTCACAATGCGCATCGTAGCACGGATGGATACTATATAAATAGATGTACGTATTGTGATTGTTATTTAAATGGTGTCAACCGAGAAGCACACACGTGAAAATCGTCGTGGTTTAAAGATTGGTAAGGGGGTAGTCAATTCTCTAATAAATAAGCTCCCATTTGAACTACACTTACCGGGAGGTTACCAGTATTGTGGTCCAGGCACCAAATTACAAAAAAGATTAGCCCGAGGTGATCCAGGCATAAACAAACTCGATGCTGCATGCAAGCAGCACGATATTGCATACGATCAAAACACCAGTAATTTAGCAGCCCGACACAAAGCAGACTATCAACTTGAACAAGCTGCCTGGAAACGAGTTAAATCAAAAGACGTAAGTTTCAAAGAAAAGGCCGCCGCGTGGTTAGTTACAACTATAATGAAGGGGAAGCAACGTCTTGGTATGGGTTGTACGTCAACAACACCCCGTACTACAAAGAAACGTATAATTAAAAAGAAAAACAAGAAAAAAACTAGAAATATAGCTTTTGGTGCTGGAATAGTACGTAAAGTACGTGATGACATACGTAAAGCCGGTGGTAAACGAAAAATCGCTAAGGACACGAAAAAAGTTACGCAAATTGCGCTTCAAGCAGCACGACGACACATGAGAGCAGCTGGTGGAAAACGTAATATTCGTACACCTAGGATAATACCAATACCGAAAGTGCGTGGAATTCTACCATTAATACCCATTTTTGCTGGATTATCAGCTTTGGGTAGTTTAGCTGGCACTGCTGCTGGTATAGCTAAAGCTGTAAATGATGTTAAAACGAGTAGAGAGGAATTAGCTGAAAAAAATCGCCATAATAGGCAGATGGAGGCGATTTCTATAGGAAAAAGTGGTAAAGGGCTATATTTAAAACCATATCGCAAAGGACTAGGACTTTATCTAAAACCACAAAGTTCAAAAAACTTCTAGATGCTCTACCCCGAAAACCTCTCACTAATATCGATCTTAAATATTATGCAGAGAAGATGAAAGTGCCCTATTTTCGGGGGATATTTATGCGGGACACTCTACCATATTCTGGACCACGTCATAATGAGTCGGCCATCATAAATCTAGACAGTATAAATGGCCCTGGAACACACTGGGTTGCATTTAAAAAACGTGGTAGTTTAGTCACATATTTCGATAGTTTTGGTGATTTACCCCCACCGACAGAATTAGTTTTATATCTGCGCAGAGGTTCAAAGTCGACCGACAAAATTTACTATAACTATGAACGCCAACAAAATTTTAACACAGTGTGGTGTGGTCATTTGTGTTTGAAGTTTCTCACTACAAAATAAATACAAACGCTTGTGAAATAACATCTGCAGACCTTGAAATGGATCGGGAAAGCATCAAGCAGATGGGTCAATCACTAATCGCATTCTCCCGTTTACGCAGTCTATTGAAGATGAGCAAACAACAACTGGCAAATATGCCTAAAGAAGTAATGATTGGATGTGCTGCACATGAAATTGCATTAGTATGGGACAAACTACCCCAGCATCTCCAGAATGATATTGATATTTTAAAATATCAATACTGTCAGGAACATTATCATGATGATGATGATGATGGCGGTGGTAGCAGTGTTGATGTTAATGATGGGCCGCCGCCTCGAAGAATATTTTGCTGCTACTGTAAAGTGCGCGATGTCAATGTTGCATCAAATAATGAGATACAAACGTCTCCGTCATCCAGCAAAAAACGAAAATTACACCACGATTATTGCTGTAGTTCACAATAAATTCATGAGAGAACACTAAATATCATCAGTCATGTCGTATACGTTCACTCTATCAAACCGATCTAGTGTGCTCAGTGCTGAGTTTTATCCTCCCGTTGAATTAGATACTAATAGTCGATATGGGTTAGGATTAACAGGATTCTATTCTTACAATTCTATATTCAATGTGGACGAAACCAACAATCGTTTTTGCTATCGAATTGGACCAAAAGTAGCCCCCACACTTATCCACATACCTTGCGGAGCCTATGAAATTGAAGAGATATATCGTGCAATACTGAAAGCTATGCCCGGTGATAAGAAAGAGGAAAAAGAAAAACTATTTCGACTGCGAGCGAACAACAATACGCTAAAGTGTGAGATTTGGTCAAAATATGGAATTGACTTTACACAAGCAAACTCTATTGGTAATTTATTGGGATTTGAATCGACTTATTTGCATCCAAACACTAATCATGAATCAACATTACCTGTTGATATTATGAAAGTAAGGATGATACGTGTAGATTGCAACATTATCTCTGGAGCATATCTGAATACCCTTAAATCCCATACCCTTTTCGAGTTCGACATAGACGTTGAACCAGGTTACAAACTTACCAGAGAGCCAGCGAACATCATATATTTGCCTGTTAGACCTGAAGGACGTCAGTTTATCGACAACATTACACTACGCATATTGGATGATAATGGAGATTTAATCAATTTTCGTGGTGAGAAGATTATCGTAAAGCTAGAATTGAAACAGTTTTAAAATCGCAAACACAATGGGTTTCCGATATAATCAACAACGATTAGCACACAATCGTTTCAATGTGATTGACGATAAAAAGACTAATGACTGCGGAAATCGACTCATTCAACGTGTAGAGCTTAAACGGTTAAGACATAACCTGCCAGCTAAAGATCGTGCATTTCTTCGATCCATCGGATTGAAACTGAGAGAAAAATAGTTAATAATGGTGACTTTTACATCTAGTGAAAAACTTAAGGTGTTCGAGGAACCTGTATTCGATCAGTCACTCGTTAGCTTACATGAGCATACATATAAACCACACGGTTCACCATATTATAGAAACTCTGATGAAGTACGCATTCCTGTCAATTTTCAGGACTTAATACTTGACATTACAGAGAGTTACATTTATATAGAAGGAAAATTTACCCCTAGTGATGTTACCAAGAAGTGTTATCTATCTAACAATGCGCTAGCTTTTCTCTTCGAAGAAATAAGATATGAAATGGGTGGTGAACAGGTCGCTGTCGTTAGGAAGCCTGGCATCACTACTACAATGAAAACTAGGGTGTCATATGGACAAACATCCCTCCCATCGCTACTAACTATAGGTTGGGGTCTCACCGAGAAAAAACAGGATATTTTAGATACTACCAGCCACGTTTTCAGCGGTAAACTCCCTCTTAAGTACCTCATGGGTTTTGCAGAAGATTATACCAAAGGTATTTTAAATACAAAACAGGAATTAATTTTAATTATAGCACGTTCCTTTAAAGACTCTTACATTGGAGAAGTTGATGCACAGTTAGAAATTAACAAAATCGAATGGAAGATAAGACATATTGTGCCTGAAGTTAGACAAAAGGTTAAACTATTAAAGAAAATTGATACGAGCAGTAATAATGCTAAAGTTAAAATGGCTTACCGTATGTGGGATCTCTATGAGCTACCCACTCTACGTGATACTGCTTCTGATATATGGGCTGTTAAAACCACTAACAGTCTTGAGAGACCTCGATACATCATTATCGGATTTCAAAACAATGGCAACTCTAGTGACAGAACCAAGGACGCCGCAAGTTTTATACATGCAGATATAAATAATATTCGGCTATATTTAAATGCCGAAGTATTTCCATATGAACGTTGGAATTTAAATTTCGATAAGAAACTCGACTCTGCAGCCTACTACGCCTATGAAAATTTCCAACGTAGTTATTACGATAAAGATATGAGTGAACCTATGATGGACCTTGGCGAATTCAGAAAAAATCCATTGTTTGTTATTGATTGCTCACACCAACCAGATGCAATGAAATCATCCACCGTCGATATAAAAATTGAATTTGAGACACGGAAGACGAAGTTTCCCGAACAAACTCGAGTATATGCACTTATACTTCACGATGCGTATTTAAGTTATAGCGCATTAGATGGTTCAGTTCAGTGTGGCATTGCTGGTGCTAAGTAACGAATACCTATTACCATGACGTCATTAGGTAGCCAATTTCCTACTTTGATAGTTGACTTGCAGGGGTTTCAATATAAAACAAATGATTTTACCGTTAAAGAATTAGCTGTTCTATGTTGTAACACTAATCAGCAAGCACACTATTTCTTCAAACCACCAAATCCTTTCTCATCACTAACCCAAGGTGAACAGACTCACTACCGATGGTTAGAAAACAACTACCATGGGGGCATAAAATGGAGTGATGGATATATTCAACTGTCAGAATTCCCACTAATACTTCATCGACTTTGTCAAAACGCAGTTAATAATTTTCGACGCAATGTATTGTCAGAGGATGTTATAATTGTATGCAAAGGCAAATTAAAGAAAAATGTTCTACAGCATCATCTAAAATGGAATAGAGTTATAGATCTAGATGACTTCTCACCCTGCATACCCAATCTAAAATCGTTAAAGGTACCAAGATGTATGGAACACACCCAACCAAAATATAGTCACTGCTCTCTTGCAAACGTTCACTTTCTTAACAAATGTATTATAGATTTAAATATAGAGTTAAAATAAATATCTTTAAATATGTTTATATTTAGGATTAATAATTAATATTTTTTAATGTATGTCACCAAAAATAATTATAAATAAATTAATGTATAATCTAATAATGTGTTTCATTTATTTCAATTTTAATTTTAAAAATAAAAACAACTATATTTCCATAATAATAATTTTATTACACCATTTACATATTAATATTATTAACAGAAGAATTACAATAAGTGATTAACTACTAATTGAGTTGTCTTCATCCTGTTCTTCATCAGATTGGTCGAGTTGATACTTTTCAATAATTTTCTTGGGTAAGTATTTTTATATGTCACATAGGAAATGTTTTAAATTTATTTCCACTAGTTGCTCACAGAATTCTTCTAAATTCACAATACCACGAGAGAATTTACCACATAGTTGTGCACCTCTGTAATACCTCTCAGAATCCTCATTAAGCTGTTTAACTTGCTCAGCATCGAAGCAGTAATTCAGATCATAATTTATTGCATGGAGTCTATCCATACTTAAGTCGCCTAGTACAGAAGATAGTCTTTCAATTGCCGAATTAATGTCTTCTGCCCTTACCCAACGTTCTGCTGAATATTGCATCCACATTCTTGCCAGTTATAGTGAGGCTAGAAATTACATAAATAAAATTAGAACAAGTTATCAAATATATGATAAAACTACTTACATCTCTACTACTATTGTAGTGTATTTGTAATATTTCAGTCTAAGTTATACTTTCACTATACCTTATTTATTGGTCTGATAATTTAAAGTATACAAATATTTTAAATAGTTTAAATCACGCAATAATTTCGAATTTTATTAGTGACCTTGATTTAGCACCGGTATAAATGGGTGAATTCTCTCCTAAATAAATCAACGCATATTTACCACTAGACGAATTTATTTCTTCTATAAAAGTTATATTTAATAGTTCAGCAATACGTTTAGGCAAAAATGATTTAAAGGTAGTACTTGTACTTTCATCAAATAAATGTACTAATATCGATTTTCCAAAACGTGTATTAAGCATTAACATTTTTTTAATGGCGTAAACCTTATTTAAAATTAACGATGAAATAGGTTTTTGGTCTAAAACTTCAGTATCTTTAATAATAAGTTCATTAAGGGCTAATAAATCGATATTGGTAGTCATATTTAAGTAGTTGAGTACAGTGAAAGAATTACTAACCAAGAAATATTACAGAACTTTGCTTACTTAAAATATTTCAGATCACAACACTATGCTCACTTATTAACTGTAGGTGAACCAGACTAAATATGATTTTGTTCTAATAGTCCGTGCTTTTTTTATAGAAAAAGTATACTACGTCACAAAATATAGAACCCCACCACATTTTACTGTGTACGTATTGAACTAATGTAATTTTAGAGGTCAAGTTGCGTGGCAAGGAGGAAGCTCCGTCCTTGCATTCTCTAATAGTATTAGCCAAGGCCAAGGTCACCGCAAGTGATCGTTCTGGGTAACAGCAACACTGCGCCCTTGAAGTCGAAACGCACTGCGGCCGTCCAAGGTCAAGGTCACGGTATATGCTATGCGAACCTACGATGCCGCCGTGACCTTGAAGGAACGGACCACAGGTGCACGGTCAAGGTCAAGGTCAGTGGTGGGGGGAGACCGACCTACGGCTAACTTCCTCTACTTATATATACTCCCTAGAGGATATTTACAAATCATTCTTAGAATATCGTGTGCTATCTGGGATATCACAAGTGCAGATAATTTAACCGGGACCCAAAACCCGTATATTTTGTGCGGGGTCCTTTATAGGCAGATGTTGTAGGCACTAGGATCATAGGTCCTATTTTATTTTAGGGGACTTTAAATGGAATTAGACACATGAACTTTTTGGAAAATGAAATTGAGGGCTTTTTAGGAGAATTACCTATGAATTTGAGAAGAAGCATTTATTACCAACACACAACTTTCGAGATGTCTCTAATTATTTAGAAAACAGATTTCAAAATAGAGTCATTTCAACATATGGGCGCACAATAAATTAGACCAATTTCCCTCCAAACCCGGACATTTATAATTACTAAGCGGGACCTTTTGGAATATGTTCGGACACCTTCCAGGATGACACTCAAAAAAGTCCCACGACCTCCCTAGTGGGATAGCCGAGATATCCTGGAATTTCCAGGAAATTCCTGTAGCAGGCCTAAAATCGTTATAAATAACGCTACGGGAATAATTTTTTTTTTCATTCGGTCGCATTTTTTACGTACAAGACATCTAAGACTCTTTACTCTCCAGTGCATTCCAGTGTCAAAAAATCTGGAAAAACTGGAATTTTCCTTGAAAAAGCTAGGATGGGTTTAGAGCGATGGCAGGACGCCAATTTTAAATAGTAAACGATAGTTTAGGGCACTTTCTATTGTTTTGAATATGTTGACGTTAAATATTTTCAGTTCCAGGACTGTGAGCCGATGCGGCTGCCTGACCCTCCGCCCACCGCTGACAAGTAGTGCGTAGTGCCTTTCGCCGAGAATTTTCTTTTCGTTGTGCTTACCGTTCCTTCATGGAGAAGTGTGTATTGTATGATTATGTGAAGCGCGGTGGTGGGAATACGTTTAAGTGTAGACCAAGAGGCATTGAGACAATCAAAAAATGCAGTGAAATTCGTAAAGATGGGGCCGGTGAACTATTTAAAGGGAAAACATCGGTAGAGCTACATGTTGAGTGCCACAAAGTTTACACTAAGCGTCCAAAGGTCCCTACTGTACCTGAACAAGTGCAGAAACCAACTCGCTCATCGATCACGGACTTCGACTTCAAGCTGCATTGCTTGTTCTGCGATCGATTGGTGGATGTTCAACACCCAGACCGTATGCCTTTCTGCCAGGTGGGGACTTTAGAAATAATACAGAGTATCCGTGAGCATGCTGTCAAAAAAAATGATCAGAGGGGTGAGAAGGTCACCACAAAGTTAAGCACGGTTTCAGACTTGGTGGCAGCTGAGGGTAGATACCATAGGGAGTGCTACAATTATTTCAAGCGTGTTGGGTCTTCCCTCCCAGGCTCATCTAGTGTACAGGGCAGAAAAGGCGATGCAGTGAAAAGTGCAGGTTTCGATAAATCATGCCAAGAGCTTGAAGAGGATTGTGATGACTGCCAGCATACTCTTGCACAGTTAATATTGAAAATGAAGCAGTATGATCCAACCCACGAGACTTACAGTGAAAAGCACTTTAAGAGGAAACTGAAAGACAAGTACGGGGAGGGAGTTGTGTTCACTGAAATACAGGGACGAAGTTCTGTTGTGTTTCACGGGCGTTGCCCATAAAATTTTAAGTGACAAGTGGTACAGTGACAGAAATGCGGACCCTCAAAGTGAGAGACTGAGGATCATCCTGACAGCAGCGCGTCTTCTTCGTCAAGACATACTCTCTAAAGCATATGAGACTTCTTGTTATCGACCTGCACCAGACATGTCAGGAGGGGGGCAGGACTTACTCCCCGACTCTCTTCAATTATTTCTAGAGGAGCTCTTGAAAACTAAAAGCAAGAAAGTGGATGCGAATAAACAGAGAAAAGCAGTAGCCATCGGCCAAGTGATAGTTTCTGCTCTTCGTCCACGCTCTTTTCTTTCCCCGCTATTGTTTGGACTTGGCGTAACTTTGCACAGGCTATTTGGTTCGAAACTACTCCTTGACATGCTTCACAATTTAGGTTTTTGTTCTTCGTACAATGAAGCAGGAAAGTTTGAGGATTCAGTGGCAGTGTGCAACTGCACACAAGGGTGCGAAACCAGAAACTGTTCGTGCAGGAGGCACAAGATGGTATGCTCGAACATCTGCGGGCACTGCGCGGGGCATGGATGCAGTAATACGTTAAGAGGCGACGACGATCCGGACGGAGATCTTGAGCCGATCCCGTCTACTGGTACGTCACCGAACATATAGTCTCGTCGCTTTCCTCTGTTACGGGATATGTTATTTTTTATTTCTAAATATATTTGTTTCAGAAACTGATGATGTCGAACCCAGCCGAAGACTTCTGCTCGCGAACTGATAAAATATTTTTATTATTTTGAATTGGGTGGATGCTTCCCCTATTTATTATTTATTTCGTTCCAATAAAACATCATATCAGTACATTCCTCACTCATTTCAGACGAATCATAAGTATCCTGTAATATGAAAAGTAAATGAACATGACAAATTTCAAGGATTTCCAGGAATCCTAATACTGCAATACGCATGGGCTTGAATCTGAGGCCATGGTTGCATTGAGCGCAAAAAAATGCATACGAATGGAAAAAAATTATCACCGCAGCTAAATTTTTAACGATTTTAGGCTCGTTCCAGGTAAATTCCAGGCACCCTGGAATCCTGAAATTGAAAATATTTAACGTCAACATATTCAGAACAATAGAAAAGTGCCCTAAACTATCGTTTACTATTTAAAAATGGCATCCTGCCATCCTAGCTTTTTCAAGGAAAATTCCAGTTTTTCCAGTTTTTTTTTTACTCTGGAATGCACTGCAGAGTAAATCTGAAGTCTTAGATGTCTTGTATGTAAAAAATGCGACCAAATGAAAAAAATATATATATTCCCGTAGCGTTATTTATAACGATTTTAGGCCTGCTCCAGGAATTTTCTAGAAATTCCAGTTTTTCCAGGATATCTCGGCTATCCCACTAGGGAAGCCGTGGGACTTTTTTGAGCGTCATCGTGGAAGGTGTCCGAACATATTCCAAAAGGTCCCGCTTAGTAATTATAAATGTCCGGGTCAAAACCTAATTTTACTGTACTACAAGATGGTCTGCCAGATCACCTGACCTAAACCCTATGGGGTACGCCAAAGAACGAGTTTATTTACCATCTTCAAGAAACGTCCAGAAGTTGGAAACCAAAATTCGCCAAGCTTTTGCAACAATAACTGCGCAAATGCCAGAACAGGTGGTAATGGAAACCATCAGAAGGGCTCAAAAATGTACTGAAGTTGAAATAATGCATTTTGAACAATTGCTATAATTTTATTTTCCCCTATCTTTATAAATAATTATTAATACATTCTGTACATTTTATTTAACCTCTGTGTATTTTCTTAACAATACCAATTGGTAAACATAGCACCTACAGATATCAAGGAAATTAGTACCCAAACGTATTATGCATTAAATGAAAGGTTAATGTTTTGGGCTTGTTGGTGCAAGTAAAAAAAATATGATGGTTACCAATTAAGAAAAGCGAATAAAATTCATTTGCTTTTTATGTTTCTTCGAAAATTTGTTTTTCAATTCCAAATAGTGGTTTTGGCACGAAATGAACTTTTATTGAAATGCAACAATAAAAATTAAGGTGATGATACATCAGACTCAAGGCCTACTGGGTGATTTTTTTGAAAACACGGTCTTGCAGTTGCCAACTTAACTTTTTCAGTTTTTCAAATGTATGACGCCATTTTGAAAACAATACCTACTTGTGATACATCACTGTAACGAGAATTTTATGTAAATATGCAAAAATATATACAGGTTGCTATTTAAAAATCAAAAGTTGTTGTTCTCGTTGTTGCTACTTCTAGTTGGACGGGAAGTAACATTTTTCACTTAGTAAGTGCAAAATGTGACTTTTTATGTCGCAAATGATATGTCAAAATTTCAAAATATTATTCCTAAAAGCAACCGAGAAATTTGAACGGGACTAATTTCGTTGTCATCCAGTAGTGTGGGCTGCTGGAGGGCGTATTTCTGAACATCATTTCAAATCCATACACGACAACTTACGTTTGTTATATCTCCAAAAGTCCTACATCGAAACTCGCTTGAAGACACCTTTGCCACACATTTTGTTTAGGCTGTTTGTTTTATTTTGGTACTAAATATAAACCACTAAATACTTGGATTATTTCACTTGCGCTTTTTTCTAGCTCTGGATAGTGTGAAAATAATTTTCACAATTAGTAACTTCCGACTACTGTCGGAGCTGAAAGTACCAGAGACAAGTAAACGTATAAGCTACTTGGTGTGTTTCAGTTTAGCCTTCTCACTAATATTAATTAATATAAATTAAATGTAAGATTAAATTTTTCATTACACTGGTTAATTTATCCAAATTTTTAATATTATTATTAATTATAATATTTTTAATGTGAAATTGCAAACGTAGAAATTGTGGAAAAATATTTTGTCCAATGGTGGATCTTTTTATTTAGAATAATTTATTTCTTGAACCATGTTTTTTCTTACTTCGTGTTGAATATCACCGGTTTTATTTGTCATATCAAGAAAACAAAGGTACAGGCTTCTTCACAATAAAATTTCTGATAAAACTTGACCGGTAAATGTTGTTTCTGTTAATTTGTCAAGCTGCAAAATAATAAATAAAAGTAATAATAAATAATACATTGTTGAATTTTTTCCGATTGTTATATCTTAAAGCCATTATTCATTAGATCTAGTGAAAACATGATATATCGTGCCAAATTTGAAGTTAAAATATTTACGTAAAAGCCTTATAACAAATTAAAAATTGGATAATTCGACTGGTAATCGTGTAGATGAGTTTGACAGTAGAGATATACACTTTTTTAGTCATCCTAGGTCATCCCGTATATTTTTCGAGAAAAATGAATTTTTCTTTTTAAACGGAAAAGGTATTTTTTTCAATTCCAAATTTTTCCTTTACAAACAAATTAACATTATTTTTTGACTTCTCGACTAAAATGAAAAGCAAAACATAGCTTACTCTGTTATACTCTACTCTACGGTACTCTATTCTACTCTACTCTACTCTACCATACCCTACCCTACTCTACCCTACCCTGCCCTACTCTATTTCTGTTAAAAATTTCCGAAACAGTTAACATTGGAAAACGAGAACAACTTTGCTTTAACAAATGCAACATTTTCCCCATATTTATTTGGTCAAATAATAGTGCTAAAAGTTGAACACTATTTTAGTCAAAAAGTCTGTTGTATTATTGTATTCTGTTAAACCCAATTCAAATAATCTTTTATTACAAAACTCTAGTTACATTCAAATATTATAAATATTTAATATTTGAAAGTATGGAGTTGTTTACAATTAACATTAAAAAATTTTCACTCGTATTTTCAAGAGGTAGACCACTGTGGAAATCTGGTGTAGACACTACTGGAAATCGATTGGAAATTAATGAAAATCATTGGAACTCAATTGGAAATCTTTGGAAATAAATTTGACAGAAATTGCACTGCGCATGCGCCTATAACGAATTTTTTTTGTGTGCGAGGTTGTACTCCATAAAAAAGTTGCAAAAAAAGGGTTAAAACACAAAAGTTCTGTAACAGGTATGAAACATGGATAACCCCCCGTTTTTGAGGACGCTGAACACGATGGTGATATTTTTAAGGTTCCCACCCCTCAGTAACTACCCCTAAACTCTAGAAACCATCCCAATTTCGCGTTTTTTTCCGTCATAGGATGTGCATCAGTTTTTAGAGCAGGATTCGGGTAGGCTTATGAAATTTAACAATACGACATCTTATCCACCCCCGAGGTTGAAACTACCATCACCCCTAACATTGAAATCCACCGAAAAATACAAAATAGTAGAAAATGTTTTATCCCCGTTTTCGAAAGCACTAAACACGATGGTAATATTCATTTCATTCATTGTAAAGGGAGTTAAGTGACGAGACATGCCGTCAACCCTGAGGTTGAAACTACAAGTACCCCTAACATTAAAATCGACCGAAAAATACAAAATAGTGGAAAATGTTTTCTCCCTGTTTTCGAGGGCGCTAAACGTGATGTCAATACTATTTCACCCCCGCTCTCCATCAACCACCCTCAAAACCACCCCCCTTTCACATTTAGAGGCATGCGAGCACTTGTTGGATCGGATTTTATCATGGAACTGGGCATATTGTAGTTCTATCTGCCCAGTATCAAGAAATATGTAAAGGGGGTGATTTTAGCGGTGGAGGGTGAGGAAGAAATGAATATTACCATCGTATTGAGCACCCTCGAAAACGTGGATAAACAAAATATCACCATCGTCTTCAGCGCCCTCGAAAAGGGGGGGGGGTATCCATGTTTCATCCTTGTTACAGAACTTTTGGGGTTTCCTCAACTTTTTCATGGACTAATGTGTGTATAATAAACGATAATAAACTAAATAAATATGTGGCTCTTATACAATCAGGTATGTAACTCGGTATGTAAGTACTTATTCTTTTATCTTTAATCTCGTGCCCGGTCTCGTGTTTAGTGAAAACTCTGAAATAAATCGAAATAACCTCACTACAACCACTTAAATCTCGCACAAATTAGTATTGTTTACTTAATATCAGAGCTAACTCATAGATTTTATTCAGGGAATCCCATATTTTATCAGAATTTATTATAGGGCAAGCATCCCAATAAACACTCGATGTCCATTGGACATCTATTAGACACGTATCCACTGGACATCTAATGTACTTCAATAAATGGATATCCACTGAACGTCCATTTAATGTTTAAAATTAGTTTTTTGATATATATATATATATATATCTGGTCGATAGCCGAGTGGGTTAAGGCGCGAGGTGGCAATCGCGATTATTCTCACACGGACATCGCACCATCGGGTTCGAATCCTGGCTCCGGTACTGGCACTGTCGGAGGAAATGGTTGTATGTCCGCTTTTTTTCAATGTGTAACCCCCTTCCGCACAAGCCCTGGCTTCTGGAATTGGGGGTTGTCTAATTTCTGTGGTGTTATTTATTTATTATTATATATATATATATATATATGTTATAGCTCGCGTTTCGTAGCTAAGTTTTTAAAAACAATTTTATTTATTTGTAGAGAGTCAACGTTGACTCTTAGAAATAATACAGTAATAAAATGTAAGTATTTAATTTGAAGTGAGTATGATAACTAGCTACAGAAATGTCTCGTGGTTCTATTTATGACATTTAGATGCAGTGTCATCTAAATGACGAACAAAGAAAAGCAAGCAAGCAATTCAGCATAATCATGATAAGTTAAAATGTAATATAATATAATATGATACTTTGTAAGCGATAAATGATAGCGGGAATTTGTTATCTGCACGTAGCTGAAATATGATATTATAGGATAAACTGAAATGAAGCAAAAGTCACGTATCGTCTTGTATACAGTGGCTCAAATACTATATAACAACTTCCCCCTTAATGAAAAAGTTGCTGTTATACAGGAACTTTTTGAAATTGAAAGAATAATAAAATAGTGAATGAATACAATAAAAAATAATAAAAATAAAGGTAAAAATATACAAAGGTTAAGTTAATAATGTGAATGATAAATCACAAGTGAAAGTCTATGTTAACTCGATGTCATCCCCTTCTTGGGGTCTGATAACGGGTCGCTTTCTTGGAGGGATAAAACCGGGAAGTTTCATAAATGGTTTACTTCGTCCTGGAGAGGGTGAAGGGGCGTCATCTGTAGAATGTTGGATTTTCAGCATTCCACGTCGTCTTTTCCTACACTTACAGAATATGTAAAGTAGAATTAGGGAAACAACGAATGTGATGGTAAAATACGTGAACCAAGATACATGTTTGTTCACAAATGGTTCGTTTATAAGATCATCCAGGTCTTTCGAATATTGTTCCAATTTGGTTTTGGCGATGTCCAAATCTTCTACGTTTAGATTGTTTAATTTGAGAGGTTTTAATTTTGGTAATTTAATTTTGTCGGGCATTTGATTGCAGCACTCATAAGGAATTTGGATGGGATGAGAATTGTCTTTAATATTCTTTCCTATTATTTGGGTTTTCTACCACATGTACTATTATCCTCTTCAAAACAAATCACCGGATCTACAAAATAATAGAATTATTGGAAAAAAGAGCCTCTGCGCCCGTGACGTTTACGCCAAAGGAAAAGTCAGAGGTTATGTTTTGCAAATAATATAAATCGGAATAAACACAAAAATAATGTATTTTGCTGACGTTTCGGAAAGTAATCTCTTTCCGTTTTCAAAGCTATTTTTTGAAGAACTCTTATTTTGCTGTGTATGTCAAATACACAGCTTTAAGATTCTGTTTATGTTATTTCCATAGATACTTACTACTTACACAGAACATAGAACTGATGATATTTTTTTTAGATAATGTTGAGTTTGTTAAGTTCTTCTTTTAACATTGGTAGCCAGGTTGTACAAATATCTACAGAACAATTCGATACGCACTTATCTTCATTTAATAAGATTATTGCTGATTCTTTAATTTTTCTTTTTTTGGTATCTGTTTCTTTTGTTAAAATTTTTGCCGAGTCCCAGTTTATTCTATGTCCGTTTTCCCAAGCATGTTCACAAATCTTTGATTTCTGAATTTCATTCTTTCTAATGTAGTTCTTGTGCTCATCCAACCTCACACTGAAAGGTCTGGATGACTCACCCACATAACATTTATCACATTCGCACGGGATATTGTAAATACAGTTTTTTGAATTCTGCTCCCTGTTTATCGGTTTTGTTTTTGTTAAAATAGATCTTAAAGTGTTCCCCGTTTGAAATATCGTCCTAACATCAAATTTGTCACCTATACGGCGTAGCTTTTCCGATAGTCCGTATACATAAGGAATTATTGCTGTATAATGACGTTCAGGTTTTTGTCGTACCTGATTGTCCCTATTTTCAACATTTATGAAAATTCTATCAACAAAGGCTTCAGGATATTGATTTTGTACTAGAACCTCTTTGATAAATTTTTTCTCGTTATTTAATATTTCATTATTAGATGAAATTATTTTGGCCCTATCGTATAAACATTTTACAACACCCCTTTTAACATTTATTGACTGATTTGAGTTAAAATGTAGATATCTATTAGTATGTGTTGGTTTTCTGTAAACGCTTGTTTCAATTGTATTATTTATCCTTCTAATTAAAACATCTAAAAACGGTAGTTCATTCCTACTTTCTACTTCTAATGTGAATTTAATAGACGGTTCCTTACTATTTATATTTTCTAAAAAACTATCTAGTAAATCAACACCATGAGGCCAAATTGCAAAGATGTCGTCAACATATCTCCACCAGACAACCGGTTTGTTTATACAATTTTGAACATGTGTGTTCTCAAAGTTCTCCATAAATATGTTGCTTAAAATTGGTGATAATGCAGACCCCATAGCCATACCAAAATCCTGCTGATAGAACTCATTGTCCAATTGAAAATAGGTTGTTTTTATACACAGTGTTAAGAGTTCCATTATGCTATTTAATGTCTTTAATGTCTGAAAAGTCTTTGGCACTAGCTTGTATTCTGGTGATTCCTACAAAGGCGTAACATCCGGGTTGTAGTTTGACGATTGAATTTTTGTTGATTAATTCGGTTATTGAATCTCTTTTTGGACAATTGATGGTGTGTGTGTGAAGTGGTTCGGAGTTTATTATTAACCATGTGTTGTCTTCAAGTTCTTGAACGTTGTATCCTTGACCAATGATGAAGGGTGTCTGGCAATTTTCGGGGAGTTTAGTCAACTGTTTCAGGATTCTGGCTTCACATATGGCATTTTGATCGATAGGGTATGCAAACAGGTTTGAGCATAGTTTCGTTCCAAAGTATAGTGGTTTGCATTCATTTAAATTTGAAATTGGTATGTACATCAAAGAATCATCGTCTCTCGCGATAAACTTTTGTGAAATAGATAAAATGTGCAGAAGGCCAGTTCTGTTATCAAGAATTGGGATCGGGTATAGGCGGAAGGTATTGTAATTTTGAGGTTCGACAAGAGGTATTTTTAGAACGAATAACTAAACTCAATAATGTCTAAATACTGAGCGACTGCTGATAATTTAATAGGTAGAGGCAAATTGTTTCTTTGTAAACTCTGAGAAATCTCTTGTAATGCTGTTACTAAATGGTCAGGAGTTATTATTGACGAATGTATAATTTTTAGTCTAGCGAATGTTATGGCATTCAAAATATCGTTTAAATTGTCTTCAATGAATAAATAACTTGCCATTAGTTGTTCGCAAATTTCTAAAAATCTTAATTTTGTGTGGATATTTTCGATATCCTTAGTCATATCTAGAATTGAGGTTTCGATTTCTTTGATATCCTTATTGAAAGTTTCTTCGTCGATTTGTAGTTTTTGAATAGTTGAATTAAAATTTTTGATGACTGAAGTCGTGACAGATATTTGATTTTTGATTAAATTTTCGAGTTGGTGTTCGTCATTATTTAGCTTGTTGATGAAATCAGAATAGTACTGACCATCTTCTGCGTCTAGATTTCCAGTTATCGATTTGAAAATCGTTCCGATGCCGTTTAGTATTCCTCGCCTGTATCTTTTTGTGTCAAGGTAAACTTCGTTAAATTTTGATTGTATCGATTGAGAGATTTGAGTTAATAAACTGAGATGCGTTTTTACATCGCCGAAAAAGACATTCATGTAATGGTATGTTGGGTCGAGTGTGTTGTAGAGGGTTTGTAAGATTTTGTCATTTTTGTCAAATGCTGTTTTAAGAGTCGATATATTTTTATGTACAAGTAGAGTCCATTTCTCGTTAGAAATTACTATGTCTGTGTCTCGGTGGTAGTACACTCCGATCGTGTTGTTGATCGATGTTATTTTATACTGGGCAAGTGCTGATCCGAGCAGCAGCAGAAACCTGAAAATAAATTTAATTTTCAGTATATGGTTTCATTCGTACTTTGGTTGTTTGGTTCGTTTCGAGATTTAGTAGCGTAGCGGAATTTTGAAAAATTTCCTTAATTTCGAACGGACCGTTGAATTTATCTTGTAATTTGTTCTTTATTTGAGATTCCTTAACATATACTTTGTCGCCAACATTATATGTGGGGCGATTTTCGGGCACGTTTTCATCAAACCGAACTTTGGCTTTTTGTTTTTGAGTTTCAGTTCGACTTCGAGCTATTTTATAATAGTGGGAAATGCAATTGTTTAAATCTCGGACATATTTAGTGATTAACTCTTTTTGATTGTATAACGTTTCCGGTGGACGAACAGATGTATGACCAAAAACTAATTCGTATGGGGTAAATCCGTGAGTTTTATTTACAGAGTTATTATAACAGATTACTGCATATGGCAAAATGGTAAATGGGTGTTCATTCGGGTTTTCCGTTTTGTTAGCTCTTATCATTTCGGCCAAGGTGGCGTGAAATCGTTCAATTGAACCATTTGACTGGGGATGTCCTACACTTGAAAAAGTTAATTTTATATCATATAATCTACACAAATCTCTTAATAAATTGTTATCGAATTCTCCTCCATAGTCGCAATGTATTCTTAATGGAGTACCATAATGTTGAAAATAAAGCAGTAGCGTATTTACTACAGATTTGGCGGATTTATCGGGGACTGCGTAAGCTTGTGTAAATTTAGTCAATTCGTCGCGAATAGTCAATGCATAATTGCGCGTAGGGAATTCAAATAAGTCAATGTTAATTCTTTCGAACGGTGTCTTTGGTGTTTCTGTAATTACTAGTGGACTACTTAAATTTTTTCGACAAACTTTCGTCTTTTGACATGTTTCGCAGTTTTTGATAAAATTTTCGACATCTTTCGTTAACCCTTGCCAATTATACTTGTTTTTGATTCTGCGTATTGTCTCGTTTATTCCGCGGTGCAAATTATTTTTTCCAGTGTGATTTTGATCGAGGATTATTGGGCGTTGGTCTTCGTCGGGGCATTGCACTAGATTTTGACAAATGATTAATTTTAGGTCTTTTTCCGCAAAAATGAATGAGAGAATTTCGAGTATTGGGAGGTCCAAATTATTTTCGACATAGTAGGTCTTGGAAAGGTCTAGTTTATTTTGATTTTTATACAACGTTAAAAACAAGTGTTCTATTACAGATTCGGGGTCGAAAGGTACAGCGATAATATAATAATTTCTATGTCGGGTTGATTTACTAGAGACAATATTGATTGCACTGTTGTCGAATTCGGGATTTTCTTCGAAAATATCTTCTATAATTTGGTGATGAAGGTCTGTTAGGTTATTTTGCCGAAAGAACGTAATTATGTTTTTGTTTTCTCGATCTAACAATTGTTTGTTTGTAATTTCGATTTTCGAGTAATCTATTAGGGATTTTGTCTTGTATAGTCTAGAGAATGTGTCAAATTCCTGAGCGATATGTTCGTTAGTTATTTCGTTTTCGTCATTTAGGCTTTCGTCATCGTCTGTGTTTTCGTTAGCTGCTAAAATTTTAGAATAGAATTTGGAACAATCGTTAAAGTGGTTTATTTTGATTCTGGACAAGGCGTCTGCGTTTTTGTTTATTTTGCCGGGTTTGTATATGACCTCGTAGTCATACTCTTCAAGTTTGAGGCGCCAACGGGCTAATCTGCTACCCGGGTCCTTTATCGAAAATAACCAGGTAAGTGGTCTGTGATCGGTGATTAGTTTAAACTTTCTGCCAAACAGGTATGGTCTAAAATGCTTTACTGACCACACAATAACTAAGAGCTCTCTTTCTATCGTGGAGTACTTAGTTTCGGCATTGCATAAAACTCGGGAGGCATAAGCGATAGGTAAATCTTTACCAATGGGGCCCTGCGAAAGCACGGAACCAATGGCGAATGCACTCGCGTCTGTGGTTAATAGGAAAGGCTCGTCGAAGTTCGGGTAAATTAGTATCGGAGTTGTTGTCAAGGTTTGTTTTAAGTTTTTGAATGAATTCGTACAATCATTGTCGAAATTAAAGTGTATGTCTTTTTGTAGTAATTTGGTCAAAGGTTTTGATATTTTAGAGAAATTGGGGATAAAACGTCTATAATAGCCTGCTAAACCCAGGAAAGATTTAATTTCCTTTTGGTTTTTGGGTTGAGGAAAGTTTAGGATTGCTTCAACCTTAGCAGGGTTTGGCTTTACACCGTCCTTGGTGATGAGGTGTCCTAGGTAGGCAACTTCTTTCCTAAGAAACTCACACTTGTCGGGCTGTATTTTAAGGTTAGCTTTCCTTAAGCGTTGGAATATTTCGTTTAGTCGGGTAATATGTTCGTGAATCGTTGGGGAATAAATGATGATGTCGTCCATATAGACGAGGCAACGTTCGTTTTGGATACCTAGTAGGATATTGTCCATAACCCTTTAGAAAGTGGATGGGGCGTTTTTAAGACCGAATGGCATGCGAAGAAATTCATAGTGGCCATTCTCTACAGAGAAGGCAGTTTTTTGGACGTCTTCGGGATTAATTTCTATCTGGTGAAACCCAGAGGCCAAATCTAGGGTTGTGAAGTATTGGCATTTTCCTAGTTGGTCAAGAAGGTCAGATATGTTCGGAAGGGGATATTTGTCGTCAATAGTCAGTTCGTTAAGTTTTCTGTAGTCGACTACAACTCGCCATTTTTGTTTGCCAGAGGCGTCAAGTTTTTTTGGGGCTACCCAAACTGGGGAGGACCAGGGAGAAATCGAAGGCTGGATTATGCCTTGGGCTAACATTTTTGAAACCTGTGACTTTACCTCTTGCTTATGAATTTGGGGATAACGATAAGATTTTGTGAATATCGGTTTGGCATTGTTGGTGTCAATAGAATGTTTAATTTCGTTTGTGAATGACAAGTTATCTCCTTCTAGATAGAATATGTCCGAAAAATTTAGACAAAGTTGTGTTATTAAATCGGTTTCTTCTTCGTTCAAATGTTCTAAGCGTAATTGATTTTTAATTTCGAAATTCCTGTCTATTTGTTGTTGGTAGTCTGAGTTTTGACAATTTAAATTAAAGATTGCCCTAAATTTTTCTATTGGTTCGAGTTTAAGGTTTGACAAACCTACAGTTTTTGGAATAGCGTTTGCGTTTATTACAGATGTTAAAAATTCTCCGTTGTTGTCTATTTTGACGATAGCGTTGGGTAAGCGTACTTTTTCGTTTTCTTGGGCTACCAGTATAGCCTCGGTATTTCGTAGGTCACATTTTAATTTGAATATTTTTTCCGTGCGCGGTTCAATGGAAATTAAGTTTCGATTTTTTATGGTGTTTAAACCGCGGGTTACGCTTGGTTGTGATGGTAAAATATCGGTAACTTTGAATATCGGTACGGTTTTAAAATTCGTCACTAATTGTTTATTTTTAAAATCTATCCTGCATTCGTAATGTTCGAAAAAGTCCGCGCCTAAAAGTCCGTCAAAGTCTATGTCTAGATCGTGAATATAAACTTTATGAGGATCACTTGTGGTAAATGGTATGAGAACAGATTCATTAATATTAATCTTTTCGTTCGTTATACCTTGAACAATCACATTTTCAGGGGATCGGCGCCTGTAGTTTTCAGCTGTCCTAGGTTTAAAAACTGAAATACCGGCGCCTGTGTCTAGCAAAATTTTAAATTTACCGGTTATGTCTTTCATGTAATAGAGATTTTTTGAGTTGACAGTTAGCAATGCATGCGAAAGAATATTTACATGAATTTGTGTTCCGGGAAATTCAGGTATGGGTTGAAACTGTCTTTTAGAGTCATCGTTTGGATCTGAGTTTCCAATTCTGCAATTGGTTCGGATTCCTGGTTGGGAGGATGAGTTAATTGGTTGGAACCTTGGTAAAAATCCTGAGGATTAGCGGTATAATCCTCATACTGTTCAGACTGAGAATTATAGTTCTCTGGGAAACTTTGATTGGTTTCGAAATTATAATTTTCACAATTGTCTTGTTGAAGTTGGTAATTTGGGGAGTAATCGGTAGAGTAGGTCTCATATTGATTGGAATTATCAATGTAACTATCATAAGGTTCATAGTTCAAATGATGGGCCTTTTGTTGATCGTAACGATTAAAGTTTGGATTTGGTTGGATTGCAGATGGTCTCTGCTGATTGAAATTCGGGTTTGGTCTGATGGCTGAAGGCCTATTTTGCTGTGGAAGATTAGATTGATTATTTTGTGGGAATTGCCTGTAAGTAAATTGATTATTTTGCGAAAAATTTTGGAAGTTTGAATTTCTTTGGAAGTTTGGTCTTTGAAAGTTTTGGGACGTTGATGGCATAAATTGTTGTTGTTGCCTAGTACGGCATTCACTTACAGTATGCCCAATGCGATTGCAAAATGAACACATTTTCTGTTGGAAAGTTGAAATTGGTCTCTTTTGTTGGGGAGGAATTGGGTTTTTAGCTTGGCTATTTCTCGAGAATTTTTGTGACTCAAAATAAGAGAGTTGTAGTTCTCTTTTAATTCGATCCAACATATTTTGTGGATTGCCAGCACGTATAATTTTGCCTAAATTTGGTTCTAAGCCTGTTAATAAATTATTTAGCGTCATAGTTTCGACTAAATCAGTTTGAGATTTCTTCTGTTCTTTGGACAAAGCTTGTTTTTGGATTGCGGCATGCATTTTTGCATTGTGCGTTTGCAACCGTGATACAAAGGTTAACGCAGATTCGTTAGGTAATTGATGGATGCGTTGTAGGTCAGTGATTAGAGATGTTAGGTCTCTAGAATCTCCGAAGTGCGCTTCTAATAAGGATTTTATTTCTGCATATGTAGCCGGATTTCTAGAATTTATCAATTCGGCAGCTTTGCCACGCAATTTATTTTTGATATGAATAGTCAATAATAACAACTGGTCATTAATTGCCATTCCTTGAGCATATGTACAAGAATTTAAAAATGTTTGTAGGTTGATGGGGTTTCCATCGAACTCAGGTATTATCGAGAATATCTCCGAAAGTTTATAAGCTTCAATTTGTTCTTCGATTTGAACGGTGGCTTCTTGTTCTGACATTTTGTTGCTTTTAGTTACAAACTATTGAAGTTAAATTTGAAAGATTTTCTTGTCTGTTTGTGTATTAGCTGTATAATACACACAAGTACGTATTAGCAGTATAATACGCTTCGATGTCGCTTTAAAATAAAATGGAACTCGGTGAGTGTATTAGCTGTATAATACACACGATTACGTATTAACAGTATAATACGTATAACATAGAACTAATTATGTCGTTTGGGGAATAATAAGGATAAAATTGATAGCAGAACTGTTTCGTTTTCGTTGGATGTATTAGCAGTATAATACACTTAAATAAATTGCGAAATGTGAAAAATAAAAATAGCAGTAATAAAACGTGATGATTCTTAAAAATGACTTACGTAAATATCTTCATAGGTAGGTTCTTTCCTCCGTCGAGGGATTGGGATCCGCCACCACTGGTGAGGAAGGTCTCCTTGTTCTTGCAGATCACTCGCACTAGTTAGGCACCCTTGTTGAGATGTTCTCCTTGTTCTCGAACGTTTCACTACAAGTTAGGCTTCTTGTTCCAGGGATGTTTAACGTATCCTACCGACTGCGCCAATGTTATAGCTCGCGTTTCGTAGCTAAGTTTTTAAAAACAATTTTATTTATTTGTAGAGAGTCAACGTTGACGCTTAGAAATAATACAGTAATAAAATGTAAGTATTTAATTTGAAGTGAGTATGATAACTAGCTACAGAAATGTCTCGTGGTTCTATTTATGACATTTAGATGCAGTGTCATCTAAATGACGAACAAAGAAAAGCAAGCAAGCAATTCAGCATAATCATGATAAGTTAAAATGTAATATAATATAATATGATACTTTGTAAGCGATAAATGATAGCGGGAATTTGTTATCTGCACGTAGCTGAAATATGATATTATAGGATAAACTGAAATGAAGCAAAAGTCACGTATCGTCTTGTATACAGTGGCTCTAATACTATATAACATATATATATATATATATATATATAATAAACAGAAATTGACCCATGTTTATACATATGGAGACGGGCTCGTGATGAGACACGTTTTAGAACAACCCGCCAGAATTAAACCTGCTTCACCGGTTAGCAAGATTATTATAATTCTTTAGATTATCGTTATTTTTGAGGACGGCCGCGCGCTAATTCATTTAAACCTAGGGGGAGGGGGGGTCGTATTTAGTATTATTCATTACAAATCGGTTAGACACTAGCACCACCGATGTACACCCATCTGATCTGCAGTACTATTATTACCAACTGTCGAATATATTGGAATTAGTCAAAGCCAAAAAGCTTCGAATTTGTTAATTAGTTAATTGTATAATATACATTTATTTTTTCTGTTCAGTGTACCTGTATAAAGCCATTATATCTACGTATTTGTTCTAAATGAATGATTTTTTTCTTTTAGACTATATCACATATTGTGTTTCTGATTCCTCATTTGTTTCAGAGGTCTCGGAAATTTTTGACAGTAAAGTAACGAAGAAAGGCATAGAAGAAAACATAAGAAAATGGTAGAGGCGAGCCAGAAAAAGGAAAGACTATGTGGCCCAGAGATAGAAAAGACAATGTGAGCCAGAGAAAGGAAAGACAAATTGAACATATTTGAAAGTAAAAACTAATATAGGATATAAAAATAATTTTATATTATATAAAATATATCGGTAATTATATGTGTTCTGTATTTATTGACACTTACCTAAGACCTTTAGAATGTACAATTTTTTAAAAATCATCTCAATGTGATTTTTATTTTATAAATATTAGTTAAAAGTAATCATCAAAATTTTTAAAAATTCTTCGTAGCAAATAATTGAAAAAATAAATGATTTACGTTTAAAAGGTTTTCGAATTTGCTATATGGGCGTAATTTTTTATTTTGTTTCTTGTATAAAACACCAAGAAAAAATATAATGCACTAAATTACCGACCATTATAATTCCGCCTTTTGGAAGTTAATAAATTTATTTAGCTTCCAAAAGGTTCATGCATTAGATTTTTTATTGATGTATATAAAAAATAAAAATATATACCCAGCAATTAACTACCTCCTTTTAAACTTCATTTATTTTTTTCTCAATTATTTACTCTGAAAAATGTTTAGAAAATTGGATAATTATTTTTATCTAATATTTATAAACATAAAAGTTACATTCCTAAACAGCACAAAAGGTCCAATGGACTTCCAGTGGATGTCCACCAAACAAACAATGAACACCCAACGGACGTCCAGTAGAGTCTAGAAATGGACATTAATATCCATACGTGGACCAGTTTTGGATGTCCATTTCATGTGGCAAACTGTCTCTACTGGACATCTATTGTACATCCATTGAGTGTCCATTGTTTGTCTGCTGGACATTCAATGGATGTCCATGATTTTAAACGGGTTAGTCCAATGTATGTCCACTGGAATTCCATTGGACCTTATTGTGCTGTTTGGGATATAAAACGAAATACAAGATATTTGTCTGACATTAATCCAAGGCGCCAGCATAAACAATGGAATTATTTTAGAGTACCATAGTCTGTATTATACTTATTGTGAGATATGTACTTTTTTTTTTCGGATAAACTTATTAACAATAATAGCAACAAAGTAAGGATTTTTATGCTTTTTCGTCAATATCTTGAAAACCAACTAACTTCCTGAGGGCATAAAATTCTCTAAAATACTGTTTTCAACAAAGGAAGCGGTACAGTGATAATTTTCTTAGAAGCACCTGAACCTCGACCTCAACAGTGGACGTACTATTAGAAACAAATCGTAAACCTGCCTTTCACTTCTTAGATAATATATATCTACGACTCAACATATTTTTATGTGCTTTGTATTTTAGGTTTAACATACAGATCCTCGTACAGATTTAAATTATAGGGTTGATATCTCTGTACTCCTAAATCTGAGTCTTTTAACACGCAGAACAGGTCATTACTGTCAAATTCAAATAGCTGCGCGTGCACACGCTTCCATTGGAAATCACTGGAAATCAATTGGAAATCATTGAATATCGATGGAAATCTTGTGGAAATCAAGACAAAATGGAAATCTGGTGTACAAAATCCGAGCAACAGTCTACCCTCTCGTATTTTCTTACATTTTCGCACAACATACAGAGTACATTACTAATAATAACTGCTGCGCCTTTGCATAGCATGATGATCCTCAGCTAAGCACCTTTCCGGAAAGTGCTTTATCATTCACAATAAATAAAAATCAGTAGCGCTGTTTTTCTCTTGAGTCGGTAACAAGAAACTGAAAGTGCCTTTAAGTGCATGATGTTAAAGATAGTTTTCTTTACAAAGTTAATGAATGTGCGTTGTTATACACACTCTAAGCTATTTGTTGACCGTAATAATTTTTTATTAGTGGTAGTTGTATATTTAAAATATTACTTCGGAAAGTTTTCGTATGTATAATTATTTTTACAAATATCACAGTTTACAGTCTAAAATTTCAAAAAGATTCTTGTCTTATCTACACAAAAACATGTTAATGGGTTTGTTTAAGGGCGGCGGAATCAGTATATACAAATATTGGCATAACGGAAGTTCGTCTTAGTTTAGGACCACCTTTGGTTTACCTTTGTTGTGTTCGAGGATCTCAGAATTCCGAGAGTTGCATCGACGAAAATTTACTCTTACTGTATTTATCAAGCCGGTGAAGTAGCCCGTAATAATTAGTTTCTTTGATGGGTGACCGGCTCGACAACTGGTCAAAGTAGATGTACAGGGTTATTCATTATAAATTACCTACTCTTTATCATCGTTATTATTGTCTATAGAAAAAAAAGTTTTAAATAAAAGTTGTGTGCGTTATGACTGAATTTTGTTACAATGCTGTCAAAAGTACAGTAGCGTACAGATTTCAGGGGATACAAAAAAATATTATATTTTTTAAATGGGATACTTTGTATATTATTAAATTTTTGGAATGATCTTTTTGCACTGATTTAAAAAATATACCATATGTTACCCCTACCATATACCATTTTTGAGTTATTAAACGTCGAATATATTAGTTAAACTATAGTTACTGAATATATGGAGAAGTTAACATTATTAAAGTGAGCTATGAAAATGATAACTATTATGTTTGATAAGCGACATTTATTTAAGGAAATAATCAAAATGGTTTGCAGTGAAGAAGAAAAAGTAAAAATATTTACTTGTTATATACAAAATAACAAAAGTAAACGTGCACAAAAAAGAGCATTTAGGGTGTTGTATCCAAATCGTCCAACACCATCAGAAAATATGTTCAAAAATATTTACCGAAAGGTGAATAATATCTTAAATTTTAGTAGAAGAAAGCGTGTAATTCAAGTAAACCATCAGGAAGAACAGATAGATATACACTGCATGACATAACAAGATTTTTGGTAGCTGATGAACTCTTTGCATTTCGAAGGTAAACCCAACCATATTTATTCGCCAATAGACTTCTTTGAAACATTGTATTACTTTTTAGAACATTCTGAATGTAGTATAAGTAATGCAGTCGATCAATTAGGTAAAAGCTATTCAAAAATCTTATGTACGTTAAAAAATAATAACTACAGACCAACCAATATTATGGACTGATGAATCATCCTTTTCTACGGCAGGAATTTTTCATATGAAAAATCGATAGTTATGGAAAAACAAGCACAGCAAAAAAAGATTGGTAAAACAAATTAAAAAATCAGGAAGAAAAACGTACTGTTACCGTTTGGTGTGGAATTTTCAGAAACAAAATTGTTGGGCCTATATTTTATGATTATACTTTAACTGAAGTTGCCTATCTGGAAATAATTATCCCAGAAGCAGAAAATATTCTCCTGCAGAATTTTCCGGAAGCCGAACTTGATGATATAATTCGGATGTAGAGTGGGGCAACTCCGCATAGTGTCCTACCCATTCGAGATCATTTGAATAATGTATTCCCGGTATGGATAGGGAATAATGGGACAATTAAATGGTCACCCAACAGTCCGGATTTGACTCCTATGGATTCATTTTTTTGAGGGTTTCTAAAAGACATTATCAATAATAATAGTAATAATAGTATTCAAGTCATTAAAGACAGGATTCGACTTGAAATAAACAATCTGAAATGAAGCCATTTCCGATGCAATTATAAATATAAGAAGACATTATCAATTATGCATTGACAATAATGGTGGACACATCGAACATCTTTTATGAGTTATCATTTATTAATATTTAGTAGGCACCGCACCAAATGCATGGATAATTTGTTGACGGAATCATTCCAAAATCTAGGAACAGAATGTGTAGGTCATTCTGAAAAAAAGTTGTTGCCATGTAAATAAAATTACAAAATGCCTTTATTTGAAAAATACAGCCGAAATTCGAAATTTTAAAATCGCGATTTTACGTATTTTTTACCGAAACGAACTTATGTATTGGTTTATATGAAGTAGTTATATATGTAAAATACTGTGTACTTATGTAAATAAGTATTATTATACGTAATATTCGTTTTTCCTATTTATATGCAAAGTAGGAATCAATAGTTAAAAAAGTTATTTGTATATATGAAAGCTTATGCATATGCTATATTGCACTTTTTCTTTTAATATGTCTCTGTGTTTATATGCGTTTAATATAATATTTAGTTATGTGCAATGTAATGTATACATAAGAATCAATACAGTATTATAATTAAGTATATATATATATACATATATATAGTATCATGAATAAGTATACGTAAAAATCAAAGAATTTGTTTATTAAGCAGTTGCAATGTACTAATAAATATTATGTTATTTTGTATAGGAATCAAATAGTTTTCTTGTCTTTAATTTTACTTGAAATTAAAAAAAAAGTATATTTGTTAACACCTTTCTAACTTTTTTAGAAATTCGTTTTGGTTTTATTTATGTTAAGCATTGATTAATCTATCATAATATTTTTTAAACCTTACTACAAGATGAAGGATATTCTTTGCGTGAATTTGAAGACATTATTCTTTATCAAGGTCTAAACTGTATTTTTCACTTTGACGACCAAGAACTGTAGATTTTATGTAACTGTGCATGCAAGGTTTTTTAATTATTTAATATTATTAAAAATATATCGTCAGGAAAATGCATCAACATATCTCGTTTTAATATATTTTCTTATGCTCAATGCGTTGTAATTTTTACTTTGTGTTCTAATAAGTCCCTATTGAGTATTGTATTTAAAGGTTAACAGTGTAAAATCCAAGGTCATAGGATTACTTTTTGCTTAAACACCGTGCAACTGTATATGAAAGTATTAGAATAATACTTTTTTCTACGTTAGATTGTGCGTAGGTAAGTAATATATTTTTTAAGTTTTCATATATACAAATAACTTTCGTAACTATTGATTCCTACTTTGCGTATAAATAGGAAAAACGTAATATTATATTTATTTACATAAGTACACAGTATTTTAGATGTACATAACTACTTCATATAAATCAATATATACGTCTGTATTGACAAAAAATACGTCAAATCGCAATTTTAAAATTTCGAATTTCGGAGCTATGACCTGCTGTATTTTTGAAATAAAGGAATTTTGTGATTTTATGTACATGACAACTTTTATTCAGACCTAAAGATTCTGTCCTAGATTTTGGAACGATTTCGTCGACAACAAATCACCCATGCATTTGGTGGGTGGCGCTTTCCTAAATAAATCTTTGTTATCTATTTTGTATAAATATTTGGTTTCTTTCTTCCTTACTGTAAACCATTTTGATTATTTCATTAAAGAAATGTCACCCCTGAAATCTGCACAATTCAGTCTTACAAAATTCAGTTATAACTACACAACTTTTATTTAAAACTTTTTTTTCTATAAGCAGTAATAACGATGATAAGGGGTGAGTAATTTATAATGAATAACCCTGTACCATGGCTTTGAAATAAATATGCATTCTATTGGAAGTAGACATTGACTTTTTGGTCAAAATGTGTCCAAAATTTAAACATTATCTGCGATTTATTATGAATTGTCGAGTATTTTTGTCATAGAACAAAAATCTGAAGCTTGAGTTTAAAACTTTATCAATGGTACAATGCAAGTTACACATTATGTCAATGCTGGAACGTATATTGATTTCATCGCGTAAAATTTGTGCATTGTTGTTCATGTACACCGATTTAAAGAATTCTGCAAACATTTGTATCCTTTCTGACGCATCTGTTGATTTACTGCCGTTATAATTGATTTTCACAATAATGAATTTAAAGAGAGCAGAATCTATTATTTGTAATTTACTTATGATTTTCAATCAATATTAAAAATGGAGATTAAAAGGAATGTTGAAGATTTGCGTACAACGGCATCTTTAATAAAAATTTAAAATGTGTCGGAACTCTGACAAATTGATTTGAAGCCCTGAGAAAGGTTATCACTATAATTCGAGACAAGAAAATCTCTAATTAATTGGCCTCTTCACCTCGAAAATTAAAAAATATAGCTTTGCAAAGCGTATTTAAGATTCGAGAATGACTGCTAAATATAAACAAAAACATTTTTAATTAATTTGGCGTGAATAAAATGAATTTATCTGCATTAAATAGTAAACAAGGGGCTACTATGTACGTACTTCGATATGGATGGGCCACCGTTCCAAATGTTGTAGGGTATGTCCCTACAAGTCAAAAAACAAAAAGATTTAAAATTAATCAAAAAATCATATCAATTCATGCACCATGGCAAATCATATAGAAAAAGACCAAATTCACAAGCACTCAATAATTCAAAAAGAACGTAAATTCACCATTATCAAATTTAAAACATTCATTCTAGTCATTTCACAAAAGATTCATTACAAAAAACACCTCTTAAAAATACAAAACCCGTATATTAATCAATAAGACCAAAATCACTATCCGTACCTAAAATTTCAACATTTTATTTCATTTCGTTAACTTTCTATAAACCATTTCACATTCAAAAATTTTG
This sequence comes from Leptura quadrifasciata, assembly GCA_963675555.1. Taxonomy (NCBI): domain Eukaryota; kingdom Metazoa; phylum Arthropoda; class Insecta; order Coleoptera; family Cerambycidae; genus Leptura; species Leptura quadrifasciata. The sequence continues at coordinate 34,423,282 of OY776682.1, forward strand.
TTACATTTTGACAACCCCTCGTATACTTCAAACTACATTCCGTATTTCCAATCTTAATATTCTGAATCATTTCATCAACTTCTTCACATTTCAAGTTTTGTTACTTTTTGACAACCCTTCGTATACTTCAAACCACGTTCCGTACCTTAAAACTTAACATTCTAATTAATTCCATAAAAATTTTGCAATTAATTCGTATTTCAAATTTTACTATTTTTTGAACACCCCCGTATACATTAAGCCACGTTCCGTACCTCGAGTCTTTCTATTTAGTCTCATCAATTTCTTGCAACCCGATTGCTATTTTAAACCTCACCACTTTTTGATCAACCCTCGTATCGCATACAATATCTCGATTCCCCTTGCAACCCGATATCTCCGCTCAAATCCGACCCGTGCCTATTAGGAACATTCTCATATCTTATTTCCAGTCACCTCGCCTCTATCGGGAACATTCTCATATCGTTTCAATTAAGTAAACATCGGACCTCCGTGATTTTCTACGGGGTCGTTTCAGATTATTTCAATCAAACTTCAATAACCCCCAAACCCGATTAGATATCAACTTCGTTTTCATATCAAAAAATTTCCCTTTTCATTGCCGATTTTTCCATATAACTTTCATTTTCGAAATTTCAATTTTTCAACTACTGCACAGTATTTCGCAATCGATGACTCATCCTCGCCCGCACGGAGCGATATCCAACTTTTCCAGAGGTTTTAAAACGGGACGCGAGACTCAATGGGGCGCGAAAAACGCAACCTTTGTAAACGTATAAATACCCGAGCATAGCAAGCCCAAGGCATGTTCAGTTTTGACAGCGACTCTTGTGTTAAGTAATCGCGAAGTGGTTTTTGAAAGTTAGTTATTTAAAAGTGATTTCAAGCGTAATAAGCTGATTTGCTAGTGCCCCCGGTCCGGTTCTATTTAACTTAAGTTGTAGTTACCCACCGTCTAGTTAGGCTTTCCTAATTTTTAACCCTGCATACTTTTCGTGACTAGCTGTTCGAATCTAGCTTCCCAGGCCGATAGCTGGTTAAAAAGTATAGTTTTAAGTCCTCGCCTTAAGTGGCCCCCTTTAATTTTAAGAAAATCAGAAAAAAGTTTGACATCATCGGCATATAGTAAGACATCGATATTCAGGTCCACCACGATGTTATTAATAAATAGTACGAACAACAGAGGTCCCAAGTGCCACCAGCACTTGGTAGTATAGAAAAGATATTAGGCTGATGTCTGCCTGAGGGGCATTGACTTGGGGTAGGCAGCAAAAAGGGAAAAACTTGACACTACCACACGTATGAGCCCCAAAGTAGAGCGTGCGGCTAGCTCTGCGGAGACCCCAGGGTCTAGGTACGACCAGCGTACTGCCTAGAGCAAATACAAAAGAATGTTCAAATATGTTATAGTTTATTAAAGGCGGAGTCGATATGAGATATACATATATATTTTTTGGGATGCTTCGACCTTTCCCTCCTCACACAGGAGCCGATACAGCAGTGCAAATCTTAAGATTATTAACTTAGGCCACATGAACTACTAACTAATGGTATTAAATTGGTCATATACTTACTAATTTCCCAGGTGTAGCTACAAGTGGTTTACATATTAAAAAAGGTGTTTATTTTATGAAGTAAGGGAAAATTGTTACATGAGGCAAAAGATTAATAATAAGGGAAACAAAGGTTATGAATGGCTGAAGGCCCAACTGCTTGCGTTCCAGTGGTTACGCTCCACAGGGTTCCAGTCGAGGTGGTGTTAGGTGAAAAAAGGCATCCGGAACCGGATCTTCTGTTTTGGCCCAATCCAGAGTGCTAGGCCCGAAAGAAGAAATTCCGAGCGAGGTCTCCGGTACTAAGCCCACAAGAAATCTCGAATTCTTGGCCCAAAACAAGGAACTCGAGCCCAAGACAAGAATCCAATGCCCAAAACAAGAATCCAGAGCCCAAAACAATAATCTCGAGCCCAAGACAAGAATCTCGAGCCCAAGACAAGAACCCTAATGAGGAGGAAAATAATGTTGTAAATAATGTCTAACATGGTTTATGCTACAGGGAGCAACTGGGTTCGTTACCTTTTTCCTAAGGGTCCTTATAATTCTGTTGTGACTTCCATATACAAATAACCAGGGACACAGACTCACAAAACGGATCGTGGACACCAGGACACACATGTTAAAACCCAAATTTAAAATCAGTTTACATAGAAGAACAGCAGTGCCTGCAATGGACAATTTCAAGTGCCTAAAAGTAAATAACTGTGGCGTTAGGGCTGATTAATGACGGTGTAGTGGTGGGCATGCCCCTTACCTAGACCATAAAATCCCACGAGGGTAAGTTTCTCTCCATCTATAAACATCAAAATTCACCAAAAGCAACACACAATGGTGGAGAATAACTTCTGAAAGGCTATGTACATAAATCCCTTGCGGACAATCAAAAAGATTGGAGCTTAAAGTACAGCCAAAATGATACCAGGCAGCTTTACCGGTGGTCAGCCGAAAAAAGAAAGCTAGGAGCCGCACCCAAGAGAAAAAAGGTTCTCCAAAAAAATAAACAGCTTCCGCCGACGCCATGATCACAGAAATCGAATATGGCAGAACACAGTACAGAAACACATGTTCTCATAGCCGTGCAGGATTGATTTTCTTGCAGCTTGAAATAATAACTAGACCATTGCTGGACAATCCAAATTTATTTAACAATGTCAATGGTGTCAATGAAATAATTACAAATATAAATAAACAAACTTGAAAGGATTACTGATGAAATAATTATTAACAATTACACAGAAATTCAGGCGCGTCCCTGGATAGCCACAGATACTACAGAATTTCACTCAGAGTGTTGGTAAGGTGAACAGAAACTGAAAGTCCCTAGGTGAAGTAGGCAAAACAACAATTCAATTTATAAATTACAAAGTTATTGTGACATAACCCCGAAACGACTCTGCACGGAATAAACTTGTAACAATCCCCCCTTTACTCACATTATGAAAATTTCTGATGACAACAGGCCCCTATCAGGCATGCAAAGAGAAAATAATATTGCTACTAAACTAAATCTAATAAAAAGAAAATGAATTAATGGCTGAAGGCAAATACATAATCTTCCAGGTTTCCTAGGGCGACACTCATCAGCGTGTGTGTCTTACCAAATCCAACGTCAGTTGTAGTATTGATCCCTGATGGAATCTGAATCGTATTCAAGAACTTACGCTCCAAGAGCACATATCAGAATTCAAAACAGTAGCATCTCTATCCACTATATCCTCAGATGAGAGGCTCATATGGTTGCCTATGTGGTTCGAGACGAGACACACAAGAAATGGATCACTACTAGGACCTAAAACCTACAAAGATTAGGAGTAAATGACAACATACAACTAAACGATAGGTACATACAATACAAATAAGATTAGTAAAAAAAACAAGTTAAGGATCGACAACAGTAAGACCTAGTTCACATTCCGTGTCGGATTCAACAGAATCAGGCGGGTGTGCCTTTAAATCCTTAATGCGCCAAACAGATCGTTTCCCCGAGGAATCAGTTAATTCATATGTCCATGGTGACATTATCTGAGAAATAACAAAAGGACCTACAAACTTAGAAGCCAGCTTGGCTGCAAACTGCTTACTCTTATCAGAGCGTACGTAATTTCGCCTCCACACCTTTTGGTGCAGTACAAATTTTTCAGGTCGTCGTCAAAGGTTGAAATGTCGAGTACTTCATTTATGAGCTTTCAGCAATCGAGATTGGATATCTCTATATACCTTAGCAAAAGCAAGTTTTTTTCCTTTTTTGCTGCCTACCCCAAGTCAATGCCCCACGTTGGGCGCCATTGCCACCAGCACTTGGTAGCATAGAAAAGATGTTAGGCTGATGTCTGCCTGAGGGGCATTGACTTGGGTTAGGCAGCAGAAAGGGAAAAAAACTTGACACTACCATACGTATGAGCCCCAAAGTAGAGCGTGCGGCTAGCTCTCCGGAGACCCCAGTGTCTAGGTACGACCAGCGTACTGCCTAGAGCAAATACAAAAGAATGTTCAAATATGTTATAGTTTATTAAAGGCAGAGTCGATATGAGATATACATATATATTTTTTGGGGTGCTTCGACCTTTCCCTCCTCACACAGGAGCCGATACAGCAGTGCAAATCTTAAGATTATTAACTTAGGCCACATGAACTACTAACTAATGGTATTAAATTGGTCATATACTTACTAATTTCCCAGGTGTAGCTACAAGTGATTTACATATTAAAAAAGGTGTTTATTTTATGAAGTAAGGGAAAATTGTAACATGAGATAAAAGATTAATAATAAGGGAAGCAAAGGTTATGAATGGGCTGAAGGCCCAACTGCTTGCGTTCCAGGGGTTACGCTCCACAGGTTTCCAGTCGAGGTGGTGTTAGGTGAAAAAAGGCATCCGGAACCGGATCTTCTGTTTTGGCCCAATCTAGAGTGCTAGACAAGAACCCTAATGAGGAGGAAAATAATGTTGTAAATAATGTCTAACATGGTTTATGCTACAGGGAGCAACTGGGTTCGTTACCTTTTTCCTAAGGGTCCTTATAATTCTGTTGTGACTTCCATATACAAATAACCAGGGACACCGACTCACAAAACGAATCGTGGACACCAGGACACACATGTTAAAACCCAAATTTAAAATCAGTTTACATAGAAAAACAGCAGTGCCTGCAATGAACAATTTCAAGTGCCTAAAAGAAAATAATTGTGGCGTTAGGGCTGATTAATGACGGTGTAGTGGTGGGCATGCCCCTTACCTAGACCATAAAATCCCACGAGGGTAAGTTTCTCTCCATCTATAAACATCAAAATTCACCAAAAGCAACACACAATGGTGGAGAATAACTTCTGAAAGGCTATGTACATAAATCTCTTGCGGACAATCAAAAAGATTGGAGCTTAAAGTACAGCCAAAATGATACCAGGCACCTTTACCGGTGGTCAGCCGAAAAAAGAAAGCTAGGAGCCGCACCCAAGAGAAAAAAGGCTCACCAAAAAAATAAACAGCTTCCGCCGACGCCATGGTCACAGAAACCGAATATGACAGAACACAGTACAGAAACACATGTTCTCATAGCCGTGCAGGATTGATTTTCTTGCAGCTTGAAATAACTAGACCATTGCTGGACAATCCAAATTTATTTAACAATGTCAATGGTGTCAATGAAATAATTGCAAATATAAATAAACAAACTTGAAAGGATGACTGATGAAATAATTATTAACAATTACACAGAAATTCAGGCGCGTCCCTGGATAGCCACAGATACTACAGAATTTCACTCAGAGTGTTGGTAAGGCGAAAAGAAACTGAAAGTCCCTAAGTGAAGTAGGCAAAACAACAATTCAATTTATAAATTACAAAGTTATAGTGACATAACCCCGAAACGACTCTGCACGGAATAAACTTGTAACACAAGATAGAGCCCTGCGGCACTCCTGAGGTGGCATTATTTTCAACTGACCTATGTCCGCGGTATTCCACATATTGTGTTCTACTGTTACGGTATGATTTAAAGAAGTTAATAAGTAACTGAGAGAAGCCCATAGTTTGAAGTTTATTTATTAATAAACCATGATCAAGCCTATCAAAGACCTTTGAAAAATTTGTATATAGTACATCAACTTGAATGCCGGTGTCGAGATATTGTGAGATATACTGCGTCATGCACATTAAATTAGTAACGGTGGATTAATTTTTTACAAAACCATGTTGACTGGATATGATCTGTCCTTCAACGTGGGGGTATATGACTTCATATATAGAAATCTCCAGGGCTTTAGCGAAATTACATATAATTTTGTGAACGGGACAAATTCGGGATCTCTTCCATATGTTAGGAAATGTACTCGTTTTTATGCATAAATTATAAATTATTTTAAGAGGTTCAACAAAAACAGCAACGCAGTCTCTAATAATGAAAGCTGGTATCTCGTCGGTACCTTTTTTGCATATAGGTTTAAGTTGTCGTAAGGCAGTAAGAATATCGTTAGAGAAAAATTCGTTGAAGTTGAGATACAAAAAGTGTTGCTAATGTTTTTTGCTATTCTGCTATTTTTTGCTAATATATAATATATTATTTGTTGACGTTATTATATAGATGTAAACCTAAACCTATCTGTAAATTATTTTTGGAAAATTGTTTTAAGTAAAAGCTCATGATAATATTTGACAGAATTAAACAATCTCTATTATCCCTATTCTCATCGGGTGCTCTTAAAAGTCATTTTGAAAATGTCAATAAAACATCAGGAACTTGACTTTCGGATTCTTCTTTTGTTATTTCGTTAAGAGAGGGAAAGACCTTTCTTGTTCTTATGGTCAGATATAGCTTTTTGCAAATTTTTCACAGCTCTTGAAGAATTTGATTGTCAGAGAGGTTTAAGTATCCTGTGAAAATTCCTCATCTGAACTACTGGATCTAAGACTATCAGCAATTTATCTGAATCACAAACTTTATTCGACTTTTGTCTAATTTTTGCAGCTATATTTTTGTATAAAATATACTTGCTGTAAAATGTTTGCCCGTGTCGATTGTCCTGTACCTAATTTATTGAAAATATTAATTAGAAACACGCATGATTACAAAACCATATAATACACAGACTCTAACAGAAAACAATGTGGTGCTTCAGTAGACCTTCGAATACATTCCTTGTTTTTTGGAATTTTGTTTTGCACTCCAAACATAAAATTTTAAAGAAATTATTAGAAATTATATGTGTATATGTTGTGTATGGTTTTAAAAATCACATTTCTCTGAAGAAAAAATTATTCTTTTTCTGCGATTTGGAGGGTGTTTTCAACCCCTTTATCTCAGAAATGGAGCAAGAAAGTAAAAAAATGTATATTAAAATTTGTACTTATCGACATCTACTGCTAATTTTTTTCGTCAGTTTGAAGCTGTTCATTTAAACTAGTACACGGCAAAGTAGAAGGGTCGAAAGGCATTAACTTGATAATAATATTTCCTCGACTAATATGCGAACTTCCACAAGATGTATGAAATTTAAAACTTTTCATACCAGACAATATTGCATTTTTATTAATAAGAATATACTTGAAAAAATCATTTTGTCGCGATTCAGTTGCTTTTATTAAATTTAGCAATTCATTTTTTGTTGGTTCGTTGACAATCATGTCCCTTACAAGAGTAACAAAGATTTCCACAAATTATATATAACCAATTTTGCTTCATTTTCAAAAAAAAAATGGTACTAAAATTATTTGTCTTCGCCTAGTTTTCATATAAGAATTTACTTACGAAACTTTATTTGCCAAATTTTAAAATGTAAATAATAAACAACGAAAGAGATTACTATATAATACATAAACACTGTACGACTAATCATCAAACATTATTACAAAATACAGGTGCAACTCCGCGAGTCCGGCGCATTATTAAATGAAAATTTTCGAGAAAACTATGAGACCTATTGAGCTTAATCTTTTTTTAAACACTTTTCTATAGTTTTGTCTACATTTGACTTTATATATACATAAATAAATTTTGAATAATTAACATACTTGCTCGCATGGTGAAGTTTTCATGCACGGATTTGCTAGTGGCGACTATGGGGCTTATTTTCTCGAAAAGGCCATACATTTTGAATATTTGGAAAGTGTCGTTAGAAGCGCTATAGCCTTTTGGGTAAGCTTACAAAAAATATTAATCGTAGCTCAAATCATTGATTTAATAACGTGATTTATGTTTTAAAAACACATTTTTCAAATTACATCCCAGATGTGAAAAAAGCGATTTTACAAAATTCGGCCCTACTAAAAAAAGTTGTGGAAATCCATTTCGGATGGCCAAAATTAAGCCCTACAAAATGGTAAAGGTCTCATTTGGTGATATCTTAAAAAAAACTACTAGAAATAAGCGAGATAAATGAGCGATTTTACTCCACTAAGGGCCGGTTTATCAATACAGGGTTATCATTTAACTATAAGATAAATGCCAAACGAAACAATGGTTATCTATTGTTTAGACATTTAATTTTATCCTTTGGTTACGAGTTAACCTTGCATTGATAAATAGAATAGTATAAATTATTATGCGTTTATTGTCTAGGTAATATTGTTCAGCGAGATGGAATATTTTGCTCGTCGAAAGTAAAAATTTAATGATGATAATCCGGATGATTCCTAAGTAAGGACATTCTTTTTGTGTAATCGTGGCAATGTTACTATGTCCCCATCAACATTACGAGTATACCATGCGCGTTGTTGCGTATTAAAAAAAAACCATTATTATTATTTGATTTTTGACACCTCGCCATTCAAATTCAAGTGCATTTGACGTTAATTTAATAACAACAAAATTTGCGCTCTCTTAATTTTAATCGGTGGCGGTGTGGTAGTTTACAATTACGGTTCACCTAGTGATCTATGGTTATTTTTAACTTCTGAAGACCGATTATCGTGGGTAATAAGGAGATAAACAATTGTTAATTGACATAGCATGGGTTAAACGTTGAACTACGAACCAGCCAATTTAATGCAGGTGGGTAACCGTGTGATATGCTCTGATAGAAATAACTGCCCACACCTTTGCCGGAGACCCGCGCAAGCGATTTCTAAAACGTACATAGACGTCCTTCCAGTGCTGCATAGGACGTAAGAAGGGTTGGACTAAAAACTCGAAACTGTATTTTATTATAGCAAAATTTTTTGTATTAAAATAGCTATAGGGAGTAGCCAATATTTTATATAACGATTTTTACGATGATAAGTAGAGTAACTTAAAAGAGGAGAAATTTATACAGGATGTCCTAATAGTGCGTCAACGTTCAATATCGGCCTTATTAGAAGACTTTGGAAAATTATTTTTTTATGGAAATGGTATAGTGTCAAAAGGCGCACATTTTAAAAATATTTTGAAATATACGACTCGCAACAGCAGAGCATCTTCGAGATCATTTTTTTTAATTGAAACACCCTATGTATTTTTACATTTATGAATTGAGCTTAAAATTGCCTTTCTATGTAAAATATGAAAATTTTGGTCGGGACAAGGTTAAACAAACTAATTCGCTGTGTGTCTATTACTATTCATTAATAAGATTCATTTTACAATTATGTAGACAAGGGATATACTACAACGTCACAATCACCAAATATTAATTATAACTATACAGGGTGTATCTAATATTAGTGCTAATTCAGGACATTTCAAAGTGAATTTTCTCAATTTTTTCAAATATATTATTGTATTTTTGAATTGGTACGTTATTCTCTACAATTTTTGTGAATAATATCATATACCTAAAATCGATATTTCCAGAGCCTTTTTTACTTCTTTATTAAAAATCGTTAAATTATAATACTTTTCATTTCCAACTTATCTTGACATAAAGTGAGAACAATTAAAAGTTATCTTACTGACGTTTAATTATTAACCATTGTGACAAAATATTTACACTTATTTTAAGTTATAAATTAGTTTAAAATTCGCACTTTCCAATAATACATTTTTCAAGAGGAGAAATGGTCGATATAGTTTATTATAGTTCTGGGTCCGAGGGATAAAAATTGTTTGCTATCAACTCGAATTTATCGATATCGATATCCAGAAAGAAGACAGCCCTCTAAAAAATCATTTGAGAGGTTGATGGAACAATACTGGGAAAGTGGAATATTAGAAAAAGGAAAGAACAAAAAAATATAGTAAATGAAGAAAATGAAATAGTCATACTTTTGAGCGCGATTGAAGATCCTCATCGCAGTATAAGAGAATTAGCAAGAGAAAACGATATAAGCCGGTCTCCAGTCCATCGAAAGTAGAGGAAGTTAGCCGTAGGTCGGTCTCCCCCCACCACTTCACCTTGGCCTTGACCGCACACCTGTAGTCGTTGTGTTCAAGGTTACGGTGTCCCCTTAGCCCGGCATAACAGTTTCCGTGACCTTGACTTTGACCGTGTCAGTTGGGTTTCGGCTTCAAGGTCGGAGTGTTTCTCTTACTCAGAACGATCACTTGCGGTGACCTTGGGCTTGGCTTGCATAGGTTTCAAGGACGAAGCTTCCTTCTTGCCAAGCAACTTGACCTCTAAAACTATATTTGTTCAATACGTATACAATAAAATGTGGTGAGGTTTGATATTTTGTGACGTAGCATACCTTTTCTATAAAATAGTGAAAGGAGTTAATGTGTGGTCATTCTTAACGTCAATTTCCTTGAGTAAAGAAGCAAAGATGTATTCTAACTACAACTAACCAAATGAAGTCTCATAAAAGAACACTGCAACATAGAACAAATTCATGTGTACGGTTGGCGGATGGTATAGAAATTGTCCGAAGTGCTTTCAAATATAGAATTATAACTTACCGAGTGCACAGTGATAATGAGAAACTTGACTATATTATATTTTTCAACGAAATTAGACATAAAATATTGAATGTACTAGAATAAATACTGTTACTTCATAAAACAATGAAAGTAAACATGGAAACGTTTGCCAGCTACATATTACAAGCACAAGAAATAGCTGAAATTAAATCGTTTAATACTTCTAATAAAATTTTAGATCAAGGTGTGGATTTAGACAACGCCCTCAATACTTTTATAGACGTGATGGTTACGCAAACTACGGAGTTTCAAGAACGTTATTTTATTTGGTCTATTTTTGTCATGGTTTTCCTTTAGAACAGTGCTGAATGTGTGGCTGGTTTTATGTTAACACCTGGGGGGGGTATTCGTAAAGAGCTTAACCAATTCTATATTGCTTTCTTTAAGGTCTGTTACCTCTTGTTTTAGCTATCCCATTTCATTTTTAATGAGGTCTTTTACTATGTTGATGAAATTTATTCTAATTTCATCCTGCAGATCTTTATTTGTATCTTCCAACTGAACTATTTTTCTACTTAGCTCAGTATAATTATCTTTACTTAAGTACTTTATTGTAGAATTTAGTTTTGATAGTTCTTAATTTTGGTTTTGCAGCTTCTGGTTTTCTAGTATCAGTTTTCTATTTAATTTCAGACACTTTTCATATTCAAGTTCACATTCTGAACAGAAAAATTTCAGTTTTCTTTTGGTCAGATTCATACATCGGTCTTCGGTAGATGATAATGATGAACATTCACTACATAGTCCTTTTTGGCACAAGTCACATGCATGTAGGGATTTTGAGTTAGGGGTACTGTAGCAGGAATATACGGTAACATCGCCAATTACACAACTAGCAATTCCATTTGCGTAGCGAGGGTTGCTAGCGCATTTATTATACACCCTGATGCCCGCATCTTGTGAGGGATCAGTAATCCAGGCACTGTTTGTCGTGACGTGCCTCTTGTTCGGCTCGCTGACGAGTAGCACGTCAGCGTTATACTCCACCCTATGTTGATACAGGAGGTCCTGGGCTACCCGGCTCCTGTTAAGGTTAATTTGAAGATATAATAATAATAATAATAATAATAAATCAGTTTATTCTGTAAAATTAGAATAGGCCAGGTGACAATTTGTTGAATTTGTGTAAAACCTGACCTTTGTACGATCATACATCTTTACAAAATACTTAATATATCATCACAAATTAAAAACATATAATGTCTATACAGAAGGGTTGGATAAGTTAAAAAATACATATAATGCATATATAGAAAAAATATATCTATAAATAAATAAGAACAGAACAAAGTACAGCGGCTAATAATTAATGGTAAGTTGTTCCGATTTTAAGAGTTGAATTATTTTTGCTTTAAAGTTGTTTGGACTCAGTATTTTTAGATCGGATGGTAGTTGGGTAGTTGGTTATATATCTTGGTTGCTTGGTATGTGAAATTCTTCTTGAAATTCTCAGTGTGATGTGCTGGCACTGTTAGTGTAATGTCTCGATTTCTAGTTGCTACTGAGTGCACATCTTCGCGTTTCTCGATTTTGTTTAATAAGTATTCTGGTTTTTTTTGAGACAATCACATTATGCACCATACAGCATAGATGTAACCACTGTCTTTGTTTCATGTTCAGCCATCCCACTTGCTTGATATATAGCCTTATGTGTTCTCTGTAGGGAACATCTTGCGCATACAATATACAGGCGTTTTGAACATTCTGTATCCTGTGTGTGTTTCCTACTTTCAGGGAGGGTCCATACACGGAGTCGCAATAATTTAATTTTGACAGTACTAGTGAATCGCTTAGTTTGATTTTGGCATCCTTTGGTAAGTTGACTTTCAAGTGGTACAGACCTCTTAAACTTAAATATGCTGAGCGACACATACTTGACACTTGTTTAGTGAAATTTAATTTGTCATCCATAATAAGGCCGAGATTCCTAACATAATCGCTGAACTTTATCTCATTGTTATTCATCATCAGTTTGAGACCATTGTTGCGTAACTCGTTTCTGTTTTTTTCACTACCAAAAAGAATTGCATCTGTCTTATTAATATTTAACTGCAATCCATTTTCAAGTGTCCACTGCAAAGTGTTGTTTAGATCATTACTAATTTTTTGGAAAGCTTCATGGCATTTACTCACGTTAAAACTTAACATGAGTTGTAAATCATCTGCATAATAATGAATACAGCAAGATTCAATTTTCTGCTCAAGATCTATAATGAAGAAGTTGAAAAGTAAGGGCTCAAGTATAGATCCTTGTGGTACCCCCGATTTAATAGTACACTGTTTTGAAAATATATGTGTGTCTTTCTCGCTAAGCTGAACAGTTTGCTTACGCTCTGTTAGGTAGCTTCTGAACCATTCCCACATTATTCCTCTAACTCCATAGTAGTATAGCTTAGACAGTAATAGCTCATGACTTACACTGTCAAATGCTTTTGACATGTTTAATAGTACGAGCACTGTGATCATGTTATTGTCAGTTGCTGTTATGATATCATCATGTATTTTCAGTAGTGCCGTTGTTGTGCTGTGGTGTTTACGGAAACCTGAATGGGCTTTGAGAAATATATTGTGTGTTTCTAAATAGTCTGTCAATTGTTCATGAACTACTCTTTCCAGAACTTTTGATCCAGGTGGAAGGATACTAATTGGTCTTAAGTCTTTAAGTTCTGTAGAATCTTCTTTTTTTAATGGTGGAATAACTTTTTTTTTCCAGGGAGTAATTTATAATGTGACTAAGTTCATTGTTGCAGTATTGTAAGCATATCTTTATCATATGTATTGTGATACCATAGATAGTAATAGTTATATAGCATTTCTTCACAAGAGATGTGTCTGGTGCAGTTTATGAAATGATCATTTATTACATTAGCATTGAAATTTTCACCGGTTGCTATGCCGTTACTTTTATTGTTGCTAACGAAACCCCATTGTTTCATTTTATTCCAAAATGCTTTAGAATTTCATGTTCTGTTCAATCGTATGTTCATAATACTTTTTCTTTTCGACGTTGACGGCTCTGTTAGTGTAGTTTCTGATTTGGCAGTAATATTGCCTATCTACTTCTGTCATTGTTCTTTTATACTTTCGATGGGCATTGTCTCGGTCTCTTAGTATCCATTTTAGGTTGTACGTCATCCAGGGTGCCTTCGTCTTTTTTTTTTTTTTGCTTTTTGGTATTAGAGGTGCATGAAAGTCAATTAGGGATAAGATACAGGAGTTTAGCCAATTTACTTTGTCATCAGTATTTTCTAGTTGGTATACACGTCCCCAATTCATATTTTTGGCATCTTCAGCGAATTTATCCATTTCGATATTCTTATAATTTCTGCAGAATTTTTGTTCAGTTATCTCCTCTTGGTCAAATTCTAGAAAAGCATATTATATGTCATGGTCAGATAAGTGTGTGATGCATCTTTGGTTCCAGATTCGATTACATTCCACTTTTTTATTTACACATAATATATCAATGAATGACTCGGTATCTGCTGTTATTCGAGTAGGGTGTGTTATGATTTGTTTCAAGTCAAATATGTCTAGCATTGAGATTAGTTGTTCTGTGTTCGTGTTTGTTTGCAGCTTGTTATTATTTAGATCCCCCATGCATATTATGTAATCAAATGCTGTCGATATCTCTGCAAGACTATTTTCTACCTTCTCCAACGATGTTTGCATGCTTGGTCTGTATATCACCCCAGTTGCCATTGCTCTTCCTTTGTGTATACAATGAATCCACAGCTGCCCGATTCCTTCTTCAATTCCAGTTATTTCATTTAAGATTTTGCCTTTTAGTGTTGACTTAGAGTATATGAGTAGCCCACCTCCTCTGCTATGTGTTCTGTCAATTCTAGCTAAGCTGTAGCCTCCTATCTTCAGTGTGTTGTTCAAATCTTCATTGGTGAGCCATGTCTCACTAACAGCTAGTATATCGTAGTTTTCTTTTTCAATTAGTTTTTTGACCCGACATACTTTATTTCTGATGGATCTAATATTTATGTGCGCAACTTTGAGCTTATGTACACCCTCTTTATTTTGCAGCTTTTGTTTTTTCATAATTGCTATAGTGTTGGTGTCTGATAGTCGATATTTTTTTATTTATTATTTAACATTCTCTTATAAAATGGACAGTTTTTATCCACAGCTGTGTGACCTACATCGATACCCAGGTTGAATTTGCTATTTGCTTTTGTACAATTTATGCATTTTAGAGTTCTAGAATCACAGTCTTTGTAAGTATGGCTTTCTGAGCAATTTGAGCAGCTTAATTCTGATCTACAGTCTTTGGCGAAATGGTTATAACTTTGACATTTATAGCAACGTAGAAGACTTATGTGATCAAACACCCTGCCTCTTGGTCAGCCTATGCATAATCGTTCACTTGTTATTAAATTTTTGTGGATTAGAGAATCAGTTTCTATAATGAGAGTAACTTTTTTAAATTTATTTTCAATTTTTTTCATTATTTTCATATGAAATTCTTCACCTTCGTTTACACTGTTGTGCTTTACTATTTTTTTTATTGTGTCTTCGTCATTTTCCTCTATATCCTCCGCACTAATATTCACCACTTTTATTTTCGGTTTTTTAATCCAGGGGCTTCTATAGTGTAATTGTTACCCATTTCCTGTCTTAACTTATTTTGTAACAAGCCTCTCTCAGTTATGTTTTCACAGCCTATAACTACTGCTCCGTTCGACACTTGTCTGAACTTTGATATGTTAATTCCAATTTCTGCTGGGTTTACTTTTTGTTTGATTTCACTTTTGGTTTGTTCCCTTGCTTAGTCTTTGTGTGGTTTAACCACGAGAACTCGTTCTGGTTTGTGCTTTACTGCATTTGCATTACCATTCATTTCTGGTAGATTATTTTTCGATTCTGCTTCTTTTAATTTAGCTATCAATTCACTTTTTTCTTCTTCTAGTTTTTTATTTGCCTGTAAATATATCCCATTTTTGTCTTATATCTGCTGTATAATTTCGCTCAGTAAGTAATTTTCCATTTCTAGGGAAGTGAGGTTAGTCACATGTTTTGAGTTATAGGTTATGGTCTTTAAACAACAAATAACTCTAGTTTCATCAACTCTTGTGTAACTTTTTCTTGTGGAGCAGCTATTTTGAAACATTGCTCCACATTTTACACAGACACTGATTTGATTAGCCTTCTTGTTTTTACAACATTTAAAGAAATTTTCGGGGGGATCGCCCGCGCCATCCTCACCTGCCGCCATCTTCTACACTTTTTCTCTGACCGCCATCAAAATGATTGCAGCTACCCTCCACATGGTCCTTGTCACCACACTTAGGACACCCAGGTTTAGCCTTGCGGGCCTTAGCCAGAGCTCTCCTAAAATTGTCACATTTGCCACTTCCAGTTTTATGGCCGGCCTTGTTACAGACCGGGCAGGATTCCTCATTTGTGCAATTCTTTGCGTTATGTCCCTCACCGCCGCATTTGAAGCAGGACTTTGATTTATCCGGACCATCACACTCAGCTGCTACATGTTCCGATGACCAGCATTTAAAGCACCTCTTGATTCTAAGACGTTTTTCGATCGTATAGTTAACCAGTCCTACCCGAAATTCCTTATCCTGCAGGAGCCCTGGCGTTTTCGCGTGGCTCGCTGAGTCTAACGGTCTTCCCATCCAAGGTTTCCCAATTTACATTGGATTGCCTCCATGACCTCTGCCTCGACGGTGTCGGCGTCCAATCCTCGGATATGCAAAGTCTCCAGATACTCCTCCGCCCCTACTACCCTAGTTTTGATTTCGTTGCCTTCGGTCAAGATCTTATTTATTCCTTCTAAGGCTACTTTATCTTTCTCAGTCGTAATAAGCAGCTTGCCATCCTTGGTACAGCTAAGCCCTCGTATGGCCTTAGTGTACTCACTATCCTTGAGTAGACCCTTTGCTTTACCCAAAAGGGTCTTGTACGTTGTGCCGCTCTGCTCGGCAATCAGCGCAAAGGTATTGTACTCCCTTTTCTTCTCCTGCTTAATGAGGGCTTTGCGGGGTTGCTGGTTTGTATATATCACCACCCGGGTGTCTGTGGCGTGGAATACAGCCTCTGCCATCTTTTTAAGGCGTTCAGTACTGACAAATCTCAGATGGTGGATGGCCACCCATTTGTACTCGCCGGTTTCGGCCTTGACTTTGTGAAGGTTATCCCAAATATCCTCCTCCTTACCGTCCAGCGCGATTCTTATAATTCTCGTGCTCCCGGCTTCTCCTTGTGCAAGCCTCGACCACAGCCTGGTGGTTAGTTCAATCACCTCGAACGCCTCAGTAATAGTACCGAGTTCGGGGCATCTGTCCTTATACATTTTCTGTATACTTCTCTCCATGTTGCGGTCACCAGGTTCCACCAGCACCACTTTGGTGACGAACTCATTAGTATCGATGAGGTTTCCGACCTTTATCTCGGTGTTCTGGAACAAAGAATTGTCCCATGATTGCTGTGCCGCGCTGACCCATTCTTCATAACTGGTGATTCCCGTTAAGGTGTTAAGTTGTCCTGCTGCACTTCACGCCATGGTTTGTATGCCGACTTCTCGTGTTTCTTTAGGTGTCCCGCTAGTTTGGGTATCAGTATCATGCTTGGGCACCATATTGGACACAAATCGATGGCTGGTGAACCACTCCTTTACGGATGTGCCATCTAGGACGTTGGCCTACTTGCGCAGTCTTAGCGCTATCTCCTTTATCTCACACTTCGTATTACTATCGATTTTCCACTCTAGGTCATTAATATGCTTCAAAAGCATTTATATTGATTCAGTGATGCTGAAGGCAACAGGGCACTCAATTTTCTTGACCACCCCGCTGTCTCCCGCCTCAAAGGATACCTCCATTAACTTTCTCTTGTTTAAGCCTTCACTGAGAGAACTACATCTTTCAAGCCTGCTCACGAGATTGAGCCGGCTATGCTGATCACGCTTGCTGCTAATCGTCTTATTAAGAACGTCATCCCATATGAGATCGATTTCTTTTACACTGCCTCCTGCACTTGTTTCAAATCTGCCATTAGGTGTAACCGACACCCCAGCCTAGTAAACCACTGGAGTTATCTGGCAGTCATTGGATGACGACCCGCAGCACCCTCGCCCCGTGCCGGTACTGAGGTATCCAACGTCTGCACTGTAAACGATTTATCAATTTCCTTGTCCGTCATAGTTATATCAGTTCGCGACTATTTATATAAGAGGTTTTCCCCTCTGTGTTATCCTGTTGGTCCGCGGGAGGTATTTTATTTCCCTCCTACCTGCCGGCAGAGCCGGTGAGGGCATTCCCCTATCCGCCACCCGGGGGACGCGGAGGAGGTTACAAGACATATTACTTAAAATGAGATCTAATAGTCTGTTATTAGCGTTGAGTACATTATTTTGTTGTTTTAGATTAAAAAATTCATAAAATGCAGCATGGAATTATATTTTAGTCTGGGAGTTTTTGAGAAATATTCAGGGATGTTAAAGTCGCCGATAATGAGAATGTCGGATCCGTACAGGTCATATAGTGATTCAATATTATCAAATAAACACTCATAATCATCACAGGTAACGTCAGTGGGAATATATAAAACAAAAATAAGAAAATAGTGATTACATATTTTTAATTCTTACGCCCAGTATATCGATGCCCTTGAGATTATTAAAACCTGGACATAGGGAACGAACGTCAAGTAAATAAGTGTTGTATTTAATTTTAAGTGCCAGTAATACTTCACCTCCTCGCGTTTTATTACAAGCTTGAAAATCCCTATCAGCGTGAAATACATCATATACATTTATATCCAACAGTTCGGAATTTGACAATCCCGCATGAGCCCATGTCTCGGGGAGAGCAATACAGTCATACTGGTCAAAGGGTGAATTAGTAAATAACTCATTCTTTTTTGTCCCTAGTCCACGAACATTCTGATAATAGAACGACATAAAATAAGAGTTCTTAGCCATTGCTTTATCAATGTTTATAAATGTTTTTGTGGATAGCGCATGGTCGGAACTTAAAGGAGCTGATTGCTACCGAATACCTAAAATATTATTCCTGAACTTTGTAAGATTTTGTTGGAGGACGAAGCAATTTTTATTCCATGCTGCATGATTAGTATTAATTACTGAGTCTTTATTAGCCTTATTGAAGGTTAGGCAGTTGATACAACAAAGATCTTGTGATTTACACTCTGAGATGTTATGTTTTTGTGAACAACGCGGACAGATCACATGCTGGAGGGCACATTTATTTGACAGATGGTAAAAACCATTACATTTAAAACAGCGTCTCATTTCAATAGCATCAAAAATATTACAATAGTCATAGCCAACGAATAATTTACCCTGCCCCAATATATTACCATATGTAGTCTTATCTACTTGAAAGATAGCCTGAAATTTATTGTTGTTTTTTTTTTAAACGTGACACAGATATAACCTTACACTCACTGTTAGACACAATAACATTTTTATTCTGTGACATTAGAAAATTATGGACAGTTTCAGCATCTAATTCTTCCGTGACTTCATGCACACGCGGGTGGAGAGTCGCCAACTCCTCAACAACATACTTATCAGAGAGTCTTTCAGCAGCTAATTCTTTGAATTTTTGTGAGTTGTTTCTTGTGATATTACTGACTCACAAAAATTCAAAGAATTAGCTGCTGAAAGACTCTCTGATAAGTATGTTGTTGAGGAGTTGGCGACTCTCCACCCGCGTGTGCATGAAGTCACGGAAGAATTAGATGCTGAAACTGTCCATAATTTTCTAATGTCACAGAATAAAAATGTTATTGTGTCTAACAGTGAGTGTAAGGTTATATCTGTGTCACGTTTAAAAAAAAACAACAATAAATTTCAGGCTATCTTTCAAGTAGATAAGACTACATATGGTAATATATTGGGGCAGGGTAAATTATTCGTTGGCTATGACTATTGTAATATTTTTGATGCTATTGAAATGAGACGCTGTTTTAAATGTAATGGTTTTTACCATCTGTCAAATAAATGTGCCCTCCAGCATGTGATCTGTCCGCGTTGTTCACAAAAACATAACATCTCAGAGTGTAAATCACAAGATCTTTGTTGTATCAACTGCCTAACCTTCAATAAGGCTAATAAAGACTCAGTAATTAATACTAATCATGCAGCATGGAATAAAAATTGCTTCGTCCTCCAACAAAATCTTACAAAGTTCAGGAATAATATTTTAGGTATTCGGTAGCAATCAGCTCCTTTAAGTTCCGACCATGCGCTATCCACAAAAACATTTATAAACATTGATAAAGCAATGGCTAAGAACTCTTATTTTATGTCGTTCTATTATCAGAATGTTCGTGGACTAGGGACAAAAAAGAATGAGTTATTTACTAATTCACCCTTTGACCAGTATGACTGTATTGCTCTCCCCGAGACATGGGCTCATGCGGGATTGTCAAATTCCGAACTGTTGGATATAAATGTATATGATGTATTTCACGCTGATAGGGATTTTCAAGCTTGTAATAAAATGCGAGGAGGTGAAGTATTACTGGCACTTAAAATTAAATACAACACTTATTTACTTGACGTTCGTTCCCTATGTCCAGGTTTTAATAATCTCAAGGGCATCGATATACTGGGCGTAAGAA
The DNA here is from genome assembly GCA_963675555.1 of Leptura quadrifasciata. Classification (NCBI taxonomy): domain Eukaryota; kingdom Metazoa; phylum Arthropoda; class Insecta; order Coleoptera; family Cerambycidae; genus Leptura; species Leptura quadrifasciata. Next base: position 34,443,276 of record OY776682.1, read on the forward strand.
TTAAAAATATGTAATCACTATTTTCTTATTTTTGTTTTATATATTCCCACTGACGTTACCTGTGATGATTATGAGTGTTTATTTGATAATATTGAATCACTATATGACCTGTACGGATCCGACATTCTCATTATCGGCGACTTTAACATCCCTGAATATTTCTCAAAAACTCCCAGACTAAAATATAATTCCATGCTGCATTTTATGAATTTTTTAATCTAAAACAACAAAATAATGTACTCAACGCTAATAACAGACTATTAGATCTCATTTTAAGTAATATGTCTTGTAACCTCCTCCGCGTCCCCCGGGTGGCGGATAGGGGAATGCCCTCACCGGCTCTGCCGGCAGGTAGGAGGGAAATAAAATACCTCCCGCGGACCAACAGGATAACACAGAGGGGAAAACCTCTTATATAAATAGTCGCGAACTGATATAACTATGACGGACAAGGAAATTGATAAATCGTTTACAGTGCAGACGTTGGATACCTCAGTACCGGCACGGGGCGAGGGTGCTGCGGGTCGTCATCCAATGACTGCCAGATAACTCCAGTGGTTTACTAGGCTGGGGTGTCGGTTACACCTAATGGCAGATTTGAAACAAGTGCAGGAGGCAGTGTAAAAGAAATCGATCTCATATGGGATGACGTTCTTAATAAGACGATTAGCAGCAAGCGTGATCAGCATAGCCGGCTCAATCTCGTGAGCAGGCTTGAAAGATGTAGTTCTCTCAGTGAAGGCTTAAACAAGAGAAAGTTAATGGAGGTATCCTTTGAGGCGGGAGACAGCGGGGTGGTCAAGAAAATTGAGTGCCCTGTTGCCTTCAGCATCACTGAATCAATATAAATGCTTTTGAAGCATATTAATGACCTAGAGTGGAAAATCGATAGTAATACGAAGTGTGAGATAAAGGAGATAGCGCTAAGACTGCGCAAGTAGGCCAACGTCCTAGATGGCACATCCGTAAAGGAGTGGTTCACCAGCCATCGATTTGTGTCCAATATGGTGCCCAAGCATGATACTGATACCCAAACTAGCGGGACACCTAAAGAAACACGAGAAGTCGGCATACAAACCATGGCGTGAAGTGCAGCAGGACAACTTAACACCTTAACGGGAATCACCAGTTATGAAGAATGGGTCAGCGCGGCACAGCAATCATGGGACAATTCTTTGTTCCAGAACACCGAGATAAAGGTCGGAAACCTCATCGATACTAATGAGTTCGTCACCAAAGTGGTGCTGGTGGAACCTGGTGACCGCAACATGGAGAGAAGTATACAGAAAATGTATAAGGACAGATGCCCCGAACTCGGTACTATTACTGAGGCGTTCGAGGTGATTGAACTAACCACCAGGCTGTGGTCGAGGCTTGCACAAGGAGAAGCCGGGAGCACGAGAATTATAAGAATCGCGCTGGACGGTAAGGAGGAGGATATTTGGGATAACCTTCACAAAGTCAAGGCCGAAACCGGCGAGTACAAATGGGTGGCCATCCACCATCTGAGATTTGTCAGTACTGAACGCCTTAAAAAGATGGCAGAGGCTGTATTCCACGCCACAGACACCCGGGTGGTGATATATACAAACCAGCAACCCCGCAAAGCCCTCATTAAGCAGGAGAAGAAAAGGGAGTACAATACCTTTGCGCTGATTGCCGAGCAGAGCGGCACAACGTACAAGACCCTTTTGGGTAAAGCAAAGGGTCTACTCAAGGATAGTGAGTACACTAAGGCCATACGAGGGCTTAGCTGTACCAAGGATGGCAAGCTGCTTATTACGACTGAGAAAGATAAAGTAGCCTTAGAAGGAATAAATAAGATCTTGACCGAAGGCAACGAAATCAAAACTAGGGTAGTAGGGGCGGAGGAGTATCTGGAGACTTTGCATATCCGAGGATTGGACGCCGACACCGTCGAGGCAGAGGTCATGGAGGCAATCCAATGTAAATTGGGAAACCTTGGATGGGAAGACCGTTAGACTCAGCGAGCCACGCGAAAACGCCAGGGCTCCTGCAGGATAAGGAATTTCGGGTAGGACTGGTTAACTATACGATCGAAAAACGTCTTAGAATCAAGAGGTGCTTTAAATGCTGGTCATCGGAACATGTAGCAGCTGAGTGTGATGGTCCGGATAAATCAAAGTCCTGCTTCAAATGCGGCGGTGAGGGACATAACGCAAAGAATTGCACAAATGAGGAATCCTGCCCGGTCTGTAACAAGGCCGGCCATAAAACTGGAAGTGGCAAATGTGACAATTTTAGGAGAGCTCTGGCTAAGGCCCGCAAGGCTAAACCTGGGTGTCCTAAGTGTGGTGACAAGGACCATGTGGAGGGTAGCTGCAATCATTTTGATGGCGGTCAGAGAAAAAGTGTAGAAGATGGCGGCAGGTGAGGATGGCGCGGGCGATCCCCCCGAAAATTTCTTTAAATGTTGTAAAAACAAGAAGGCTAATCAAATCAGTGTCTGTGTAAAATGTGGAGCAATGTTTCAAAATAGCTGCTCCACAAGAAAAAGTTACACAAGAGTTGATGAAACTAGAGTTATTTGTTGTTTAAAGACCATAACCTATAACTCAAAACATGTGACTAACCTCACTTCCCTAGAAATGGAAAATTACTTACTGAGCGAAATTATACAGCAGATATAAGACAAAAATGGGATATATTTACAGGCAAATAAAAAACTAGAAGAAGAAAAAAGTGAATTGATAGCTAAATTAAAAGAAGCAGAATCGAAAAATAATCTACCAGAAATGAATGGTAATGCAAATGCAGTAAAGCACAAACCAGAACGAGTTCTCGTGGTTAAACCACACAAAGACTAAGCAAGGGAACAAACCAAAAGTGAAATCAAACAAAAAGTAAACCCAGCAGAAATTGGAATTAACATATCAAAGTTCAGACAAGTGTCGAACGGAGCAGTAGTTATAGGCTGTGAAAACATAACTGAGAGAGGCTTGTTACAAAATAAGTTAAGACAGGAAATGGGTAACAATTACACTATAGAAGCCCCTGGATTAAAAAACCGAAAATAAAAGTGGTGAATATTAGTGCGGAGGATATAGAGGAAAATGACGAAGACACAATAAAAAAAATAGTAAAGCACAACAGTGTAAACGAAGGTGAAGAATTTCATATGAAAATAATGAAAAAAATTGAAAATAAATTTAAAAAAGTTACTCTCATTATAGAAACTGATTCTCTAATCCACAAAAATTTAATAACAAGTGAACGATTATGCATAGGCTGACCAAGAGGCAGGGTGTTTGATCACATAAGTCTTCTACGTTGCTATAAATGTCAAAGTTATAACCATTTCGCCAAAGACTGTAGATCAGAATTAAGCTGCTCAAATTGCTCAGAAAGCCATACTTACAAAGACTGTGATTCTAGAACTCTAAAATGCATAAATTGTACAAAAGCAAATAGCAAATTCAACCTGGGTATCGATGTAGGTCACACAGCTGTGGATAAAAACTGTCCATTTTATAAGAGAATGTTAAATAATAAATAAAAAAATATCGACTATCAGACACCAACACTATAGCAATTATGAAAAAACAAAAGCTGCAAAATAAAGAGGGTGTACATAAGCTCAAAGTTGCGCACATAAATATTAGATCCATCAGAAATAAAGTATGTCGGGTCAAAAAACTAATTGAAAAAGAAAACTACGATATACTAGCTGTTAGTGAGACATGGCTCACCAATGAAGATTTGAACAACACACTGAAGATAGGAGGCTACAGCTTAGCTAGAATTGACAGAACACATAGCAGAGGAGGTGGGCTACTCATATACTCTAAGTCAACACTAAAAGGCAAAATCTTAAATGAAATAACTGGAATTGAAGAAGGAATCGGGCAGCTGTGGATTCATTGTATACACAAAGGAAGAGCAATGGCAACTGGGGTGATATACAGACCAAGCATGCAAACATCGTTGGAGAAGGTAGAAAATAGTCTTGCAGAGATATCGACAGCATTTGATTACATAATATGCATGGGGGATCTAAATAATAACAAGCTGCAAACAAACACGAACACAGAACAACTAATCTCAATGCTAGACATATTTGACTTGAAACAAATCATAACACACCCTACTCGAATAACAGCAGATACCGAGTCATTCATTGATATATTATGTGTAAATAAAAAAGTGGAATGTAATCGAATCTGGAACCAAAGATGCATCACACACTTATCTGACCATGACATATAATATGCTTTTCTAGAATTTGACCAAGAGGAGATAACTGAACAAAAATTCTGCAGAAATTATAAGAATATCGAAATGGATAAATTCGCTGAAGATGCCAAAAATATGAATTGGGGACGTGTATACCAACTAGAAAATACTGATGACAAAGTAAATTGGCTAAACTCCTGTATCTTATCCCTAATTGACTTTCATGCACCTCTAATACCAAAAAGCAAAAAAAAAAAAAAGACGAAGGCACCCTGGATGACGTACAACCTAAAATGGATACTAAGAGACCGAGACAATGCCCATCGAAAGTATAAAAGAACAATGACAGAAGTAGATAGGCAATATTACTGCCAAATCAGAAACTACACTAACAGAGCCGTCAACGTCGAAAAGAAAAAGTATTATGAACATACGATTGAACAGAACATGAAATTCTAAAGCATTTTGGAATAAAATGAAACAATGGGGTTTCGTTAGCAACAATAAAAGTAACGGCATAGCAACCGGTGAAAATTTCAATGCTAATGTAATAAATGATCATTTCATAAACTGCACCAGACACATCTCTTGTGAAGAAATGCTATATAACTATTACTATCTATGGTATCACAATACATATGATAAAGATATGCTTACAATACTGCAACAATGAACTTAGTCACATTATAAATTACTCCCTGGAAAAAAAAAGTTATTCCACCATTAAAAAAAGAAGATTCTACAGAACTTAAAGACTTAAGACCAATTAGTATCCTTCCACCTGGATCAAAAGTTCTGGAAAGAGTAGTTCATGAACAATTGACAGACTATTTAGAAACACACAATATATTTCTCAAAGCCCATTCAGGTTTCCGTAAACACCACAGCACAACAACGGCACTACTGAAAATACATGATGATATCATAACAGCAACTGACAATAACATGATCACAGTGCTCGTACTATTAAACATGTCAAAAGCATTTGACAGTGTAAGTCATGAGCTATTACTGTCTAAGCTATACTACTATGGAGTTAGAGGAATAATGTGGGAATGGTTCAGAAGCTACCTAACAGAGCGTAAGCAAACTGTTCAGCTTAGCGAGAAAGACACACATATATTTTCAAAACAGTGTACTATTAAATCGGGGGTACCACAAGGATCTATACTTGAGCCCTTACTTTTCAACTTCTTCATTATAGATCTTGAGCAGAAAATTGAATCTTGCTGTATTCATTATTATGCAGATGATTTACAACTCATGTTAAGTTTTAACGTGAGTAAATGCCATGAAGCTTTCCAAAAAATTAGTAATGATCTAAACAACACTTTGCAGTGGACACTTGAAAATGGATTGCAGTTAAATATTAATAAGACAGATGCAATTCTTTTTGGTAGTGAAAAAAACAGAAACGAGTTACGCAACAATGGTCTCAAACTGATGATGAATAACAATGAGATAAAGTTCAGCGATTATGTTAGGAATCTCGGCCTTATTATGGATGACAAATTAAATTTCACTAAACAAGTGTCAAGTATGTGTCGCTCAGCATATTTAAGTTTAAGAGGTCTGTACCACTTGAAAGTCAACTTACCAAAGGATGCCAAAATCAAACTAAGCGATTCACTAGTACTGTCAAAATTAAATTATTGCGACTCCGTGTATGGACCCTCCCTGAAAGTAGGAAACACACACAGGATACAGAATGTTCAAAACGCCTGTATATTGTATGCGCAAGATGTTCCCTACAGAGAACACATAAGGCTATATATCAAGCAAGTGGGATGGCTGAACATGAAACAAAGACAGTGGTTACATCTATGCTGTATGGTGCATAATGTGATTGTCTCAAAAAAAACCAGAATACTTATTAAACAAAATCGAGAAACGCGAAGATGTGCACTCAGTAGCAACTAGAAATCGAGACATTACACTAACAGTGCCAGCACATCACACTGAGAATTTCAAGAAGAATTTCACATACCAAGCAACCAAGATATATAACCAACTACCCAACTACCATCCGATCTAAAAATACTGAGTCCAAACAACTTTAAAGCAAAAATAATTCAACTCTTAAAATCGGAACAACTTACCATTAATTATTAGCCGCTGTACTTTGTTCTGTTCTTATTTATTTATAGATATATTTTTTCTATATATGCATTATATGTATTTTTTAACTTATCCAACCCTTCTGTATAGACATTATATGTTTTTAATTTGTGATGATATATTAAGTATTTTGTAAAGATGTATGATCGTACAAAGGTCAGGTTTTACACAAATTCAACAAATTGTCACCTGGCCTATTCTAATTTTACAGAATAAACTGATTTATTATTATTATTATTATTATTATATCTTCAAATTAACCTTAACAGGAGCCGGGTAGCCCAGGACCTCCTGTATCAACATAGGGTGGAGTATAACGCTGACGTGCTACTCGTCAGCGAGCCGAACAAGAGGCACGTCACGACAAACAGTGCCTGGATTACTGATCCCTCACAAGATGCGGGCATCAGGGTGTATAATAAATGCGCTAGCAACCCTCGCTACGCAAATGGAATTGCTAGTTGTGTAATTGGCGATGTTACCGTATATTCCTGCTACAGTACCCCTAACTCAAAATCCCTACATGCATGTGACTTGTGCCAAAAAGGACTATGTAGTGAATGTTCATCATTATCATCTACCGAAGACCGATGTATGAATCTGACCAAAAGAAAACTGAAATTTTTCTGTTCAGAATGTGAACTTGAATATGAAAAGTGTCTGAAATTAAATAGAAAACTGATACTAGAAAACCAGAAGCTGCAAAACCAAAATTAAGAACTATCAAAACTAAATTCTACAATAAAGTACTTAAGTAAAGATAATTATACTGAGCTAAGTAGAAAAATAGTTCAGTTGGAAGATACAAATAAAGATCTGCAGGATGAAATTAGAATAAATTTCATCAACATAGTAAAAGACCTCATTAAAAATGAAATGGGATAGCTAAAACAAGAGGTAACAGACCTTAAAGAAAGCAATATAGAATTGGTTAAGCTCTTTACGAATACCCCCCCCAGGTGTTAACATAAAACCAGCCACACATTCAGCACTGTTCTAAAGGAAAACCATGACAAAAATAGACCAAATAAAATAACGTTCTTGAAACTCCGTAGTTTGCGTAACCATCACGTCTATAAAAGTATTGAGGGCGTTGTCTAAATCCACACCTTGATCTAAAATTTTATTAGAAGTATTAAACGATTTAATTTCAGCTATTTCTTGTGCTTGTAATATGTAGCTGGCAAACGTTTCCATGTTTACTTTCATTGTTTTATGAAGTAACAGTATTTATTCTAGTACATTCAATATTTTATGTCTAATTTCGTTGAAAAATATAATATAGTCAAGTTTCTCATTATCACTGTGCACTCGGTAAGTTATAATTCTATATTTGAAAGCACTTCGGACAATTTCTATACCATCCGCCAACCGTACACATGAATTTGTTCTATGTTGCAGTGTTCTTTTATGAGACTTCATTTGGTTAGTTGTAGTTAGAATACATCTTTGCTTCTTTACTCAAGGAAATTGACGTTAAGAATGACCACACATTAACTCCTTTCACTATTTTATAGAAAAGGTATGCTACGTCACAAAATATCAAACCTCACCACATTTTATTGTATACGTATTGAACAAATATAGTTTTAGAGGTCAAGTTGCTTGGCAAGAAGGAAGCTTCGTCCTTGAAACCTATGCAAGCCAAGCCCAAGGTCACCGCAAGTGATCGTTCTGAGTAAGAGAAACACTCCGACCTTGAAGCCGAAACCCAACTGACACGGTCAAAGTCAAGGTCACGGAAACTGTTATGCCGGGCTAAGGGGACACCGTAACCTTGAACACAACGACTACAGGTGTGCGGTCAAGGCCAAGGTGAAGTGGTGGGGGGAGACCGACCTACGGCTAACTTCCTCTACTATCGAATCCTATAGAAAAACAAATTTCATCCCTACCACATTCAACTAGTGGAGGAACCGATTGATAAGGAATATGAAAACCGACGGTCGTTAAATGTTTGGAGAGGAATTGTTGGGATTATGTGATAGCCACATTTTTTTTATGGACCTGTGAATGGTGAAATTTATTTGGAATTTTTGCAAGACAGCTTGGATGAATTACTGGAGGATGTCCCCAGGGATATTAGGGAGAGAATGTACCTGTGATGTGATAGAGCACCTGCGTACCACATTGCAGCTATTCACGAACATTTAAACGAAACTTTTCCAAATGGTTGGATAGAAGGAGGACCTCATAGTTAGCCTGCCAGAAGCCCTGATTTGACCAAAATAGATTTCTTTTTGTGGGGCTATGTTAAGGAGCAACTGCACAAAGCTCCTATAACTACAAAAGAAAATGTGATAGAATAAGGGAAATTTTTGAGGAAATTGCTATAGATATTTTAAGAAATGTCGGTAGATCATTCGAAAATCGTCTACAGAAATTCATAGACGTACTTTGAACAGTTCCTATAAACACTAGGTATTATTTATTTCATTAAATTAGGTTCAAAATAACTTTGAATTTTTAAAATAGTGCCAATTTTTGTATTACCTAATGCCGTATTTTCTGTTCCTATTATTTATGTCAACTTTTTTGTAATATTAAATGATTATTTATAAATTTTTAAAATAGACTCAAATGTAATTTAATTAAACTGTGAAAGTTTACTACTGAGACAACCTAGAAAAAAAATTAATCCTACCTTCAATTATTTAATGAAAAAGTAAAAATGTCACTGGAAATATCGATTTTAGATATAGGATATTATTCACAAAAATCGTAGAGAATTAACGTGCCAATTCAAAAATACAATAATATACATTATATTTGAAAAAATTGAGAAAATTAACTTTGAAATGTCCTGAATTAGCGCTAGTATAAAATGCACCCTGTATAATTATAATCAATATTTGGTGATTGTGTCGTTGTAGTACATCTCTTGTCTACATAATTGCGAAATAAATCTTCTTAATTAATAGTAATGCACACACAGCGAATTCATTTGTTAAACCTTGTTCCGATTAAAATTTTCACATTTTTTCGAATAACTCGGCAATGCCACGTCAAAAACAAAAAGGAGGTCATTAGAAAGATAATTTTCGCTGAATTCATAAATGTAAAAATATATAAGGTGTTCCATTTCAAAAAAATTACCTCGAAGATGCTCCTCTGCATCGAGTCACCTTGTATATTTCAAAATATTTTTAAAATCTGCGCCCTTTGACACTATACCAGTTAGATAAAAAAATAATTTTCCAAAGTTTTCTAATAAGGCCGATATTGAACTTGACGCACTATTGGAACACCCACCCTGCATTAACAATTGCTTCATGAATAACGTGTACTTGTTATTTAAAAAAATCAGGTATGAGTCGAAGAAACATATCCTTATCTATATTATTAAGAAATATGTATTTGTTCGCGTGGAAATGCTCAAAAAAACATTATTTTTCAAAAGAACCCGCCGGTAAGAAACCCGTTGGTCCATTTTTGAGACATTTGCAAACAAACAAATTGCGCTTAGGTGATATTTAAACAGCATCCTGTAAGTTCCACTGGAGTTTCAAATGCAGATATATAACTAGTAAGAAAAAGAGAAGATAACTCAAGTTAGTTACATTTTTAGTGACTAAAATTCCAAGTGATATCTAACTCTCTCAAACAAATCTAATAATTTAGAATGAATTATTTACCTATTTTAAATGAATTCTAGTTATATCGTCAACAAAATAATTTATTACTACAACTTAAAATATTGCTTTTGTCAATGCCACAATGTGGAAACCTCTCTTAAAATCAGAAAGAAACATTTTTTAGCTTTTTCCTCTATAAGTTATGTTATGGAATACTCGTCTGCAAATAATGCTATTTAAATTTTCATATACTGGATTAGCATTAGATACGAGCGATGTTTTCATTTATCTACTTCACGCACAAATATTTTTATATATTTGCAACTACATAATACACATCGCAATATTTATTTCTAAATCAGCATTTATGCAATTTTAATTTTTAATCTCCTTTTAATTGTTCTAAAAGTATATTTTTATACTGAAAGAAGATTATTTAAATTACTCAGGATAACCAGGGCGATATGCATATATTAATTTGTTACGATAAAATAAAATTTATTACTATATAATTGACGTCGTCGGAGAGGATTGTGTCATTATTTATATTTCAGCAATCATATAATATATATTTAGGACAAATAGATCACGTTAATGAAGAATAATCGAAATGGAAAAAAGCTAATAAAACCAATCAACTATTTCAAGTGTGTAAGTATCCATACAAAACCGTTAACATATCACATTTATATGTTTCTTTTGTAAAAGTTTGTCTATCTTGTAAAACGTTCGACAAATTATAAACGAATTAAACCTCTTCTTGCCCTTAGCAGTACGCCTATGGAACAGCCCTCACGTGGAATCGTCGTACAGATTCGTAACGTCGAACCAAAATTTTAGCAATATGACAGCCGTTCGCAGTGGTGCTTCCCCATGGTGGTGTTGTGTTTTCCATCCTATCCCGCTTTTAGACATCGGGGCAATTAACAGGAGGTTACGCTGAAAAGGGATTTTAAAATAGTGCAGGCAGCATAAAAACCAAGCGCGATAAATCTTCACTTCAATTTCTTGTAAGTGTACAAAATTTTAACGGTGTATCTTTGTCTTAAAAACATAATGCCCACTTTCCAATATTTTTTATGTTCCTACGTTTTATATACACACAGTTTTATTACTTTACTTGGATGTTTTTAAAAATTTTATCTGGCACTTACTAACCATATCATATTTCGTTGTTTATGCATTTATTGTAAATCTTGTGTACCTGATACCTATTACACTTAAATGATTTTTTGCTTAATGTATCTAAAAACATGCTAAAAATAAATGGATAGTTCATTTACCGAGCTTTTATCAATTAATGACATTAACACTAAAATACCAGGCAATTCACAGAATAATTTCTTTCAAATTTAATGATTGTGTTGCTAGTTTGTTGTAAAATCAGTTACTTACTAAACTGGGTATTGAATTTAAACTTATTTCTGTGATGCTTTGGATGTGTAAACATGAAAATACCATAATTATTAATGTTCTCTGTGCTATCCTTGAGCATAGCAATTTAATTTAAACGTTATAAAGTCAAAGAAGAGTAAAAAATAAATTAGAGTTTGTATTTGGTAGTTTAGATCTATATTTCATTATTGAATAGTAATTCTGCAAAAACAAAAAATTGTATCATAATTATTAATTAGAAAGGAATTATTATGACAATCATGTCTCATTCACCAAGATCAGGGTTGCATTAAACTGTAGTTTAGAGAAATCTTTAATGGCCTCAAGAAACAGCGAAAATAAGAAATATTTAAAATATATTAAAACCCTTTGTTTCTATCACTAATTTATTGTAACTTGAACGTTACTGCAGTTTTGGTAGATGTCTAGATATTTAAATACATTCTGAGAGTAAACATTATAAAGATGATCATTAAAGTTATGTACATTAGTTTTCAGAAATTAAATGAATGGATTTACACAACTTTGTTGCCCAATTTTTGTGTAGGGCTATTTATATATGAAACTCCTGGTCTTATGGGAGAATTTTCTTTATGATTTTTAATGAGGCCGTAAAGTTTGGAAGGATGTGACTTCATGTTTACTAATTTATATTCATCTGAACTATTAAATAATATATTATTTGCTGACAAAAATTGTTTTAATTTCGATTCAAAGATATCTGTGAGGTCTTTTTTAATTTCTTTTAGTTCAGACTGAATGGAAAATTGCATTTTGTCATCATAATCTTTTTTAGAAATACCAAAATTGAGTACTAAAGTTAACTCAATAAACAGCCCAACTAAAGCTAAATTTTATCTAAGATAATAATCTATCCTTGTGCCAGATGAAAAATCAAATCGAGTTTGTATAGGAAAAAAAAATTCTAAATATTTTTAGTAGAACGTAAAATTAACCTGAACGCAATTTTTCTTTGCAACATTTAATCTGATGAAAGGGTGTTTTCGATACAAACACTTTTATTTGAAACATTTCTTTCGATTACGTGAGTTCTTTGTGTTAAGACGAAATTCGGCATAAAAAAGGCCTTCCTGAAGCCTCTTCAGGTTCCCGGCAAGAAATTTGAACGAACTTATTATGACACCCTCCCTGGAGCCGTCCCTGACTCCCTGATGAAAATTTAGATAGTTCCATATAATTCTCCATCTTACTCCTTGGACCTCCTAGGTCTTATGTCTAAAATTTTCATTTTCTATCTTGAGCAGTGTTCGAGAAAACATACCACCGACAGACACACAGACGGCATGCAGATTTCGGATATTTGTTGTTTTCTGGACCCAAAACTTTCATTTTCATCATAAACTATAATTTCTCTATTTGCAAAGTAAAATTGCGAAATAAAACTTCAGACAGTGGTTTGGTTAACTGGATCCCATTACCTAATTCAGATAAAGAATTTGGTAAAAGAAATTAACAAATAACTAAATCAAACATATTTTTTGTAAGAATTAATGTATTATACCCAGTTCAAAAGTTAAAGTATTTAAAAAATATGTTAATTTAATCTTTTGTGGTAGCATAAATTTGTAAGCCTTTGACCTACAATCCAAAATTTAAAGAGAAAGAATAATATAACTGCTCGATCGATCGCACCGGCAATTTTAAGAACAGTGGAAACTTCGTTTCAAAGACGCATAGAGATGTGTGTCAATCAAAAGGGCAACTTGTGGGGCACTTCTTATAATTTATTCTGTTCAATTATTTGAAAAAAACTTCTAATTTTTAAAGTTTATTCTTGAATTTTGTACTTATTGCTCAATAAAGCCAAAAGTGGTTACACATTGCCATAGAGATGTACATCCAAAAAATGTTGGTTTTCCATTCGTACATCATCCATAAAAATATACAGGGTGTTTCATTTGAAATACAATTTATAGATAGAAGAACTTTTTGTAAGCGGACTGCTGGGGTTTATTTAAATAGAATGCTATAAATATGAGTACATTTAATATACTGATATTTATAAATATTCCTATTCCTCAAGCTTGGAGGGAAGTTAAGGTGAAGTTTATCCCAAAAATAGGCAGACGTCCATCAGAAGAGCCTAAATCTTACCGCCCCATTAGGTTAACCTCATTTCTCAAAAAAAAAAAAAAAAAAAAAAAATGGAGAAACTTTTAGATCAAAAAATCAGAAGTGAAATCCTTACGGAAATACCGCTTCACTCCAAACAATTTGCCTATCAACCTGACAAATCAACAATAAATGCTCTACATTTTCCTGTCCAAAGCACTGAAAAGATATTCACAACTAAAGAGGTGGCTATATGTGCTTCGTAGATATAGAGGGTGCTTTTGACAACACCTAATATGAATGCATACAAAAAGCCGCGAAAAAAAGTTGAATACAGTCCCCTACAATTAAATGGATACAGTCCATGCTCAGAAGCAGAATAATTACCGCAGATGTGGGGGAGCAGTCGGCTACGGTAACTGCAGTCAGGGGTTGTCCACAAGGTGGAGTCCTATCGCTTTTGCTGTGGTCAATGTTCTCCTCCATAAATTGAGTAATTCGGGCTTCAACGTCCAGGGTTATGCAGATGATTTAGTGGTGACTGTTAGAGGTAGGCACGCGGTTATGATTTCAAACCTCATGCAAATTGCCTTAAACATAATATCCAACTGGTGCTCGTCACAGGGGCTTAATGTCAATCCGAGCAAAACAGTTATTGATCCATTCACCAAAAGGGGAAAACTTAACCTCAGAATCCCTATGCTGAACGGAACGATTCTAAACTTTTCCAGTGAAGTCAAGTATCTAGGTGTAATCCTGGATCAAAAACTTACCAAGAACCCACATTTACAAAGGACACTTACTAAAGCAACATCGGCTATTTGGACATACCCTAGGCTGTTTGGTAAGACTTGGGGTCTAAATCCGAAAATGGTACACTGGTCCTACCTATCGGTTGTCAGATATATAGTGACCTACGCGTCATGTGTATGGTAGCCAAAAACAGAAGAAAAAACAGCACAAGGAAAGTTACAAACATTGCACCACCTTGCCTGTTTAGGGACTACAGGAGCAATGCACTCGTGTCCCACAGCAGCTATGGAGGCAATGCTTGACCTACTTCCTTTGCACTTGCATGTGAGGAAGGAGGCAGCACTTAATGTTTTAAGACTGCATCAGGCACTCAAATTTAAACCAGGCGGTCTAGTTGGTGACTTAAGGATTTTAGAGCTAATCCATTTTGAGTCCATGACCAAACCTACTGACTCAATGTCAATCAAACAGGACTTTGACTTCCCGTTTGACGTACTGGTCGAAAACCGTCAGATGAGCAAGATGGAGGCGCCACGATTGGAGGGTCACTCATCTGGTATACAGATGGCTGAAGGGGTAGGAGTGGGCGTAGCAGGGCCTAGATGTAGGCTATCAAGCCCTCGGCAACACCCCAACCATCTTCCAAGCAGAAATCCATGCTATAGATCTGTGTTCCCAGAAATGCCTAATTAAAAGCATTCGAAGGGCAAAGATCTACTATCGGATAGCCACACCACACCTTTGAGTCTAAAATTGCCTGGGAATGTAAACAATCCCTGAAGCAACTGGCCAACAACAACAAGTTTACCTTGATGTGGGTGCCAGGGCATGAGGGAGTACGAGGCTGACAGCCTTGCGAAAATAGGAGCTTAAGCATAATTCATTGGACCTGAACCGTTTTGTGGCCTGGCCAAGGGACACATAACGGAAGAGGTCCAGAAATGGGAACAGGACCAGACAAAGACAAGCGAAAAAGTTTATAACTTATTCGACAAAGAATGCCACAAGGCTTCTAGAACTTGAAAAGTCCGAATTAAGGCTGATAACAGGCCTTCTAACTGGCCACTGCCCCATGAGATATCACCTCAAGAATATGGGCAAGGCATTAATCCGCACTAGGCTAAAGTTCCTAGAGCAGTTGGAATTAACGCCTGAAGACATAGGGAAACTAGCCCCTAGAAAAATCACAAGCTTTATTAAAAGTTTTGGAATCCTGGGCAATAACTAGTTGTAGGGTTATTCACAAAAGATCTTTTTAGGTCGAAGTGAAGTAAGGCTACTTAAAGCTAAATGACCCCTGAAACAATCTACAAATAAATGACAGTTAATGGTTCTATAATCGTCTTGGTTCACCCTGTATATTCGAAAATAATTTCGTGTGACAGAATTTTTTTATGCAGTTTACCTGTTCTTTTTTTAATTTCTAGCTATCGTGAGCTCGAGCTATCGAAGTCGAAAGTACTATTGCCCCACCCTGTATATATTTCATGACCTATAAAAGTAGTCTCAATTTCATAGTATATTATAAAAAATGATACGCTTGAAGATGAGTCACATTTAATATCTCAAAACCCTCCTTTTGGTCATTTTAGGGGTTTTTTACTTACAGTTGCAGTCCTTTTTCAATTTTTTTTATTATCAATGTAGCCAACAGAATTAACAACCGAAATATTTTTTTGCATCCTAACAGCAGAAGTACAGCCTATCAGTAGGAGTACAGCCCGTTCATATTTAATTCATTAAAATATGCCGGTAACCTACTGAAAATAAAATAACAGCAAAACTTAATTCATTTCTCCCACTACCGCCACCCGTGTTTTCTTCGGTAATTGCTTTGGTCACGTCACGTCCGAGTCCGACCCTGTAATTATAAGTAGTTAAGTTAAAGTATATAGAATTTATCGGTATTCTGTTGCAATCATTTGTGATCAAATGTGTAGTTAATATAGTGAATGATCCCTTATTAATATAACGATATTAATGGGCATGTTATTTCATGAATGAAAGCAGGTATTTATAATTCATAAATTTTATTTTATTATTAATATAATTAAGGTGCACAAGATCTGATAAAATAATTTTAAAATAGAGTTAAAAAGTCCCCTTAGGAATGCTTTATCAAAAACTTAAACTGTAAGTAATGCCAAAATTCCAAAAATTGTTATGAAGCGGTATTATGTTGGTGCGACAACTACGCCTTTCGATATCAGGTTTAAAAAAGGAGAATAAAAAATTGGCACGGGATATCAATCGCATTTTTCACTTAAAATTTAAGAAATATGCACTTTTATAAAATGCAGGATTTCCTGGAAATAGGTACAAGTTTTTGTTCATGTGCAATTTTGACGATTTGCACACTGAAAGAGGTACACCAGTATCAGTCATATTGTCTTCTCCATAATGAATTAATTTTGACAGATATGAAGAAATGTTATCATTCAGCTCATATCAAAATTGACACTGTACATAAAAATATAATAGTCCATGCGTCGGCGTCGTCGAAATCTGCTCTCCCTCGTTTATTTTGCTATTTATTTATTTAAGTTCACCAAACCACAGTAAGAACTAATTACGGAGTGGGAAAGAATACAAAGGACGGCCGCTTTCTTTTCAAGTTCTTGGAGCCCTGAGTTTTTTAAACAAGAATGATGATTGGCTGATGAAAGTTGGAAACTGACAATTGTCAATTATGCACCAATCACAATATGAATTTTGGAACCTCCAGGGCTCCAAACACTTGAAAAGAAAGCAGTCCGTAAGAGATAGTTTTAGATGTAATAGAGAAGTAAAAATATACATACATGAATACGTAATAAAGGAATAATAAATCTTTATTATTCCTTTATTACCGAGAGATACAGATATGGTTAAGAAAAAGTACGCCTAATATTTGCAACATTTAAATGAATAAGTTTATTAAGCCGATTCTCAACAGACATATAAATATTTGACATAAAACACAATGACGAGAATTTCAATATATTTGTTCTTGGGGTAGGAAGATAAAATGTTTTATGATTACGTGTGCGAGTCTAGAAAAGTTCACATCAACTTCAAAGTATCTACCTGTTAAACATTCACACTCATTTCCAGGACACCCTGTGAAATACATTCCATAATATTAAGCAACAATTATTGTGTGCTGTCTAAATATTAAACATATTATGACTAATGATTTCATGTCACGACTCTAAAATTTTTAGTTAATTTAAAACAATAAAGCCACCGCTTTGTATCAATTTAGGCAATATTTCCGTCGTCGTATTCTTCGTCGATATAGGTCGACCTTGAGAAGTAAACGAGACCTTTGGTGTTTTAAGTTAATTAATACTATGGTTACCTAATTAAAGTATCATAAATCTAAATTATTAATTCGTAGGCAAATTATTCACATTTTATTTTAGTAGACTAACGACCGGCGCGGCAGTTTGATAATTTGAGTAGTTCTAGGAGCAAATAAAATTATTAATGTACAATTGTTCTGAGGGTAAGTAAGATAATATAATAATTAGTCCTGTTACATTGATACTCAAGGAAAGTAGACAGAAATACTTCGTTTAGTTTTTGAGTTGCATGAAAATATTACTACTATTATTACTGAAGAAGAGATAGAAATTTACACTGAAGTCATATTTTTACTGTCAGCTTTACCAATAATTGTTAGTACCAGAGAAACTGTCTTGGACTGGCCGACATAAAAAGCGTTGTAATAAAGGACTCGCCGTTCAGAAAGTCGCTTAATAATTAATTCCGTGGGCCCCAAAATACTAAAAGGTGGCATTTAGCAATACCCGAAACTTATGCCCTAAATAGCTTGGATTCAAATTAAAATCAAATAATTTTCACAAAGCATTGTTTCTTATGAAGATTTCCAACTTTAAACCCTCGTATAATCGTTCGAGGTACTATCAAAATTAATTCATTTTCCTATTTTATTTCCTTCGTCATCAATTTGCTTAAGAACCAAGCCTTAAATTAAAAAATCCTTCTCCCGAAATCTTGTATTGTATGATTTCCTCCTAATTTTTCTGATTTCCTATGATTTCTTTTAATTTCCTTTGATTTTTTTCTACATTAATACTGTACTTTGAAGTTACATTCTATGACAATCATTCTTTAAATTTGTTATGACTTTCTTTTTAATGTCAAAAATTAACAAATTTAATGAACAATTTTTTTTTAATATTAACTACACCACTGAATTCAGTAACCTCTCAAGTGGGTAAATCCCAATCTAATATTACTTAATGACGTGTTTTTTTTTTGAACGCAAAACAGAAGAAAAATTATGAATTTTAAGCATTTCCTTTAGGACACACTATAAAAAATAACTGCCTACATTCATTTTGTTTTAAATTAAATCTGTCAATATTCAATATTTTTCATGAAATTTGGGATTGACCCATTTGAGAGCTTACTGAATCTAATGTTATAATTAGAATTTCAACAAAAAAATCGCTAATCAAACTTATCGAGTTTTGATATTTAAAAAAAACGTAATAGGCCTTGAAAATTGAATCATATCGAAATATTTACCAGAAGGTAAAAGTTTTCGTGATTTATTAAGAAACCGGCCAAATGAGTGTAGTACACGCATCAACTAAGGGTTCCATAGTGCTGTTATTGAATACTGAAAATTGTGGATATCTAAAAAACTTGTTAACAGATTTTGTCGAGTATCTTGTTTAAAATAATTTTCGTTGAAAGCATTTATAAAGTGCTACTATCCAGATTTTTTTCTGATTTTTTAATCACAAAGTTGGAAAGTTAGAGTGAGGGGGAACACATTATTAGCGATTTTAGGAGCTTATATTTCGCGAAATATTCACCTAAGGAAAAAGTCACATAAGAACTTTTATTGCATTTACGATACCCGACACAATGGGGTGCGCCAAAATAAAAATTTTCATCCCTCTGTTCTATGCGAAAACATCGTCCCTAGCACAGCATATAAAATCCACAGGACACAAAATAGACTTCAGCAACACCAGAACAGTAGCTAATATCGAACATCATAGATCAAGGTATCAAAAAGGCCATAGAGATCGAAAAAAGAACACAAAATCTTAATAAACGAGATGATACGCAGAGATTGCCTAGTTCTTGGAAGCCAGCTCTTGTGGGGAGATACGTAACCGAAAACACACGACGATCCACCGTGGATGAACCAATCACGAGGAGATACGTTCAAGTATTGACAAATAGTGAAGAAACACAGCATACACTGTGATCCACACTTTCAAAGGAAACATTGCTATATAAAATGTGTTTATTGACCGATCTGTTTTTAAAGTTCTGTAGCCAAATCGCAAAAAACGGAACATTTATAATTTCGTCATGTCCAATGAAATTTTACCGCCACAAAATTGTGTAATGCAATTACAAAAAAAAATCCACGCAATTTCTCAAAGATTCTGGTCTGGTGCAATATCTTCTTCCCGTAGAGACATATTATGTTGTTTTTTAGGTTTTCGGGGTGTTAAATGAAGTGTTATTGTACTTCCGGGTGCTCTCCTGCGTCGATGGTCGACTCCTCCAGGAGTCACGGTTGTCCAAACGACGTTTCCGCAGAATCTCATCTGCCATCTTCAGGTTCGCACTGAAAGAGGTTAGTAGACGTAGACCATATCAACGAAGAGATGTCATCACTTCAGAAAGCACTAATGAAAAATGGATTTACGAGGTACACAATACAGAAGTCGCAGGGGCCATACAGACAAAACACCTAAGAGGAATCCGAGAAACCAGTGGCAAAGACAGATAAAATTGGAAAACTTCTACGTAAACATAACATAGAAACAATATTTAAAACAGACCGAAAAATCAGTGCAGTCGTCCGTAATGCAAAATAAAAAACTACCCTAGAAAACCAACGAGTATACGAAATCCCGTACCAAGATTGCAACAAATCATACATAGGACAGAGTAATAGACATATTAGTGTAAGAAAGGAAGAACATATGAATGCAGTACGGAAAGAGGAGAAAACATCGTCCCTAGCATAGCATGTAAAATCCACAGGACACAAAATAGACTTCGACAACACGAAGCCAGCAGCTAATATCGAGCATTATAGGTCAAGGATTACCAGAGAGGCCATAGAGATCGAAACAAGACCACAAAATCTTAATAAACAAGATGATACGCAGAGATTTCCCAGTTCTTGGAAGCCCGCTCCTATGGGAAGATACGTAACCGAAAACACACGACGATCCACCGTGGACGAACCAATCGCGAGGAGGTACGTTCAAATATTGACAAATAGTGAAGAAACACAGCAACCTGCCCGAAATGGACCTATCACGAGAAGTCAGAGCCGAGCGCTGACCAATCAAGGAGAACCACTGCATTCTGCGGCACCGATTGGACACGAGGATGCCCGACCACCAGCCGGAAGTCACGTGGAGCGTGACGTTTCAGCGAGGCCACTTGTCGGGTTGGCTCAGGCGATCGCTACGGCTACCACAGGTGGTGGGGGACCAGTAACACGTAGCCAAACGCACAGGCGCGCCCTAGACGGCAGCATATATAAGGAGCCGCACAACGCGGGGAACCACAGTTCAGTTCGAGCAACGAGGCGCAGCAGTAGGCAGCTTTCAGTGAGAACCTGAAGATGGCAGATGAGATTCTGCCGAAACGTCGTTTATACAACCGTGACTCCTGGGGGAGTCGACCATCGACGCGAGAGAGCACCCGAAAGTACAATAACACTCCATTTAACACCCCCGAAAACCTAAAAAACAACATATATATATATTAACTAATAAAGGTCCAGACTAAATAAAACTCTTTGTTATTTTTCAAGCTTTCGGAAATGTTTATTCCTCAGAACATTAACTTGAGATTTGTGTCATAAAGTTACAAAAATTCAGAAATTTAATTCTAACTTTATGAAAATTTTCAGTATTACTCTGTAGAACCTAACGTTTATTAGATACACGTGTGTTTTTTAACAGTAAAATATGCATTTAGATTGTAATCGCTTTTAACCTTTTTTAATGCATTTAATCAGCTTTTTTAAATATTGTTGTGTGTGGTTTAGTAATTTTAATTAATTGAATATTTTACATATATTTTCATGAAAATTTTGTATAATATAAAACGCGGTGTTTGTACCTATGTAAGATGGAGGATAAAAATTAAATTTCTGAATTTTTGTGACTTTATGACACGAATCTCAAGTTAATGTTCTGAGGAAGGAAATAAACCTTTCCGAAAGCTTGACAAATAACAAAGAGTTTTATTTAGTCTGGGCCTTTATTAGTTATAAACATTTTTTGATGCAAACCCAAAAGATTCATATATATATTCGTCAATTATCTCGCTTAGGGAAGACGCGTTGGAAAACATATTATTGAATGGCTTTGGAAACACATTCGATAGTTAAATGTTTAAATATTTTTTAAACCGATTCCAAGCCACCTAAATGACTCTCTTAAGGAGAAGATGTAGCTTTATCTGAGTAAAGGAGATGGGATTCTACAGATTATAATAGAATCCGAACCACTTCTTCGGGATAATTTAAAATAACTGAACTACCGTCCCCAGAGAATATTATATTAAGAATATTAATGATTTTGTTCTATAATTAAATACGAACAATGAATGCATCGAATGCCTGCACTATCTACAGTGAATATTGGATGTTTCAAATACCATTGATAAACTGTCACCCACTGAAAATACCCTCTAAGTGTTTACAAGTGTAGGAGCAGGCTATTCATGTGCCTCTAAAATATGAATAATCTATCTATCTATAATCGTAGTAAATGGAAATATGAATAATCGCGTACATCGAAAATCAAAGACAGTTGTTGTATATATTGTTAAGATATTGTTAATATAAAATATCCTGACTTCGATCCTGAAAGAAGCATGTTGTAGTAAATTTTACTATGTTGATGTGTGTGACTATTTGATGTTGATTGTGTATTGTAGACAAGTGTAAAGTGCTAACAGAAAATTGCCTTATTAAGTGGTATAATTTGTAAATTAAATATTGAAATTTGTAACAAATTATGCATTAAAATGTGGGGTATCCAAGACTTGAATAACTCTTACTGGGAGAAGACAATAACTGCAATAAAAGTGCATTTCATATTAGTGGAAGCCAATTCCAAGTAAAAAAAAATTACACACACTTTTTTGGTCCTGAGAAGTCTTCAACTTGTTTTTTGCAAGTAATAAGAACTACAAAACAGGACCGTACTTAAATTACAGATATGTCATGGACGAAAATTCTGCAAAATTATGTTTAAATTGTTTAGAAGATATAGAAGATGACAGTTTATGTTATGATCGTGATATTTGTAAGAAGAAAATACATAAAAAATGCACCAATATGTTAGCTTCAGAAACAAAATGCAATACCTCTGCAAAAAAGAAATCTGATGTTAATTTGTAAACATTGCAATGATATTATGGCAAAAATGCCAATAATATACGACATGTTCGAAATAATGAAAGCTGAAATTATAGAAATTAAAAATATATGAGGGCAGCCGAATATAAAATACATTAATAAATTGTGTGAGGAAATTAGGCATTTAAGTGACAAAATCAAACAATTTGATAAACCGCAAGGTGATGTTGCGAATAAACTTGAAATGAAATTAGATTACATTCGAAATAAAGTTATGAAAGTGAAAGAAAATCAGAAGGAAGGCCCCTGAATCTTATTCCAATATTGTTAATAAAAGAATTCAGTTATCGTTAACCCTAATGATGGATGCCAAAGTGTTCTGACTACCAAGTCGGTGCTACTGCAAAACGCTAACCCAATCAATGAAAAAAAAATCAATATTGATTGTATAAAATAATGTAGGCAAAGGTGGGATAGTGATTAACTGCCCAACAAAAGAAAAAGCAGATAAATTCAAAAATATAATAAAATAAAAGACTAGCTGAAAAATATAATATCAACTCTGTGAATAATATTCAACCAAGAATTCGGATTGCAGGAATAACGGAGAAGCATGAAGATGAGACATTACTGAAACTAATAAGAAATCAAAATAAAATGGTTATTCAAGACGATGATGACATGAAACTTATTAGTTTCAAACCTATTAAGAACAAAAACAAAATGTATCAAATTGTGCTAGGAATAAATCTACTTACCTACAAACGAGTGACTGAGAGGGGTTTTATTTTTATTGGATATGATCACTGCCAAGTATTTGATGGATTTGAGATTAAGCGGTATTTTAGATGCTGTGGTTCTCATCACGTAGCAAATAAATGTGATAATAGAACAGTTTGTCCAAGGAGTACTGAAAACCATGATGTTAAAGAATGCAAAGCGGAAGTATTAAAATGCAACAATTTAATTTCAACCTTAAGTCAAACAACAAAATAGATACGAATCATGCCACATGCGGAAATAGGCTGACGTTAAATAAATATTTTTAAAAAATCATGCCACATGGGATAATAGCTGTCATTGCTACAAATAGAAATTGGAAGAATTTCAATCTCGGCTCTTTAAATAGTCATCGCAAGACATTAGGGAAAAAAATAATTTCTATATCTCTCATATAAATATAAGGTCATTGGTTCCATCATTTGATGATTTTAAGCATCTAGTTGTAAAAGAAGAATTCCATTTCGTAGCTGTAACGGAGACATGGTTACCATCAGATTATCCAAGTTCCTTGGTACACATACCGGGTTACACTTTCAGTCGTGCAGATAGAAGAACTAGAGGTGGTGGTGTGGGTATACATGTGACAAATTCGTTTCGGTGTTTTATATTGGACATATCTTTAACTAACGAAGTTGAGTGTGAAATAGAGCAATTATGCCTTTATATTATCCATAAGAAATCAAAAATACTAATAGGTGTTTTGTACACCCCCCCCCCCTTCTTATATAATAAATTAAATTATATTGAAAGAATACTTGCCACTTTTTCTGTGCAGTTTGATTATACAATCCTGTTAGGGGATCTCAACATAAACCTTCTTGAACAAGCTAATGACAAAATGTACTTAGAACAAATTTTAAATAGTTCCAAATTAAAAGGAGTTATTTCTGAGCCAACAAGATTGACAAGAACGAGCAGCAGTTTAATAGATATTATTTGTCTTGATGATAAGTTGAGAGTCACTGAAACGGGGGCCATGGGATGTATAATCAGACTGATCACAGATTAATCTATTGTAAAGTTGAATTTAATACTCCTAAACATATAACACGAAGTATAACCTACAGAAAGAAATTTTAATAAGGATCAATTTAATGCCGACATGGAACAAATTGACTTTGTAAACCTATTACAATAGAATCCACTGATACCGGAATTTGTGCATTTAATGATCAGTTAAGCGAAATATTTAACATTCATGCTCCATATAGAACTGTTCAGTTAAAACACTCATATAAACCCTAAATAACCTCCACAATTAAAGAAAGTATCAAGCTCAAAGATAAGCCTTTTAAGAAATATAACAGGAGAAAAAATATTCAGCATAATTTTTTTTACCTCGACTTAAGGAATTATTTGTCTTTCGCTATACGAAGTGAAAAAAAGGCTTATATGAATTTTGAAATTAACAAGATTAATAATGATTCAACTATGGAGAAGATTAGATCAATGGGATATACATTCGAGAAGTTCATATAATATTCCTCAGTTCTTAAAGATGTTAATGAATTAAGTAAATTCTTTTCCGACATAAGTCATTTAGCTACGACTATAGAACCAGCAACATTAGAACGCTACGGAAACACTAAGTTACCAATATTATCGAAATTAGTTGAGAGGCTGGTATTCACAATGCTTATTGAATACATTTCATAGGAAGGCATACTACCCTCTGTGCAATCTGGATTACGAGCGAATCACAGTACTGCTCCTGCACTAAGCAAAGTAACTACAGATATTGTGAGTGAGATTGATGTCAGTCTGAAGCTGCCTTTTTAGTTCTTTTAGACTATAGTAGGGCTTTCGATTTACTAAATCATGAACTACTGATTGCCAAGCTACACTATTATTATTATTTTTTTCTCAATGGCTTTAGGTCGTAAACCATGTACCCCATAACAATTTGAGTATGCAATAAAAAAAAACAAAAATACACTATTATGGTATCTCCGAAAATGTTTGCTTGTGGTTTTTAAATTACTTATCAGGTAGAATTCAGATTGTTGAGATAGATGGTGTAAGGCACCCTCCAATATAAACCATGGTGTTCCTCAAGGAACTATATTAGGTCCAGTGTTATTTAGTTTGTACACCTCAGACTTGCCTCAATCAGTTTTGCATTGCTCAGTTCATCTCTATGCAGACGATACACAATTAGTAAAAACATTTGAACCGTCACAGGCGAGTCGTGATCTTTAGAAGGTCAATACGGATTTGGACAGAATAATGAACAGGTCCAAATCACACAGGCTAAGTTTGAATACGAAAAAAAGTTGATACCTAATAACAGGAATTAACTCCGTTAATAAAGTCCATATGTACAACTTTACAACAGTAAATATCTATGTGGAGATAATACCACAAAACGAATCTGCCAGAAATCTAGGTGTAACCTTCGACACTAATCTAAATTTTGAAAACCATGTTGCCAAATAACTAGGTATACTGTATATGAAACTAAAAACACTACACAAATTCAAATTTTTATTATCAGAAAAAACTAAAATGATGTTGATTGAATCTCTTCTTTATCCACAGATCGATTACGGTCTCACAATATGCTACAGCTTTCTCACTCTTGAATTTAAAAACAAATTACAATTGGCACAAAACTCTTGTATTAGATTCGTATATTGTGTAAGTAAATTTGACCACATAACCCCAACATATAAGGTACACTCTCATTTCAAGATCGGGTCTCGATTCATGTTATTGTTTGGGGTATTTTTATTCAAAATTTTTAAGAATAAACAACCAGCGTATTTGTGGAATTATAATATATAGTCCTTAGGCAGGAGTTACATAATTTAAACCTAAGAAATTTGGCAAGGTTAATATTCCTCATCATGTTACAAAAAAATTTGAATATTGTTTTTCATATTTGGTTGTATAGCTATTAAACTCTGATAGCTATTTCAATTTGATGGAAGGAAAGTCCTTAGTAACTTTTAGGATAGCCTATAAAAATATTTACTAGAGTTGCAAAATGGTGTGACCTAGGTTAGGCTAGGTGCTGTTATGTACACATATGTAAATTTGTACTTACTTTCTTGTTCTTAAACATAATATTTTTAGTCGCAAACTCCTCTATAAATCCTTATTTTACTATAAGGAAAGTAACCAGACTGCAACCAAAGTTACAAATCTGGCGTGTTAAGTGTAATAATTGCATATTACCATCAAAACGCTAATGCTTCGATTGCAACAAACACCAGCCGAAAGACTGATCCTACTTAAAGGAGCTCCCTTGCCAGTCGTCACACACCACTTGCAGACTGCAGTTTCGAGCTGTTGGCTCTCGTCAGTGCAAGGTAGGTGTGCGACGACCGACATGAGAATCCTTTGACTATAGTACATCCCGGTATTTTCGCAATAGCGACATGTACCGGGATGATATACAAAACAACGATCTATGGATTTATATTTTATCTATAATGTAAGTTATAAACGCTAAAATTAAAAAAGTAAATTAAAGTAGACGTCTACTGATGAATTTTATTAACATAAACTTTTACAGAAAATTAACTGTTCCAAAAATAGAATTTTCAGAGCGAATTTCCTGAACCACTCCTGTATAATATTACCAGGACGGTAATTATGGTCACAGGAGCACTCCAGTTTAGCATTTTCTATAGGAGAAATCGTTGATGAGAATGACCTGTGTAAACTCCTTAAATAATTAAATAGACATATAAGACGCTGGGAGGTAATATATGAAATTGTCTGGAAAAGTGAATTTTATTAATGAACCCAATAGTTCAGATAAATAAAGATTGTGAAATACTATTAACTAACTAAATAATGTATTCTTTGAATCACGTTTTTTCTCACTATTTGAATATCTTCGGTTGTATTTGCCATATCGAGAAAACAAAAATACGGCTCCTTCACAATTTACTTGGCCAACAAAAGTTGTTTCTATTAATTTGTTAAACAAACTAAATTTACATTAATAACTGCATTGTCAATGGTTAAAAGTAAAATTTGACAACATAATAGACAACAGTTAATAAATATAAAAAATAAATGTTCTTTTACATAGAAAAAGCTATTTTTCTTTGTTTTTATTTTTTTGCAACTTAACAAACTAACAAAATCAACTTTTGTACTATTAGCTGTATACTTGAAATATGTTTCGTCCACACTAAACCTAGATTCTGTAGGCTTTGACATCATACCTGCCATTGATATTCTGGGAGTAAAAATCTTGGTCGATTATCAATCCTTCTATATAGCTAGCTCTATAGCTATATGACTGGTGGTCGAGAGGTGAGCGCACTTGCCTCTCACCCAAAAGTTCCGGGTTCGATCCCCGGTCGTGACAGTGGAAAATACTGTGAGAGGGATTTTTCCACTATACACGGATATTGGGTGTGTGTCCCTTGTATCTAAATGTGTAGCCCCCTCCCACACAAGGCTCTTCTAGAGCCTTCCGGGATAAAGGGGGTCGTAATTACCTGTGGTGTTATTTATTATTTATTATCTATTATCTATTATCTATTATCTATTATCTATTATCTATTATCCACTATCCATTATCCATTATCCATTATCCATTATCCATTATCCATTATCCATTATCCATTATCCATTATCCATTATCCATTATCCATTATCCATTATCCATTATCCATTATCCATTATCCATTATCCATTATCCATTATCCATTATCCATTATCCATTATCCATTATTCATTATTCATTATTTATTATTTATTATATATATTCATTTACATACCACCTGGTGTATCTATCTGTTGCTGACTATGAATAATTATTTGAGACGCTTTATATTATCTACGAAATAATGATGGTGGCAATTTACTCATCATAGGTGACATTAATTGCCAAATATGTATCTTATTTAGAAGATTTTTAGAACCTAATGGTCAAATTAGAGCCATGAATAATTTTCTTATTACTTATCCTAGCACAATTTAGTTCGCAATTCCAATGATAATATTCTTGACCTAGTGTTGCACAATAGAAATTGTTGCGTTACCCGTTCTATTGATCCTTTAACGATAGAAGATATGCATCACCCTGCCCTGGACATATCAATTGATATGAACGCCTCCAAAAATCTAAATCACTTTCCAACTTGCCATAATAACAGTTATAAGTTTCGTAAATGTGATCTTTCTAAACTGTATGATAATCTTCTTGGCATCGACATGTTTTTTCTTTCCTCTTTTAACGACGTCAATAGCATATGCACTAAATTTTATGATAAACTTGACTTTGTGTTTGCATCTTGTGTACCCAAGAAATCACTCTCGTATTAGTAAATACCCTCCTTGGTTTAACAGCACCATTATAAATAAAATCAAAGTTAAGGAAAGCCTTAGAAAGCAATATGCAAGAACTGGTGATCTCTCCTTATTTATAATGAATTTAAAAAATGTCAAGTATGAAATAAAGTGCAATATTAATATAGCATACAGTAACTTCGTGAAAGATTCCGAAAGAACAGTAAAAAGTGATCCTAACAAATTTTGAGTCTTCATCAATAGTAAAAAAGGGTCAACAAATGTCTCGGAAGAAATGTATTTGGATGGAGTTTCATTAAAAGATCCTGATGACATATTAAACGCTTTTGTGAAATTTTTTAGTCAATCCTATACGGACTCGCCATTGGGCATCGAGAATATTTTCACTGAAAGTGACTGCTCGAACAATAACCTTGTTGTAAATATAAATTTGTTCCCAGAGGTCGAGATCATTCAGGCTTTAAAACGAATTAAGTCTAAAATGACAACAGGCCCTAATTCCATACTGGCATCCTTATTCAAGGATTGCGTAATTATATTTGGATATCCCTTAACCTTATTTTCAACTTAATACTAAAAAAAAAATACTAAAATTGTCAGTTCCCAGACTTATGGAAATATTCCAAAGTGTCTATCCAATTTATACAAAGAGGAATAAAGAACTTCAGACCAAGCTCTGTAATCTGCAAATTTCACAGTCTTGGAAATTCTACTGTATGACAAAACACCAAAATTACTATTCACCAACATGGATTTATGAAGGGGCGTTCGACTACAACAAATCTTTTCTTTGTCACTTAGTATATTTCTGAGTCCTTAGATGAACATAGTCAAACAGATGTCGGACTTCTCCATTCTTATTTGACAGACTCGATCGCCGGCTACTTCTCGATAAATTAGATAAAATTGGTCTCTCGTATTCTCCACTCCGCTTATTTAAATCTTGTTTAATGAATATGACTCGGTACGTTGTCCTCAAGTCAATGGAATTTGTTGCCACCTCTGGACTTCCCCAGGGATCTATTCTTGAACCCTTGTTATTCAATATATTTATTAATGACATAACAGACAAAATTGATTTGCCTTGCCTGTTATACGCTGATGACCTAAAAGTATTCACAGTTATAAATAATATTGATGATTGATTTCAACTTCAAGCGTGTCTTAATAAAGTAAACAACTGGTGCTGGTAAGTGCAACGTATTGTTATTTTCTTTAAAAACATCACCAATTATTTTTGAATACCATTTGGATAACGTCTCACTTTAGAGACCTTCAACGTTTCGTGACCTCTGCATAATTTTTAACAAAAAGCTATCTTTTATTGATTACATCGACCCCATTATCTCTGAAGCCTTTAAGAGCCTTGGATTCATTGTTCGCACTAGTCGTGAATTCACTGATATAGATATATTGAATTCTTTACCAATCATTTGTTAGATCAAAGCTTGAGTATGCATCACTTATCTGGAGGTACATAAAACTAACCTGGAAGCAGTGCAGCGTAGATTTGTCAAATTGCTCTGGTTCAACTTAGATGGTACTTACCCTGTCATAGGTTTTCCGCATAGAGATCTACTTGAAAGGTTTTCCATATCTACACTTGAAGATAGGCGATTATAGTTCTCTCAAGTGTTCTTATTTAAAGTGTTACAGAATGATTTTCACGCACCGGAAGTAATCAGCAAATTAAATTTTCAAGACCTTAGATTGGCTTCTCGCAATGCCCAAGTTTTCTATGTGCCTAACCCACATACCAACATTTTAAAAAACTCGCCTTTGTTTACCATGTGCAATAATACAAATAAATTGTCCAGTTCCCTTGATATTTTTAACTGCCTTCTGAAGGATATAAAATCCCAAATTTTAAATTAAATATGTAGTTGTTTTGGTTGCCTACACTTTTGTTTTTGTTAATAGATTTTGTTTAATTTTATTACTTTACACTTGTCACTTATGTATTTTATTGTTAACTTTCTGATTTTTTTGTGATATATATGTTGTACCTAAATTATATTTTTTTACTCTGTTATCCCTGTTCCGTATTCGGGTACCTTACCTGTTGAACACAGTGTATGCAAAAATAAATAAATAAGTAAATAGATAAGTAAATAAAATAAATTAATAAATAAACTTTTACTACTCAAATTTTATCAATAATTTAATTATTGTAAAGATCGTATTTTTATTTTCTCGATATGATAAATACAACCGTAGATATTCAACGATAAGTGAAAAAGAACGTGGTTCAAAAAATAAAGTGTTTTAAAAAAATGTTCCGTACGGCCAGCATTAGACAAAATGTATTTCCATAACTTCTACTTAACATTCATTTCATTAATAAAATCCAACTTTCCAGGCAATTCCATTCAAAATCTCCTACTAAATCTACTATAAAAATATACAGCTAATAGTTCACTTGTTTAAGAAATCCGAGAAAATATTTCACAACGTTTTATAAAGGTGTAAAGTAAAATTTTAGACAATTGAAGTTTCAGAATAAAAATGAGAAGTATTTGAGTATTCACTGCATTTCGTTGTTAGATGCAGTCATTAATACAACGTCATCAGCATATAAAATTATTGTCTGAAAGTTATTTGTGGCATTCTACGAATATTCTTTCCTATTATTTGGGTTTTCTACCACATGTACTATTATCCTCTTCAACACAAATCACCGAATCTACAAAATAATAGAATTATTGGAAAAAAGGCCTCTGCGCCCGTGACGTTTACGCCAAAGGAAAAGTCAGAGGTTATGTTTTGCAAATAATATAAATCGGAATAAACACAAAAATAATATATTTTGCTGACGTTTCGGAAAGTAATCTCTTTCCGTTTTCAAAGCTATTTTTTTGAAGAACTCTTATTTTGCTGTGTATGTCAAATACACAGCTTTAAGATTCTGTTTATGTTATTTCCATAGATACTTACTACTTACACAGAACATAGAACTGATGATATTTTTTAGATAATGTTGAGTTTGTTAAGTTCTTCTTTTAACATTGGTAGCCAGGTTGTACAAATATCTACAGTACAATTCGATACGCACTTATCTTCATTTAATAAGATTATTGCTGATTCTTTAATTTTTCTTTTTTTGGTATCTGTTTCTTTTGTTAAAATTTTTGCCGAGTCCCAGTTTATTCTATGTCCGTTTTCCCATGCATGTTCACAAATCTTTGATTTCTGAATTTGATTCTTTCTAATGTAATTCTTGTGCTCATCCAACCTCACACTGAAAGGTCTGGAGGGAAAGGTTATGTGGGTGAGTCATCCAGACCTTTCAGTGTGAGGTTGGATGAGCACAAGAATTACATTAGAAAGAATCAAATTCAGAAATCAAAGATTTGTGAACATGCTTGGGAAAACGGACATAGAATAAACTGGGACTCGGCAAAAATTTTAACAAAAGAAACAGATACCAAAAAAAGAAAAATTAAAGAATCAGCAATAATCTTATTAAATGAAGATAAGTGCGTATCGAATTGTACTGTAGATATTTGTACAACCTGGCTACCAATGTTAAAAGAAGAACTTAACAAACTCAACATTATCTAAAAAATATCATCAGTTCTATGTTCTGTGTAAGTAGTAAGTATCTATGGAAATAACATAAACAGAATCTTAAAGCTGTGTATTTGACATACACAGCAAAATAAGAGTTCTTCAAAAAAATAGCTTTGAAAACGGAAAGAGATTACTTTCCGAAACGTCAGCAAAATATATTATTTTTGTGTTTATTCCGATTTATATTATTTGCAAAACATAACCTCTGACTTTTCCTATTATTTTGTAGATTCGGTGATTTGTGTTGAAGAGGATAATAGTACATGTGGTAGAAAACCCAAATAATAGGAAAGAATATATAAAATTACATATTGAACATTAGCATTCCGTTCTTTGATGCCCATCTTACATACATAATATGTACACTTTCAACATTTACATAAGCTAATGCAACTAAATTTAAATTCTGGAGAATATTTCTAAAAAGCGTCGTTATGTTTCCGGATATGTCACTGCGCATACCGGGTAATTTTTTTAAACTGAAACTTTCAAATATCAAAATTTAATCATTCCGCGGAGGAAATACTTTATTGCTAAAATTAGTCACCCTCCTTCTCTCCTCGTACGGGCGGGTAACATTGAAATCTTAAATAGGAACCCCATACGGCTAAAAATACGTAGGATTTGTCTGAAATAGTTTTTTTGATTCACGATGGCGCTGTAATCGACGAAATTCAATTTCATTCTATTTCCCCTACTGAGAACTTATGCATAATTCTGCAATACGTTTGCAATAAAAAATGCCACGTTTTCATTGTAAATAATCAAAATTCGTCGCCAAAAAAGTTCATTAATTTTCCAAACTGTGAATAACTGGGAAATTCTTATCTGTAGAAATGTAAATGGCTGGTGAATAAACTACTTTTAGCGTAACCCAGGAACAACGACGTTGAAGTAGTAGTTTTCTTTCTGTTCCCTTCGGGGTGTTTGGTTAACGTGAGTCCCCTCGTCTCTCACTTATCAGAGTGCTTGGTTTACATGAGTCCCTTGGCCTCATCATCTTTCAATTAAAGTAAGTGCTCAAAATGGTGGCCCTCAACTACAATGCACTTATTAATCAGCATTTGAAATGACTGTACACAACTGAGAAGTGTATCTGCTTGATCCCACATGTTGTTGGTACTTGTTTGTAAACTTTGTCTTTGAGATAGCCCCACAAAAAGAAAGTAAGTGAAGTAAGATCTGGTGATCTAGCTGACCAATTTATCAGACCAGCTCTACCAATCCAGAGACCATTGAAATCACGATCACGTGCTACTGATCACGTGCTACCACTGAATAGTGTACAGGAGAACCATCATGTTGAAACCACATGTTCTGTTGCACTTCTAAGCTCAAGTCTTCAAGTGATGTTGGCAGTTCATTTTGCAAAATGTGTCGATACATTTTACCATTCAAGTTGCCTTCAATAATGTGGGGACCAATGAGTTTTTTGCCAGTTATTCCACACCACACACTGACAGTCTAAGAACGCTGATATTCAACTTGGCGAAGCCAGTGCAGATTTTCAACACTCCAGTAATGCATGTTGTGTCTATTAACAGTTCCGTGGTTTGTAAAAGACAACTCGTCGGAGAACAGTACGTAACGAAAAAATTGGGGTTTCGTTGTATTTGTTAACGCACCCACTAACAAAGAGTTACCCGGTTTTGGAAATCAACGCCATGAATATTTTCTTGTAAAGACACATATGATATGGATGATATTTAATACGTTTTAAAATTTTTCCAACACTACTCTGAAACAATCCGGAATGGCGAGCTATTTCTCGTGTACTAATATGAATATTAAGAGCCACTGCAGCTAATACAGTAATTACTTAATTTTCTCCAGTGACTGTTGCTCGACGGGTCCTTTTTTTCGGTTGAACATTTCCGTAAGTAGTAAATTGTTTGACAGCGTGATTCTATGTGGAAAACGCTGAGCGTAGATATCGACAGCGTCATCAAGACTCCTGCCAGCTTCTCCGTAAACCAAAACCATTTAAGTTTTCTCTTGAACAGTTAAATAGTACATTCTGAAGTAGTATCAACAACCCAACGGAAACAGGTTATTTTGTTTCCGAAATAATCTTCGAACTGAATAAAATAAGTTGTTTATTAAAGTTATTTCTTTCTGTTCTACGTTTATTTACAAAAAACAAAACATAAGAAACACGAAGAGAAGAAATAACACAAATGTTAAATCTAAACATAATAAAGCATTTTTATAAAAATTATTTTTAACATAAAAACCCCCATACACGCTCAAGCATGCTGCATGCTCGGCTCGAAGAAATCACACCGAACCCAACTTCAAACCGAGCATGCTCGGCGGTTTCCACATATGTACTCACCAAACTTCAGTTCAAAATTTAAAACCGAGAGCCTCGCATTAATTTAATTAAGTGGATTTAATCATGCACTCCGATAAGTCATAAGCGAAGGAAATCGCGTTGACCAAGTATCCCAAAAAGGATGCCTGTTCCTGGATTATGATAATAATAGTTTCTTGTCAAGTCATTTTTCAATAACTGAAAATTTGAGAAATAGAATTTGTATTAAGAAGACTAATTTTGATTACGTACAATAAAAACGTAGTATTTTTATTGCCAACCTATTGCAGAATCGTATGCTTAGGTTCTCAGTAGGAGAAATCGAAAAAAATTGAATGAATCGAAAAATATGTTTCAAACAAATCCTACGTATTTTACTGGGGGTTTCTATTTGAGATTTCAAAGTTATCCGCAGCCCTACCTACAAGGGGTGACTATTTTAGCACTAGTGTATTTCCTCCGCGGAATGATTAAATTTTGATGGTGGACATTTTTTTGGTAGAGTGCCTTATTCGAGATATTTGAAAATTTCAGGTTAAAAAATCACCTGGTACATATATCACAAAATACTGAAACATTATTTATGGCATAATTAATGTTTAATTTATTATTTGATGGTGTATATACAGCGTGTGGCAATGTTCATGTAGCCTACTCTTATATCTCAGAAACTGCTTCTGCGATTTTTTTTAAATTTGGGTGGTTGATCACTGCTCCAATTAGAAATTAATGACATAGTAAAATTTGAGAATAATCATTGGCGTACCTTTACATAGGCTAACGTAAGGGTGGATTTTCCCAGAATGTATATTAGCATTTTGTTTAGAAAAAATCTAGTCGGATATTCTTAATCAGCACGTTTAAAAACCCCTTTGTACAAAATTTCATTATGATGGGTACAAAGGTGGCTGTGATATTGACCAGAAAAAAAAACTTTTTCAACGAAATTTTTTTTTATTTGCATAACGGTTACCCAATTTGAAAAAAAATTCTTCATTTTTTTGTTCAGAGCAATAATTTTACTAGTGTGATTTGGATTTGAAAGATAATTTTTAATTTCTTAATAATGCAAGAATTCGAATATAAAATTACATTTAAAAATAATGTAAGATCGAGAACAAGAAAATTATATTAATAATAGGCAACTAAATAAACTTAAACGATTCATTTCATTTCAAAAAATCACGATCATAACGAATACATTGTTCAATTCTTTTTCTTGCATGTAGTATAGCTTTTCGAATCCCACCAGAACTGATTTCAGCACATACCTACCTAACTCTGTCCTCTAATTCTTATTGACTAATTCTTGTAAGCTTTATATTTTAAATGACCCCACAAATATAAGTCAAGAGGTGTGAAGTCGGGAGACCTCGGGGAAAACTCCTGACTGGACCTATCCATCTGTCTGGAAAATTAGTTTCTAAAAATACTCTTCCAACGTTGTGAGCTGAAGCACCATCAAGTTTTTTTTTATACATTTATTTAACGCCGGCCTATTTCCGCTACTGAGGTCTAACACCGACGCCTGTAGACGAGCTACCCCCAACCAGGAATTTTGCCGAACATCTTCCTTTAAGAAGAGTAGGGATCTTTTACTTGCCTAACATTTAATAGACAAGGAACCGACGGCTTTACATCCCCTCCGAAGGTTGGTATATCCCCTATACAACCATAGCCTAAAATTGTATAGCTTCCGTGGATACATTGATATACAAGCCGCTGGAAGATGTGTGAGGCGAGGACGCGGTCTTCGTTGGGACGGTCACCCATCCAACTACTAACCGCGCCTAACGTTGCTTTACATCGCATATCGAAATATGTACATAATAAAGATGCACCTACGCTCGCCCCTACCATCAAGTTGATAATGTAGGTTTTCTCTAGCATCTTGTGGCAAATCGTTAAGAAACGGGGCAATTTCGTCCCGCAACAAATTCAAAAAGGGCCTCCCCATTTAATCTTAGGGTGAAGAATGGCCCAATGATATGCCATACCACACATTGACTTTCGAAACATATTGCCGTTTGGTATTGATAACCCATTTGGGATTTTCATTAAGCGACAATTCTGGGAGGATACTACCCCATTCGTCGTAAAGATCATATGTAAAAATTAATATTTTTCATAGAATATATATTATTTAAAAATTCACTCTGTGCCCAAAAATAAAAATCTAACCTTCTCTGTGTAACCCTAGCCTCTAAATTATGCAATATTTTTGGCTTGAAAGCTCTTTGCCTATTTATTTTTACGCAACGCCAAACTAGGCCCTTACTTACGTTAAGATTTACTGCTGTTAATATTGTAAAATAAATTCTTCGTCTGGATATTGTCTATTTTCTAAATCATATTTTTTTGTCTTAAATTACATTTATTTCCTGTGTTTTTAAAGTTATTCGTGATGTTTGCCACCAATTTGTGCCGAACAGGAAACTGCTCAGGATGCCATGCGTTAAATTCAACAGCAGCTTCTCTATAGGATCTGGCATTTCCTCCAACTAATAAAACCAACTAATTTTTTTCCTCAATCATTAAACGGCGCACCATATTTTTTGTAATACAAAAATTTCCTCTATTTAGGTATTTATTTGAAATACACTAACGTGCAAACACACATTTCATGTATTTGACACATGCCATGCCTTTGTTTCATTTGTTACAACAATAGAATTTTTGCATTATTAAAAAACTAGGAACTATCTCTCAAATCCAAATCACATTAGTAAAATACATTGTTCTGAACAAATAATGAAAATTTTTTCAATTTGGGTAACCGTTATGCAAATAAAAAAATTTTTCGTTGAAAAAGTTTTTTTGCGGCCTATATCTCAACCACCTTTGAACCCATTATAACGAAACTTTGTACAAACGGGTTTTTAAAGGTGCTGGTTAAGAATATCTGACTAGATTTTTTCTAAAAAAATCGCTAATATACATTCTCGGAACATCCAGCCTTACGTTGGCCTATATAAAGGTACGCAAATGATGATTCTCAAATTTTACTACGTCATTAAGTTCTGATTAGGGGTAGTGATTAACCACCCAAATTCCAAAAAAGCGCACAAGCAATTCCTGAGATACAAGAGTGGCTCCATGAAACTTGCGACACGCTGTATACATTTTTAAAAGTTTGTACAAAATTATTAGCAATATTTCGTCCACTTGTTATTTCAGAATTGTTTAGGAACAAAGTATTTGTTATTCAATTTCCGTGCTTTTCTGATTTGATATAATTCCAAAAGTTTGACGTTTTAAAGAATGCTACTGTCGACACCTTAACTATTTCAATAGTCTTTAAGCTTAGAAAAATCGCGCGAAAACAGAAAACAGATGTTTTTGAAATTCATTTGGTCTTTTTTTGGTATATTGAATAATGAGTAAGTCGTGTAAGTTTTTCTGGTGAAGTCATAGTTAAATAACATCTAAAATAAAAGACTTAACCACAGTATAACCACTTTTGGTATTCTATAATTAATATTGCCGTCCAGATTATTGAATTGTCACTTTGCGATTAACTTTTTGCGTCATGATAAAAAAATGCTATTTTCTTAAGCCACATTGAATGCAACGTGAGAATATGAAAAATATACCGTAATTATGCTTAGTTACGAAATTCACTGAACCATTCTAAGAATAAATTATATAAATATAAGTTATGTCTTTATTAAAGGCAAATGGATGTATCTCGAATATTGACATCTTAGGCATTTGAAAAAAGAGAGAGAATGAGTTTGTTGAAGTAGCAAGTACTGCATAGAGTGTTGCAAACTTTTTCGTTATTATACTGCCAGAGTCTGAAGATGATCTAAAAGTAATTCAACCGTTATCGATGTGCGATGATATTGTCATGAAACTTTAAATTGAATTACAGGCGAAAGAATTATGTAATGCAAATGGGATGATTTAATTAAATCACTTAAGAGTCGCTTTTATTTTTAATACAACTTATAAATTAAGAGAGGCTAAAGTGTGCAAGTAATTACATTATAATATATAATCGCCATATTTTCCCACGCTTAGAACAGAACAATGGCGGGGTCTTTGCTTTCCTTGGTATTTCCTTTCGAGGGATATGATCAACTACCTAAAGCTTTATAGGGCTCAGACGCGAATATTTATTGCTTACAATACAACTTAAAAACGAATCCTAACGCTTTCAAATGGAATCATATTTTCGTAATTTTCCTTCCTGTCTTAACTACAAACACAAACGGTTTTGACATCTTACTCCAGTCAAATTAGTATGAAAATTTTGACAAAAAATCCAGCCGAATCCAGGATGTTCAGAATGATGGTAAGAATGTAGGGTTTTTTAGGCTTCAATTTTTTTGCGTAGCAAATTTTTTTATTAAACAATTAAGGTGTGAAGAAATGGTTTTCTCGAGTTTTAGAAAAAACTATTGATTTTAGAAAAAAAAGATTTTTTTAAAAGTTGCGCGCCTTGAAAAAAACCTACAAAATGAGACCTATTTCATCAAAATCGGTTAATTTGCTTATGAATCATTGCAAAAAACATGCTAAAATGGCTGTATTTAATTTTGATTTTTTTGTGTATACTAAGCTAATAAGCTTTTAGTGAGAACCTGAAGATGGCAGATGAGATTCTGCCGAAACGTCGTTTAGAGAACCGTGACTCCTGGAGGAGTCGACCATCGACGCGAGAGAGCACCCGGAAGTACAACAACACTTCATTTAACACCCGCGAAAACCTAAAAAACAATATATATATATATATATATATATATATTCCACGACCTATGGCATACTGATGAGAACTAATAAGTTCGAAACCGGTCTATGTCTGGTCGGGGAGTTGACAAATGACATTGGCTACCAAATGATTTGTAAGGTATAATTCAATGCAGGTCGGGGTATTTGCCCGCTGAGTAGTTGTTTCCTGCAAATCATGTATAATAACAATATATATATATATATATATATAACAATATATATATATATATATATATCATGAAAGATTGGTAGCCAATGTCATTTGTCAATTCCCCGACCAGACATAGACCGGTTTCGAACTTATTAGTTCTCATCAGTATGCCATAGGTCATGGAACAGACAAATGACAGTGGCCAACCTGTTAGTTTTATACAAACTTAAGTAAATGGTGTACCGGTGAGAGGTAAGTAAATACCCTCATGTGGTCAAATGCTACTATACACCAGACATCATAGATGTCTCCATGGTGTATAGCGACTTGCTATTTTGCAAGTACCGAGAGCGGTGACCTATAGCCCTTGGTGGACTTAACCCATATACTGTTATTATACATGATTTGCAGGAAACAACTACTCAGCGGGCAAATACCCCGACCTGCATTGAATTATACCTTACAAATCATGAAAGATTGGTAGCCAATGTCATTTGTCAATTCCCCGACCAGACATAGACCGGTTTCGAACTTATTAGTTCTCATCAGTATGCCATAGGTCATGGAACAGACAAATGACAGTGGCCAACCTGTTAGTTTTATACAAACTTAAGTAAATGGTGTACCGGTGAGAGGTAAGTAAATACCCTCATGTGGTCAAATGCTACTATACACCAGACATCATAGATGTCTCCATGGTGTATAGCGACTTGCTATTTTGCAAGTACCGAGAGCGGTGACCTATAGCCCTTGGTGGACTTAACCCATATACTGTTATTATACATGATTTGCAGGAAACAACTACTCAGCGGGCAAATACCCCGACCTGCATTGAATTATACCTTACAAATCTATATATATATATATATATAGACTCAGTTTAGTTAGAGCAACGAGGAGCAGCAGTAGGCAGCTTTCAGTGAGAACCTGAAGATGGCATATGAGATTCTGCGAATCTAAAAACAACATATATTAGAAATAGTACTTTTTGTACGAGGAAATAGTGGTAGTTCATTAAAAATAATAATTACCACACATATAATACTGAGGTGCAGAAAATTTATGTACACCATCCCATAACTTGTCTGTCTTTGAAAGAAATCCTGTGTATATGGGTATACCTATATAAGTTACCAGAACATCTCAAACAAATAGAGAATATTAAAAGTTTTAAAAAGAACAGATTTCTTAATACAAGAATGTTTTTACAGTGTGACTGAATATTTAAATTCCTAATGATATTATAATTGTTGCTTGACTTTAACTGTGATTTGTATGTTGTTTGTATTATAAATGTTATAGCCTCTCCTACTCAATTGTTAACCTCACCTTCGCGATGAGTTCAATTTGAACTTGGTGCACCCTGTTTTCACTAACGAGGCTCTAACGACTGAGTAAGGGCGGAATAACCCTTACCTTTTGCCGTGAGCACATCCACCTTCTCACGAAGAGTGCGGTAAAAATAACCCACCGCACCCAAAGGTTGCTTTTGGAATCGTTTGGTTACCCCATCGTCGCAGTCTCCTTCTGTGCCATGGGACTACACCACTCGCCTTCCGCAACCGAGCTGGTCAGTTGCATACCTGCTCCAGCTAAAACTTCAAATGCAGCTTCGTTTTCAGTCGATTAAGGCTTAAAAAAAAAATAATGGAGCGTTCAAGTGGGACAAAATCATCCGGAGGTAAAATACCCTCCCGATCGGATCTCCGGGGGAGGGTGCCCACAGGGACACCTCATCGAATTTCGAAAAAACACCGACAAGTTAAATCCAAGAAAACTAATTCTTTCATCTACGGCGCTTGGAATGTTTGTACTTTGAACGACAGCACTCGCACCGATCGGCCTGAAAGAAGAACTGCTCTAATAGATAGAGAACTTCACCGACTCAATGTTGACGTTGCAGCTCTCAGCGAAACTCGATTTTTGGAGGAAGGCTCTCTCGCAGAAAAGTACTACACCTTCTATTGGAAAGGTCTTCCCACCAATTCAAGAAGACAACGTGGAGTAGGATTTGCCGTTCGGAATCAACTTGTATCCAACTTAACACAAGTACCACAAGGCCTATCCGAGCGTTTAATGCTGCTACGCTATGAGCTATCAGATGGCAACGCGGTAAATCTAATAAGCGCCTACGCTCCCACTCTGGATGCAAGTCACGAAACCAAGGAAAGCTTCTATCAACAGCTGGAAGAAACCCTCTGTAGAATACCTAAAACGGAACGACTCGTTATTCTTGGCGATTTTAACGCTAGAGTAGGGAGAGATGCAGACACCTGGCCAGGCATCATAGGCAAGAACGGTTTGGGCAACATGAACGCTAACGGTCAACTACTCCTAACTAAATGCGCCGAACATGACCTAGTTATAACAAACACCATTTTCCGACAAAAGGATAAATTTAAAGGCACCTGACGTCACCCCAGATCAGGTCACTGGCATCTACTGGACTATGTTATCGTACGTAGGAAGCATCTCAAGGACGTCCAAATTACAAAGGCGCGCATTGATAGCGAATGTTGGACCGATCATCGTCCTGTTGTCTCTAAAATGAAAATTGTTATGAGACCCAAACACCGAAGAACTCAAGTAAAACGTAGACTCCGTCTCTGTATTAGTAAATTGCGTGACCAACAAACCGTCGAACAGCTAAAGCAAAAAGTTCAAGAGAATTTGAGTGCACTAGAAGAAACCAATTCTGTAGATGTCGCTGCTACCTGGACACAAATTAAAGACAGTTTAAAAACTGCGAGTGAGGAAATTCTTGGCACTGCAGCAAGTAAAAAACAGGAGGACTGGTTCAATGATAATGAAGCTTTTATACAAGAACTTCTTGACCGCAAACATATTGCCTTCCAAAACGCTATCAACCACCCCAACAACTCATCAAAAGCAGAAGCTTTTACCCAATCTAAGTATGAAACGCAACACGAAATCAGAAGAATAAAGAACGAATGGTGGGCAAGCAAGGCCAGAGAAATTCAAAGGTACGCCGATTCACACGACTACAGGAATTTCTTTCAAGGAGTAAAAGCAGTGTACGGCCCCAGTCGGAAAAATATGTGCCCTATTAAAGATTTAAATGGAAATCTCCTCAAAGAAGACCAGGAAATAAGAGCCCGATGGAAAGAACACTACTCTAACATTCTTAACCAGCAAAGTCAAGCCGATCACGATATTATAAATCTTATCCCTCAATATGACACCTTCGAAGACTTAGATAAACCACTAACAACGGAAGAGATCTTAACCGCCATTGGGCAGCTAAAAAATAACAAATCTCCCGGCGCCGACTCACTCCCAGCTGAGATCTTTAAAGCTGTGTCGTCAGAGCTCATACCCTACCTCAAAAAACTGTTTGATGTCGTGTGGGAAAGTGGTCAAGCTCCGCAGGAGTTTCGTGATACACTTTTAATCAACCTCTTCAAAAACAAAGGGAGCGCTGCGGACTGTGGAAATTACAGGGGTATAGCTCTCCTGGCTGTTGGAGGGAAGATACTCACTAAAGCGATGGCAAATAGGCTAACACCTGTTATGGAAAAGTTACTTCCTGAAACACAGAGTGGCTTTAGACCAAACCGAGGCACATCGGATTTAATCTTCACACTTAAACAGCTTCAAGAAAAAGCACTCGAACATCAAGCAGAAATTCACATGGCCTTCATTGATTTAACCAAGGCGTTTGACTCGGTGGACAGGGAAGTGCTCTGGAAAATTATGCTCCGCTTAGGTATCCCTAGAAAATTTGTGGAAGTATGTCGCAGTCTACATACAAACAACAACGCCCAGGTTATGTATAATAATGAGGCAACCGAACCTTTCCAAACCCTCACTGGAGTTAGGCAGGGATGTGTCCTGGCACCCCTACTTTTTAATTTGTTTACCACTGCTCTAACAATTATTGTTGACAACAAACTGACAGTCAGAGGAATAGGTCTCAGATACCGTTTTGATGGCGGTCTCTTTAACATAGGGCGCTTTAGATCTTTCACGAAGACACGCACACGATTCATTTGTGATCTCCAGTATGCGGATGACTGTGCACTTTTAGCCTCTACGCCGGAAGAGCTTCAAGAACTTTTAGATGTGTATGCCCCGAGCTATGATTCCTTGGTACTTAAAATCAACATTGGAAAGACTAAGATTATGTCAACTCCTCATCAAGTGAACCAAATACTTAACGGAAATTCTCTTGAAGTGGTGGATCAGTTCAATTACTTAGGCAACGTTGTTAATGACAAAGCAAACATGGACAGCGAGATTCTCAATAGAATTAACGCTGCATCTAGAGCACTCTGGGGACTTAGAGAGAGAGTATTTGACAACCACGACCTTGCTTTGTCAACGAAAATGGCTGTCTACAGAGCAGTTGTCATTCCAACACTGCTATATGGATGTGAAAGCTGGGTCACTTACCGTCGTCATGTGAAAGAATTAGAACGTTTTCAGCAAAGACACCTCAGAAGTATGATGAAAATCCGTTGGTTCCATCACATATCAAACGTGGAAGTACTCAGGAGAGCAAACAGCCTTCCAATTGAGGTGCTTATTTCAAGAGCACGCCTAAGATGGGCAGGTCACGTTCATCGTATGCATGATAACCGCCTTCCTAAATGTACACATTATGGTGAATTGCTAAGCGGTAGAAGAAGGCGTGGCGGTCAACGAAAGAGGTTCAAAGACGTTCTCCATGAAAATCTAAAATCCTGCGGTATTCCAGACGAGCAATGGGAACAACTTGCAGCGGACAGAACCGAATGGCGAGGGGTTGTGGCCAGCTATCAAGGAAATGTTGCTGCAAGAAGGCCGAATCCAAAACCTAACCAGGTCTATGTTTGTCCTGACTGCGGTCGACATGTGCTCTCCCGAATTGGCCTCTATAGCCATAGTCGTGTGCACCGTAGATGAATGGGAATTACAATAGACTACACCTTTTACTTGTTTTTTATTGTACACAATCTATCGACTGTAACATTTTTTATACTCGGACTCGAGTAACGGCTAATAATAATAATAATAATAATAAAAATGTAATGTAATTTTTCTTTTTTGTGTATTATATAAATTCATGTAACTTGACTTGTCCTATACCAAACTGTATGGTCTTACAGGATAAATATTTTTTTTTTTACAAAAAGCCAGTCACCTTACTCTGAGGCTCCAACCCTCACAGAGGGGAGCTGGTACTAAATACCAATAGACCAATAGCCACTCTCCATGCCCGTGGGGTGAGTGACTACCGGGTCCGTGAATCGTGTGTCCTGAGTAGATGCAATGAGGATGACACGAGTGTACGAGTTATTATTATTATTATATTGTAGAAAATTACAACTTTCGAAGTTGGTTGCGTTTACTCTAGGGAAAGAATTCACTTTATCCTATGGTGAAAAATTTTCTGACCAGGTGACAGGTCTGTAATATTGCTGCTTTCTGCATAATTTTACTGAAATGGGAGGGTAAGTCTAATTTTTCCAAATAATTTGGCAGCCTCGTTGAAACTACTCCATCCACTGAGACGACTAATGGTATTATGTTAATGTTCTTCAACTTCCAGTTGGATTTAAGTT
Source organism: Leptura quadrifasciata (assembly GCA_963675555.1). Taxonomy (NCBI): domain Eukaryota; kingdom Metazoa; phylum Arthropoda; class Insecta; order Coleoptera; family Cerambycidae; genus Leptura; species Leptura quadrifasciata. The sequence continues at coordinate 34,488,133 of OY776682.1, forward strand.
CAATGGCCAGGTTTTGGTACTTATCTATCTTTTGATACTCTGTTTGTATCAGGTTTGTGGTGAGAGGAACTGCTATGTCGATGATGTCATCTATCTTCTGTTGTTTATCAATGAGGACTATATCAGGTCTATTAAAATATACGCTTTTATCAGTCTTTATACACCTATCTCAATATAAGACCGATGATTCACTTTCAGTACAGGGTCGGGTGTGTACTTGTAATAGGGGACTGCACTTTGAGTTAGGTTTTGTTTTATAGCGAGCTGTTGGTGGATGATTTTAGCGACTTGATTATGTCATCTGTGTCACTCCACTTTATTACCCCAAACGAGTATCCGAGAACAGGTATAGCCCATGAGTTAATTGCAGAAATCAGGTTTTTTGAATTTAATGTAGTATTAAGGATTTTTGTCACCCTATATATAGGTTTTGTTGAAATCCGAGATATTTATAATAGTTTTCAGGATTGATAGTTGTAATGTCCTGAATAGTCTCGTTAGCATTTATGACTTTGCCTTTATTTATTTTAAAAATATCGCATTTATCGAGTCCAAACTGCATAGTGATATCTTCGCTGAAGATTTTTGTAATATTGACAAGTGAAGATAATTGCTTTTCTGATTCAGCGAATAATTTTATGTCGTCCATGTACATAAGATGGCTTACCCTAAATCTGATTTCCATCTCAAACCTAAAACCCGCTTGGCATTTATTCAGAAGGTGTGTCAGTGGATTTAGCGCTAGGCAGAACCACAGGGGGCTCAGACTATCACCCTGAAAGATCCCTCTTTTGATACTTACTGTTGCTAGATGGTTATTTTTAATCATAAGAGATGATTCCAAGACTCCATCAAAACAGATAAGAGGTTCTGTATTGCTGGATTAATTTTGTAGATGTCCAGACCTTAAGCAGCCAGTCGTGTGGTACCGAATCGAATACTTTAGTATAGTCTATGTAACAGGTGTATAAGTTACGTTGTTTTAATTGCGCATCCACTGACAGCTGCTCTCTACAACCCATTGTTTTTCTAATACATCCTTTTTGTTCAAATGAGAAGATGCTGTTGGTCTCACGGTGGGCATAGATTTTATTGCTGATGATAGAGGTGAGTAGCTTGTAAAAGGTGGGCATGTTATTGGCCTGTAGTTCTTTCGTTCCTCAGGGTTTCCCTTCTTAAACAGGAGGTACGTTACACCTTCCGTTATGTATTTCGGCATGGATGTTGGGTCGTTAAGAGCCTTAGAATAAGCTCGCGCCAAAGGTTCATGGGAAACATGCAGCTTCTTTATCCAGAAGTTCTGCAATTTGCAGGTCGTGGGGCCTGTGGGTTTTACTAACAGCTTCTCTAACGTCTTCTTCAGTTATTAAAATGTCTTCCATTCTTGCCAGCTCCAGCGTACTCTTTTCTATTTCAGAGATCCATGTGGTTTGTCGACTGTATGAGGTAGGTGCGCTCCAGATCCTATCCCAAAATTCGAGAAATGTGTTATCATCTCTGGAATCATTTTCATCTTCCTTGGATTCACTTTGTAGCGAGTTATAAAAAGCCCTTTGGATATTTGCGAACTTGCTGTTTTGTATTTTACGCTTCGTCATTTCATTATATCTACGCAGTCGTGGCCCTTTTACCTTCACCTTCTGTCGCAGTTCATCATATTCAAGTTGTAGTTTACACTCAGATTCAGGATCCCCTCTATTAAGATTGAATTTCTTTAATATTTTCGTGATTTTCTTATTGAACTTAGGTGATCTCGTACCGTCTAGATATTCTTTGATCGGAATAAATTAATGTCTTTCCTGAGTCTTATCTGTCGGAGTTGCTCCCTATTACTTATCTTTGGTGGTTTAGCTTTAGGGTTCTGAATAATAAGCCGTTGATTATTGAGTTCCAAGATTGTAACAGCTGTAGCATATAGGGAAGTATTAATGTGGTTGATGTCTTCACAGTTACTCAGATAGCGTTTCAAGGTGGTGTTGGCCTGATATATTAGATTAGTTGTAGCCACGGGTTTTCCGGAGCGAGACGGATAATGGCAGTAGTGAGATGCAAAATAGAAGAGGGCTGAGGGAATCTCCCTGAAATACTTCCCTTCTGAAGGTTACCGACTCTGTTTGGACTCAATCGTTACCCGATATTATGGTAAAGCGAGTCCTCCAGAGCGGCATCAGTTCTTCAATACTCACTACGGGACCGGATACCACAAGACATCGGAGCAAGTGAACAATGAGCTCATGCGATGTCATGTCAAATGCCTTGCGGTAGTCGATCAAGGCCATGGAAAAGTTCCGCTTATACATGCATGGAGTCCTGCGTTACACATCTGTCGATCAGCAGGTTCTCCTTGCAGCCAGCGACACCTCTCTTCGACCCTCGTTGCTCATATATCCGTTCGTAAACCGGTTCAACTGCATGGAGCACCCGCATGAACAAAATGCGTGTAAACATTTTGGACAGGTTATCGGTCTGCAATCCGTTGGGTTGGACAAATCTCCGTTCTTGGGGATCAGCACTGTCCGCCCCTCAACAGCCCAAGAAGGAATTTGCTGCTCTCCATTCAGCCAGGAATAAAAAATTCTGGTTAGATGGTGGTGGGTGTTCGATTACTTTTTCGACCAAAAGTTATTTATCCCATTGGGACCTGGAGCAGCAAAGTTCTAAGAGCCCTCAAGAGCCCTACGAACCTCTTCTGGGGTTATTGGTTCGCACACTTCCTGTGGTTGAGTGAAAGCCTCTCCTCGTACAGCGTTTTCCAGAAGTTCTCCACCTGATCTGCAGTCGGCGGATTTTCTACAACACGCGGAGGCGGTTGGAAAAGGCGTGAGGGCTTTTGGTGGAACAGTTTATTTTCTGCAAGCCCTCACTAGTGACTTTTGCAAGCCACTAGCATCCGTATCCTGTCGAGACAGTGCTGTTTGGTGGTTCACAGCACTGCCTCATTGAGTGTGTGATGAGCGCGCCTTAAGTTGGCGGCTAATCGATGCATTTTAGGCGTGAACGGCCTGTTGGCCGCCATATAGTCCATCACACATTGGATACGGGATGCGTGTTGTCTCGCCGACTGGATCTTGGCTTCCATCTTTTGTATGCGCCGCTCCACTCTCTCCTGTAGGGAAGCAGTGTTTCGCCTCTCCACCCGAGAAAAGCGTTGAACAGCAGCATACACGGCACAGTTTATGTGTCAGAGGTCAGCCCGTTCTGGTGGCACTGCACGAAGTTCTTCATCCACTCTGACCAGGTCTTGTGGCCCGGGGGTTTTTATGCGGTGTAACGCTCTTCTCTTACTGAGGCCCCCTGGTGTTGGTGAAACGATTAGAGCTACGTCCTCAACCGGTGAATGCAGCGGCCCTTTGGCCACCCCATTCACCGGTTCAGGAGCAGCCCTCACGTAGGTGGGATACATAGTCGTGCAGATTTTGTGGCGTAAAGGCGCTATGCACTGGAAGCCTCTCACACCACAGAGCATGCATCCGCGCCATGTATCCCCTCCGCGCGGGCTCACTGCTTTCATAGCAATGCAGAAGTTCATCTCTCAGTTCATTTGTCTACCCAAAGCGTCCTTGGTCATTGCCTATGTCGTCAACGCGCGGTCTGTCCGGTTGGGCCCCACCACCTTGCCCTTGGCCCCTATCCACAAGGGGTCGATCGAGGGGGCCCTGTCTTCGGCCTGCTTGTTTTATCTATATGTGCGGCGTCTAGCTGTGAGGGGTATTAACCATGTAACATCTTCTCTTTCCAATTTCTTAATCTGCTCGCCTTGGATTCTACTTGGACTTCTTCTTCTCGAGAAGCTAGGTTAAGTGAAGTATATGCCTGGTCATGATGGACGATCGTTTGAATGTTGGGTTGTGTGCTGTGTGTGCCTACTGAAGTATTCCTTCATTATTATCTCCTGGTTCCTGATGTTGAGCAATCCACCATGTCCTCCTTCGTAGCGGAATATATATAATCGGTCTACGGATGCAAGCAGCGGAATTTGGTAAGTGCCTTTCGCGTTCTCTGCCTAGTTCATCTAGATCTGTGTCGGACCATTTTAGAATCCCAAAGGAGTATGTTAGTGTGAGGATTGCCCAGCTATTGATGGCTCTAACCAAATTCTTAGAATTCAGTTTTGTGTTCAGCAACTTTGTAATTCTCTCTTTTTTAAGCGATATTCCCCTGTTTTGTTGTATACCCAGATATTTATAGGTATCTTCGGGATCAAGAGAAACTATATCCATAAAATTTTCGTCGGTTCCTTTATTTAGTTCAGTTGTGGCGTATTTTTTTAACCCGAAGTCCATCTTGATATCGTTACTAACTGTTTCGTAATTACTAACAGAGACCGCAGCTGCTGTTTAGATTCCGCATACAGTTTAAGATCGTCCATATGCAGTAGATGGTTATACCTAATTGGGTCGTTTAACTTCATTCTAAAACCAGCATTAGAATTATGCAACAGATGAGATGAAGGATTCAAGGCCAAGCAGAACCAAGTAGGGCTAAGGGAATCTTCTTGATATATGCCTCGTCTTATGTTGATCTCACCGATATCTTTGGTGTTAATTTTCAGACTAGTTTTCCAATTTCTCACTAAATGTGACAGCAGAGATTTTATTTGGGGAGAGATTTTATTTATATCAAGTATTTTAGACAGCCAGTTATGGGAGATGGAATCGTACGCTTTAGAATAGTCAATGTAGCAAGTAAGTAGATTGCGTTTTTTGTTCAGAGCTTTCTTCATTATGACAGAATCAACTATAAGTTGCTCTTTGCAGCCCATTGCTTTGCTAATACATCATTTTTGCTCGAGTGCGAGAATACTGTTGTTTTCACAATGCTGGTATATTTTGTTTTTAACTACAGATGTTAGGAGTTTGTGTAAAACTGGAAGACACGTTATAGGTCTATAATTCCGTGGGTCATCTGGGTTTCCTTTTTTGTGTATAAGATATGTTGGACCTCTTGAAATATGCTGTGGAAGTGTAGTAGGATTTTCGAGGGCTTTTGTGAAGCAGCGTGAGAGGGGTTTATGAGTTGCCGTGAGTTTCTTGAGCCAGAAATTCTGAATTCGATCGTATCCAGGTGCATTCCAGCTATTTACTTTCTTCAAGGTCTCACAGATATCTTGCTCTGTAAAAGCACTTTGTGACATTTCGGGCAGATTCTGTGCTTCTCTTTCAGCAGCAATAACTCATGGTGCTGTTAAATTAGCTTCCACATCATTGGCCCATATAGACTTCCAGTATTCTTGAAAAGGAGTTTCCTAGTTCATGTTCTGCTTAACTTCCGGCTGGTCTTTGCCACTGGTAGAATTGTCTTTCGTTTCTAGTGAACAATTGATTCTGGTATTTTCTCTTAGATGTTTCATTATATCGGCGCAATCGAGTTCCCTTGGCTTTAGTTAACTGTCTAATTCGATCCCTTTATTCTATCAGATATTTACCTAGGTTGGGAGAGTTACGACTGATTTTTAGACGACACCTGACTTCCTCGATTTTGTCACTTTACGTGAGTTATTGTTGTTTAAATATTCAGTGATAGTATCTGCTGTTTAACGATATTGGTCTATATTTGTTTGTAGGCGTGTTTTCCATGGCGGCTCATGCCTTGGTGGCGTCGTTGACTGAGTAGCAGTAGGAGAAATTTTCTGTCTGTTACATTCTAAGATAGTTACTGCGGCGGCATGTATAGCACTTTGTATTTCTTCAATATCTGATGTGGCTTCCAGATGTTTTTGAAGCACTGAATTTGCATTTCTAATGAACCCCGCTGTATTTAGGTTATGTGATTATTTCGGAAGTCTTGGAAGTACTACAAAGTCTGTGTGTTCATATAACCTAAGGTTACTTAAGATGGTGTTATCGAAAGCATAACTCTGATCAACGAGTTGCATTTGCTGATTAGGGTGTTCTTCTAAACTTGAGTCAAGCTCCATCATTTCCTCGTTGGTGTGTTTGTCGGTAAGTAGATTTCCAGCTTCGCGGCGGGCATGGGCAAGTTCGATGTCGTTCAACTAACCCCTCTTTAGAATTAAATTTTTTTGGTCTGCAACATTTTGTACTGTCAGAATTACAGAATTATTTGTAGAGTTCGTATTATTATTATTGGTTTTAAATTGTTGGAAACAATTATCAAAGTTAGCATTAATTTTTTCGTTATAAACACATAGAATATCCCTTCGGCGATGTATGGTATCGAAATGCTGACAATAGCATCTGATAGCTAAAAAAAAGTTTACGACCAATAGAAGCTGAGATAAAGTTTTTTTAAACGCTGTGGCGTTGTATATTAATATTAAGGAATAATTTTAGCTGGAATCTACAGGGAATACTCAAAGAATCCAATGCAAAGGTTTTGGACTCGATTATTTAAAAATTGTTGATGTGGCAATTGTTGCCGTTGCTCCGATAGTCAGTGTGGGACCGATGGTGGGGGAAGTTAGCCACGCACGGCCGAAAACGAGTCTCGGGCGCTTGAAATTCGTCGCTCTCACACTGACTATCGGATCAACAATTGCCACATCAACAATTTTTAAATAATCGAGTCAAAAACTTTTGCATAGGATTCTTTGAGTATTCCTCTGTAGATTCCAGCTAAAACCATTCCTTAATATTGATAAACAACGCCACAGCGATTTAGAAAATCTATCTCAGCTTCTATCGGTCGTAAGGACTTTTCTCTTTTTAAATTCTTGAGAAAATGTCAGTTGTCAGATGCTTTTATCACCATTTCGATACCATGCATCGCCGAAGAGATATTCGATTTGTTTATAACGAAAAAATTAATGCTAACTTTGATAATTGTTTTCAACAATTTAAAACCAATAGTTCATTTGGTTCTTTTTTGATATTGATAGTATAAATCATGAACTTTAATTTGCACACCCGCTGATTGCTGTAGAACCGCCACATCGCTGAGAAATAAGCGTTAAAAAAATCAAAAACTTTTTAACAAATTGATTGTGCAAAAACTATTCGTTCATTTTTTGCTACAAGAGCCTTCATTTCCTTTGGTGTGAAGTATATGAAACATATTTTTCTACTGTTTATTAACGATTGAAAAAACAGCTTTTTAGCATATTTTTACAATGACTCGTGAACAAATTAGCCGATTTTGATGAAACTGGTCTCATTTGTAGCTTTTTTTCCAAGGCGCACAACTTTTAAGCTACATTTTTTTTTCTAAAATCAATAGTTTTTTCTAAAACTCGAAAAAACCATTTTGTCACACCTTAATTTTACCACACAAAAAAATTGAAGCCTAAAGGAACCTAAAGGAACTACATTCATACATATACCTAGACACTTTTTTTTGTCAAAATGCTAATTCGACTAGATTATCTACCAATATTATTAATCTAAATTTACATCAGCGTCGTCAGCTTTTGCTACGGGAAACTATTTTTGGGAGGTGGTAAAATATAGTTCATGAATAGGATAAATATTTTACTTTAAGTATTTTTGAAGTTCATGGTTTAAAAATAAGTTTAAATGATTTTTAAAACATCAACAATACAAGAAATAACATAAAATAACAATTATAATGATTTACATTTATTTATTTTCTTTGATGTTAAAATAAGCAACGTGTTTATTTATATCAGTTGTGTATGTAACATTACCATTTTCAACAAGTAGATATTGGAGGAGACGATATAGATAAACTACCTTGATAAATTTTTCGTCTGTTTTGGTGATTACATTCAATTACTTCAGTTTGTGTCTTGTTCTACGAGATAGTCTTTCGTTACAGCATCTACAAACTGAACTTAATAACATGTTCTCTGTTTTTATCAAACTTAAGATAACCACTTTAATATGTCATAGTAATGAAGTAATGGCTGAAAAGCGTGGGCAAAAATTTCTTCGCGTTGTAACGTATCTAATTCTGTCTACTTAGTGTTTCTTATCTGGTATGATTGGTGTTACACACCAGACGTTATAATAAAAACATAGAATTCATTACACTCACTTTCGTAACTCTATTTACAATGTACCGGTGTAATAAAATATGTGTTTCAATCAAAATGAACAACATGTCGAGCACTTATTATAATCTTTTCTGTTCAATTATTTGAAAAAACCTCTAATTTTTTAAGTTTATAAGAATAAACTTAAAAAATTAGAGGAAATAAGTACAAAACTCAAGAGAGTTTTGTACTTATTTCTCAATAACTCGAATAGTATTACAAATGGCCTTAGGGAATGCTTACAAAAATTGTTCGTTTTTTATTTCTACACCACATCGCCCATTTGAAAAAACAGAAAATTCAATTTAAAAAGTCCTTAATTGAAAAATAACTTTTGGCCACCCTATATTTTTTACTTCCTAAAAATGATTCGAAAACATTAATTAGATGTCTCGTAACTAATATTCACATAAGTTTTTATGAAACCCATAATTGTTACTGGTTGTTCTTATTCCAAAAAGTCAGATCTACAGTAGTTTTTGAAATATTTTAATTTTATTGTCTAACTTTGAAGTGTTGTAATTTTTTTTATTGCTGTAACTTTCTTAATCTTGGTTTGCATCTGTAGGTTCTTGGTAACTTTTTTACCTGCTGTACTATGTACTGGTGGGGATTTTTTTTAATAGCACTTCCGATTTTACCGGAAATTACTTTAAATTGAGAGATTTAAATGGAAAACGAAAAATAAGGTAATTTTAGTTTTGTACAATACATTTTGACAATATTTACAATAGATGTTCGAAATTACTTCTGTTTGCTTGAATACAATATATCAAAGCGATGTAACAGTTCCTCGTTACATAATAATAATAATAATATTTATTCACCAAATAATTACAATAAAATGTAATATAAGATGAGAAAAGTATTAAGCAATAAACTTAGAAAAATCCACAAAGGAAAACCTGCACGTGGATTAAACTCTGAGTGAAGTGTGTAAAGTAAAACCTAATATTTATCCTAAAATATTTTTTAGACTTAGTAAAGCAAAATCACATACTCTCACAAGTTCATATAAGTGTATACTATATAAACATGGTCTAAAAGTTATTTGTGGCAATCTACGAATATTATTTTCTTTTTATTTGGGTTCTCTACCACATGTAATTATCCTCTTCAAAAACAAATCACCGAGTCTACAAAATAAGAGAATTTTTGGAAAATAGCCTCTGCGTCTGTGACGTTTACGTCAAAGAAACAGTCAGAGATTATTTTTTAATAAATAATATAAATCGGAATAAACGCAGAAATATTGTATTTTGCTGACGTTTCGGAAAGTAGTCTCTTTCCGTTTTCAAAGCTTTTTTCGAAGAACTCTTATTTGTTGTGTATGTCAAATACACAGTTTTAAGATTCTGTTTATGTTATTTTCATAGATATTTTCTTTTAGATAATGTTGAGTTTGTTAAGTTCTTCTTTTAACACTGGTAGCCACTATATAAACATTATTTTAAAATATGAAAGCCTTTTTTATACATAGTAATTATGAGATTTATTTATTGTTGGGTGTAGGGAGGAACACAAGTCTATATATGTATTTTTAATTGTTTTCATAACTAGGTAAGGTTGTTTTTTATATCAATCATGAGATGCACTAATAATCGTAAATGGTAAATGTGACAGCGTTGCCCCACTATTTTAATCATTTTAGGTACTACAATTGATTTATTCCTGTGACGTGTATCATCATTGTGAGCAATGATGTCCTTTGTATTTTGTTTTTATACTGATATAAAATCAAATTCTGGAAAAACAATTGTCTTATATTTTGGATTTTAGATTCTTTATAGAGATCTTCACTTGGATAAGTATAACTTCTACCAAATATTATTTTTAGAATCTACTTCTGTAATACTTCAAGATTTTTAATATAACAATTTGTTATGCCCCCAAGAAATGATACCATAACATAAGTGTGGTTGAACTACAGCATAGTCTATGGTTTTTAAATGATCTATGTCGAAGAATCATTTAAGGTATTTAAATTTAGGAAGAAGTGATCTTAATTTCTTAATTAAAAAATCTACATGTTTATTTTATCTAAGGTGACAATCAAACGTGTCTCCGAGATATTTTATTGATGACAGATGTTAATTCAATATCCGTGTTATTATATTTAATGTTGATAGCTCGGGGCGAGCGTAGATGCGTCTTTACTATGTACATATGCGATGTAATGCAACGTTAGGTACGGTTAGTACTTGGATGGGCGACCGTTTCAAAGAAAACCGTGTCCTCGCCTCACATATCTTCCAGCTGCTTGTATATCAGTGTATGCGCGGAAGCTATGCAACCTTAGGCGAGGGTTGTGTAGATGATATACCATCCTTCGGAGGGGATGTAAAGCCGTCGGGCCCTTGTCTATTAATTGTTAGGCTAGTTAAAGATCCCTTCTCTTCTTGAGGGAAGAGGTTCGGGAAAATTCCTGGTTGGGGGTAGCTCGTCTAAAGGCGTCGGTGATAGGCCTCAGTAGCGGAAATAGATCGACGTTAAATAAATGTTAAGAAAAAATTTTGATATCTCAGAAGTTTGGAAGTTTATGAGCATAACTAGTAACTAGTGAATGGTAAGTAGTATGTTTTACTCACGTTTATCGGTAATAATTTACTACTAAAAAAATATATTACTGCTGAAAAGTTATTTTCGATGTTTGTTTTTATGACATTCCAGGTTTCTCCTCTATAGCACAAAAACGTGTCGTCGGCAAAACTGATCACATCCCCTGTAAGAGGAAGCGGAAGAGAAAGTCGTTGACATGTAATGTAAATAATATTGGTTCCAGTACGGTACCTTGCGGTACACCGCAAGATACTGGTTTCATATTGCTCACTGTATTGCCAATCTTAACACATTGTGTCTTAACAATAGCTCTTCATCAAGTTATAACAAGTTACCCTGAAACTCGTTTTCTCTAGAGTTTCTAACAAATAAGAATCACTGACAGCATCAAATGCTTTTGCCAGAAACAGAAACATTGACCAAGGTATATCTGGCCGCTCTACTGACTGTTTGTCAGATAGCAAGTTAATTTTTTTCAAAAAACTCGTTATTCTTTGTTGCAAAATTTTTTCGAACATTTTTGGTAAAGTTGACAGAAGAGATCGTCTATAATTTGGCGCACAAAGTTTATCACCAGACTTGTATAATGGCTTAATGAGAGCTACTTTAAATGCTACGTGTCCTTAATAATGTGTGTCTATCAATTGCACCAGCGCGAGCGTAGATTTTATTGTACGAATCTGCCATATCTTCTATTGGCTCTTGATATACTTGACTTTTAAATATTCCCACAAGATAATGTCCAGAGGGATCAAGTCTGGAGAACGCGCGGTCCATCTAACCGTTCCTGAGGTGCCAATCTAGCGCCTTGGGAACGTGTTATTCAAATAATCTACAACAATATTAGAGTTGTGGAGTGGTGCGCCATCTTGCTGACGCCAAAATTCAGCTTTGTTGTGGGGAACATTTTATAAAAGTCTTGGTAACTCATTGTCTAAAAATCTTAAATAACGCACACCGGTTAAATTTTCATGGTATAGAAATGGATCTATAACATAACCATTTAAGAAACCACACCATACATTTACGCCGAACACAGTTCGGTGTCTTGTTCAAATCATCCATCTTGGGTTGTTTTTCGACCAATATCTACAGTTATGTTTTATAATTTTGTCGTGACTGTGAAATTCACTTTCGTCACTCCAAAGTGCATCCTTAAGGAAATCACAATTTCTCTCATAAAGAACAGAAAACTCAGCAAGAAAGGTTAAGCGACGATCATAGTCCGTAGGCAGTATATGATGTAATAAGTGTAGTTTATATGGAAAGTATTTTCTTTTAAGGTACTTTGGCACGACGATAGTGATATATTGGTGGAGGTTCTTATTTGTCGTAATGAGGGGGATCATTGTTAATGGTTTGTAAAACTAGAGCCGTATTCTCCTGGGGTCTCGCTATTCGTATTCTTTCGCGTTTTGACTTTTTAAAACTATATTGTAATAAATTGTTTCACAAATTGGAAAAAGTCTCGCGATCGGGTTGTGGTCTGTTTGAAAATTGTAATTGATACATACGTTTGGCTGCTTTTGCATTTTTATTTCTTTTTTCATAAATTAATAACATCAACTTTGTCAACATTGGTATAGGCCATATATGGTATAGGTTTATTTAAAAACAATTTAAAAGTAAAAAGTTCCATATTTCCGTGTTGCCTTAAATTAATTCTAACATCTGTATACAATGCAATTTGGTGAATTCAAAGATTTCATTGCAATTTAAACTACCACCCTGTACCTTTAGAGAGTTAGGGCCATAAAAACATATTGAATACCTGCCGAACAAAAAATTGCATTAACACAAACTCATGTGAACTTTACACTGGAAGTAATAAAATAAATGCACTTCTCATGTAATGCATAAGTTAGTAGAACTAATATAATTTTTTGTGCATATAAGCAGGAATATAATAAGAAAATTTATTACCGAGTTTGTTGACCTCGTAAACACTGATTAAAATTTACATTGTATGGTTTCAAGATTCTTTTCAATGTATTATGTTCTCATGGTATAAAACAGTAACTTTATTATACTCGAAGTAATGTGTCCGTAGTAAAAGATAATCGAGTATTTAATGTACTTCACGCATATAGGCGGCATAGGATGACATAAGGAGCCCATCAGCTTACTACAGTAACATTTCACTAAAGATATAAACCCTCCTAATAAATCTAATCCGACAAAAAGTTGATTTTTGTTTAGCCGATGCCTACCATATGGTTGAATTTATCACGACATATAAAACGCCATACTATAACTTAAATTGCGGAAGTAGGGAAACAAAATTTTTCTGGTTAAGTTCGTGCTAATGAACAATTTTATGGAATGATGGTTTTAAAATAAAATAATCAGTTTCGCCATCTAGAAGAAGATAATGAATACTGCCAATTTCGCAATTAAATAGGCATCATCAGGAGATAATTAAACACAAATATCTAATTTACTTCGATCGAATCCACGGACAAACAAATCATTTTCATGACTTAAAGTGAAAATTCAATTCATCCGGGCTATTACATTCTATTTATACTATATTTATTATTTCATCAAATTTGTAGCATCTGTTTCGCTGTTTAACCATTCCATTCTGCCAAGTTCTATTCAAATATTAGTAGAGTGCTCACCATGTTTTAAGTTGTCCGTCCGTGGGCCCCAAAATGCTAAAACTGGCATATGAAATAAAATTACCTCAGTGTCATGTTAAAAATGGCATTTGAAATTTTTCGAGATATCAACGTGAGTTAATAACCGATATCATATTCTATGTTACGAGATTATTTCGTCTCTAGGTAATGGGTTGGAAATAGTGGCTTCGGCTCTCGACTTCACTGCAGTGAAGACGAAAGCGGGTTCTCCCACTTGTCTCAATACTGTTATTACTGGGGGCGCCAAAACATTCTATTTACCCGCCCCAAAAGTTATATATACAAGAGTAACTGAATCCCTACATTTTACTCTTACTTAATTCCTTAATAAAACACCCAGATATCTAAATCACAAGAAATATATTACAGTACTTGCACAGGATGGCGGTTACTAAACTATGTTAAAATCATAAAATCAAAATGATTAAATGGAACGAGTATCGTACACGATCAAACCCTCGCGACAATAGTATTTTCGATTCTTACATCTAATCTAAAATTCTTCCTAAAATTTGGCTTTCAACTAGTACCTAAATTAACACTAAATAAATAGTCTACACAGGCGATATGATATTGTCCATACACAATCAAACAAATCAACATATACTTAGAGCTAAACAAAAGGTGAGAAGAAGCCGCTAGGCGGTACTTATCCCTATCCTGGGAGTGGCGCTCGCGTCAACCTGATGATTTCTTCTTAAATGGCGAAGTATACTCAGCTATTTCGAGTTGGCGTATTATTCCGTAATTCCCCAAGAGGCACCAACCCAACTTCCAGGGCTTCCCCTTTTATTACGTAATAAAACCAAATCGAAACTTCAGGGTATGGCAGAAAAAAAACGCCTAAAAGAAAAGATTCCGATGTATGATAAACCGTATATCGCTCGCATATTATCTAAGTAGTGAATGAACAAACTCACCTCCAACCATCGAAACACCCTAAATGACTTGGAGATGTTAACCTTGCGCTAGATGGCAAATACTTATAACCTCCATCAACGAAGCCAAATAAATGATATCAACGAAACCACAACCAAACACCAAATCGTCACAGTACCATCTACCATATACCAAGCCTGACATGAAACATTCCCGACGCACATTAAAAACCTATAAAGTTAAGCCAGTCAATTTGCGAACAGCACAAAAAAGAGTACCGGTATTTTAATGAGGTCGTAAAGTTTTTGTATCTCAGTTTCTTCCTACTTGAACTATACTTTAAAATGTTCACGCGTACCGTAACATTCCCCTTCACTAAAAAAAAGAAAAGGAGGAAAACGAATGACTTTTTTTTAATCGATCTTAATATGCCAAGAACTTAACGATAGACCATTATCAAAATCTGCCAGCTCATACGTTCGTTGACAATTTTCTTTATCATCTTATACTTTACGAATTTTGGGGCTAACTTGGCTTGGAAGTAGCCAGCTGCATCAGATAATTGCTTATTCCGTTTACCGACGATTTGGCCAACTTATAATGAAAGAGGGCGAATATCCTCGTAAACTGATATAAACCCCGAGTTGGAACAGTAAACGGAGTCTTATCTTTGCTAGATTTCTCGAGTTCGATCTGATGATAGGCATTATTTATGTCTATTGAAGAAAAATACCGAGCATTACTCAATAGATCTAAGATATTATTAACATACGGAAGAGGGTATGCATCCCGACGCGTGACCTGATTGATTTTTCTAAAGTCGATACAAAATCTATAGCCACCACTAGACTTTTTAACCATCACCACGGGACTTGCCCACGCCGAGTTTGACGGTTCAATAACACCAAGTGGCAACATCTCATCTATTTCCTTATCTATAGTCCGCTGGATATAAGGAGATACCGGGTAATATCTCTGCTTGATAGGCAGACTCTCCCGTTTCTATAATATGCTTAACTCCTTTAGCACAACCAAGACCATTCCCCATTTTCTCAAAATAAAAAGATACCAACATATCTAACGATTTCCTTTGTTCTATGGTAATGTATTTTTCAGACGACGGCTCATCTGCAGTTGCCGAAATCGACACCTGCTCTTTATTAAATTCCCATATATTATTCTTAAAGGATGAAATAATTTCCATATCTCGCCAGAAATCTATCCCGGAAATTATTTCCTCCTTAATATCTAACACTACTAAACACCTAATTAACCTAACCCTAGAATCTAACATAACTGGTAAATTTATTACACCTAAAACATCACATATATGGCCGTTTGCTAAAGACACAGACTGATAATGTCTCTCTAACTTTAATTTCAATTTACTTAATTTCTGAACAACCTGCTCTTCCTACTATGGTTTGGGAAGCTCTTGAATCTAATAATCCAAAAAATTGCAAACCATAAATGGAAACTTGTAAATATGGACGAGGTTCTGAACCTTGTGTTAAACATAAAGCGTTAATGCGAGTTCACTGTTACTCTGCACATACAAAATTCTTCCATGATTCCCAACACCCATCTACCGGTTTTCTAAGTGAATCTAATTTTGAAATCGGCAACCGGAATGACTTCGATCTCCTGCCCCGTTTTTTGGATGACAATAACAAGCATATTTCGTGACATTTGGTTTGCCACAACGAAAGCAAAATTGTTTTACCATAGGACTAGTACACTTCGTAAAGCTATGACCTTCAACATCGCAATTCCAACATTTTATACTACAAACCTTTCTAGTTTGACAAGCTGTACGATTGGTTGGAGGAGAGTTCGATCTATTGCTTTCATAAGCTAAGTCTGGTTCAAGATAACAAACTTTACTTAAAGGCTTGGATTTGTTAGCTAGATCCCGAGAAATCTCTAATTTTTTACATTTTTCCAGGAGATCCTGAACATCTTTAAGTTCCGTTAAACCTACTCTATCTATATAGTATGCTTCAATATTGCGATGTAAAATATTTAATTTTTTCCTGCTCACTACGTTTTTGTGGAAGCTTATTAAACATATTAATCATGCATGCGAAATATTCTCCTACATGCTCATGTGGCTTTTGTTCCCTTTTGCGAATCTCATCCCACAGATTATTTTGATAATCATGCACTAAATATTCGGTTCGAAATTCTAGCCAAGTTGTTATATTATGCCTAACTGATCTGTACCACAATAATGTCTTTTCGCAGAGTAAATCTTCGATTGAATCGAGCAGTTCTTGATCGGATACATGACGCGATTTTTTATACTCCTCAGCGCGCTCTAAATTATGTCTATAACCCGTTGAATTAACATTTGATAGATAGATCTAATTGTCTCCCCGGCGACATTAACTACGCCCCTGACTTTTGTTCGTAAATTAATTCATCTCTTAGCAAACGTGAAAAATCCATTCTACACAAACTATTTTATCATAAATATACACCTACACCAATATAAATTAAAATATTTTTACTAATTTTCTAAAATTTATTTTTAGCAAATCACCCGTACTAACGTTTGTGAAACTTTTAAAAGAGGCAATCTTATCCTAAGACGTCATACGTATAAATATGGGCAATATCATATCTAAGCAATAAATAACAGACAATAATAAAAGGTAAAATAAAAGAAAGCAAAAACTTACAAACAAACAAAAAATGTTAACACTTTCCAAATATATCTTTCTAAATTTATCTGTAACCCTTTTTGTAATTTTATTTTAATACATATCAAATCAAAACATCAGTGCCTGTGCACAGTTTATAAATAATTGTTAAGCCCCACGCACAGAGCTCTATTTTTTTCCCTTTACCTGTTACAAGATTATTTCGTCTCTGGGTAATGGGTTGAAAATAGAGGCTTCGTCTCTCGACTTCCCTGCAGATATTCTGCTGCTCCTGATGATTTCTTCTTAAATGGCGAAGTATACTCAGCTATAGTCTAGTATACTTTAACTTGGCGTGTGTATATATGAGTTAATATTTCTGTACGATTTCATTTTCTCCCATATTGTACACAAAGTTAAAGCAATAGTCCAGAAACATTGTCTACATGGACAATATTTCTGGATCTTTGTGTACAAGAGAAAATGGAATCGTTCGGAAATATTAACTCATACATACACACGCCAAGTTAAAGTATACTAGACTATATTACGAGTTGACGTATTACTCCGTAATTCCCCAGGAGGCACCAACTGAACTTCCAGGGCTTCCCCTCTTATTACGTAATAAATTCAAATCGAAACTTCAGGGTATGGCGAAAAAAAAAACGCCTAAAAGAAGAGATTTCGATGTATGATAAACCGTATATCGATCGCATATTATCTAAGTAATGAATGAACAAACTCACCTCCAACCATCGAAATACCCTAAATGACTTGGAAACGTTGACCTTGAGCTAGATGGCAAATACTCGTAACCTCCTTCAACGGAGCCAACTAGATGATATCACCGGAACCACAACCAAACATCAAATCGTCACAATACCATCTACTATTTAATATGCGCTAGTTGTATCCGTAATTTACGTAATTTAATTGTACTTCACACGCTTTAATTTTTATTTGCCACCATCGCCATATATCGGAATCGAGTGATTTCTTTTTTCCCCCCTTTTTTTCCATAGACCCACAACTACTTAATTAATCCTACACTAGGGAACAGCACCATGCAGAGCTTGTTAAAAATCTATTAGTACAGGTAATTACTTTTAAATGTTCACGCGTACCGTAACATCTATATAGTGAGGAAAGGACAATAAACTTTGGAATTCCACAAGGAACAGTCTAAGGACCAATCCTTTTTCAACTATATATCAATGATCTGCTGAACTTACGTATTCCTGAGCAAATTATCCCATATGCCGACGATACTGCATTGGTATTCTCTGATACTTGTTGGGAAGGTGTTAAAAATAAATCGGAAATGGGTCTGTATAAAGTAACAAAATGGCTCAACCAAAACAAATTAACTTTAAATAAAACAAAAACAAAATATATTACATTTTCTTTAAATATTGTGGGAAAATCAAATATAAAAGAATTACAACTTCATCAGTATAAAGATCTAAAAAACTGTTATAATTACCTTAGTTATATAGAAGCTACAGACAGTATAAAATATTTGGGGATAGTCATTTACCAACTCTTAAACTGGGAAACGCATACACAGTTATTAGCAAATAAAATGCGATGACTAATAAATAAGTTTCACCAATTAAGACAGTGTATGAGTACTAAATTATTAAGAAATATTTATAAAGTTTAATTGGATCTATTTTAAATTATGGAGTGATAATATTGGGACAGGGCATATGAATCTACCTTATATCATATAAAAATTCTATAAAAACATATAATTAAAATAATTTCCAACAAAGCAAAATTTTAAAACATAATATTTCAGTTGCAAACCCCAAAATTTTATTCTATTGATGCATTATTTGTAGAAACTGGTTTATTTCATTTGGATAGTCTATATATAATATCATCTTTAAATTTTATTTACAAGAACAAAAATATTAACCTACATGACTACTCCACGCAGTCAAAAGTGAATAAAAATCATACTTTGCGAAAACCAAATAAGACATCTTTTCTTAAATGCATTGATTATAATGGCACAAAGTTATATAATCCATTACCAACAGAAATAAAAGATATAAAAAATATAAAAAACATAAAACCAAAAATTTTGTGCGTGAGAATATGAATATTTTTAAGTGATTAATAAATGGATGAGAAATATACTCATGAATTCTGCAAATATACAGGGTGATTCATATAAAACTCCCCAGGCAGTTTCCGTATTAACGAAAAGAGATATCCAATTTCTGTAAAGGCCGGTCGTTACATATTTTTGGTGGCTTTATTTTGTCGTTCAAATGTTGTCAATGACGTGACGTCCGCGACGTCGCGATGCCGGAAAGAAAATTGTCGATGGCTGGAACTTTGAAAATATAATATTATTAAAGTTTGTTTAATTCTAAGTACTTTTCGTAGTATACACGTTTCTATTAAAACCAGTGGTTTTCGAGATAAATCGGAAAAAATTGTTCAGTCAAATATTTGGTAACTAGCAAAAACATTAATATTCGCTCAAAGGTAGTCACCACATACAATAGGTACTTAGTTTAAAGTGATTCGTAATCTTTCAAATGGTTGACAAATATGGCGTTGAAGTGCAAAATTATTTTTCGATAGCTGGAACATTGACATTGAACAATGACAAGAAATGGGTAAATGATGAAGTAAAGGTGTTAAGTGTAAAGTTGAAAGTCCTACACAGCCTGAAAAATACATATCCCTAACTTGATTCTCTCTATAAATACTTTGCTGGTTAATAAAACTAAAAAAGAGTATTACCAAAATAAAATACTTAGTGCAGAAAATCCTGCAAGATTTGCATGGACAGTTATTTCTTAAATGTCAAATAGAGTTAATAATTTTAAAAACACGAATATAACCATTAATGGCGTATCACATAATGACCCACTCCTCCTTCAATGATTATTTCATAAATGCACCTTATCAAATAATGAGCCATTTACCTCCAAATACTAACAAAAATAATACATTCGAACAACGTATTCCTATCCAAGGGCCATTCTCTGTTCATAGAGCCTTTTGTCTGTGAAGAGCTATTAACTTTATTGAATAATAATTTAAAAAATAGAAATTTGGCTGGCCCTGACGAAATCCCGCTTTTTATAATAAAAAAAGTAATTGCCTCCATAATACACCCACTCATATATTTAGTAAATCTATCTTTTTTAACAGGTAGTTTTCCACAAAGTTTAAAGGTATTAAAAGTGGTACCTATCTTTAAAAAACTAGATCCACAGGACATGGAAAACTACGGACCAATTACTGCTCCATCTGGTTTTTCAAAAATATTTGAATATAGTTATCAAGATCGACTGCTACAATTTTTAAACAAAAATAGTATCATCACACAAAATCGGTCATGCATTTCTTTTATGAGAGACTCATTGAATATATTGAGGCAGGTGAGTGCCCTGTTGGAGTCTTCTGTGATCTCAGCAGGGCATTCGACTGTGTCAATCACGATATTTTATTGCGTAAACTATACTCATATGGTATAAGGGGAATCGCATTAGATTGGATTTCCTCATTTTTAAGACATTGAACCCAATATGTCAGTATAAATCACTTATCAAATGGTGCTGTAAATAGAGCTCAAACGGAATATAAGGAAGTTCGTATGGGAGTTCCACAGGGCTCAATTTTGGGTCATTTATTATTTTTGTTATATACTAATGAGCTGATACCCTTACATTAGACGCATTTTTTTGTCACGTATGCAGACGACAAGTCCTTACTTCTGTCTGACAAATCGGATGATATATTAGAAGCTAAATGTAATGATGTTATATGTAATATTGGTATTGTGTATTGTTTTAATTCATTGTTTCTCAATCCACAGGAAACGCATTATATTAGATTTCACAATTGGCAAAAGAATTGTTTAAAATTAAATATTAAGGTAAAAGATGTTTCTCTCTCAAAGAAAGAAACAATCAAATTTTTAGGCTTAACAATTGATGAATGTTTGAGATGGAAGGAACATTGTAGTAATCTAGTAGCCAAATTAAATTCTTTGAGTTATTTGTTTAGGAATTTAAAAACAGTTCTCTTAACTGATCAACTCCTAAGTCTGTATCATGCGCAGGTAGGTTCAAGACTTAGATATGGGGTTTGCTTTTGGAGCAACTCCACACTATCTTCAGATATATTTGTTGCATAAAAAGGCATATTGAGATGTATTGGTGGAATTCCAAGTAACCATACATGCAGGGATTTATTCAAAGAATATGGTATTTTGACGCTTGTAGGAGTATTTATTTACAAATTATGTATATCCGTGTTTATTAATAAACAAAAGTTCATTATAAATAAAGACTACCACGATATCAACACAAGGCATGGCAAAAAATTTTCACATACCTTTTTGTAAGTATAAGATAACAACAAATTCACCTACTTATATAGGTCTCAATGTATATAATCATTTGCGTGACGATTTAAAACAATTGAAAGAATGCCAATCAAATAAGACTTTGACTGCCCGTTTGACGTGCTAATTAAAAGTCATCAGACGAGCAAGATACAGGCACTGCGATTGGAACAAGGGTCACTCATCTGGTATACAGATGGATTTAAGATGGCTGAAAGGGTAGAAGTGGGCGTAGCAGGGCCCAAATGTAGGTTATCCAAAGCCCCCGGTAACATCCCGACCATCTTCCAGGCAGAAATTTACGCTATAGATCTGTGTGCCCAGGAATTCCTAAATAAAGGCATCCGAAGGGCAAAGATCTATATATTATCAGATAGCCAGGCAGCACTAAAAGCTCTAAGGTCCTATACCTTTGAGTCTAATATTGCCTGTTAATGGAGACAATCCCTGAAGCAACTGGCCAACAACAACAAGGTTACCTTGATGTGGGTGCCAGGGTACCAGGGAGTACAAGGAAATGAACTTGCTGACATCCTTGCAAAAAAGGGAGCTAAAGAACCATTCATTGGACCTGAACCGTTTTGTGGCCTGGCCAAAAGACACATAGCGGAGGGGATCCAAGAATGGGAAAAGCGCTAGAAAAAGTCCTACTGGAGGAATACTCCAGGCCAAAGAGAAGCGAAAAAATTTTAACTTATTCGACGAAGAATGCCACAAGGATTCTCGAACTTCAAAAGTCCGAATTAAAACTAATCACAGGCCTTCTAACTGGCTACTGCCTCTTGAGTTATCATTTCAAGAATATGGGCAAGGCGGTAGACAACAAATGCAGATATTGCGATACTGCAACTGAATCTTGAGGAGCATATACTTTGTGAATGCAAGGTGTTAGTCCGCACTAGGCTAAAAAGTCTTGGAATCCTGGGCAACAACTAGTTGTAGGGTAAATCACAAAAGATTTTTTAGGTCGAAGTGAAGTAAGGCTGTTCGAAGCCAAACGACACCATAAAACAATCTACAATGGTCTCTTGGTTCTGTTCACATTTTCTGCATTTATCTGATGGTACATTAGGATCTCTTATTATATGTTTCTTATAGTTTCTGGTCATGACTGTTTGATCCTGAATGTTAATCACATATCCTTCTGTCTCCGCGAAGATATTTCCTTTCGTCAGCCATTTGTTGGATGCTACTTGGACGATATGAGGCTGGTTCATTTGGTAAAATGCCTTCCATGTAATCCCTTTGCTGCCCATAGTTCCTTCTTTTGGGGCTGATGTCTCGTTGTTGTTTAGTGGTTGTAAGTTTCTATTTTTGAGGTTAAGTGGCGTGTACCTATTGTCTGAGAGCGCGATTGCCTTATGTAATCGACTGTCTATTTCTCTATCATAAAAGTACGTTCTAAGGGCTTGTATCTGTGAGGTGTGTATAGCATGAATATCAGTGATACCTCTACCATCTGTTGCTCTAGGTAAGATAAATCTTTCTGTCGACGACCTCGGATGATGAACTCGGAATTTCGTGCATGTAGTGCGTGTTAGTCTGTTTAGATCTTCGAGGTCTGTATTACTCCATTTGATAGTTCCGAAGGAGTACTGCAGTAAAGAAATGACATAGCTATTGATAGTTATTACTTTATTCCTTCCGCTTAGATGGATTTTGAGGATCTGTTTAAGGCGTTATTCGTATTTGGCCTTTAACTCACTTTTTATCTTTCCATGTTCTATGTGGGGTCAATTGAAAGTATCCTAGGTATTTGTAAACTTCTCCTTCTTCCATTGCCTCAGTGTGTTTATTTTCCGTTTTAAGGCCGTAGCCTTCATGCTCTTTATGTATTCCCTTTCTATCCTTTCAATTTTACATTTGTTAATCCCAAACGACATGTCGATGTCCTGGCTCTAAGTTTCAGTAATTTCCAAGAGTGTGTGTAGTTGGTGGTTTATTGCTGCATAGAGCTTTAGGTCGTCCATGTACAATACATGGCTAATCTTGTTTATGGTGTAGCCATATCTACTATCATTGAGGATTTGGGAGAGGGGGTTGAGAGCCAAGCAGAACCATAACGCACTTAGGGCATCACCTTGAAAGATGCCTCGTCGAATATTAATTGGGCCCATGTCTACACCCTTTGTGGGAGACTTAATCTTCAGTGACGTCTTCCATTTTTGCAGCTTTCCTGCAGAAATTGGATTATCCGAGGATGTATTTCGTATATCCTCAGCACTTCCATTAGCTATGTGTAGGGGACACTATCGAAAGCGTTCTGATAGTCTATGAAGGCCGTGTAGAGGTTATGTTGTTTTTCCCTTGCCTGGTTCATAATGGTACTGTTTTGCTCTTCAGTAAGTATATTATGCTCTTCTAGATGTGCGTATATCTTAGTAGCTAGGAGAGATGTAAGTATTTTATATAGTGTAGGCAGACAGGTGATTGGTCTGTATTTCGCGGGGTTGTTTGTGTTATTGTCTTTGGGTATCATATGTGTCACACCTTGGGTTAGAAAAGAAGGAAGCATATTGGGGTTGTTAATTGATTGGTTAAATGAGCGGGCAATAGCAGCATGTAACGATGGAAATTGTTTGAGCCAGTAGTTATGAATTTGATCTATGCCCGGTGCTTTCCAATTATTGGTCTTCCTGACATTTTCCTCTCTTATTTCGAGAGGAATCATTTCTGGTAGGTTCTCATTTTGTTCCTTTATGGTTCTTATACTAGTGGAGTTTTCATTATGCTCGCTTGTGTCAGACCAGATTCGTTCCCAAAACTCTTTCTCGTTTGTTCACTTGGTGAATTCATTTCTCCTAGTGATGTCTCGTTGTTCTGTCTATAAAACAGCTTCTGGTTGTTATAAAACATGCTATTTTGTCTTCTTCTATCATTGCTCTTATACCTCCTTAGCCGCTTGGCATAGGCACTGAGTTGTTGCTTCATTCGGTCTAATGTCTCAATAGGGTCGCCACTGTCCACCAACTTTAAAGATTTCTTAATTTTATTAGACCTGTTTCGCCTAATATATTCTGTCATTCTGCCTATGTTCTTGTAGGTGCGTAACATATTATTGACATTTGTGGTAATTTCTTTTGTGCGTTTCGTAAATTTAATTTTTGGTAGTTTGTTCCTCTTTGTAGGATCTGTTTCTTTCCACATGGCCAGGTATGCTTCTATTTGTTCTTTTACTATGTCTTCTTCTATTTGCACAGCTTCATTGTTTCTCTCAATTTCTCGATCTGGTGTTTGTGTTTGTTCTGGAAATTCATGTGGTGCGTATCGCTCATGTTCTACTTCTAGTTGTTCAGTTTCTTGTTGATTGTGATGATCCTGTTCATTTCCGTTTATTTCTTCCTTTTCATTATCTCTTTTTTCTTGTGCTATTTCTTCAGCGACTTTCTAATTGCATCTCTTTCAAGTTTTGTAAGTCTATTATTGGTGACTATGACTCTCTTTTGGTCTATTAGCCTTTGTTCAGTTAGATGGTTATTTTCAGGCAATTTTTCAATGAACATGCGTCTCATTTCAGGGCGATATCCCGTCTCTGTTTCAAGCCTGGATGCTTTGTAGTAGCAACGTAAATCATAACGGTTCATTTCTGTATTCCAAGTCATACGTTGCCTGGTTTTTCCCTCTTTGGTGGTTGCTGGCTTAGTGCGCAGCAAAACATCTTCAGCAGGTATTTCTGGGGATGATGGTGGTGGACTTGTATTGACGAATATGCTTGCGGTAGTTTCTTGAGAGACCGTTGCCCGTGAGCTGCACAAACGGCCACTGGTGACTTGCAATCCATCACATCCAGCACCAGCAATGGATGTGCCCGGACGATCCTCCGGTAGCGGTCCTTTCCGAGGCATTTCTCTTTTGTCCATTTCCCCATGGGTGTCAGTTTTTTTTCCACGGGGAGTATTTTATTTCCTCCATACCCTCCGGTCTATGCCGGTGAGCATTCCCCCATTATTATTATTATTATTATTGAAACATAGCATACACGATAAGGAACCAAATAATATACATATAAGTTTGTAATGATACATTTTTTAAAAAAGGCCAATGTCTTTCAAATTATCTAGTATCTCCTATTTTTAAATTTTTTAAAATATAATTTTCACTAACTCCTGTATTGTTTTGTTAATTATCAAACTAGTGGTAGTCTAATTTAATAATATAAAGTCAAGTATGTTGTGTAGTAATTTATTGTTGACACAATCAATTTTTAAGTTTTTGAATGTGTTTGTTATTATAAGTTAATTTAGAAATGGTTGTGTACACGAACGAAGACAAATTAAACATGACTTTGATCTACGGAGAATGTTGAAAAAATTCCCATGAAGCCGAAGGATTATTCCATTTACGTTTTCCCAATTTGCCTAAGCCAGATCACAGAGACGCTTCTAGGTTATGAGGCGCCTTCGTGCGAGAGCATTTTTGGCGCCCATTTTTTTGGAGGGGCCAAAGGTACGATGTTTTAAAAAAAATGTTAGTACAAGACGTGCCTATTGTATTATTATAAATTATTCGAAATACTATAAAATTGGCTTTTTGGCGCCCCATGGCCTAGTGCGCCTTCGTGCATGGCACGAAATGGCCCCCCGTTAGACGCGGCCCTGCCAGATCATAACACCTTTATTTCTTTAACCAATAATTTGAAAAATTAAGGAAGTTTTAAAAAGTTAAATCATAATAAACAGTTCAAAATAATCCGAGGTGGGTACGAGGATCCAGAAATCTTAACAGTTTTTAAAGTAAATGTATGGTGTGGAATATTGAACGGATACATAGTCGGACCTTATCTATCTCATGAAACATTAAATGGTGCTAGATATCGGAGGTTCCTGCAAGAGGAGTTGCCAAATTTATTAAGAAACATTGCGCATGATGGGCACATAATCTCGTTTCATCAGAACAGGGCACCAGCATATAATTCAAGAATAGCAGTTAGGCATATGCAACGAACATATCCTGGAAGATGGATAGGAACTAATGGAGTAATCAGGTGATCAGCACTATGACCTAACTTAACTCTATTAGATTTCTTCTTATGGGGACCTCTGAAAAATTTAGTTTACACTGAACCAATCGATGATATGACAGACCTATACAACAAAATATATGCGAGTGTTGCCACAGTAGATAGAAATATTTTATTGAAAGAAACTGGGGAAGAAATAATTACACGGTTTAACATGTGTATCCATGAAGGAGGAAATAATTTTGAACATTTACTTTAAAAATAAATACAAACATATGTGCATGTTTTATTTAAAAGTCAAAACAAATTATTAAAAAAACTTATTTGACTTTATATTATTTCAATTTATCTCGAAAATCACTGGTTTTAATAGAAAAGTGTGTACTGCAAAAAGTACTTAGAATTAAACAAACTTTAATGATACTTTAAAGTTCCAGACATTGAACATTTTGTTTCCAGCGTCGCGACGTTGTGGACGTCACTGTCATTGACAGCATTTGAACGACAAAATAAAGCCACCAAAAATATCTAACGACTGGCCTTTACAGAAACTGAATACCTCTTTTCGTTATCACGGAAACTGCCTTGGGAGTTTTATGTGAATCACCCTATATATTAATTACATTCTGGTTATTCAATGTTATTCACATATTCCTAAATATACAAGTACATTTTTATATATTATGTAAGTAAATAAAGGCTAACTGCAACTAATATTATTTATTTATAAAATAATTATTAAACCATGTGGGGGGCTTAGGTGCAAGAATTTAAATAAGCTTATCTTTTGTAAAAAAAAATTTTTTGATTTGTTAATAAACGTTGTTATTATTTATATTTTATTAAATATTGAAAACGATATCTGTGACCAAACACCTAAATACGCCTAAACGGCGTGATAAAATCAAATAATTTTCAAAAAGCATTATCTCTTATGTACATTTCCAACTATAAACGCTCATATTTCCGTGCGAGGTGGTGCCAAAATAAATTCATTTTTTTTTTACTTTCTTCTTTTGCAAAGTTGTACACAAATTGTAAAGTCAAATACTCTTTATAAAGAATTAAAATTACTGATTAAAATGATGAAATTTAGTGCGATGTTTCGTTTTCTAAATGTCACCTTTTTGTACCAAAATCTTTACAACGCGCAGTTTTCTATATATTGTTAAGGACACACGACACCCATGGAAGCGACGGGTGCCTTCCAGTATAAATATTATAGGGAACCTCATACTCGAACCAAGAGGCTATTGTGTGATTATTGTTTTATAAACATTCGAAGTAACTAAAATAAGCATTATGAGATCACGGTTTGAACTAATCCAGCTCGCAGGCAGAGAGGGACATTCTTATTCGAAATATTAAACGTTATACATGTGTAACCTTTTCCATAAAGTGTAATTTTCTTAAAATCAATAATAAACGTGTGCATAACAGCAGATTTCGTAAATTATCCTTAACATTTCAGAAGTGGGATTCGAATCTGTGTGTGTTTATAAATTTTGTGAGATTTATTGTTTTGTGTTTTGCCCTATATCGGTGAGTACTTGATTTATTACTGTCTGCTTGCTCCTGTGCTTTCTTGCGCCGTTGCATTTATGTTATCATCAATTCTCATTGAATTATTTGTACGACGTTGTTTGTTGTAATTTTACATATTAAAACCAAACAAAAAGTTATAAAACTATGGGCCGTTCAAGTCGAAGTCGAGTTCGTAAACAATCTGGCAATCAGCGACGGGGTCGTATTACTCATGATTTACGACATGCTCGTAATATAAACAATCGAAGTGTTACGCCCGATTATACCCAACTTTTAGAACGTCGTCTTGATGCACTTGAAAGTTTGGTACGCGTTACCCATAGCCGGAATTTTTCGGAAACAGAATCACGGCGAACAAAACAAACATCTACGCGCTCACGAAGCCCACGTGAGACGACAATAAATAATACACAACGATATGTGGGGCGAACGGAGTTAATTCCAGAATTTGATGGCACCTCTAATTCGCTGACAATAATACAGTGGGTGACGAAAATTGATGAGATTGGCGAACTGTATAATTGGGATGACCGTGCAAAAATATTTGCAATGACTAGTCGACTTACTGGAAATGCAAAATCCTGGTACGACTGTCAATCTAAAATTAATTCTCCCGACTGGAATGCCTGGAAAGCCAGATTAATACGTGCATTTCCTTCATCTAGAGGTATTGCTGCAAATTTAAAAGAATTTGTGAATGTAGAACGAAAAACTAATGAAGACGTAGTGTCTTTTTATTATTCTAAATTAAAATTGGGCAAACATTGCGAATTGGCAGACCACGTCATCGCAGATGTAATAATATTCACCTTAAATGATGATTTATTAAAAGCAAGTGCTGATGCTGCGAGTTGTAAAACTACCGAACAACTTCTCAGATTTTTAGTAGAGTCAAATCATACAAGTACCAATAAAGAAGTGAAACGTCAACAACCACAAAATCGAGTCAATAATTCTACTAAAAGTGGCTGTTTTATATGTGGAAAACTTAATCATAAAGCAGCTAATTGCTATTTGCGTAAATCTGATAAAAGAAATGATCTGAAGAAGACAATACTAACATGTAGTTTCTGTAAAAAGCCTGGCCATATTAGAGATAACTGTTTTGCACTTAGATCAAGACCAGAATTGTCCGCAAAAATAAATATTGTGTCAGTCGATGATGCAAAATATCATGTAACTGCGAAAATAAACAATGTAGATGTTCCGACTTATATTGACTTTGGTAGCGCTTGTAATATTATGAAATTAAAAACTGCAAAATCACTCGGACTTCCAATTAATACGACGAGGCAAACTACGATGCGCGGTTACGGAGGTGCTATAGTCACATCGCTAGGCGAAACGTCAGCTAAAATAAAGATCGACGAGGTCGAAAGGGATGTACCAATTTTAGTAGTTGATGACGCTATGCAAGAGATGAATTTATTGATTGGACGACCTTTTACTGAAACGCCTAATCTCTTAGTCATAAAAACAAATCAACAATTATCGTTCCAAGACGAGAACGAAAGTCAAAAAGTACCCAATTATTGTAAACCACAAAACCCTAATATCTCCTGGTATTAACAAAATTGAAATTTCTTGTGAAATGCTGAATGGTGAGATAATTTCCAACGTTTCTGAGCAAAATCGAAATGGCTGTCATCTCATTGTACCATCATCACGTATTGAATTGCATAACGGAATCGGGATATTGACAGTGCTTAACTTAAGCAAATTAGAAACATCTTTTGACAAGAATCAGTGTGTATCGCGGGGAATCCCTTCAGGGCAGTCACTGACTGAAGTACTCGTTGCACCTGAGGTATTGCCGAACGATGTACAACAACGGTTAGATAATTTACTAGAACAATACCAAACCTGTTTTGCTAAGAACAACGCTGAGTTGGGCAACACTAATATAGAAATGGAGATTAGACTAACCAGTTCACAGCCTGTTTGCTACAGACCATATCATTTGTCCTATCATGAAAGGCACACGGTACGAGAAATTGTAAATGATCTTCTGAAAAACGATATAATTGAACCTAGTGTCTCGCCTTATGCAAGCCCGATCCTCCTTGTGAAGAAAAAGACTGGTGATGTTCGAATGTGCGTAGATTACCGCAAATTGAATGCCATTACTGTCAAGGACAAATATCCTCTCCCCAGAATTGAAGATCAGTTAGAGAGACTAGCTGGAAATAATTGTTTTACAACATTGGACTTAAAATCTGGATATCACCAATTAAAAGTAGCGAAGAATAGTCGACCCTACACCGCATTTGTTACACCTGACGGACACTATCAATACAAAAGAATTCCTTTTGGATTGACCAATGCACCCGCTGTTTTCCAGAGAGCTATTAATGAGATCTTAGGTCCTCTTAGATTTTCGTATGCCTTGGCATATTTGGACGATATTCTCATAGTGTCAAACGGACAAGAAGAAGGTTTAGAAAAATTGGAAAACGTGCTAAAAATATTCAGAAACGCTAATTTAACGCTGAACCGAGATAAATGCTTATTTTTAAAGTCAACAGTGGACTATTTGGGATCTGTAATCAGTAACGGAGAGTTACGTCCTTCGCAGCATAAAATAGCAGCCATTACTAACTTTCCCACTCTGAAAAATGTCCATGATATTCGCAGATTTCTTGGTCTAGCCTCTTATTTTAGAAAGTTCATTCATAATTTCGCCCTTAAAGCTAAACCTTTGACTATGCTGACAAAAGCTAACACTCCTTGGGAATGGAAGGAAAATCAGGAAGCGGCATTTAATTTGTTAAAACAAGAGCTCAGCAATAAACCAGTCCTGGCACTTTACGATCCTAAGCTCGAGACTCAGTTACATACTGACGCTAGTCAAATAGGATTGGCCGGAATGCTACTGCAAAAACAATCTGATGGGAAATGGAAACCTGTAATGTATACCAGCCAGCAAACATCAGATTCTGAAAGTCGTTTTCACAGTTACGAGTTAGAAACCTTAGCGGTAGTAACAAGTGTCCTTAAATTCCGCAATTATTTGTATGGCATCAGATTCACCGTCGTAACAAATTGCAATGCATTGCGTTTAACATGGACCAAACGAGATCTTTCACCCAGAATTGGCCGCTGGTGGTTAGCTCTCCAAGAATACGACTTTGATGTTATTTATCGACCTGGAACACAAATGAAACATGTAGATGCGTTAAGCAGACAACCATTACCTATCAGTGTGAATGCAATTAAAGAAACTGATTGGGTAGAGTGTATCCAATCTCAGAATGATGACTGCATACTGATAAAGAAACAGCTTGCCAAAGGTACGGCAGAGAAATGCTATGCATTGTTAGATAACAAAATCTGTAGAATTGTCAACGGTGAAAATAAGATTCTTATCCCCAAAGATGTACGATGGAGGATAGTTAAATTACAACATGACGAAAATGGTCACCCTGGATTGAAGCGAACTCTTGAATCAATTCAAAGAAAATATTGGTTTCCGAAGATGAAGGAATTTGTGACAAAATATGTAAATTCCTGCATACCATGCTTGTGCGTAAAGAAACCTACTGGGAAACGGAAGGGATATCTGTATCCAATTCCAAAGATAAACAAGCCGTTTCATACTTTACACCTTGACCACTTGGATCCATTCTGTAGAACTAACAATGACAACGTTTATATGTTAGTAATTGTTGATGCTTTTACCAAATACGTATGGATAGAGGCGGTTCCGGATACTACAGCGAAACATGTCGTGCAATGTTTGAAATTGTTAATTAAAATTTTTGGTGTGCCTGTTAGACTAATTTCCGATAGGGGAAAATGTTTTACAAGCTTGGAAATGAAAAAGTTTTGCAGTGAACAAAATATCAAACACATTTTGAATGCCATCGCTTGTCCAAGAAGCAACGGGCAAGTTGAAAGATTTAACGCTACAATCCTAAATGCAATGAGAACTGCAATCGGTGATGAACATGACAGTTGGGAAGCCAAAATTACTGAGGTTCAACACAGCATAAACGGAACAGTGAATGCGACGACAGGTTGTGCGCCAGCTGAACTTTTATGCGGGTTTAGACCTAGACTAAAGTTTGATGTTAGTGTCGATGGTAACGAGCAAGTAGACAGGGAAGCTAAATTAAAATTAAAACGTAAGAAAGCTACGGACAATATAATTAAAAGTGCCCGCGCCATGAAGAAGCGTTACGATAGAAATCGTGACCCAGCAGTTACTTTTAAAGTAGGCGACATGGTCATGATTGAAAGAAAACCAATTGTGAAGGGACTCACTAGTGGTAAACTAGTTGAGAAATACATCGGTCCTGTCATAGTAAAACAAGTTCTCCCAAAAGATCGATATCGTGTTGGAAGTTTGTCCAAAGATAAGAGACGATTTAAAGGAGTGGTTTCTAGCGATAGGATAAAGTTGTTTAAAATCCAAACAACTGATTAAAGGTGAGATATTTTCAAATTTTAAACGATTTGTCGTACTGTTGATGATATATGTTTTATTAGTATTTTGTTGTTTGTTGTTTTACTGCTGTTATATCGATTATGATTATTATTATTGTTATGTTTATTAAAAAGTCAAGTGCACAAGGTGGTCGATGCCTGTGTGTACCTCTGGACTGATTATTATTGTTGTTCTGTTTAGTAAAGAGTCAAGTACACAAGGTGGGTGATGCCTGTGTGCACCTCTGGACTCCTGAGTGTTAACGACACATATAATTTTGAAATTCAATTTTTGGTGTTTTACCATAATTAATGTGATCTTTATATTCCTGTTGAGTCCATTTGTCCAAGGTAATGATTTGTGCACTCCAGGAAAACTTCTTGAGTCCATTAGTTGCTAGATTTAGCGCACTCCGAACACCTTGTCGAGTCCATTAGAGCAACTGTTTCTTTTGCGCACTCCAAGTAACCTTCTTTTGGATTCCCCTTCTCCGTGGTGTGTGAACTCTGAGAACATAGTTCGTTGAGTCCACCTGACAGCGCTTTTGCGTACTCGAAGTACCATTACTCATCCAATATGTTTGTAAACTTTATAAATATCGTCTTAACAAGTTCATTTGGTTAAATTTTCAAAGATGTATACTGTGCCAAATAATTTGATTCCAGATAAATGCCTTCCGCCTGTGCGAGTGAGAGTCCGGGACGGACTAAGTCAGGACAGCCGAATGTTAAGGACACACGACGCCCATGGAAGCGACGGGTGCCTTCCAGTATAAATATTATAGGGAACCTCATACTCGAACCAAGAGGCTATTGTGTGATTATTGTTTTATAAACATTCGAAGTAACTAAAATAAGCATTATGAGATCACGGTTTGAACTAATCCAGCTCGCAGGCAGAGAGGGACATTCTTATTCGAAATATTAAACGTTATACATGTGTAACCTTTTCCATAAAGTGTAATTTTCTTAAAATCAATAATAAACGTGTGCATAACAGCAGATTTCGTAAATTATCCTTAACAATATTTTATAGTTTAACCCATGCTGGTATACGTTCCACGAAGAAACGTATAACTTCTAAATATTTCCGGCCAAAAATGAACACTGATTGCACCTTGTGGACCAAGACTTGCATGAGCTGCCAGACTTCCAAAATCAATATGCATACGAAAACACAAATTGGTAATGTTGATATTCCCAGAGGTCCTTTTGACCTGTCTATATAGATCTTGCTGGTCCATATCACATCCATATGATTTTTCTTACATACTTACAATTTACAAATCCTATACGAAATATTCTTCAAAACAGTCCTGGCATTAAATCTTGGAAATACATTTTCATACGAAGAGACATCAGGCTCCTCGCCTCACATATCTTCCAGCGGCTTGTATATCAGTGTATGCGCGGAAGCTATACAACCTTAGACGAGGGTTGTATAGGAGATATACCATCCTTCGGAGGGGATGTAAAGCCGTCGGTCCCTTGTCTATTAAATGTTAGGCAAGTAAAAGATCCCTACTCTTCTTAAGGGAAGAGGTTCGGCAAAATTCCTGGTTGGGGGTAGCTCGTCTACAGGCGTCGGTGTTAGGCCTCAGTAGCGGAAATAGGCCGACGTTAACTAAATGTATAAAAAAAAGAGACATCAGGCTCAAGCCGACTTTTCCCCCTTTTCGAAACATTTTGTATTCTAATTGCTATGATGTTTAAATCATATTTTTAACATTAAATATTAGGCGAGATTTAGTAATTAATAAGAATCAAAGACAGTATTACACATTTCGTCTGTCACTGTACACAGCTAGTCTTTCAATGTTCCCCTTTCATCGTTTTTCACGTCTAGGCTCCAACTTGAAGGTATACTTCAATTGCAGTACCATCGGCTATCAGAAAATAATACAAAATTTAACTATTAAATAATAATATAATTTTTTAAATTATATTATTATATTATATTTAAAAAACTTGATTATTTGTCATTTATTTTCTTTCGAGAAAATGCGAATTATAATAAAAAAACGAAATAAAAAGGTACCCTAATGTTAATGTTTTTTTTTTCGTATCAAGAAAAGTTCCAAAATTTGGACTTGCTTTCCAAATAAAATATGAAAGATAAACTATTTTAACATTTTTTTTCACAAATTTATATATTTTTCTACTATAACTAAATATTTTTTACACTAGTATAAATACTAGAAAACCAATGATAACATTACAGTCTATTTTTCATTTCTAGTTTCATCTGGATCAACAACTATTGTGATTTTCTGTTATTTTTGATATTTGGCTATTATGGCGGCTGTACATTCTCGCTGAGGCACACCAAGACAGGCCGAGTGCGGGAGTGTAGACGAGAGCTCTCGTCCCGCCTCGGTGTTCCTCACTCGCCCTCTGTCGCGTGCCGGTTTTTTGTGCCCGAGTAAAAGGGTCTCCCTAGCGAGTGCGTCACTGTATACTTTTGCTTCTCTTTAGTCTCGCCGTAGAACTCTTAAAAGGCGTATTTTTGTGTTCGAAAAAATGTCGTGGAATAATGAGAGCGAACTTTATTTCATAGAAATTTTTCAATTGGAACCCGTATCATGGAATCCTAGTCACAGGCTTCGCATGTTCTATTTCGATGCATTGTGATCATCCACCATCAACGCTTACGTCATTTTTTTCCCGTATGATAAGTGTGTAAATAACTGTAATAACTGATGGCACAAAGAGCAATAGCAGCATTCTGTATAATCGTCCATCTCCTCGGAGTTCACAACTGCAACTAATCTAACGAGAGTGCACATGGTCGCACTCGAGTACAGGCCTCTCGGCCGATACGTCTCGGAGGAGACCTAGCTAGAGCACTCGGACGAGAGTGTACAGCTGCTATTATACTTCAAAAATATTTCTGTTTTTATGATTTTCTTGTAACACCAAATAAATGACAATAAAGTGTTGTTCCTGTACTTTTTGTCTTTTGGAATGCAATGAAGGATGTTTTTCTAACGTATATCATTTATTTTTAAAATTTCTATAGTACTTGAATTTTTAACATTTACATGTAGTTAGAAATGATAGAGGTGGGTAAGGAGGTGACAGTTTATCAATGGCCTTTGAAGCACCCAAATAATTTAGAGAATCGATGCCTTCATAATAGTTTAACAATAAAATCGTGGATATTCTTAAATATAATCCCATTGAACTTAATAATAACCTAATATTTTTCAACATGTTTTCTTCTCTGAGCCAAATAATTGATGAATTTTTGCTTCACAATCTGTTCTGATGTTTTATAATAGTGTAGTAAATTATTTAGTCATGGCAAAAAAGATTTATAAATTTAATGTACGAGAGAGAATGCATTAAAATAATGTACATGGTTATTCATTATAAATTATCCACCCTTTATCATCGTTATTATTGCCCACAAAAAAAAGTTTTAAATAAAAGTTGTGTGGTTATGAGTTTTGTTAAAAGCTATCAAAAGTACAGTAGCATGCAGATTCCAGGTGATACGAAAAAATATTTTGTTAATGGGATATATTATTAAATTTTTGAAATTATCCTTTTTTCCTGATTTCAAGAATATACCATTTGTTACCCCTACCATATATCGTTTTTGACTTATTAAACTAGTTACTGTAAATATGGAAGAGTTAACATTATTAAAGTGATGAGCTATGAACAGGACAACTATTATGTTTGATAAGTGGCATTCTTTAATGAAATAATCAAAATGGTTTACAGCGAGGAAGAGAAAGTTCAAATATTTACTTGTTATATAACAAACAAAATAACAAAAATAAACATGCAACAAAGAGAGTATATAGTGTACTGTATCCAAATCGTCCAACACCATCAGAAAATACGCTCAAAAATATTTACTAAAAGATGAATAATACCTCCAGTTTTAGTAGAAAACAGCGTGTAGTTCAAGCAAACCAGGAAGAACAGCTAGATATACTGCTTTTTTGAAACATTTTGTATTATTTTTTAGAAAATTTTGAATGCAGTATAAATAATGCAGTCGATCAATTAGTTAAAAGTTATTCCAAAATCCAACTTACGCTAAAAAATAATAACTACAGATCATAAAAAATATTACCAGTACAAGTTTTAACAGAGGCTCATAACAGGAAGAGGCTGGATATTTGGCGCCAGATGATTCAAAAATTGGACGAAGATCCCTATTTTTTTTAGTAAAATATTATGGACTGATGAATCATCCTTTTCTACGGCAGGAGTTTTTAATAATAATAATAATAACAATCTTTATTTAGCACAAGTAGCTATTACAGAGGTGTAACATACATGTGTAGTACAGTACATTTACCTACATTTAACAATACTAATAATTTATACAACATACCCATAATAAGCTTAATGAGTAAAATAGAACTAAGTTATATATACATGAATTTATATAAATATTTTTTAAACAGAAAGACATTCTTAGCTTGTTTTATAAATTCTGGTAATTTGTTAAATTCGGCCGTTCCCTTGTCGTATATGGAGGACTTTGTTTTCATTAAGTTTGAGTAATTAATATTTACATGATTTCTTTGCCGTTGTATTGTGATTATGAATATCCTTACGATGTTGTACATTTGTTGACAAATATGTTGGTAGTAAGTTATTGTGAAGTTTGTATAAGAATATTAGTGTCCTGTATTTTATATTGTCTTTTATTGAAAACCATTTAAGTGTACATTGCATTGTATTTATGTTAGCATATCTATTACATTTTAAAATAAAACGCATATATCTATTTTGAAGTAGCTGCAGTTTAGATATATTGGTGTCATGACACATATATAATATACTTGAGCAGTAGTACTCGAAGTGTGGTTTCATTATTGTGTTATAAATAGTTTTCCTTGTATTTGAAGTTAAATGTTTACTAACACGATAGGCGAATCCCAGTTTTTTTTTATATCGTTTTACATATGTAGTTTATATGGTCGTTAAATGTTAGTTTGTTATCTATGATTATCCCTATATATCTCATAGTTATGATCTTTTCAAGATTCTCTCCGTTGTATTTTACACACAATGTTTTGATTTAAATATTTGTTAGAACCTATTATCATATATTTGGATTTTTTGGCGTTTACTATTAATCCGTTCGTTGTAAACCATTCATTAATTAATTCCAGTGTCATGTTAATTTTTTGGATAACTTGCTTCACATTAGTTTCAGATAAATATATTATAGTATCGTCTGCAAAGAGATATATTTTGCATAGGACAAATCGAAGGTCATGAAAAAACAAATATAAAAATCAGGAAGAAAAACTTATCGTTTGGTGTCAGAAACAAAATGGTTGGGCTTATATTTTATGATTATACTTTAACTGGAGTTACCTATCTGGAAGTAATTATCCTAGAAGCAAAAAGTATTCTTTTGCAGAATTTTCCGGAAGCAGAACTTGATATGATTTGGATGCAGGATGGGGCAATAGGATTCTCAATATGGATAGGGAACAATGGAACAATTAAATGGTCACCTAACGGTCCGGATTTGACCCCTATAGATCATTTTTTTTTGGGATTTCTAAAAGACTGTCAATAATAATAATAATAGTACTTAAGTCATTAAAAATAGGATTCGACGTGAAATAAACAATCTGAATGTAAATAATGAAGCCATTTCCGGTGCAATTATAAACATAAGAAGATATCAATTATGCATAGACAATTATGATGGACACAATGAAAATCTTTTATGAGTTATCATTTGGTCATATTTAAATTTCCTAAATAAATCTTTATCTATTTTGTAAAAATATTTGGTTTTTTTCTTCCTCGCTGTAAACCATTTAGATTATTCATTAAAGAAATGTCACTTATCAAACATAATAGTTGCCATTTTGATAGCTCACTTTAATAATATTAACTTTTCCATATTTACAGCAACTAGTTTAACTAAGATATTCGACGTTTAATAACTCAAAAACGGTATATAGTGAGTGATGAGGTGGTATATTTTTGAAATCAGGAAAAAAGGATCATTCCAAAAAATTTAACAATATACAGAGTATCCCATTTTAAAAAAATATTATTTTTTTTGTATACCCTGAAATCTGCACGCTACTGTACTTTTGATAGAATTTTAACAAAATCCAGTCATAACAACACAACTTTTATTGAAATTTTTTTCTATAGGCAATAATAACGATGATAAGGGGTGGGTAATTTATAATGAAAAACCCTGTACCTTTAACATTTTATGCCTAGAAAATATCAAGTTTCAAAAGATATGGTAATAGGTACCATTCATATCTCTCTAAATTAGTAAATAATTTAAAGCCAGCCCTGATCAGAATCAAATATGATGACCAAATTTTTTAAGCGGTGATTTTAGATAATTCAAGTTGTATTCAGTTGTCACTTAATTTAAGGTAATGATTAAAAATCTAAAAAAAATAATAACAGTTAATTCGTCGAAAGACAAATCACTAAAATTTTATTTATCATCTATTTCTGTCCGGTCTGCACAAATCAATGAAGGATATCTATTTCTTACAACACAATTATTTTTTTCAGCGCTAACGTTGATAACCTGTAGCAATAAACGCCTGAGGCTCTAGATACTACATACCTAACTAACTTAACTTATTTAGGTTAATTGGTTTTGTACATAAGGATATATCATACCCAATTAGTTAATTATTGGAAATAAAAATTAAAAAAATATATCACTATTAGACTGGTTTAGTTCAAATTATCGAATCACAAAAAGGAGCAGTTCTGTTGATTTTATATAAATACAAATAGTCAGTGGCAGCGAAAAGGGGCAATTCATTTTAAATCCATATTTTGCAAGGGTATCTGTTGAAGTGTCTGTCTATAAACTTATTACATATGGAAATATATCCATCATTATAGAGAGAAAAATTTCTGCCAACTTGCCAAAATTAAGGACAAGTGGCGTACTAATAAAATTCAAATTAAGAAATTATTGGAAATGCTAACCTCTACGAATAAACGACTAGTATCTTTTTTTATTTAAATCTAAAAGAGACATACTCGTAGATATACAAATGTAACTATATCACGCAGTAGATGTATTGGATGGGTCAGAAATGCCAGTGGTTTTCAAACAGGTCATGAATGATAACTGATGCAGTTGCTAAATAATTATAAAGATATTAAAGGTGTTATCGTAAAATATTGAGAAGTATTAATTTATTAAGTTTATTGTTTGGGTGTAATTCTGATAGCAAATGCACAGAAATGAAACTGGTAACAAAAAAATGAATTGTCCCATTTCTTACCAGGAAAGGAAATGATGGTAATATTTGTAAGGGAAAGGATATTAGTAAAATTAAATACTTCATGTAATAACAAAATCAAATATGAAATCTTCATTAGAAGTAACGAAAATAGATTGTTTTTCTTTTAACGGTAATAAAAAAAATTCTGAGAAAATAAATATTAAAAAAATTATCAATTTCTAAGATAAAACAGAATAAATGAAAATTCTTAGATACTTAATCACATATTACCAATAATTTTAAAGTAAATAAAGTAAAACAAAACGAAGCAGTTTTCATAAACATCAAAACATTTGAATACTACACCTTGAACAACGTGTGTTAAAATATAAATGTTGTCATTGAGACAATTATCACAGAACAACACTAGCAATAAACATTTTCACAAACACCAAACATTATACACTCGAACACTTTCACTTTTAGTGACATTTTTTAAAAACCACTTTTTTGGCTTAAGGGTATCTGAAATCGTGTAAATTCATCAAAAGCTGAAAATCAATTTTTTGCACGATCACAATACTTTCCTTATATACTACGTGTATGGGAGAGTAAAAAATAAAGGCCTAGATATTCGTCTGACAATCGGATAAATAACCAGGTTACCAAACGTCCAAAAGTCGATTTTATTTACTCAGAGATTAACTCGCACGGAATAATAAAAGACAAATTTTTAGGGAAAAGACTAATAAAATAAAATT
This sequence comes from Leptura quadrifasciata, assembly GCA_963675555.1. Lineage (NCBI taxonomy): Eukaryota > Metazoa > Arthropoda > Insecta > Coleoptera > Cerambycidae > Leptura > Leptura quadrifasciata. The sequence goes on from OY776682.1 coordinate 34,528,068, forward strand.
TTCAGAAGGAGAATTTTAACTCTCGATATAACAAAATAAAATAAATGAAAAAAGCCAACAGGTTTTCAACTCAGATGTATTCCATTACTAATTCAGTTCGAGTAGCTTCACATACTGAGTTACGCGAGGACAACAATTTTACTATAAAACGTGTAATATGTAAATGCCAGAAAATTGTAATACACTTAGTAGTAGAGAGAAAGCTTGGTAGACATACGTGAACAATGTATTTGGGCTATTGCTTTAAATTTGTGTGCAAGAGAAATAAAGTCGTAAAAAAATCTAAATCCAATCAAAAGTACTAATTTATGCTATTCATGAGCAAATAAAGGTTTTTGGAACAAAACACAATTTTACTTCCACGTCCAGTGTACCAAAAGGTATCAAAAAATTTTTTGGCATCGGCCACCCCACCACTATCACCCCCAATACCACCCCCACACTATTATTAAAGGGAGTAAAAAATTAAATTGGGATTTAGTGGGTGCGTGTGTGTGAGAACAAAGAGCCTCTAAAATTTATTTTGGCATTAGCTACCCCCTCTACCACCCCCACCCTATTGTTTAGGAGAATAAAAAAATTAATTGCGATTTAGTGTGTGTACGAGAACCAAGGGCCTCTAAAATTTTTTTGAGATTAGACACCCCCATTGCCACGCCCACCCTATTATTAAAGGGAGTAAAATATTACATGGGGATTTAGTGTGTATAAGACTTGGATATAAAATCTGGATGTGGAAGTAGCGATTCCTTGGGCAGCGATTTTTTCATATGGAACCATATGGAATCGTGGTACCATTTATTAGTATTATTAATGAGGAATTTATTCATATGCTTTATTAAAATGTGCGATATATACAATCAAAATTACGGGTAAAAAAATAAGAAAATACAATTTATTTACCATATATAATGTGGTTGTGGAATACAAAAGATGAACAGAAAACGTTACAATAGTTGTTCAAAATGCTATCCATTAACGTCAATGCACTTCTAAACTCACATAGCTGTATATCGAAGAGCATTCGCCAGATAGGGCCCCATACACGGAAGGGAATTTTAAACGATTTGTCCTGCCGTCCATTTGCCAGATCGCATCTGCCGTCGCTCAGGGTAGAGATATTTTGGTCTTCGCACACATAAAGATCGCATCGTTTATTTTCGCCAAAAATATCAAGGCAGTGCAGTAAATGCTCTTTAAATTCTGAGGCCTGCTAGGGGACTGAACGAGCGTTAAGATATTTTAGGCGTGCTTAAAATCCCGAAAGGGTTTGTTGTTAGTACAGATGAACAGGGTCTATACATCTGGCAAATTTGTGAAAATGAAAAGAAGAAAAATCGAACAAAGTAGATGAAAACGTGGATCCAGGAAAAAAATTGACATATGCGTTTAATTCGAGAAGGGCAAATGAGCAGGATGATTTAAAAAAATTATTAACGAATACCAGGTCAAGTTTGTCAAAAAATTAATCAAATCGTCATAAGCTGCTTTTATTTACTTACGAACTGTCTTTATTTTTTCAGAAACATGTTTTTCCTTATATAAACCTATAAAGTCAGTTAATAATTTTTTTGGCATTGCGTGTTGTTTCAATGACACCATTACTATTAGAACGGAATTGATATCTCTGTGTATGTGCACTGACAGGACTGAACTGCAGCGATCTGTCCTGTTACACATCGGATGTTTTACCGACCAAATCTGTCGCACGTCACTAACGTAAACATCGATCGAAATATCGACAACAGATTTGGTCCGTGGCGGGACAAATCGTTTAAAATTCCCTTCCGTGTATGGTGGCCTATTGCTGGTCCGTTATGCTATTAATTGCGCGTATTACTTGTAGCTCTAGGTTTTCACAGGTTGTAATGGCGGTTATGTAGACAATATTCTTTAAATAATTTCAAACAAAGAAATCTAGAGGAGAAAAATCAGGTGACTTTGGAGGCCATTCGACGAAATGATGTTCTCTTCGAATCATTGTTGAAGGTAATTCATCTAAAATGTCCTCAATCTCATTTTGCAGGAATCCCAAGTATCTGGTGCTAGTCAAAGGTCCCAACATTGCAATTGATCAAAAATAAATGTATTCTAATTTACACGATGCCTATTATATAGGTCTGATTTTAGTGGTGTTTAGTGTAGACAATTTTAAATAAAGCACTGAATTAAATACGTTACGTAATCTTTTTAATATTTCCTTGTTATCGTCGTCTTTAATGATACGTAATAATATTAATATTGCATTATTTCGATGAGGTAACGCTATAATTTAATGGTAATTTACAAATCTGCTAATATTTTATTAACCATAATTAATATGAATGTTCCTGTCGTTTCAAACCGAAATCTTACGTCACGTTAGGAATTTCACATTTTCATTTAGTACTTCCAATACAATATATGGTATATACGTGTCTGTTTTGTAAGTTACTTAACTTTTCTACACACTATTGTTCAACGTTCAGAAAACAGTCAATTAATTGTTTCCGTCCTCGGAAGTTGTCACAACCCGATGCTAGTGCAGTGGTTATTGGCAAATAGGATTGATTCGATTCTACTCTACATAATGTTATTGACTTGCTTTGTGACAGGTACCTAATTGTTAAAATGTGTTAATTGAAGTAGTCGTTTCGCTACACTTCATTGAGAAAAAAAATTGAATCATTCAATTATTATCAAGGATGGTGGTTCAACAATTATACTTTTACCAGTTTAAAAACTGAGATACGCTATATCGTATCTGTAGGGAAAAGGTAATTATATTTGATTGTGTAATGTGTTCTTCCTTCTATTTTGTTGATTTATTAATATATCTGATTAGAGTCTACAAATACTCTAAGCCCAAGTATAACTTGGTTCTCTTCTTATCGGTAGAGCACGTAACTGATTGTAAATTGTAAATTTGAAATATTCACTAAATTTAAAAGATCTACCCATGGAAAGACTATTAAACCAATGGAAAACTCATCAAGTCTTTCATTAGCCATGGCATATACTTCTCAATAATTATAACAACACTCATTACACTTTTCAGTTAGATACGTAGATGCGTATTTTGCTTATCGATAGAAATAGAAAAACAATGATATATTTTATTAATTCAATGAACAGAAAATTCAAAAAGGGAATTTAGTGGAGTAGAATTTGTTTTTGTGAAACTAAGAATAACCTGAGTTTTTTATATCGAATAGATGGGGGAATCAGTTTTTTTTTCGCGAAACGGGTAAATTGGTCATTTTTAGTGGTGGTTTTTCAGTTTTAATTTATTTTGGACCCTTTAAAATATATATATATATATATACAGGACGTCCCGAAACTTCCTCCTTCCCCTTTAGGTGCTAATTCTCCATGCAAAAATAGTAAGAAGAAAAGTCCCTATAAACATGTGCCCGTAAATGCTTCCTAAGGGAGCTACGGCCCTCTAAGGATGGCGCAAAAATAGGTGTTTTTACTAATTATCTCGGAAATGGTTTGGGACAACTTTCGGTTATTAAAGGTTATTGTTTTACAGTATTAGCTAAAATTAATTTTATCCAGGGGCGGAGAAACGAGGGGTCGGTGTTCTTTGTTTCTACATATTTATTTTTGCATTTGACATTTTTAGTATTTTAACCCTTTTATGATTCCCTGCTTAATACTGCAAAAAAGGTCCTCTTTACAATTAGCCATATGGCAAGCTGTTTTCAAGTAAAAGCGGTCTATACGAAATGACTTCAGCAAACGAATACGCAATGTATTCGTTTGCTGAATGCGCATTATTTATTTTTCAAAGTAGGCGTATGTCATTCAGTAACAGAAATGGTTTAGTACGCCTCACAGGAGTATCTCGATATGATTATCTGTTATGGTATGATTTCTTAAAGGAACTATTTTCCATTATTTGGTAATAGTGGTAAAAGAAACATTGTGCAAATGTTTAATGAGCATTTATGATTTAAAAAAACAACTTGAATTAAGATTATTACTACAAAATGTGCTCAAAATGCCTTCCTTCCTGGTCAATGTAAGTCTCAGCACGGCGAACAATATTATTTGTGGTTCTTTGCACCATTTCCCTAGTAATAGTATCAAATGCCGCAATTATGTCGGCTCGCATGTCGTCCTCACTATTTGTCTCATTAAAATGAATCAAATTTTTTCATGACCCCATACAAAATAATCCATCGAATTTAAATCCGGCGATCGAAGAGGTCAACTTATTGGGCCACTTCTTCCTATCCAACGCCCTCGAAAGACTCGGTTCAAGTGACGCCTTGTTATCCTGCTAAAGTGGGCCGGAGCCCCATCGTGCATAAAAATCAGATTCAAGCGAGAAAGCAGCGGGATTTCATCCAGTAAAGCGGGTAATTGTCTCCGGAGAAACCGTATACATAATTCGGTCCATTAAGTCGTGCGGGAAGAAATATGGGACCAATCTGCAAAATTGGTGGTAAATATTATTTTCAAGTTTTACTTAACCTATTAGGTACCCAATGAAAATGTAAATGTACTTACCATTAGATTCCCTATTTGTACCGCCCAAACATTAATTGAAAATCGGTATTGAAAATGTATCTGTCGAATTAAATGAGGATTTTCATGGGCCCAGTAAACAAAATTCCTTGAATTAAATACTCCATTTGGGGTAAATGTCGCTTCATCAGTCCACAATATCTGATTAAGAAATGAAGGATTGACCAAATGATTTTCCAAAAATCTGTGAAATAAAAAAAAAATCGGTCGGTTTAAGTGGTTGGAGAATACTTTGAATTACAAATTTATCACATTTGTTTAAAATATGTTTTTTATTTCATGTAGATACTGCATACAAAATTCAGCTAACTCGTACAGAAGATCATTCGAGGTTTATGGTCTCGCGGCAAGAGTTGCTGAAACCGTCGATAACAATAACAATGTTGATTTTCACATCGAAGGGTTCTTGTAGTCCCCAGTAGTCTAGCAGCTCGCCTAGTACTCAACCTTGGCTGATCAGTAAATGCATCAAGAATCATCTTGACTTCAGCTACTGGAATCCCTCTTGGGCGACTGTTACCTTATCTATTAGGTAGGACATTTCCACTGTCCCGTACACGAATGGATTGAGGCAGCGCGTGATAACTTTTGCGTCGGGAAAATGTGTTCGTTGAGGTGTACTCAGCCATTTCTGTTACTAAATGACATACACCTCATGAAATAAATAATGCGCATTTAGCAAACGAATTCGCAATATTTCGTTTATACCGCTTTTACTCGAAAATGGTTTGCCATATGGCTACTTATAGAGAGGACCTTTTTTGCAGAATTAACCAGGGAACCATAATCAGGGATTAAAATACAAAAAATCTTAAACGGAAAAATAAATATGTAGAAACAATTAACACCGACCCCTCGTCTCTCCGCCCCTGGATAAAATTAATTTTGGCTAATACTGTAAAACAATAACCTTTAATAATCGAAAATAGTTAACCAAGTTTCATAAAGTTGTCTCAAATCATTTCCGAGATAATTAATAAAAACCCCTATTTTTGCGCCATCCTTAAGCTCCCTTAGGAAGCATTTCCGAACACATGTTTATAGCGACTTTTCTTATTATTTTTGCATGGAGAATTAGCACCTAAAGGGGAACGCGGGAGTTTCAGTACACTCTGTATACTAAAAAAAGGTAAAAAATTGAATTACGGCTAACTTGGCCAAAATTCAACCGAATTTGATGAAATCTTGGATAAAAGTAACCTATATAACCAAGAAATGGCCTACCTAATTTTAGCAAAAAATATTCAATATATTGGCCGCAATTCCACTTTTAGTCCAAATTCCACAAAATTTTCAAAACGGTCCCCAATTTATCCAAATGGTCGTACGAATTTTTTTTTTCCGAATCGGCAACTGGACTTTGGAATATTTCTTCTACCTCGTCATCGTTAAAATCTTATACATCTGAGATTTCTCTGAAGTGCAAACATCTTGTTCATAATTATCAGCGTCTTCGAATTCTTCAATGTCATAAGTATCAGGACTCATTTCTAATTGCTCAGGCTCTTCATCAATCATAGCTTCGTCAACAATATTTTCTGCATCTTCACACAAAGTATTCCTGCCATTGTGGCATAAATTGCTGCATGTGACGCCAATGGTTTTGCATGAGCAACGTTTAGTTTTGCAAAATCCTGTCAATTTTGGATGGCAGTAAACAACAGATAATGGACTGATGCCGATAAGGACTGATATAGCTCCTCTTCCTAATACAAGTACTAGAAAAAGAAAACATGAATAAAATAAAATAATAATCAATATATTATGTAAAAAGTTTAATAAAAATCAAGTGAATTTTCGAAAAAAAAAATATATATATATCTTACCATCGAGAGTTTTTTTATCTAAATATTTAAAACCTGCTCACAATCACTTTATATTATTAATGTTGAAATTTTTATAATGAATAATTACACGTATACTTGTGCGCGCATACGTATAATACCGAAAATGACGGGAAATCATCGCGAACATAGTAATATATCAAAGATGACAAAAAACAGGCTAAATTTAAACAAAGTTATTTTTTAGTTGCATCGTGTGAAAATACACAAAAAACCTTCATTTTTGGTAAAAAAATTCGTATGACCATTTGGACAAATTGGGAAACGTTTTGAAAATTTTGTGGAATTTAGACTAAAAATGAAATTGCGGCCAAACTATTGAATATTTTTTGCTAAAATTAAATTAAATTCGGTTGAATTTTGGCCAAGTTAGCCGTAATTCAATTTTTTACGTTTTTTCAGTACATATATAAACATATCGTTGGGGACGGTGAATCAATTTTCACGAAACTTGAAGTGGTTTCCTTGAACATCGAAAATAAAAGGGTACCATTCTCGGTTCCTAATTAGCATTTAAAAAAATCTAAAATAAATTAAAACTGAAAAACCACCCCTAAAAATGACCAATGTACTTTCGCGAAAAAAAAAAAAGGGTTCACTCACCTACTTGATGTAGGAAACTCAGGTTATTATTAGTTTCGCCGAAACAAACTTATTTTGCTATATTGCCTTGCTCTATGTGACATTTTCTCTATTGCCTTATTTTTGGCTATCTTTACCCCACTAATTGTAAACTCTTTAGATATTTCACTTACTCGTCAAAATAGCTCCCTTGAATTTGACAATTATAGAAAACCTACATTTATAGACACCCTTTTTTGAAGTGTTTACCATTCTTAACTTTGTTCATTATGTATGCTTCATCAAGGGTCAATCCCTAAAAGTTTACAATTTAATTATATAGAATATGCAAGAAAATACAAAGAGTTACTGTCTCCAGTCAGAAGCATCGTCAAAAAAATATTCTAAAATAACGATCCGATTGCCACCATTACAATGTATTTTTATTCATTTTCAATTATACAAACTACGACAATTCGATCAATTTATTTTTGGAAAATTTTAAAATTAGGATCACTTTAGATGTGTACAAATTTTAAATTTGTTTTGTTAGCCGTGCGTTTATTAATTATTTCATGCTGAATTCAAGATGCTTAATTAAACAGTTGTAACCTTCTAACCTGGGTTAATCCAAATTTATTTGTCTAACATGCGAAACCTATTCAATTACATCCTGTACATGGGTATTTATAAAAATTAAAGTTCTCACGGTAAATATCTCCGAGTTGCTTCGTCAGCAGGGATGCGGAAAAGCCTGTCACATATTTCCCTTCACCTTGAGGGGGCCATTCCAGTTGAATTCACTCAAGACTGAATGACAATATGACCGTATATATAAATTTATATTAGAAAAATAACCTCTACTCATGTGACGTTTATGTCAAAGGAACAGTCAGAGGTTACTTTTGGCCAACTAATATGAATTATAACAAAATTAGGCATAAAATACTTCTCTCACATTTCGGAAACCAAATCTGTTCGCTTTTTCAAACTCCCAACTCTCAAAACTCGAAAATTTTGAATAGTGTCAATTTACACAGGACAATTCCTGGGTCAATTTGAATTTGAGCTAAGCTTGTAACAATTGTAAGTTAAGATATTTAACAAACAGAAAAAGTTGTTTCAAAAAATAAAGATTTTGCATAGGGTCGGTATTGTACAAACTATTTTTCCACAGCTACATATCCAAGCCGCACAGTTCATTAATAAAATTCACCTTTCCCGACAATCCCATTTAAATCTTACCATTAGTAGAAATGCAGTATTTATAAGAATTTCCATTCGCCATAACTGTAAATCGTAGGTATGGCACTTTTTCGTTTAATCATCTATCTTAATTGTTTTTATTAATATGACGCGCATGCAAATTATCTTTGAATGGCTACATAGACATGAAAGCTAATAGCATTTTTAAAATTACTATGAAGAAATTTCATTTAATCAGTTTTACTGCTGCAGATATAAATTGAGTCATGAATGAAACTATGTGTAAAGACATAACTACCTACGAGGGAGCTCCGTCAATATTCATTAATTGAAAGCAAAACACCTAAAGCTTTATCTTTGATCTTTGAAAATGAAAATAATTATTATTATTGACTTTTCGTAGCGGGGATGTCTTTATAATCTTTTCACTGATTTAATTTTATTAGCATAATAACGTGATCAGAATTAAATCAACAGTGCACTATACCGGGTAATTTTTTTAACTAAAACTTTCAAATATCTCGAATAATAGGCATTTACGAAAAAAAGTCCATAATCAAAATTTAATCATTCTGCCCAGGAAATATATTAGTGCTAAAATTAGTCACCCTCCCCCCTCACTGTTGGTCGGGTGAGGGGGGGAGGCGGTTAATGGTGTTGGTTAACTTTGAAATCTTAAATAGGAACAAATATTTTTTATTGTAGATTCGGATTTTAAGGCTAAAAATACGTAGGATTTGTCTGAAACATTTTTTTCGATTCATGATAGATGGCGCTGTAATCGACGAAATTAATTTTTTTTTTTTTTGATTTCCGCTACTGAAAATGTGAATGATCCATACTTTTTATAAAAATGTTTTATTATGTTTAGATTTAACGTTTGTATTATTTCTTCTCTTCGTGTTTTTTATTTATTGATTTTGTTTTTTGTAAATAAACGTAGAAAAGAAAGAAATAACTTTAAGAAACAACTCATTTTATTCAGTTCGAAGATTGTTTAACGAACAAAAAGACCTGTTTCCAAGAGAAAAATTGAAATAGTTTTGGTTTATGGAGAAGCTGGCAGGGGTCTTGTTCAACCGAAAAAAGAACTCGTCGAGCAACAGTCACTGGAAAAAATAATATAATTGCTGTATTAACTGCAGTGGCTGTTAATCCTCATGTTAGTACATGAGAAATAGCTCGCGATTCCGAATTGTTTCAGAGCAGTGTTTGGAAATATTTAAATCATAATAAATATCATCTGTGTCTTTGCACAAAGATCTTCATGGCGCTGATTTCCAAAATTCGGTAACTTGTTGTCAGTGGGCACGTGAATAAATACAACGAAACTCCATTTTTTTTCGTTACGTACTGTTCTTCGACGAGTCGTCTTTTACCCGGAACTGTTAATTGACACAATATGCATTACTGGAGTGTTGAAAATCCGCACTGGCTTCACCTGGTTGAATATCAGCGTCCTTGAACGGTCAGCGTATGGTGGGGAATAATTGGCAAGAAACTCATCGGACCATAATTATTGAAGGCAACTTGAACGGTCAAATGTACATTTTGGAAAATGAACTGCCAACATTACTTGAAGACTTGAGCTTAGAAGTGAGACAGAACTTGTGGTTTCAACATGATGATTGTCCAGCACACTATTCGGTGATAGCACGTGCAGTACCTGATCGTGATTTCAATGGTCGCTGGATCGGTAGAGTTGGTCCGTTAAATTGACCAGTTAGATCACCAGATTTTACTTCTCCAGATTTATTTTTGTGGAGCTATCTCAAAGACAATAAGACAAAGTTTACAAATAAGTACCAACAACACGTGGAATATGATTGAGCGAATCAGAAATTCTTGTGCCGAACTTCAAGCAGGCACACTTCTCAGTTGTGTATAGTCATTTCAAATGTGGATTAATAAGTGCATTCAAGTCGAGGGCCACCATTTTGAACATTTACTTTAATTGAAAGGTGATGAGGTGAAGGGACTCACATAAATCAAGCACCCCGATAGGTGAGAAGCGAGAGGAGTCAGTTAATCAAGCACCCCGAAGGCAACGGAGAACTACTACGTCCACGCGTCATTGTTCCTAGGTTACACTAAAATTATTTTATTCACCAGGTAAGAATTTTCCAGTTATTCACAATTTGCAAAATGAATAAACTTTTTTGACGACGAATTTTGATTATTTACAATGAAAACGTGGTATTATTTATTGCAAACTTATTGCAGAATCATATGTATAAGTTCTCAGTAGGAGAAATCGGAAAGAAATGAATTTCGTCGATTACAGCGCCATCTATCATGAATCGAAAAAAATGTTTCAGATAACCTACGTATTTTTAGCCGAAGGATTCGAATCTGCAATAAAAAATAGGGGGTCCTATTTAAAATTCCAAGGTTATCCCCCGCCCGATCTACCAGGAGGAGTGGGGGGGGGGGGTGACTGATTTTAGCACTAACGTATTTCCTCCGCGGAATGATTAAATTTTGATTATGAACATTTTTTTATATAAAGAATTTTCGTATTAGATTTTGAATGTATGACAATTATATAACTCTTGTAATGGATCTAATGCTAATGAGGTTATAAATTTAGTAAATCTTGATTTAAAAAGTATCTTTGACTGGTGTGGTAAAAATGGTCTTAAAATAAATCCAGCTAAATCAATGGCTATATGTATAGGTCCTGACTGCCAACGAGATGATATTTGTAATAATCACCTGAAAGTTCACAATAGAGTGGGTAACTCTCGGCCTTTTTATTGATAACAAATTATGTTTTAATGACCACGTTAACCACATTGTCAAAGTTTCATTTCTTAAATTGAAGCCTGATATTTTAAGTGGTATAATGAATACCACTTAAAATAGCCTGATATTTTAAGTGGTATAATGAATATCACTTAAAATATGAGGCTAATGAAAATACAAAACTTCGGTTAATAAAATCTTTAATTTATCCACATACCGATTACTGCTGTATGGTGTACAATTTTTTACCAAATTATAATCAACAAATGCTACAGAGAATAGAGAATGCATGCTTTCGATTTGTTTGTAACGTTCCTTATGGAAATCATATAAACCCCAGTATTCAGAGATTATCAGAAATGAAAATTAATAATAGAGTAAAATATCTGAACTTATTGTTTTTATATAAGCTCCTATCGTTTAAGATGCCTACATATTTACTTAATTTGCTGAGAATCTAGCGTTCATAATGTTAATGTTAGAATAAATCTTTTACGATCCCTCAGCATAATTCCACTAAATTTGAAGGATGTTTTTCGTATAATGCTCCTTGCCTATTAAACACTGTTTTTAATGAGATAAATTTGTCACATGGTACTTTTATTAAACATATAAAGCAGACCTCATTATCCACTAATGTGTAATAGTTTTCTTCTTCAATCACATTGTACTCCTTGCATATGATATTTATATTGAGTTTGTTTATTTATTGTATACTTTTAAACTTATGTGAACTTTACTTTTCTCTTATATGGATGGAATGAAGAATGGCCTTGTCAAATTCCTACCCTTTGTGCTGTACATTTCTTTTTTTGTGTGTATTAGGGCAATAAACATTTATTTATTTATTTATTTATTTAATTATCTGCTTTTCTTCTGCTAGCAAACTTCTTATTTTATTTGCTTAATGGAACAGGTAAACAATTTGATAACTTCTCATCATATTCGGCCATAATTAACACTATAATCCCTTCTTTTTCATTTAGAAAATGATTGATTGGAAGTGTTTCATAAGTCACGTATTTCGTGGCGACTAAAATTGTCTCGAATTATTAGTAAAATGAAAAGGGTACATTTTTCCTTCGACTGAAAATTCTATTATTCCATTAATAGGACTGCTTTACAGTTAGCACCTACATCATACGCTTCCTTAATTACGACTATGATGAAAATTAATTAAAAAACCCCGATTAAACTGTGGTTGAGGCGCATCCGGTCACTGAAATTTGAAATGATTAAGGTGTATTCTTCATAATTTCCACAATTTTGCGTCATCTGCTTTACCACTTATATTCAAAGTATTTTAACTTTCTACTTTAGTCTGTAGACTCGTTTGCAATAAAATAATGCATATGAATGAGTTGATTAATTTATACTTGGAAAATTTTTATCCGCTTATTACATAATCCACAATCATCGTTTGTAAAATACGAAACCATTTAACCATTTCGTATTTAACGCACAATAATATTATTGTGGTCCATCAATGGAACTGAACGATTTTAAATAATATTTATCAAACAGTTTAAAGGTAATGATTTTAGTAAAATGATGACTGATTGTAAAAACAGATTATGAATATTCTTTTTATTTCAGACTAAGCAGACACACTTTGATCTTGAATCCGCTGAAGATGCTTGGGCCATTTTGTAAGAAACATTTCACGATATCAGAGTTTTACCCGTTACACGATGATCCGTCCACATTTATTTACTCGCAGGTACGTACAATATTGAAGTACTTTTACTTTTTCGCGTATTATTAATCTGTCAACTTTCTGCTCTGGCAGTGCTAGCTTATTCTCAAACTCGTGAACTAAACATTAATTTGTAAAGTAATAGATAGAACAAATTGCGAAAAATGCTTTAAGCCAGCCCGAAAAAGGCCATTACTGCTATGAATATTTTTTTTCTTCGGTAGCTGAGCTGGTAGTTAACTTGTATTAATGTCAGAACTGTTTATGAAATGATAGTCAATATTTTTAAGAAATAAATAGTTTTCCTTTTTCTAATATTACAAGTTCCACATGAAATTCCACAATCTGAAGAGGAATTTTAAAGATAAACGAGGACGGAAGCAGATGAATTGTTTTTGTACTATACATTTTAAAATATTGTGCTTTACTCAACAGAACAACGACAACCAAAATATAAATAGAATATTAAACTACATATTTCCTAATTTATCTCCATTTCAAATTAATCACGCTCTAGTATTTTACAATTTTGTATCCTCGAACAGTGACGTAATTAATCATATTATTTGGCTAAAACCGTCCAGTATTTTATCACAAAGACCTGTAATTATGTCTGTTTAATTGTGTATTAAGTGACAGCGTACTAAAATATTGCCATTTTTTTTTTCAATCAACGCCAACTGAATTCAATTTAACCAATTCAATTCTAGTAAAAGTATTGATCTTTGTGATCTCGACGCCCATGACTCTGTTAGTTACTATATTTAGCCTAGGTGTTAGAAGAGACTTTGTCTGCATCTTTAATTATTTCAAGCAGTCATTGTTACAAGAAATCGGTTACATGTACTTGGTATAAACTTATTATTCAAGGATTTCTTGTGGAACTTTATCCTCGTCCCAGTCCCCTCCGTTATATATATTATTTTTATGTATATTATATAATACATCTAAATATGCCGGGTGGCCACGAAAGTATCACCTACGCAATATTTCGGTTATTTTGACTGGATTTTGAAATTTAGGTCATGAATAATAGGTAATTAAAGGCAGAATCTGACATAATTGTACATAATATACTACTTCCGCTCTAGCCGGAAGTGGCACCAATTTTTTACTTCAAATAGAATGCTTTATACAGTGTGTGCGATTTAATACCGCAACACCCTGTTATTTTGGAATGCGCTGCCAGATTTATTATTATAATTTTTTTTGACATACGCGATGAGCTCTATTTGACAATTATTTGATTTTCATGTTTTCAAGGCCTACTAAGGTCCCCTAAACGGATCAAAATTTCAAGATCGACTATTAGGCATTTTTTTATTGGAAAAGTGGATAGAGTATTCGATTCGCAGTTATCTCAATTAGTGTTATGCAAAATTTTAACTCGATACCTCATGTAGGGTGTTTGTTACTCAATCGCCAAATTTGAAAATTTTTGAATTTTCGACTTGACCTGTTTAAAAAAGTCTGTTATGATCTAATGAAACAAAAGTTGAAAAATTAGTGTTTTTAATAATATGAACAACATCAAATGATACAACAACAGTCAACACTAATTTAAAAATTAATAAATAACATAAACAAATGATTGGAGAAAATCGGAATTCGGCCAATAAACGGTTGAAATAACACAAAAATCTAACAAAGTATTTATAATTTTTGTGTTCTCAGTGTAACCTCATTCACCCCTTATGCATTTTTCATAACGCCGTTTCAAGTTTTGACGGATCCTCATTAATTGTTGTGGTGTTATTTCCCTGCACTCTCGTTCAATTCTTTCTCTTAATTCGTCAACATTTTGTGGTCTCGTGCGGTAAACTTTTCTTTTAAAATTCCCCATAAAAAAATCTAAAAGTCTTATATCTGGCGAACGTGGGGGCAAATGAATAAGAGGGCTACTCCTTCCTACACCCATCTGTTTGGAAAATTTTCATTAAACCATCTACGTACAACCGCCAAATAATGTATTGTTATGTACACCACTACGCCACTGCCTTGTGGAAAGTTCGAGAACGGCGCCGGAAGAGTCGCGAATGATAGACCGGAACATTCTAGAATAAACAGTACATTCGATTCGGGTACATATGTTAGATATTGGATTGTTTAAATGATTTTTCAAAAAAAGAACTTTATTTGTTACATTGGAGCCAACGTTGACTCTTTAAGAAAATACAATAATAATTTTGATGAGGTTGATACGAAAGTGAGTATAAGACTGAAGTTTACAATGACTGTTGGTTATATCTATAATATCTGGAGAACAAAGAAATGTGGTGTTGGCGAATCAGGACAATTACGCTTACTGGGAATGGAAATGCTCATACAGCGTGAACGGTATTTGAGAGGAGCTGTTACGCAATCTGCAACATGATATGTTTGAGAAGGTTAAGCCTGTCTCAGTAATATTATATATAATAGTATTTCTAATATAACAGCTTCCCCCTTATAAGAAAGTTTGTGTTTTATGTAGCAACTTTTGAAATAAATGTAGAATGTATAAAAATGTAATAATGCAATTTGGAAAATGTAAAAGAGTACAAAATGTAAGGTTTAAAATACAGAATATAACCTTAACGTCTAAAATATGAAATGCAAGCACAATAAGCTTGAATCATAAAATAACATAAAAATGTTAAAAGTTAAAATATAGCTTTAGCAAGAAAGCGTAAAATACAAATATATATAGTTTGAGTTGTAAAATGGGATAAAAATATTCCTAAGGTTAAAATATAGCTTTATTGTGAAAGCATAAAATATAAGCATGATAGATTTGAATGAAAATGGCGTAAAAATGTTAATACAATTGAAATTAATAAAGTATAAGAAAAATAATGAAATATAATGATTAAATGAATAAGATAAGGTTCACTGAAGAGTCCAGCACTAAAAGTCAGTAAAAAGGCACAAAACAGTTTGTCTTTAGGTAAGTTCTATGTCTCCTCTTCTTAGAGTAGGTTGTCTTCGTGAAGGGAATGGGCTAGCAAATGTCCTGGAAGGTTTGCATCGATGGCTAGTCTTCGTCTTTTTGTTCTGCACTTACAAAATAGGTACAGAAATTATAGTCCAAGTATTAGCATAATGATGAAGTAGGTGAACAAGGATATATGTTTTGCTACGAAAGGTACGTTGGTCAAGTCGTCCAGATCTCGGGAATATTGGTCCAACTTATGTTTGTCAATTTCGAGATCTTCTGCATTGAGGTTGTTTAATTTTAATGGTTTAAGGTTTGGTACTCTGATTTTGTTTGGAATTTTGTTGCAGCAGTCGAATGGAATTTGGATGGAGTGAGCGTCGTCTTTTACGTCGGTTACTTCATTGGTACTGGCTTGGATTTTTGTAATGCCTATAAGGCGTAACAATTAGGTTTTAATTTTGTAAATAACTTCAGTTTTCGAACTTCTTTCTGGACAGTTGATGGTTGCTTGTAGGGGTTCTGCGTTAATAACTAACCATGTGTTTTCGTATATCTTTTAGACGTTGTAGCTTTGGCTGATGATGAATGACGTCTGGCAGTTTTCTGCCAGAGTTTTGAGGTTCTTGAAGAGATGGGCTTCGCATATGGCATTGTTGTCAATGGGGTATACAAATAAATTTTGACATAATTTGGTGTTGAAATAAATTTGTTTACATTCTACGAGGTTTGAGATAGGAATGTACATTAAAGAATCATCATCTCTCGCGATATATTTTTGAGAAGTAGATAATACATGATATAAACCAGTTCTATTATATCTGATACGGTTAAGCCTGTCTCACTAATATTATATATCATAGTATATTTCTAATATAACATATATACAGTGAATCTAAACGCATTGAGGACAGTTTGATATTAGACAAGCTAGTAATAAGATGAAATAAGAACAGTAATAAGTTGTGAATTATAGTATTGAAACTATAGTAGATGGAACTTGTAATTAGTTTGTACTAATGTGTATAAGGACTTAATTATTATAATTAAATGATTAACAAATCAGTGGTTTGTGAAGATTCTTGTTGAAAATTATTGAACCTACATACATACTCTACTAGAGATTGTAAACAGTTACCAGTATGGAAGCACCATCAAGTTGAAAAATAACTGTCTATTTGCTTCCTCATTTAGTACTTCCATAAAATCCCAAAAATCTATATGTTCAAGAACTTAAGAAACCTTCCACTGTTTAACGTATCTTGAAAAACCCTGGACCCACTATACGATTATTGAAGATCCCAATTCATTAACTTTTTGAGAATATTGACTCTTTGAATTTTATCATCCAGTGTGGGTTCTCTGTTGCCCAGTACCTAGAGTTCTGAGTAGAAACCACACTATTAGTAGTTAATGTCGCCTCATCTGTAAGAGAATATTTCTTAAAAAATTCACGTTATTTAAATATTCTCCTTGGCAGAATAAAGAGAATTCCATTCTTCGTTCATCATCACCTTGTTCTAATGTGTGCATAATTTTTTGTTTAAAGGGAAGTACTTTATTTTTTCAAACATGTACGTATTTTTGATATACTTAAATGTAAATCCCCTGTAGCCTGCCTCAAGCTAGTTGTTGAATTTTCTTGGAAATATTGTAGAATTTCTCTGTCTGTCTCTACGTTTCTTTGCCGTGATTCTTTTTTTAAGATACTTTACCTGTTTCATTGAATATTGCGTTTATCCTGAAAACTGTTGTATGATGGATTGGTTCACGATCTGGATTTCTTCTATTGAATCCATCAGCATCATTAATTATATGAATAATCTGTATTCTCTCGGCTAAGTTCAAACTTGCATTTTGAAAATAATTGAGAACCGTTAATTCTTTACTGTTTAATTAAATACCTGTTCTGGATAGCTTGTTTAATGAACGATATCTGTCAACAATCTTTATTTACCAATACAACACAGTAGAAAAACAAACAAGATTTTCACAAAGCCTACTATGTAGAAAATTCACATTTTGGCTAATTGGTATCGAGATACTGAATTTTGCAGAATTAAGTGTAATTATCCATTTAGTTGGAAACGTGGTTGGCCAATGAGGAACATTTGTGAATAATTTAATCGACAAATTGTCAGATAGTGAACCATTCGATGAACTTGACAATAAATTAATAACAATTGCCAAGAATTGTTGATTTAGGATAATATTTAAAAGCCTTTTTTAATTAACTCTCGTAGAATGGTTATTGGTCGGGTAACGACTGGATAAAATAAGAATGAAAATGATTCATCAAACATTATTGTACAATATTTCGAAGAAAATACAACAATTAGGTAGCTTGAGGCAGGCTACACGGGATTCACATGAACGTAGATGGCCTAATAAAATTTTCCAAACAGATGGATAGGACGAAATAGCCCTTTTATTCATTAGCTGTCACATTCGCCAGATCTAACATCTTTAGATTTTTTTGTGGAGAATTTTAAAAGAAAAAGTTTCTGCACGAGACCACAAAATGTTGACGAATTAAGAGAAAGATTTGATCGAGAATGCAGTGAAATAACATCACAACAATTAATGAAGGCCCGTCAAAATTTGAAACGGCGTTATGAAAAATGCATAAGGTGTGAAGGAGGTTATATTGAAAACACAAAAATTTGAAATACTTTGTTAGATTTTTGTGTTATTCCATCCTTTTGTTGGCCGAATTCTGATTCTCTCCAATCATTTGTTTTTGTTATTTACCCATTTTTAAATTAGGGTTGACTGTTGTTGTACTATTTGATGTTGTTCATGTTATGAAAAACACTGTTTTTTTAACTTTTGTTTCATTAGATCATAACAGCCTTTTATAGAGGCCCAGTCGAAAATTGAAAAATTTTCAAATTTGGCCTATATTAGGTATCGAACTAAAATTTTGCATAAGACTATTTGAGATAGCTGCGTACCGAATACGCTATTCATGTTTCCAATAAAAAAAATACCTAATAGTCGATTTTGAAGTTTCGACCCATTTAAGGAGGTTAGTAGGTCTTGAAAATATGAAAATGAAATTTTTAAAATAGGATAAAATAGAGCTCATCGAGTACTACGCCTAAAAAAAAAAAAAAATTGGGCAGCGCGTTCCAAAATAACAGGGGGTTGCGGTATTAAATCGCACACACTGTATATTGTTGAGTGTCTGATTGGCCATGAAATTCTGATGGTAGCAATATATCATAAGTTAGTATTTGTTTTGAAAATCACGTAGAATTTGTGAAAAAACTGAAAACACAAGTAGCCTCCTGTGGAATTTTATTTTCGAATTTTATAAAAAAGTAGACGTTGGAATTCGAAAAGTTACCAATTTAGCGTGAGCCTAAGCCAGTTTATTTCTCATTTCAGTGGCAACGGGACAAAACTAAACCATCCCCCTTATATTTAGTGTACCGTACCCTGATAGCCCTACTGTTTTTTATAACATGGGTAATGTCCATTATAAGAGATGATAGTGAAGGAAGATGGCCTATATTTTTAACCAACTGGGGTTACACTATATGTACAACACAAGCACTACTGGCCGTTGGAATGCTGTCAGCTTGTGTACTGGCTCCATATTTAAAAAACATGGATAATTTGGAAGAAAAAACTTTGAAAATCTACCCTGTATACTGGATTTTACACACGATAGCAGTTCCTTTGTCATTTGGTATCACCTTTATGTACTGGATGGTCGTATTTGATGGTAATTTGCTTTTTGAATAATATAGTAACGAATTAAGTACTTCTCCTTGTTTACAGTTTCGAGCTTTGGCCGCGCTAGTAAATCTGGAAAGTTCGGCAAACATTACAAGATGCATTCTGAATTCAACGGCATCCTTAATTAATCAAGATTTTCGTACGTTCCAGTTTAATTGATGCGACCAAATCTCGAAGGCCGATAATAACCCGGAGTAAAGTAACAAATATATATTTTTTAGCCAGATATATGACATTCGATGTTATGAATTACTTCGTTCACGCAAACAATTCAGTTCTGATGATGCTCGATTTGTGGATGGTATCGCACCCAGTTCGAATTTTACACTTTTTATACCCCGCTATATTAGGTGTTATATACACTATTTTTAGTATAATCTACTATTTCGCTGGCGGAACAGATAGGTATGTAAACCTCAATTACTCCCAGTTAATAACTATCTTTGCCTTATTTAAGATACATTTTTAGCTTTATATTCATTTAGATAAATACAACAATTTACTTAAAAATAGTCATCACAAAGTAGGTTAAAAGGAAAAAAGTTAAAGATTCTGAAGGCCAATAAAATGGATCATAGAAATTGAAAATTGTTTCTACAATAAAATCCGAAATAGATCTTTTTCTTTTTTTTAACTAGCGCTGCTATAAAAAAATAAGAAACTTTATAGGAATATTTTGTTATCATTAACTTAACTGCCACTTACTGTATTCAAATTTTCATAACGACTCTCCAGGGTCACCATCAATTTTATTTCTCTCCAGACGAACCTGTTTTTTTTATTTAAAATTTTTAAGCCTCCGACTTACATCTCCGGGACCAATCAGAATATTTTCAATGCCTATAACCCATTTCATTAGAATTTAAAATATGAAACTTTTTTCCCATTATTTAATCTGCATTGTAACTGTTCAATTATAAAAAGTAACCATCCTATATGTTTCTTTTTAATATTTATCTAAAGTTATTGCTTTTTAGTTATTCTTCTTTATTCAAAGATATAATCATATATTGTTTTTTTTTTTTTTAGAGAAGGATGTTATTATATCTACAAAATTCTAAACTGGGAAAAAGCTCTCCCTACTGTCCTAACCTGCATAGGTGTCACAATTTTTCTAATATGCTTACATATCCTTGTCTTCCTTTTGTGCAAAGCAAGAAGTACTATCTACCAAAAGTTTTATTTAAAAAAACAGGACTCCTCTTTTGCGGAAACCAAAATGCAAGCTACGTACATAAATAAAGGAATGTCTAACGATATTGTGTGATATGTTAAATGAAACAAAACGGTCTTATTATACAGTAGTATTCCACGGTGCATTTGAAAGACCTCTTTCAAGATGTTTTTTTATTAGGTACATTTGTTCCTCTAGAAAAAATAGTGATAGTAAATTTTGTACAGAGACTGTTCAATGTTTGCCAAATACCCGAAATAGTGCTCATGGACTTAAAAAATTCGGCTTCACGCCAAATTTATTTTAACGGGAAAAGACGAAATCGTAAAAAGACGTAAAACGTGTGTTTTGAATAGCAGGTACAATTATGATATGTGGTACATGCTAAAATATTTGAAATGAATTTTGTTTACTTAAAATATTAGGTCTACTTTACGAGTGTACTATTCTGTGTTAGCCAGTATATATTTTTTAGTACGTACATTTTAATTTGTTTGTTATGCATTAAATAAACCACATGTTAATTGTTATTTATACTATATATCTATAATTTTTTCTACATGCGATTATTAATAAATTGATAAAATTAGAAATTGTTACTTATTTCGCAACGATAATGTTCTCCCGTGCTTTTTTTTTGCTCGGAGACTATGCAGCCAGTCACACTATGTTAAAGTGATCTAATCTGAAAGACAAAGAGTAAGAAGAGCAACGAAGGAAAATACAGGGAAACACGGTTCTCGTCCAGGGGCCTGTCAGGACATGAGTTTGACATCACAAAAAAGAAAGACCATGGTAAGGTAGGTAAAAACATAAGGTTAAAACAAGAGGAATACAAGGCAACCTATAGTGTGATATTAACATTTATCAAAAAAAAAAAACAATGATTAGTTCATAGATTTTCTTACTACCTATAGCAAGTAAACTAACTACGTTGAACGGAGCCACCATATTGCAGCATAAGGAGATATTGAACAAGTGAATCTGTAGCAGTTTTGTACTTATCGCAAGCGAAGAAAAGGTGATCAAGATCGCCCATAATACCACATAGATCACAA
The DNA here is from genome assembly GCA_963675555.1 of Leptura quadrifasciata. Taxonomy (NCBI): domain Eukaryota; kingdom Metazoa; phylum Arthropoda; class Insecta; order Coleoptera; family Cerambycidae; genus Leptura; species Leptura quadrifasciata. Next base: position 34,549,525 of record OY776682.1, read on the forward strand.
ATTTGCGATGCAACTACACCGATTTTATACAAATGGGCGGGAAAGCAGGCATGACCAAATCTTAGTCTAATAGTAGTGGTAATATACTTTCGTGGAACGTTTAAACTGTCATGCCAGAACTGTAGCGGGATAGTTGGCTGTATTTTGCAATACTTTGTTGAGCTGTTTAAAACGTATTGTTCCCAGGTGTGAATCCATTTATTTCTTAATCGATCTTTGTACAAATTGGATCAGTCCGTTAGACATAATTTGTGGTCTAATAGAGTCCAATTAATGGCGGCATCTTTGGCCAAAATATCGACATGTTACGTACGTTATGTATTAAGCCTATATGAGCTTTGACCCAGACAAATGTAACGAATTTATCAGCTTGCGTGATATTGTAAATGGCATCTTTTATTTTCAAAATATATGAGTTCGTTTTGTATAAAAAGGAATCAGTATATTTAACAGCTGAACGAACCGAAAGAGAGTCAGATAGAATTATTATTTCTTTGAGTTTGTTTCTTTGATATAGCTTAAAGCTTTGTAAATGGCAATTGCCTCCAAAGTAAAAATAGAGCAGTTTATGTCAAGTTTGAACTTAATTTCTTTGTGTTCAAAAGGAATGAAGAAAGCGCATCCATTACCGTCTTTGGATTTTGAGGCATCGGTGTAAATAAATGTTGGATTAATAAACCGATTAAGGGCATTAAGAAGTATTTTCTCACTAAAAATGGAATTTTATTTGTAGACGGGGATGATAACACTTGGTTTGAAACACATAGACCAGTAATTAATATCATTTATAGCAATTTTTTCGATATTATCAAACTGTTCATTAATGTTACGAAATGAAATGCACATAGGCGGAGAGGGCTGTTTATCCCGTGCAAATTAAAACCGGTTTATTAATATAACTAAACTATTAGATTATCTGCTTTCACTCGGCTGTTTCCGAAAATTACGCAAAAATTATTTGGTACCAAGATAAACAAAATAATACTCGCATAAGGAATTGTTTAGAAAGGTGAAGTTTATTAATGAAACGAATAGTTCAGGCAAGTAGAAGTGGTGACAAAATATTTTGTCCAATACTGGCCTTACGGAATATCTTTTTTTTTTAAAACGATGTATTCTTTGAATTACGTTTTTCTCGCTTTTTGTTGGATCTGGTTGTATTTGTCAGAAAGAAAAATATGGGCTTCTTCACAATTAAATTTCTTAGAAAACTTGACTTGTAAAAGTTGTTTCTGTTAATTTGTTAAGCTGAAAAAAAATAAAATAAAAACTGATATCCTAAATTTTTACGAACCAATATTTATTATATCTAGTGAAAACATGCCGTGCCAAATTTAAACCCAAAATATTTGCTTAAGAACCTTTAACAAATTATAAATTTGAAAATACGACCGTCAAACCTGTAGGTGGGTTTGACAGTAGAGACATTTTTATCTTAAATTCTAGGTTAGCACGTAGATTTTTACAATCAGGATCTATGGTTAAATTTTAAGTTAAAATATCAATTTGTTTATTCATAAACAATTCAAAACAAAAATTTGGATATTTTCGTTCCAAATTTGTAATTTTTTTTTAAATTGCATGTATCTCATAATACTATGAAACAGTGTTTTTGATTTTTATTTTAGTCAAAAAGCCAAAGAGCAATGTCAATTTATTTATAATGGAAAAATTTGAAAATGAAAAAATAGCATTTTCTGTTTTTTTTTTTTCATTATTATCGAAAAATATATGAGAAAATGCACTATTTAATACAAAAAATCTATTTTCAAACCCACTCCCAGGATTAACAATTGAATTTTCGAGTTTATACTTTGTTGTAAGGTTTTTTTAAGCAAATATTTGTACTTCAAATTTGACACGATATTTTTGTTTAGTAATATGTTTCATTTTTTTGCAACTTAAAGTAACAAAAACAATTTTTACTGGTCAAGCTTCATGAGAAATTTATTTGTGAAAAAGTTCGTACATTTGTTTTCTTGATATGGTAAATATAACCGAAGATATTCAACAAAAAGTGACAAAAAACGTTGGTCAAAATATACATGGTTTAAAAAAGGTGTTCCGTAGTATTGGATAAAATATTTTTCCACACTTTCCGACCTACCCTATTCGTTTCAATACAAAGTCACCTTTCTAAACAATTTTCTGTATGTGGTACAAATTTGTATTAATTGCTTCTATAAAAATTTTCGTTAGTTTATATATGTTTTAATTGGTTAGAGCTGAAATTTGATAAGGGAATCGAAAAAAGCAGGAAATATCTATTATTTGAAAAGAAAAATAGTTACGTAAGTGTTCGAATGATAGAGTTTTCCCTCCACGCGTGCCTTTTGCTTCAAAAAGTAAACTTTGCCTGGTATAAGTGAGTACTAAAATAGATATCATTTTATTTACTTATGATTTTTGTATTAATAAAAAGTCCTATGAAGTAAGCTATTGGAATATATTTTGTTTAAGAAACAAATTCCATTATTATCTAAAAATATACGTAGAAACCTAGAACTTAAGACCAAAAAAATGTCCCTACTATCAAACCCGCCTACAGGATTAACAGTCGAATTTTCAAATAATTTGTTATGAGGCTTCTAACTCCAATTTCGAATCGATATTTTGGTTTAGTAAGTAGCACGTGTTCTCAAGATATAATGAATATTGGCTTGTAACTAAGGTATAACAAATTTAAAAATCAACCATATTGTTAGTTTTTACACTTTTGCAATTTAACAAATTGACAGAAACAATTTGTAGTGGAGTAAAATCGGCCTGCAATTATGCCGTTTTAAAATATTAAGGCATAACTAAATGGTCTTCACCACCTTGTAGAACATAATTTTGGCCATGCGAAATAGAATATTACAACTTTTTTAGTAGAGCCGAATTTCGCAAAATCAAATTTTTCATGCCTGAGAAGTAATTTGGAAAATGTGTTTTTTAAAGCATACATTGCGCTATTAAATCAACGGTTTGAGCTACGATTATGAATTTAAAAATATTCAGCTTGGTAGGTCTCATAGTTTTTGAGCAATCCAATTTTTAATAGGCTCATTTTTTTAGCGCTATTTGCGCTCGGACTCTCGGGCTCCGAGTCGCACTGTACGAATAATCTGCCTATAGGGCCTGTTCTGTAAAAATTCCTCATTTGAACTACTGGATCTAAGATTATCAGAAACTTTATCTAAATCACAAATTTTGTTCGATTTTTGTCTAATTTTTGCAGCTATATTTTTGTATGAAAATATATTTGCTGTAATATGATTTGTGGTCTTTCGCATCATAAGCAAAAAGATCGTTATAATTAATAGATCAGTCGACTTACCTGTAAGGAAGAATGATCTTAATTATATGAGCAGTTTCGTCGAAGAATTTTAACACCTGTAGTTGTAGCTTGCTGCACGAATCGTACGACGTTCAAAGATTAAAATTTTTGAATTCTATCCTGCATGCGTGACTACCCAGTTCGTCTCTGTATACACTCCCACCACGCAGCCGCTATTCATCACATACATCACTTGTTTAAAGTACTTTAAGTTTGGATTGCTTTTATCACGGGTTGGGATTCTACTTTTTGGGAGGGTTGTTACAATTCTTCGATGAGACTACTCATATAATTAAGATCATTATTCCTTACAGGTAAGTTGACTGATCTATTAATTATATTTCGTAGTCTCGTCTCAAATTATAACACCTGTAGATGTTTAAAAGACTATGCAATCTAAACTTAAACTCGTATTTATGTATTGTTTTCCTGTTCTTAACAACTAAACAATACCTGCCCACAAATATTTGATTAAAACACTTTCTAATGCTAGCCAAGCAATTTTATAATTTACAGTAGTCCTACATATTATACTTTATAACTACTGCCAGTTTTCCAATGCCATGTATCAAAATTATTGAGTTCCTGGCGAATGTATCTGAATTAATTACCAACAAAAACTCAACAAAACATATCAGACAGCACTATATCCTGTATAACGCTTTGAATCAATTCCACATACCTTTACCACATTCTTAATCCACTCACTTAGTGCTTGACTAGATGTAGTGCATATTGGCTTTTTTATTGTTTTAATTTTTGGGGTTCATGCTTTACAGTTTTTGATAAATAATTAAAAATAAATTTCACGTCAAGCAAAGATTGAGAATATCCCTAAAATAAGGTAATACAAAAAATATTGGCTGCTTTGCCAGTATTGTTCCTGTCCTCTAATTCTTTTAATACGATTTTCCAACTGTAAAATATTATTTATTTTTGACGATATAGTTTGCATATAAGCCCACCAGTTTTTTTACTAAATTTTACAGAATTGGATCCTTATAAGAACCCAGACACAAAACTCACCAATTAATAGGTTTTTTTTTAACTGGGTACTATAGTTTCCATTTTGGAATCACCCCGATACCTTCCGCCTGATAATTAATAGTTTTCTTTAACACTTTGGATACTAACGCAACAAGTGGAAATGCATAAAATAACATGGTATATTAGCAAGACCTGCTGAAAGCATGAAAAAAACAAAAATCTGAATCTGATCTCCATGAAACATAATCTGCACTTTTACATTTAGTTTTGTAGCATATAGGTCCACTTGTAGTACACAAAATTTGTTGCAACTAACTAGCTTCAAAATAACTGGCGGGTAACTTGTCTTAGTTTGACTAGATCTAGACTCTATATATCCTATAACATTACCTTTTCGAGTTTACATACGAATATTTTCCTCTTCACAGTAATTCCACCTTTTTATAATTCAGAGGTCTTCTCGTACTTAAATCACTGAATACATACGTTTTGTGGAACATTTCTGTGTTAAAGGCTATTTTTAACTACATAATTTATATGTTTTTCCCTTTTCTAATCGGGGCCGGTCCAATTACTATTTTCAGCCTAGGCAAAGTTCAACTGTGGCGTCCCCCTCTCTTCAAATCTTTGTAAAAAGAAGGTCAAAGAGCAAGGCATTAAACAATATTTACCTATTGATGTGATAATTAAAGTTATCCTTCACATTAATTCAACAGGCATTAGACTAAGACTTATAAATCAAGGTAAACACTTTGTTTTTAAAATATATGTTTGAAATGAACTAAAAGAGCAAAATAATTTGTTCTGTAATTCATGCCGAACAGTATTGTCGGATTTTTTACTTTTTCCTAATTACTTGATACAGAAAAAATTTTTTTTTCCATTGTTTACTCGAGATTTGTTTGGCATCCCTAATCGTGTGGCGTCCTAGGCTGTTGCCTGGGCCTATGACCGGCCCTGTTTCTAATAGGTCCTTACAAATTTCTCAAACTCTCTTATAGACAAGATTTCATTTCTATAAATAGTGTACATATTTTTTGTATTTTTAGTTGATACACTTTGTTTTTAAAATATATGTTTGAAATGAACTAAAAGAGCAAAATAATTTGTTCTGTAATTCATGCCGAACAGTATTGTCGGATTTTTTACTTTTTCCTAATTACTTGATACAGAAAAATTTTTTTTTTCCATTGTTTACTCGAGATTTGTTTGGCATCCCTAATCGTGTGGCGTCCTAGGCTGTTGCCTGGGCCTATGACCGGCCCTGTTTCTAATAGGTCCTTACAAATTTCTCAAACTCTCTTATAGACAAGATTTCATTTCTATAAATAGTGTACATATTTTTTGTATTTTTAGTTGATAAAAACATATAACATGGATATTTCAATAAAATCCAACAACTTACGCCGCTGACTAGGCAATACATACAGTTCAATTCATATAATTGATAAGAAAATTTAAAGTTGTTGGTTGCGTTCTGGTTACGTTTCTTATAGTAAAATAAGGATTTTATAGAGGAGTTTGGGACTAAAAATATTATGTTTTAATATTCCGTCCTCTAATTGCACATTTGAAATAGGTTAGATACTTGGCAACTGTTTAACGTCTGTAATGCTAATAGCATCGTTTTTTGCCATATTCAGACACAAAATGCGTAACTCTTCCTTTAGATGAATTATATCAGAATATTCCAACTCACCACAACATAGTTAACCAAATATTATTATTTATTTAATACATATGTTATTATGTCAACAATTCTACGAGGGATACGTCTATATTTTGAAAATAAACCAATTTTTTTTTAGTCTGTATTAACTGCCCATTACCTCATATGTTTAGTTTTCCTCCAGGTAGACTTTAGTTAAAATTGTTAACTACTTCCATTAGTTTGATATATTAAGAATTTCATTGAAAGGAAAAAATCATATCAACGACCTTTTACGATATTCAGGTATATAATGCATAGCCCTTCTTTTAGTTTAATTGTATTAAAATATTCCAATTCACCATACCATAATTAACCAAGTATAGTATGATATTATGTCAGCCATTTGACGAAGGGTACCTCTCGATTTTGAATATAAAACAAAATTATTTAGACTGCAATTATGGCACGCCATATGTAGAGCTCTGCTCATTACCTGGTATGGTTAGTTTTCCTCCAAGTAGACTTTACTTAGAATTATTAACTACTTTCATTTATTTAATATATTACTCATTTCATTTAAAGGAGAAAACCATACCAATGGCCTTTTCCTATATTTAGGCATATAATATATAGCCCTTCTTTTAGCTTAATAATATTAAAATATTCCAATTCATCATACCATAATTAACCGAGTATTATTATTTATTCTGTATTGTATGGCAAATACTAGCAATTTGCAACAAGGAGTATTTCTACATTTCGGACTGAGCCAACATTTTTTAAATTATAATGGACAACATATGTCGACCACTACCTCTTATACTTCCATTTGTTCGATATACTATTAAGTTCATTGAAAGGAAAACTCATTTTAACGGTATTTTACTATATTCAGGCATAGCCCTTCTGTTCGTTTAATTATATTAAAATATTCTTATTCACCATACCATAATTAACAAGAATTATTATTTATTCTCTATTGCATGATATATACCAGCAATTTTGACGAGGGCATGTTTATATTTCGAACTGAGCCAACATTTTTTAGACTGCGCTCATGCCACAACATATGTCGACCATTACCTCTTTCTTATACTTCCATTTGTTGATATACTATTAATTTCATTCAAAGGAAAAAACCATATAAACGGCGTTTACCATATTCAGGCATATAATGCGTAGCCCTTCTATTAGTTTAATTACATTAAAATATTCCTATTCGCCATACCATAATTAGCCAAGTATTATTATTTATTCTGTATTGCATAGCATATACCAGTTATTTGACGAGGGGCATGTCTATATTTCGAACTGAACCAAATTTTTTTAGAGTGCACTCATGGCACAACATATGTTGACAATTACCTCGTATACTTGATTTTCATCCATATAGTCAATTACTTTATTAATTACCTATACACAATATTACAAAACCCAGGTAGATAACTAAGAATCGGACACATGGCGAGATTAATTCAAGTCAGTTTATAAACAGTGGGATTAATATGAATCGATTGGAACGCAAAAAAATCTGTCTTATAATAATAATAATAATAATATTTATTTACGGAAATAACATACAGAAAAAATATACAGATATAATTTGTACTATTTATGTAAACAAATTGGATAAATTTACAGTAAGTTAAAACTTGTTTGTAAATTATTGGTAATTTCAGAACCTAGATCTACAATATATTTAGTGTATTCTTATTGTTGCATTTTACAAATAGTCTAAGACTTGTGTATAAAAATTCACATAAGGTAATTCGCAGAAGGTCCTGAAATAACCATTAACCTATATAATTAACAATAAGAAAAAGATATGAAGTAAGCATGACAGGCGAATTATTGAAACTATTGGAACTAAGTGGAATGAGTATTTTTTTGTGTTTATATATTTTTTACATCTATTAGTCGATGTATATCTAGTCTGGGAATGCTTTTAATCCAAGATTTTACTCTATTCTTGAACAAACTATAAGAATTTATAGTTTTTATTTCAATTGGCAATTTATTATAAAGTTTAGGTCCTAGGTATGTATGGCATCTTTGTGCAATTGTTTTTTTAGGTCTAGGTACTTGAATAGGGGCATTTATCATATAACGGGTGCTGTAGGCATGATCAATATTTTCCAACTCATTTTTGTTTTTATACTGCCTTAGTAAAAGGTTGAAATAGAAGAGTTGCCGCATATCAAAGATCCCCGTTTCTATATATAGACTTTCAGTTGGGTAGGTCCAATTTTTTTTATATATAATTTTTAATATTAATTTTTGCGTAGTTTCTAAGGTCCTTAAATGATTATTTGAAGTACCTCCCCATGCTATAATTCCATAAGTAAGGTGAGATTCGACTAAAGCATGATAAAGTGTTTTCATATGAATGATTTTAAGAATTTTAGATAAGTATTTAAATTTATATAAGATAGTTCTTAATTTTTTTACTATAAAGTTTATGTGTATATCCCATTTTAAATTCTTATCTATGTAAATTCCCAGATACTTAATTTTATCTGTAGCTGAGATTTCTATATTAGTGCTGCCGATTTTTACACATATTTTTTTATAAGTCGGTAAATATTTCGAATAGGAGGTAAACGGTATGTAATAAGTTTTACTAAAGTTTACTGTTAGTAATTTATTACTGAACCAGGTAAAGATAGTAGCTAGATCAGCTTCTATTTTATCCTTTAATATATCCCAACTTTCGGCTTCATAAAAAATGGCTGTATCATCAGCAAAACTTACTACTTCACCCTTAGTTTCTACATTAAATAGGCCATTTAGGTATATATTAAACAGTATTGGTCCTAGAACAGTGCCTTGAGGCACCCCATATTCTACAGTCTTTACATTACTTACTGTGTCTGCGATTTGAGTACATTGCGTACGGTGTTCTAAATAACTCGACATTAATTTATATGAAGTCCCTCGAAAGCCTATACTGTTCAACGTACTGAGAAGTTGGGTGTGGCTAACCGTGTCGAAGGCCTTTGCCAGGTCGATGAAAACGCATATTGCTGGTTTTCTGTTATCAATAGATTTATTAATTTTAGCAGTTAAATTTGCAATAGCGTCTTGCGTCGACCTGTTCTCTCTGAACCCAAATTGTTTGTCTGATAATATGCTATATCTCTTTAGATAACAATTAATCCTATTTTTTAGTACTTTTTCAAAAAATTTCGCTATATTCGAGATTAAAGAGATTGGCCTATAATTAGCAACATCTAGTTTATCACCACTTTTAAAAAGTGGTTTTATTATAGCCGTTTTGAATAATGATGGACATACTCCTATGTTAAACGATCTATTTATTATGTAAGTTAAAGGTTTAGCTATTTCTTTAGCAATGTCCTTTAAAGTTTCGGACCGTATGCCATCAATACCAGGTGCCTTATTATTTTTTAAATCATGAATAGTTTCGATGACTTCCAACTCGTTAGTCTCAGAGAGAAAGAATGAATTGGGAAAAGTTTTTATTGTCTCAGTTACACTGTTTTTTTGTAATTTAATTTTGTTAGCTAGATTTTTTCCTACATCGGTAAAATAATTGCAGAAAGCATCGGCTATATCTTTTTTATCAGTAACTGTTACATTATCTTGTACTACTTCACTAATTTCATTTTTCCCAATATTCTCGTTTGATAGTTCTTTTATGGATTTCCAAAGGCCAGTCGAGTTATTTTTATTTAAATCAATTTTATTTTGAAAATAATTTACTTTCGCTTTTCTTATTAGTTCAGTTAATTTATTTTTATATTTTTTAAATTCTTGTTTATTTTCTTCAGAAGGATATTTTTTCATTTTTTTATAAAGCTTGTCTTTTATGTTAACTGAATTTATTAGACCTTTGGTAATCCAGTTAGTTCGTTTTTGCTGATTATTTTTTATTTTAATTATTTTAGTTGACTCATGTATGTATGTTTTTAGCTTGTTAACAAATATTTCGGTGCAATCATCTACTTTGTTTGCTGAATATAATTCAGTCCACGTTTCCTCTCTTAATTTATTTATTAGTACGGTTTTTTCAAGATATTTTTTATTAGTCGGATTATCTAATACTATTGATTTTTCATCGGTTGTAACAATTTGAAGAATAGTTGGGAAATGATCTGTTATACTGTGATTTAATATAATTGACTGATATTGTATGTTATTCTGGTGGCGATTTTTATGTTTTAGGAATATATGATCTAGGCAGCTGTTTTCAGTTCCTTGCACTCTGGTAACATTGTTTATTAGAGATATGTACCCTTCCTGACTTAATATATTCAAATATTCATCTATTTCATCATTTACTGAAAGTATATTATTATTGAAGTCTCCAACAAGTACATGATAGTCGGTTTTATGTTGTATGTTATTTAAATAAATTTCAAGATTTTCATTAAAAATGTTTGCACAAGTGGATGGAGGCCTATAAATACCTGTTAACAGAAATGTATTTTCTTGAAAATTTGTAAGGATTTCAAGAGCCTTTATATTACCTATATTAATTATTTTGTATTCAAAACATATCGGGTTTTTAATATATATTGCTACACCATCATTTTGGTTTAAGTCTCCTTTGTTATTTACATAAAATATATTAACTACTTACATTTATCGCTATTTTATAAATGTCTTTTTTTTTTATATACATTTATTTAACGTCGGCCTATTTCCGCTACTGAGGCCTAACACCGACGCCTGTAGACGAGCTACCCCCAACCAGGAATTTTGCCGAACCTCTTCCCTTAAGAAGAGTAGGGATCTTTTACTTGCCTAACATTTAATAGACAAGGGACCGACGGCTTTACATCCCCTCCGAAGGATGGTATATCTCCTATACAACCCTCGCCTAAGGTTGTATAGCTTCCGCGCATACACTGATATACAAGCCGCTGGAAGATGTGTGAGGCGAGAACGCGGTTTCCGTTGGAATGGTCACCAATCCAAGTACTAACTGCGCCTGTCGTTGCTTTACATCGCATACCGAAGTATGTACATAGTAAAGACGCACCTACGCTCGCCCTTTATAAATGTCATTAACAGTAAAAACCCATAACAAAGGCTTTTCCATATTCAGGTTTATAATGCGCAGCTCTTCTTTTGGCTTAATTATATCAAAATATTCCAAATAAACAAGAAGTTTTTATTTATTAGGTATTGCATGACATGTGTCAGCGATACGAGGAGTACGTCTATATTTCGGACTCATGTGAGCCAAAATTTCTTAGATCGAACTCATGGCACGTCATATGCCGGCTATTACCTCGTATACTAGATTTTCTCCATGTGATTTTTACCTAAAATTGGTAACAACTTGCTTCATCTGTCGGATTTGTATTTTAATTATTTTGTTCATATTGTCTCCCACTTTTCGTTTTCTCTTTTCCCATTTTTAAATCACAAGCACTAGCAATTTAATACGCCCTACTCGATGCGTACGACAAACTACAGTGATGTATGTGATGGATAACGTCTGCGTGGTGGGAGTGTATATAGAGGCGAACTGGGTAGCCACGCACGCTGGATAGAATTCAAAAATTTTAATCTTTGAACGTCGTACGATTCGTGCAGCAAGCTACAACTACAGGTGTTATAATTCGAGACGAGACTGCGAAATATAATTGGCAAGTCGAGAAATCATTTCTGAATGACCGCATCTATTAGCAACGTCTAAAATTTTTGCCCGTGTCGATTGTCCTGTACCTAATCGATATATTATCATATATTGAAATATTAACTAGAAACACATGCTTACAAAACCATATAATACAGAGGCTCTAGTAGAAAAAAATGTGGTGTTTCGATAGACCTTCGAAAACATTCTTTTTTTTGGAATTTTGTTTTGCACTCCAAAGATAAAATTTTAAAGAAATTCTTAGAAATTATATGTGTTATTTTTTATTTTAAATTTTGCAAACAAGTCAAATTATTGAGTGAAAATTCTTAGGTAGTCTTATACTTTTTTTTACCAATATATGTATTTAAAAAAGTTATGGTCAAAAATAATAAATATTTCCTTATCAGATCTTTCTCTCTTGGATATGCAAACCTTAAATAAAAACTAACATATCGGGCTTCATCTGATATGCGACACACCGCATACAGTTTTCTTTCAAATCTTGAATGTGATAGGAAGGAGGCTTATAGGTCATGGGGCATTAGCTGACATCGGTTTTGGGACATTAAAGTGGTCTTCCATGTATAGGGAAAACAGCTCACTGTTAAACAACATTTAATAATATGCAACAAGTATTTTAATAATAGAACAAATAATAATAAATTTAATAATTGTCATGAAAGCAGAAATAAAAGATATTGCTGTATTCAGATTAAGTCATTACCTGTTGTGTATTTATTATTTATTATTATTATTAATGCCACCAATACCAGTATTACAGCTTGCTTATGTTTTAAACTATTTACTGAATTCATGGGTACAGATTCATCAAACAAGTTGATGTATCTTACATGCAATCGACATTTGAAATAAGCTTTAATAATTACGAAAAAATATTCCTAATAAAGCAAGCATTAACGAAAGAGAATTATTACGAATGAAGTCTTGTTTTTAGCTTCTTTCGACAAAGATGATCGTAATCTAAATTCCATGGTCAGTTGACGACAAACAACAGGTAAACATTTGCTGAACAACACTTTATATGGCAACTTTTTAGACTGAACACAGACTCATATACGATAGTTAAATCGATCAGTAATAAATTCATAACTGTCATATATCATACGAATGAAAAGAGTTCGATACAATTTTGGGAAAACCAATTTAAAATTTGTAGTACAGTAGAACTCGACCTTGTCCGAAAAGTGTTCGTTGTCTGTAGTATGTCTGTCCGTGCAGGCTTTCACAATTCGTAAACTTGATCTATAAAGCAACCTAATTATTTTATTATGTGGGAAGTTAAAACAGTTATTATTAAATCAATTATTATAACAATAGCAGTTTTTGCTATTACTTGGTTAATAGTGAATATTAAAAATAAGAGTTAACTATCGTCTGACGTGGGTGAACTAGATTTGATTAAACAATTACATTGCTGTTATTTTCACAAGTTAACGGTACATTAAGAGGGAATACCTGTTTTAATTAAAAAAAGAAGGTAAATGGTAGGATGCAAAAATCATGTGACCGCGATGCCAACTAAAATGAAAGACCATGAGACTAAGCCGGTTGGCAGTTTGCTAATGGCAATCTGAAGGGGACAGTAGTGAATAAAAAACAGGACCGGCCCAACGGCATGCACGTTAAGATTCAAAAGGGACATTAAATGCATACCAAATTAAGAAAGTCAACAGAAATTTGTCATATTTTCACTCTAACACACAAAACTGTCATTTTTTCTTGTGATCTGATATTCAACAAATATCTTTTGTAAAGTACTGAATACATTCGATAAAAAGTGTACAAATTGTTTTTGGGAAAATCACACATCCACGTCTAAAAGTTCATATTGAATGCCATGTTTTGGTATACTTTTGAATTTCTTTTTTACAAAGCTGAGACGTCATCATTTTTTTAAATAGAAACTCTTTTGTGACGGAGTTTGAAAAACTATCTTGAAAGTTAAAAATAATTCCCAAGTGACAATGTTTATTCTAAGACGCACTGTAAGATATCCACAATGATTATTTATTTATAACACTACTTATAAACGTAAATTGTCTGGAAGAACTCAATAAAATTGATTTAAAACTCTTAAAGGAGCATAGGGGTATACATATAGAAAAGCTTTTATTTAAAATTTTTTTAAAACTTTGAAGTGATGAAACATAAAATTTTGAAATAATTCATGAAACTATGGAAATTTTTGAAAGTTATGACATCGCGATCTGTATTTCAATGCTTTCAAAATGTTTCAGTGTTATCATAATATTTAAATATTTTGAAAGTATAATAATTAGTTTAAACTATTTGTTTATATTATTAATTATTTAAATACATTTATCTCTTGAAAAGCATTTAATATTTAAACACTTTCAGTTTTTTAAATTATTTATTATTTAATATTTAAATACTTTTTCAAAGCATTTTACCAGCTCTGTTCAGCATATTAGCAACGACCCCAAAATAGTTTCATAAAGCAATTATAAAACCTTAACATTTTTTAAATTCTCTATAAAACTTGATTCTCTTAACTCGGCTTAACTTAGCTTTAATTAAAGTCTTTAAAAATATTTTTAAAATTTTCTTTAAGATGGGCATATCCAAGAGAGAGAGAGAGGGAGATTCGACAAGAAAATATATAATATTTTTGGCCATAACTTTTTTTTTAAATACATATATTTGTAAAAAAGTATAAGACTGCCTAAGTAGACCTATGACAGGTGTAGTGACATGAATTTTCACCCAATAATTTCAGATGTTTGCAAAATTAGTTAATTTAAATTTTAAAATATTGCCAATCTTCATCCTCGTAGTTTTAAATTAACTTATTTTGCAAACAATTGAAATTATTGAGTGAAAATTCATATGACTATACTTGTCATAATTCTGCTTAGGTAGTCTTATAATTTGTTTACCAATATATGTATTAATAAAAAGTTATGACTAAAAATACTAAATATCTGCTTATCGGATCTCTCTCTCTCTCTCTTGGATATGCTCACCTTAAGACAAAACTATCTTTAAATTTATGAGGTGGTCATTATAAGACACTGACAAAACCTAAATAAATGTAAAATTCCAACAGTTATATAAATTATAAACAATGAAATTTAAAAATTAAATCAAAGTGCAGAAGTTTTTATTAACGTGTTCTATTCACATAGAGTGTGTCTCCGGATATGGTACCGCACTCCTATAAACTTTCTTATTTTTGATTTGCCGTGAAAAGTCTTAGGAAGTCATATACAGTTGTCAAACTTAAAATAAATCAAACACGGTATTCTAAAAATTAGAAAACATAAAATCGACTTTAAGCAAAACCTTTTTTACATTTTTAATGAAAATTTTATTTAACAAAATTTTTCAATCCCCGTCCGGGAACACACTGTATATTTCTGCAAAAAATTAATTGCCTGAAAAACAGAAGTTTCAGAACGGGTATCTTGAGAAACGCTAAAAATGCGTATCCTAGCCAGGATTCCTTGAGGGTAAGCACTGAACCACAGAGCCGATAACAGATTCTCTTATTATTTTTTAACAACTTTCTTTAATACCTTGTCTAATTAATACCATAATATTTGTACCAGAATTCAACAAAAAATTAGAGGCATCTTGTTAATTCAATTTATATTTTACTTCAATTTAGGGAGTAGCAATTTTCAATAACAATCTTATTTAAAAAATTTGATTAGTTTTTATGTTAAACTAATGTGCTAGAACAATACAACTATTAAAATGTGAAATTCGCATTGAACATTGACAATTGCACTATTTCTTTCGAATATGTTAAAATGAATAGCAGGACGTAAGACCTGTAAATTTTGCTAATTGTTGTAAACATAACTTTCTAAACCCAAATTAATTTAAAGAAAACAGTCGTTAAAGTACTGGATTGAAACCTAGCCCCTGGTGGAGATCTGGATGCAGGTAAGCAATGTGACACAATATCGAAAAATCATTAAGCTCAAGGTAAGAGTTATTTTTATATCGTATAATTGTATGAAATCCTTTGGTTCCGATCCTGAACACAGCTAATAACAGTTCAGACGGTGACGGTGTCGAAGAGTCGAGTCTAGATCAAGCAGAAGCAGTGCGCTCTGGTCTGTGCTGTGCAATCACAAAGCCGGTTAACTGGTGGTACTCGGTCTCGTATTTGGTACGCTCACACATACTACATGATACCAAGTGATCAACCACTCGGGTAGGTACTCGTTCGGCTGTCGTTTCAAGGACTTCCAATTTGCAGTTAGTTACGCAGGCGGTTGTTGCCGGCATATTGCCATCGCCCTCGCTCGGAGGTCTCACTCTGTGACAAAGGAGCGGCTGGTGCAACTTGAGTGTCGAGTACCCAACGCAAACCGGCAGCCCCACAACATAAGCCAGTCGCGACCAGGAGGACGGTGGACTTGTTACTCAGTAGTAGTGCATTTGTGCAGTAAGGTTGTTGCGATTACCAGCTGATGAACTTAGGCCACTGACACTACAGCTAGCTCACTTCTTAAGTTTATTAAAATCGAAAAGTTTAAGCTTTGTCGCATCGTCTTTGTTATAGTGCCTCAGTAAATTGGTGGCAGTGGTTCGAACACCATAGCAACAGAGAAGGAGGAAGCACATAAGAACACAGGGTCGGGATGCAAAAACGTGCGCGCGCCCACCAGCGGCAGTAGTACCTATTAATGCGAAGTGCATGTGCGGGCCGCGATCTTGTTTCGCGGCGCATACTTGAACCTTCTGGTGATGCCGCTGGGGTCACCCCGGCCAATGCAGCCACTGCTAATCGGACTGACATGATGGTCTATCCAGACCCCCAGTGGACCTGTTCGGCTACGGCTCCCATGCTCCAACTTTATGATGATGTCGGCTACCGAGGTAAGTCCAACGGTCTACCAAATGCGTTAAAATGTAATTGCAAAAAAAGGAAAGTCCCTCTTATTTGTCAAACCACCAAGAAAAAAAAAAATTCGAAACAAAAGCACCATAGAAACGATGGCCAACTTCAAAGGACCTAAATTGCAAGTGTCTGCTCTAAAGACTCGATCTTTCTAGGCGAATTTTCAATCTCGCGAATACTCTCTGGAGATAGGAAAATAACTTGTAATTCGCCTGCTTTCTGCTGCTGCCGCTGTAATCGCGATCGGCGGGGTAAGGAGCGATCAGTAGCGGGGTATGTGTACTGCCCTTGCCTGCACTCGTTTGGCAACGGCATTTTACGTGACATAGCCAGACAGCAAAAAAGTAACAAATGCGGCATAAATTTAGTATGAGCCTTAACTTGTACTATTAAATGTTTAAAAACTGGCTCTGTACAGACAATAAATGATGCCGCCGACTGCTGTGATGTTTCCGATTAGCCCACTAAATCGCAACTCCCTGGGTTCCCATGGCCAACCAAATCATCAAATAAATATGCCCATATATGTCAATGGTCTACGAACTGCTCAGGATCAGTTCCTAGATCATTAGATACTTCGCGGTTTTATTTTTTATTGAATTTATTGCAAATTATCACAAAGGGTGTGTTGTATTTCTCTGCCAAAATTTATACTAGAGTTTTCACAAACAAAAGAACCAAACTATTTTTGTCCTATTTGCCTAAAATAGATCTTTATGAGGGCTCAAATTAGAATTCATTTAAAAATTGATGACATATCTCCCTCAAATATTTAACGCAAATTTAATGATTTTAACACTAAAAAAAATTATCGGTGCTTTTTAAAACGATACATATAGCAATAGTGTTTAAAATGTTTATCAAATGGCGAATAAATAAATAATATGTTTACTCAGAAAGAATAGATAATTATTTAAATACTTAGTATATATATACTTTTGTCACGAACTGCCAAGTAATGGAGTTCATTACATAACTATTTTTCCACTCAAAATCTACTTTCACTTGTGTTATTTATATATTTTGTCTTTTCATATAAATTGGTATGCAAAATAAGCTGCTTTTACTCTTAAAACAATTTGTGCAAATGTAATACAGGCACTGTTTCAAAGCTGCAGACATATTTGAATGATTCTAATGTATTTATTCTTTGTGTAAATTAAACTTTATTTGTCCGCAATTGTTCACAAAAAATAGTAAACCGACGAAAGTATTTGTGACTGAAAATAATTACAAGTAACCACATTAAGAGCACGAAAAATATGTTAAAGAAATATCTGACCGATTTGGAATTCTTAGTATCTCTTCAGACATGCGAGTTGGTACATAATAATGGAAATAAGAACGTTAACATTTTTAAAAGAACAACTTTCACCAATATTTCTTTACCAATGACAATAATATATGTACATTTTATTTTCTCTCATAATGCAGCAAATAATTATTGTTATGCAAACTGTTTTAACTGTAGATCCATAATTTGTATCAGATGTTAAACGGTTTAATATTTGAAATTCCTCCTCGGCGGTCCCTAAAAGTTCAAATATTCAATATTCAAATCTATTGAGATATTTTCTCTATATACATATTAGCCGAAGACACCCCGATATGTTAGAAATTTTTAGAACCGAATTTTCAGTTTTGCACAGTCCCAGAGGTATATCTTTTGATGTCACTTGCACATCCAGCCCACTGCAACCTCACAGATATGAACCGAGTTCCATTGCAAAATTCCCATTTTTAACTTTTTTCTAAGTTGAACTAAGTCTGCATACAGTTTTACTTTTGATCTTGAATTTTAACTAGATTTCCATAAAAGAAATAAACTAGTACAATTCAATTTCAATTTTTGCATCACAACCCAAAAACATGCGTTTAGCTTTGAGGAAAAAAAATGAAAATAATACTATTTGGTGATGGAATTCGAACCAGTAAAGCAGTTGCCGAAGAATTTAACAGAACACACCAGCTGTGAGATCCTATTATTTGACATGAAATGGTTCTCTGTACCGAAATCAGAACTATCGTAATGGTAATAATATCCTATCAGCGCATCGTGCCAATCCTAGATCAAGTTTGCGAGATTACTCTCTGCAATTGAATTTGTCTAAAGATAAAATTAGATGATGTTTCATTTATTTTATTTTTTTTTTTTTTTTTTTTTTTTTATTTATTTAACGTCGGCCTATTTCCGCTACTGAGGCCTAACACCGACGCCTGTAGACGAGCTACCCCCAACCAGGAATTTTGCCGAACCTCTTCCCTTAAGAAGAGTAGGGATCTTTTACTTGCCTAACATTTAATAGACAAGGGACCGACGGCTTTACATCCCCTCCGAAGGATGGTATATCTCCTATACAACCCTCGCCTAAGGTTGTATAGCTTCCGCGCATACACTGATATACAAACCGCTGGAAGATGTGTGAGGCGAGGACGCGGTCTTCGTTGGAACGGTCACCCATTCCAAGTACTAACCGCGCCTTACGTTGCTTTACATCGCATATCGAAGTATGTACATAGTAAAGACGCACCCACGCTCGCCCCATCGTTTCATTTATAATACGATAAAGCCTTATAAGCCAAAATTTTTGAATACTTTAAATGAAGGCGACGGAAGCAAAAGACTAGACTGTTGTTATTAGGCACAAGATAATTTTTAAAACCATAGAAGTTTTTTAAAAGAATAATAAGTTTTAGAGATGAAGGGATGATGCAAAATTCATCGCCAATATGGTCCCCACAAAGAGGACTCCACTAGGTACCGCGGTACTTGTGCTCGGAGATGTTAAGATAAGCACATCGAAAGAAAAAGAAACTTATAGAAAATAAAAAATTAAATTTTCTGACAACTGTGCACGTATCTGTTTTTGTATTAATAAATTATAATAATTATTATGCCATAAAGCATTACAATATTTTGCTTTTGATGTCCAATTATTCTTAAATTCAATTTCATTTGAAATACAATCTGAAATTTTAATTTTAGCTTTTACATGATGCCTAATATCTTTTAAGCTTTTGGCAATTGAACATAAACTAGCTTCAACTACTATCGATTTCAGTGATGTAAAAAAAACACGACGTACCGTCGGTCTATTTTACGAGGGCCACAGCAAATATCTCTCTTAATATCTATTGTAGAAGAATAAAATTTTAGAAACAGTTATCACATTTTTGTGAGCTATATTTCAGTAAAAAGAAATCTGAAATCCATAGTCTATTTTGTGAGATATATTAGAAAAACCTGAAAAATAAGAAAACCACAAATGGTTATAGCTTCCTTATTTGAGGAGATACGAAAAAAGTTGACGGTAAAGACAAAAAGAATAATAATGTGTATCAAAAAATCGAAAAACGCAGTTGGTTTTGACATACGCTCTTGTGCAAAAATCAAAAGAACAAATCTCAAAGTAGACCATGACAGCATTAATTCCGTTTATTTTTTCTCTCTCCAACGATATAAAACGTGTCACAAAATTTTAACTGATAATGTCAATATTTAATATTTTACGAAAACCACAATTCATATCATTGAATCGTAAAAATCAGGTATGCCTTAATAGTAAAAATTCACTTTATAATAATTATAATTCAGTAATTAGTTTTTTCAATTTAATACAAACAAACAAATATCTCATAAATAAAAATCCAGGTACAAAATGAACATCCAAAAAAAAAAAACGAAAAACTACTACCTACTACCGTACTGAAAAGAAAATGGGTGTATTTATTTTTCTAACTACAAATGCTCAAATTGTGCACCATACATTTTAATAGACAAATGTGCTCTACGAGACACCTCACGCAATTTGGAGCATTTAAGGAGTAATTGCCTCACATGCGTTTCTAATTATGGTTTCGATGTCCTCAATATTTTCAGGGGCGGAAAATACCTTGTCTTTAATGTAACCACAAGCGAAAAAATCCATGGGAATAATATCTGGCGATCGAAATGGCCATAGGATGGGTCTATAGGTGCCTATCCAGCTATCTGGCATAACTCGATTTAAATAATTTATACATATTACAGCAGTGTGAGATGGAGCCCCATTTTGTTGGAAATATGAATAATTTAATCTTTCTGCCACTATTAATTCATAGAAAATTCAAGAAAATTAAGGTATCTACGAGCGGTTAATTTGCCATCATAAAAACAAGGTCCAATTACTTTAGTCCCTAAAGACTCGCCCAAACATTCGTAGAAAATCTTTCTTGGAAGGCAGTCTCTGCACCAATGTGTATTTTCTCGTGTCCACTTATAATGCGTATTTCTATTGAAAAATCCATTGTTAGAAAAATTTGATACGTCCGACCAAAGAATTTTGCTACATATCAGCAGGTCATTCCTCTTACTTCCACGTCCAGTGGAAGTATAGTAACGCAAAAAAAAATGTTGAAATAGGCTTAAAGTGTCATGAATCATCGAGACTTTAAATTTGAGCGAAAAAAAAAAAGGCTGTCTGTCGGTCTGTCTGTCTGTAACTTTTTTGTGCGCACGTTTACTTTGGAACCGTTTACGATATTGACTTGAAATTCAGTACAATTATGTATTGTAACGAGCCACTCCCCCTCACTACACTATCTTGTCTACCCCCTCTGCCACCCCTACCCTATTATTAAAGAGGGTAAAAAAAATTAAAATGTGATTTAGTATGTATACAAGAAGTAAACGTCTAAATTTTTATTTAACAACCATCTACAAAATCCTACTCTCCTCGGCATATCTCCCTCATTTCAATGTTGAACTCTCCTCATTTTGTAGCATCGAAATCCGTTTTTTTTTATTTTTCTTGCGCTGTCTTTTTTTATGCGACAGTTTATCTGCATTTGTCTCAAAGAGGTTTCTTCATTTTGGTTAACATAATTCAATGCTCTATTCACTTTTCTTACATTATCCGCAACATGCCCTCGCCTTACTACTTTTTTGAAAATAAACCGTGCGTTTTTAGATTTTGAACTAACTTCCTAAACATAGGTCGATTTGGCTGCGGAGCATCTGGAAATCTCCGTAAACCGTGACTACCATCTCAGCGTCAAAATTGCATTGACAATAAATGCTAATCATATCGAATTTGTTATTATTGGTGTGCACAAAAATTACTGATATTAAACTTAGAACTCGACAACACAATATACAACAGTGACAATATGTTAAATTTGTTAATAACTGTATACAATGTTTTTCACTAATCATGGCATAGCTGATTTTTACGACTCAACGAGCGATCAATTATATGAATTGTGGTTTTCGTAAAATATTAAATATTGACACTATCAGTTAAAATTCTTGTGACATGTTTTAAATTGTTAAAAAGAGAAAAAATAAACGGAATTAATTGTGTCACGGCCTACTTTGAGATTTGTTCTTTTAATTTTTGTACAAGAGCGTATGCCAAAGCCAAACTGCGTTTTTCGATTTTTTTGATACGCGTTATTATTCTTATTGTCTTTACATTCAACTGTTATTCCTTTAACTTTTTTCGTATCTCCTCAAATAAGGAAGCTATGATTGTTCGTGGTTTTCCTATTTTTCTGGTTTTTGTAATATATCTCACAAAGTAGGCTATGGATTTAAAATTTCTTTTTACTGAAATATAGCTCACAGAAAATGGGATAACTGTTTCTAAATCTTTATTCTTCTACAATCGGTATTAAGCGAGATATTTGGTGTGGCCGTCGTAAAATAGACAGGCGGCACAATATCCATATCGTATTGTTGAAATATATTTCTATACAAATTTGAATTCAGTACTTTTTGTACATCATTCCTACCGCGCCTTGACTTTTTTTGACATGTTCACTCCTATTAATAGGATATAGGAGGGGAAGGGGCTTGATCAACAACGGGGTGGTAAGGTCTCAGAACTCTAGATACAAAGCTACGGAAAACCCGTATTGGATTATTAATTGAAAAACCAGTTTTCACAACTCCCTGCAAAAAAATGGAATCGTCGAGGAGGAGTGTATATTTTATTATTTAACAATAGAGGATGCTTTTGTGTGACATTACTTCAGTTACTTAAGTTAATTTCTGTGATTCCTTAAACAACTGAACATTTTTTGCATATATATCTTAACCTCTTTTAAAAGTATATAATTACGGAGAGTTCGATGCTAGGTTTATACTGTTTTGTTAATTTGTTATTCTTTTAGTGTTGTTTATGTAAAAAATATTTTATGTATTTTTAACTTTTTGGTTGGTCCAAATTACACATTTAAAAAAATAATTCTCCGATATTTTCTGTTGGGAATAAAGATATACAGGTATATACAGTGTGTCCAACCGGGCGCTTTCACGATCCATATCTCGAAAACTACTGAACGATTTTTTGTGAAATTACGTATCTATGGTAAACAATATATGGTCTATCCAACTAAAATATTTTGACTGTTCTGTTATTTCCGCTTATACTGGAAGTAGATATCAACTTTGTTATTTTAAATGCCCAGCCACATTTTTATTTGCGAAATTTTAAAGCCACTTTGTGTAACAAATCTTATACCTAAAACATATACTTTTGGAGATATTAAAATTTTTAATGAAAAATTGACAGCTGCAGGCCCCTAAAAAAATTCTTCTTGTGAATAACCCATCGAAGAAATTAAATATTTTTTACTGTGGAAGTAATTAGCACAGCCGTAAGTTGGCTCAAAATAATTAAAAACAGTTAAATATTATACAGGGTGAGTACAAAAGTGCATAGTCAGCTTTAAATTACAAACATCAAATATCTTCAATTTTTTAAATGAAAACCCCCATTTTTTATTTAAACAAATTCTACGACTAAAAATATGGACAGTTTACATTTACTTCCCTATACCTAACTACAACTGTTTTTACATGGAATTCTATTATTTTGTAAGAATTGGGCTGAGCGATGCTTCGATTTATATATCCTGATAAATCGAAGAAAACATATCACGTTCTTGTTAATACTTTGTCGCGTTTGCCATAAATAATTAATAAATTTAAATAATATTCGTTGGAGGAACCCAGACGAGCCATAATGCAATTAAATTTATAAGGAACAAAGGAACAACTACTACTACGCTTTAAAATTTTAAACAACTAATTTGCTCAACAGGGGTTGTGGGGGTGTGACTGGTAAATGGACAGAATTATGTTTATTTTGGCTAGAATTCATCGTTAATATTGACTTCGAAACATTTTTTGACGCGTAATCAAGTATTTTGATTATTGGGGTGGTAGCGGTGGGGTTTCATCTAAAACGTATGGAATTGATACATATCTGATCATTTCTCATACCCATAAGAGCTCAGAGTGTGAATGCCATCCGATTTAAACGATTTTAACCGTATTTAACAGAATTTTCTTTAAAAATTTCGAAAAATGCGATTTTTGGACGACTTTAAACGATTATTTCTCGGAAACTGCCTGGCAAATACGGATGGCAATTTTTTGACAATGAGTGGAGGTACAGATCAGCAAGCTCTCAAATTTTCAAGCGGTTGCCTGACAACTTTTTTCTTAATTCGCGTGTGCGAATAGGCCCGTACGTATCGAATAACATTAAAATTGTATCATATAAACTGGGTATGAACTTTCAGGCAACCGCAATTTTATTCGGTTGCCACGTGATCATTTTTTTTAACCCCTACCCCAATCTCCGCTCCTGTCCATTTCGGACCGAATCGGGTAATGCAGCAGAGTTCTGAATCAATCCAGGGCTCCAAATACCAAGAGCCATCCGGTTGCCTCTCGAGGGCTACATCTACGCGCCATTGCTTTAAATATAATACCAATCCACATTTCTTAGTCTAGTACTTTTCTCTGATGAGACCACCTTCTGTTTAAATGGCGCTGTAAATATACTCCAGTCGAATTAGTATGAAAATGAGGTGATTTTGACAGAAAATGTTTCTAGGTATAAACCGAATCCAGGATGATCAGGATGATGGTAGGAATGTAGGGCTTCTTAGGCTTCAATTTTTTTGCGTGGCAAAATTTTTTATTGAACAACTATTAAGATGTGAGAAAATGGTTTTTTGAGTTTTAGAAGAAACTATTGGTTTTTTTAAAGAAAAGGGTTTCTTAAAAGTTATACGCCTTGAACAAACCTACAAAATGAGACCTATTTCATCAAAATCGGTTAATTTGTTTATAAGTCATTGCAAAAGAACATGCTACAATGGCTGTTTTTACAATTGTTAATAAACAATTAAAAAACATGTTTCATATGCTTCGTACCACAGGAAAAGAAGGCTCTTGTACCATAGAAATGGCACACGAAATCGGGCGCTATATGGTCGAAGTGTTTTTGCACAGTAACCAATTTTTAAAAAATGAAGGTTCTAGATTCAATATTTGCCGAGGAAATACAAATTTTTCTGGCGAAACGAATTTGAAGCGCCCGAGACTCGTTTTCGGCCGTGCGTGGTTGACTTCCCCCACCATCGCTCCCACACTTACTATCGGAGCAGCGGTAACTTTAAACAATTGCCACATCAACAATTTTTAAATAATCGAGTCGAAAACTTTTGCATTGGATTCCCATTCCCATTGGATTGAATATTCCCCTGTAGATTCCAGCTAAAATCATTCCTTAATATTAGTAAACAACCCCACAGCGATTAAAAAAAGACTTTATCTCAGCTTCTATTGGTGGTAAAGACTTTTTTGAATTCGTGAAAAAATGTCAGCTATCAAATGCTTTTGTCAGCATTTCGATACCATGCATCGCCAAAGAGATATTCTATTTGTTTATAACGAAAAAATTAATGCTAACTTTGATAATTGTTTTCAACAATTTAAAACCAATACTTCATTTGGTTCTTTTTTGATATTGATAGTATAAATCATGAACTTTAATTGGCCCACCCGCAGATTGCTGTAGAACCGCTATATCGCTAAGAAATAAGCGTTAGAAAAAGTCAAGTTATTAACAAATTGATTGTACAAAAATTATTCGACCATATGGCTCCCGATTTCGAGTGCCTATGCTACAAGAGCCTTCTTTTCCTGTGGTAAGAATTATATGAAACATGTTTTCTATTGTTTATTAACAATTGAAAAACAACCATTTTAGCATGTTCTCTTGCAATAACTCATAAACAAATTAACCGATTTTGATTAAATAGGCCTCATTTTGTAGGTTTTTTCAAGGCGCACAACTTATATAAGAAACACTTTTTTCCAAAGCTTAGTTTTCTCTAGAACTCGAGAAAACCATTTTCTCGCACCTTAATTGTTCAATAAAAAATTTTGCCACGCAAAAAAATTAAAGCTTAAGAAACCCTACATTCCTACCATCATTCTGAACATCCCGGATTCGGCTTATAACGATTGGAGTAATAGGCAATATTGTATATTGGTCATATTACAATAATCCACACTGGATGATGGAGGCACTTACCCAGTTTCCACAGAAAGTTGACGAACGAGCTGGAATTGTTGGGACTACAGTTTTAGGTCGAAACTGGTGAAAACACTAATGTATCGGAAAATTCCACTACCGCATTATTCGGTAATAGTGCGTAATATTTACACGAAATTTTTCCGCACAGATGGATTGGTAAACGCGGATGTCCAGCTAGATTTCTAGACCCAAACAGAAAAATGTGCTTTTTCAAATGACATTTTCAGTATGGGGTTGCCATTTAAAAATATTACCGATGACGTCATAACTTTTAAAAAAACATAGCGGTAATTGGTAAAACATTAACAGTTCTATGTATCTAAGCAGTCGCTACGACATTTTTTAAAAGCGGATATTCTGGCAGAAAACCCAAAAAAAAGTAGAGGAAGAAAAATAATATTAAGATTACATAGTGTTCCTTGTGTTCAAAGTGTTCTCTAATTATAAGGTTCACTCCCAATCATCTAACTTTTTAATAATTGAAGAACGAACTAAGGGGGTTAAATCTGGTGAACCTGCTGACAGTTTTAATGTCTCTATCCTTCCATTTATCCTATCATATCCTTATAACACTGAAAATACCCGAACCAACTCATTCCTTACAAATTCTAATTTAGTTGCGTCGGTGAGCGGTAAATTAAAGAAACACGGAATTATCGCACGATTTTTCACAGTGTGTGTGATTATATTATCTTCGTGAGTTGTGCATGAAAATTATATTGAGTTAGTGAAAAAAATAAGAACATAAAATAAGTGAGGAAAATTTATAAAAGTACAAAGAAACTCATGTTTACGCATGGCTTCATACTAAAGAATTTCGAAAAAGAATACTAAAGAAAATATGTTGGTTCAATCCAAGACAAGGGCGCCAAAAGAACAAACGACAAAAATAATGGTTAGAGAGCACAAAAGATTTAAAAGTTCTATAAGAACGAGAAACTGAAGTTGAGCTGAATGGGAAAAATTGTTAAGGAAGCTAAAATTTATTAAAGGTTTTCTAAAGTTAAAGAAAAACTAATATATCAACGTTATTTAGTACTTTAGTTTTTTTAATTTTTGCTAACTCTTATTTGCGCAGAAACGGTGTTCTTCACAAAAAAATTTAATCAACCCGTGCAACCTTCCCCGAGATTGTATAAGATAATAAATAAGAATATTATACAAGTTAGATTTTTCAGTATCTTTTCCGGTACCTTTGTTACTTAGATGATAATTGAATAATTTATTTTTTCAGTAAATGTTGTAGAGGCCCTACAAGAATTCTGGCAAATGAAACACGCACGAGGTGCCGATTTGAGGAACGGTGCCCTGGTAATCTACGAATCTGTCCCATCAAATGCACAACCCTACGTGTGTTACGTCACACTCCCCGGAGGATCTTGCTTTGGAAGTTTCCAGGTATCTATGTTTTTTTCAGTAGGAACAAAATAATTTTTTTACCTGCTTTTTAAAGTCCGAGTTCATGTGATATTTATTGCTCCGTATAATTTTCCACATAATCTATTTAGACCATGTCATAACATCAACAAATTACATCTTGTCCGTATCCAGACGATTTACCTTTTACAAAAATACTTTGCATTAAATAATTGTCCATGAAATAAATGCCCAGCAACAATAAACTTAACTGGGAGCTTGATGGATGAATCTCTGTTAATAAATGATCCATTAAGTCACTTAAGGTTTCGGCAATCTTAGCTCCACAAACAGAGATGTTCGGATGCGGTATTTTAGCTGAGTCACATTACAAATGTGAGCGTAAATCATATTTTATCACATCCACACACGGACGAGTTCCAGTTGTACCACAAAAATTACTTGAGAATAATTACCCCACCGGACAAAAAATTTAATTCACAACTAACAAGAAAAAAAACTTATAATAACGCTATTAAAACGTTCTGTGTAGATTTGTTTTATATATTCGATATTCTTTAGTGCATAGAAAAATTATATATAGTATGTCTCACCACGGCCTTAAACTATATGTACTTTCGAAATTATTAAGAGCACAGCTAGGAATTTTTTTTTATTTGTAAGTTTTCCATGTGCTTTCTATCCCATGTATTATCTTCTTCAAAAACAAATCACCGAGTCTACAAAATAATAGAATTATTTTACGTCAAAGGAACAGAGGTTATTTTTTGCAAATAATATAAATCGGAATATACACAGAAATAATGTATTTTGCTGACGTTTCGAAAAGTAGTCTCTTTCCGTTTTCAAAGCTTTTTTCGAAGAGCCCTTATTTGTTATGTATGTTAAATACACAGCTTGAAGATTTTGTTTATGTTATTTCCAAAATACCTACTACTTACACAGAACTGATATTTTCTTTTAGATAATGTTGAGTTTATTAAGTTCTTCTTTTAACATTGGTAGCCAGGTTGTACAAATATCTATAGAACAATTCGATACGCATTTATCTTTGCAGCATTCTATAAATTTTCTTTTTTTCCACCCACATAACATTTATCACATTCGCACGGGATATTGTAAATACAGTTTTTTGAATTCTGCTCCCGGTTTATCGGTTTTGTTTTTTGTTGAAATAGTTCTCAAAGTGTTGTCACCTATACGGCGTATCTTCTGCGATAGTCCATATACATAAGGAATTGTTGTTGTATAATGACGTTCAGGTTTTTGTTAGGGTTAGGTTATTTTTGAGTAGGGTCCCTCATTACCCAAGAGTCAAAAAAAAAAGATACATATGACACAAGAATCATGACTCTTGTAAATAATGGTCCCTAATCAAAACTAAACAAAGATCCAACAAAATCAATAGATAGCAAAATTTACAGAACTTTGTTTAAATACAAAGAGGAATTTAATGAATTTGAACGAAGGAATCTTACACCACATCATAGCAAGCCTCCTCATTTTTATGGCTTACCAAAGACACATAAACAAAATATTCCTTTAAGACCAATTGTTGGTTCTATTAATTCACCATGTCATAATTTGGCAAAATTTTTACTTAAAATTATTGATCCATTATCTGGAAATACCGATTCATATATTAAAAATAGTAAACATTTCATAAAAAAAATTTATGAAAACGATATTTATGAATAACACCTGATGGTTAGTTTTGATGTAGTTAATATTTTTACCAATGTTCCGGTAGATGAAACCTTAAAAATAGTTAAAGATAAGATGCTGAATGATAATAATTTGGAAACTAGAACTAAATTAAGTGTAAATAGAATAATGGAACTATTAACAATGTGTATAAAAATAACCTATTTTCAGTTGGAAATGAGTTCTATCAGCAGGATTTTGGTATGGCGGTGGGGTCTCCATTATCACCAATTTTAAACAACATATTTATGGAGAACTTTGAGAACACACATGTTCAAAATTGTATAAACAAACCTGTTGTCTGGTGGAGATATCTTGACGACATCTTTGCAATTTGGCCTCATGGTATTGATTTACTAGATAGTCTTTTAGAAAATATAAATAGTAAGGAACCGCCTATTAAATTCGCATTAGAAGTAGAAAGTAGGAATGAACTACTGTTTTTACATGTTTTAATTAAAAGGGTAAATAATACAATTGAAACAAGCATTTATAGAAAACCAACACATACTAATAGACATCTAAATTTTAACTCAAATCAATCGATAAATGAAGGGGTGTTGTAAAATGTTTATACGATAGGGCCAATATGATTTCATCTAATAATGAAATATTAAATAACGAGAAAAAATTTATCAAAGAGGTTCTAGTACAAAATCAATACCCTGAAGCCTTTCTTTATAGATTTTTCATAAATGTTGAAAGTAGGGACAATCCGGTACGACAAAAACTTGAACGTCATTATACAGCAACAATTCCTTATGTATACGGACTATCGGAGAAGCTACGCCATATAGGTGACAAATTTGATATTAGGACGGTATTTCAAACGGGGAACACTTTGAGACCTATTTTAACAAAAACAAAACCGATAAACCGGGAGCAGAATGCAAAAAACTGTATTTACAATATCCCGTGCGAATGTGATAAATGTTATGTGGGTGAGTCATCCAGACCTTTCAGTGTGAGGTTGGAAGAGCACAAGAATTACATTAGAAAGAATGAAATTCAGAAATCAAAGATTTGTGAACATGCTTGGGAAAACGGACCTATGTCCCAATAAATTGGGACTCGGCAAAAATTTTAACAAAAGAGGCAGATAACAAAAATAGAGTAATTAAAGAATTGGCAATAATCTTATTAAATGAAGATATGTGCGTATTGAATTGTTCTGTAGACATTTGTACAACCTGGCTACCAATCTTAAAAGAAGAACTTAACAAACTCAACATTATCTAAAAGAAAATATCATCAGTTCTGTGTAAGTAGTAAGCATCTATGGAAATAACATAATCTTAAAGCTGTGTATTTAACATAAACAACAAATAAGAGTTCTTCGAAAAAAGCTTTGCAAACGGAAAGAAACTACTTTCCGAAACGTCAGCAAAATATATTATTTCTATGGTTATTCCGATTTATATTATTTGTAAAAAATAGCATCTGACTGTTCCTTTGACGTAAACGTCACAGGCGCAGAGGTTCTTTTCCAATAATCCTATGTTCTTACCACTACTTTGAATATTAATTTGTAAATTATTTATTTTCCCATTTGCCTTTAGAAAGGTATACATTACAAATAATGTGTGTATATGTGTTTATATATCTTATATATCTAGTAAA
Organism: Leptura quadrifasciata; assembly: GCA_963675555.1. Classification (NCBI taxonomy): domain Eukaryota; kingdom Metazoa; phylum Arthropoda; class Insecta; order Coleoptera; family Cerambycidae; genus Leptura; species Leptura quadrifasciata. The sequence goes on from OY776682.1 coordinate 34,580,065, forward strand.
TACTGATTATCATAAATATTGATTATAATATCTCGAACTGTACACTTAAATTGTAATTGCTGGGAAATAAATCTATTCTATTCTATTTTATAGACTCGGTGATTTGTTTTTGAATAGGATAATACATGTTGTAGAAAACCCAAATAAATGGAAAGAATATTCGTAGAATACCACAAATAACTTTCAGACAATATTTCCATTGGGCTCTAAAATTTTACCTTCTCATCTATAGATAAAGTATTGGCATCATGAAAAAATCCAAGTTCTAGATTATGATGAAAATGAACGTTTTGAGGCCAGAAAATATTTTTATCGGAATCGGCATGCCATCTGTTTGTCTGTATGTCTATGGTTGATACGTTTTTCTCGAGCACGTTTCAATGTATACAGCTAAAATTGTCATAAGACCTAGGTGTTTCAAGGAAGAACCTCATTGAATATTGGTGAAATCGGTGCAGCAGGAGCGGCTCTAGGCGGGGCCAAAAATTTTTCGTTGAATCTAAAAATGTTTCAAATAAAAATTTTTATGATCAAAAATACACCGAAGTGGTACTTTTCAGATTTCTATTAGTTGTTTATAAGTTGCTAATTTTTGAAATACTTATAAAAGAAATTGCAATTGCAAATTCCCTTTTTTAGGCCTACTTATATAAGCGCTTTTAAAGAAAAAAAAGCCAAGATTTAACAAACTGTTTTATAATATTCTTCTGAAAATATTTTCACAGATAACTAATAAAACCATTTTGCTTTTTACTACAATATTGTGTAAAAAACTACTATAATAAAACTAATTTACAACTTGGGAACTATAATACAACCGGTTTGCAACGATATGCTTTTTTGCTCTTTGAATTATAAAATTATTTTGCTACTTGAGAAGTAGATTCATTTTTTTAAATTTAATTCTCTCTCCAACCAAAAAAACTTACATAATTAAAATAACTTTTCAAATATAAATTATTACAATACAGAGAATTTTATCTAAAGCGCCTTTAACAATTTTCTCGTCAGCACAAAAATTACGTTCAGATTAATTTTAGGTTTTACGAAATTGTCTTACAAATTTAAAAATATATTCCGGATATGGAATAATAAGAAAGCACTCCCAAGTAACAATTTAAATGCTGTTTAATTTGGCTCTCGTTTTATAAAGGTCTTAAGAAGGATGTTTGCAGATTAATTAGTTTTAAATTAGGCTTATTTGAAACCAAATGTATTTCTTGAGTACAAAAATGTATTGAAAAGTCTTGTAGTATATCTTAAAACTTGACCATGAAACCTAGTGGACTTTCTCTGGCTGAAGTTTTTTGTAAACATTTTATTAGTAATGTTAAAGAAATTAACAAAACAGTTTGGTTTTAAAAAAGCAACTATTAAACTATGAACCGTTCAAATGGTTTTAAAATTATTTATAAAATATACATATAGATCTCCTGTATCCTCCTTTAAAACCTTCTCCTCCTAAGAAAGCGGCCTCTAGTCAAAATGAAACTAAAATCTCTTTAAAAAATGAGGTTATGATATATTAATTTGACAGGAATTCTGAGGCGATATAACCAACAAGCAAATGGAAAAAAAAATTAAAGAAAAATTAAATTATTTAAAACTTCTTAATGATGCTCCAATCACTAGCAGATAGGTTAGAAATTTAGACGAGAAACATTCGAATAACCATAAAACGAAGTAGTTTTATGAAGGTTCTGACTCAAACAGTTTAGTTTTAACCAGGATTATACGAATTTATTCAAGTTCAATTTTATTTATCTAGGCCAAGAAGAACCTCTAGGTAGGTAACTAAATTTCTTATGCAAGTACTTAATGATTTACTTATTGATTCCATAAGAGCTGAAGATCTTAAAAATTCTTTAATGAAAATAGAACGGTTTTATTCCTCAAGCGGTCATTTTCCTATACTTAGTGTTCGTTTTTGACGATGCGTCGTCCATCTCGAACTATTTTTTAGGAAAGTATAATTAAACATATTTATTCCATTTTTTTGTTTATATAATACAAATTATATTAACTACCGGAGTTTTATAATGTTAATAATCAAAAATTGATTTTTCATTGGGACACAGTACTTTTATAAAATTCAAGAATTTTTATAAAATTAAAAAATGACTGAAGGGTATTGAAAATTAAGAGCTAGTTTCATACATTCCAACAGTAAACTATTTGTCGTTTGAAACTTTTGGGAGTGCCAACATCATTTAGCAGCTTTCTACAAATGTATTGAGAACAAATAAAAAATAATTTCATTAACTTGACATGATGCTTCATAGTATTAAGCCTTCTCCGTTGAATGTAAAACATTTATGTTTTACTGCAGAAAATAATAAACTGAAATGTCATTGGAATAATAAATATATTCTAAAATCAAACAGTTTTAAGGATCATTATTCAAGACAAATTTAGCTTTTTATGGCACCATGAAAGTCTCAGTAAACCCTTTCGTTTAAAACCAAATGCTCTTATTATAGGTTTCGAGTTCTTCATGATTAGTATAAGTTTTAAAAAACATTTAGCTTTGACAACCTCCTAAAGATAGTTATTCTTTCTGCCCTTTTTGAGTTTATTAGACTCCTTTGACTACTGTCGCAGAAATATAGATTTATTAGTAGTTATATGAACGGTTCTTATGGAAGTCCCGTAGGCTATTAAAACACTTAAATTATTACTTGGGCTGTTGAGATGCATCCACCCGAGACCGATTTTTTATTTTTATGGGAAGGCGAAACCAACTGTGTTATTTAAACTTGAATACTGTATATTTTTATAATTAACTGTATCTACTCATTTTTTAGTATTAGAAAATCCCATTAGCCCATCTGGTGTACTGTTTTTGATCATTAACTTAGAATCCAATTTTTAGAGGAATTATTTGTAATCGATAATAATGGTACTTTATGAATTTTAGAACTGTCCAACCAAAGCTGAAGCTCGCCGAAGTGCAGCGAAAATTGCTCTAATGAATTCCGTTTTCAACGAACATCCATCCCGTCGAATATCAGATGACTTCATAGAAAAAGCCGTAGCCGAGGCTCGGTCCTCGTTTAAAGGTGAGGCAAAATTATATTTCTTAAATCCGTTCCCCCAAGGCTCGTAGTCAAGTCAGATTTGCAAGTATATGGTTTTTCAAAAACGTAACGAGACCTGAATTGTGTTGAATTATTTGAAAAACTTTTAATTTTTAAATTTATTCTGGCTTAACAGCGAGTCTACAGCAAAACTGCTGGAGCGCGAAACCTAATCTAACAATGTTTTATTTTCAAACAATTTCAAATTTAATTATTAGTTTCATTCGAAGGTGATAGCGAAGAGGCTGACAACCCTAACACAGGTATTGGTGCTTTCCGTTTTATGTTAGAGTCAAATAAAGGCCGGACAATGTTAGAATTCCAAGAACTGATGACGGTTTTTCAACTACTTCATTGGAACGGTAGCCTTAAGGCCATGAGGGAGCGTCAGTGTAGTAGGCAGGAGGTGGTAGCTCACTATTCAAATAGAGCGCTAGACGACGATATGAGGTCGCAAATGGCATTGGACTGGATAGCGAGGGAGCAGGAGTGTGCTGGATCCCTTAGAAAGGAATTAAACCAAGCAGAAAGAGAACTCGAATCTGCTCGATTAGCTGGACGTGAACTGCGTTTTCCCAAAGAAAAGAAAGATATTCTTATCTTGGCCCATAGTCAGGTTAATGTAAGTTAACAAGATAGATATCAAAATATGAAAATAGAGATAAAACGATGAAAGAGAACCAACATTTGAAACTATTTTATCTAATGCAAGAACCGGTTTTAGAGAATTGCCGTTAACGCTGTGCATTATATTGTGGTGTTTTTATTGTATTGTATGTTGGTTCAGAATGATTCGTCTTTTGTATAATTAACGATGCCGTCGTTACGACAAAACCTTGCATTTGTAAGGGTGTTGCACCAGTATCTAAGACATTGGCGAGTTCTATTATTACCAGCTGTCAATTACAAGCGTTTTATAAGATTATCAGGTCTTAATTAAGCCTGACGTATATAGGAAAGAATGTGGAATATTTATTAGCAAATACCAAATCGAAATAACACTTGTTTCAAGACCACAATCCAAAGGCGTTCATGGCAGAGGTAAAAACTTACATATTTTGTGGAATTGTCTCTGCATAAATTTCACGTCAACTGAAATACAACAAATATGAAATGTTTATTAATAGAATGAAATGAGAGAATTTTAGTTGACGGCTGTCAGCTCCGTGATGCAGGTGTATTGTGCCTTACGCTTTCAGGAGCTGTGAAAGATTATACAAAAATTTGTTCATTATTGAAAGGAAAAGAAGCGTTTTAATTTGTTTTTAGAAATGGTTGTTACTTCTGTTGGTGTTATTAAATAGGAATTTAACCGTTTGTTTTTTCTCTATTTTCGTATAATTATACTACAGTCAAATTAGCGTCTGATACTAATAACACTAGGCCACCGAAAATTTCAAGAGATATCCTTTTGACCCTAATTAAACATACCTAACTCACATTAATCCTTCATGACGTAACGTTCACAGGCCCCCTAAAAGGAGCAGTAAATTTTCATATTCTTGTAAATAATCTGTATGTAATATATGTATATTATGGAGCGAAGTCTAATGAAGTTATGGTTCACGTTAATATTCCCAACGCATGTTATTATTTTTGTCTTTTTATTAAGAAAAGAGTACAGCTAAGATTCGTAGCATCAAAAAACTATGCCATATACTCCAAAAATCTTGCGAACAATCCCAGATAGCAAATAATGTCCTATAGCTGTCCGTTTATTGTCCATTTTTCAGTGTATAGGTCCATAAACCTATAGCGTCTGTTAGTTGAATATCCATCAGATATTCTATTTTAATCTATACATGGATATCAGTTTTCAATGTATCCGTGAGACGTACTTTTCTGTTTATCTGTATAATGTATGTGCATAAGACATTACCGAAATGAATATGCCAAGATGTATAGTTCTCTATAATCCACATCGGTATATGTAAAATAACCATCCATAAGATTCTTTTTGTAATTTTCATGGATATCCGACCTGAGTAAATAAGACATCATTTTTGCAGTTTTAATGGACATTATTACTATTGATAATCATAAGATTCAACAAGGAATATCCTAATTGTGCATGGTCATCCATAAAATGTAGTTGCCTGTAACTCAAATGGACACCCTTAACATAAATATACATGAAACGGAGGACCTTAGAGTTCTTTCTAAGGAGTAGGCAGATTGAGGCCTTACAGACAGACCAACAGTCAGTGGACAGATGTAGGCCCCGGAATCGAACCTGTCCTAAGAACTCAGACCTATTTTGACAATTTTCCTTCTGAAATTTTTCTCTTAAATATTTCCAAACTGATAAAATTATAGATGTATAGAATAAATAATGAGTAACAATAGAATATAAATGGGGTGAATGTGTGCTATTTGGGCCAGTTGCCCGATCGAATATAGTCCAAACATACGAGTTGGTAGGTGTTAGGAAAACTCCTTGAAATTTTTTGTTTTTTGCCAGTTTTCCATGTAATTTGACTGTTAGCACTTGCCATTTATTAATGTCAATAATGGGCCAGTTTTAACCCAACGACAAACGAAGATTAGTGGGTGTGGTTGTAGAAAGACGATTTTACACGCGTAATATAATTATGGGGATAGACCAGTGAAAATGGGTTTTTTTCTGGACTTGCACTTATATAAAATTATTTTAAATTCGTAGTATCATGTAATGAGAGGTAATATATGGGTTCATTTATAAATATAAATATAGTGCATAGTCTGTAGTTGAACACTAATATTTACCTGTTATTTTGGTACGTTAAGTTTTTATTTCATTGATGAACTAAAGGTTTCCATTAGGAATCCGATTTTTCCTGCAATAGAAACCCTGATTTTCATGGTCTATTCTATGTGTGGATCCAATAGCTAGGAGAAAATAGGTTTTAGCCTCGAAGAAATTAGTAGTAAATAAAATTTCTAGGATATGCTTATATAAATAAGTAAATCGCAATAAAGTGTGAAGGAGAAATTGCCAAAAAATTGATTAGTTTAGGGCACACGATTGTGGTATCGGCAGTCACTAACTTTGTGGGACGTCCTCGTTTCTAAATCATTACTGGAAACGTCGAAATTACTTCAGGGATAAGGAAGTTTTAATGCTTTGGGCAAAATTTGGTTTCTCATGCCGACATTTGTTGTTACACTTTCTCCGGGTTTTATTTGACTAACCAAACTTTGGAGAATAAGAAAAAAATTATATTTTCATTTTAGAAAATTGGGAATTGCATGGTATAGTTAAATAATTACTTTTAATTTTTTCGTTTTCAAAATTCTAGCTCACGATTCAACAATATTCCGCATTTAAATTTTATTGCGACCCAGAAGCATAATTCTAGATACAGCCTGGAGATGCAAATTTGTCGCTGATTTCTTTCAGGTAATTCCTAATATTGGCTTAATTTCTCAGAGCAATAAAAGCAAATCGCTTTGCAAAGCGATGGCTCTATATCGTTTCGTTATTAATTGTGAGACTGTTTTGTTATGTTACGTAAATTATTTTAATATTCGTGTTGATATTGTATAATAGGAACTGTCAAATTGTTTACAGATCTCTTAATGCTTTATTATCGTTAATGTTTTTATTTTGCAAAAACCCGCTTCCATTTCAATTAGAACGTGTATGATATTCTTATGCATCTATTCATGCGATTAGAATTCGCTTTCATTTGCAAGAGACAGAAAGATTAATAAAACGCATACTTATATTTTGGGATACTGCAAAAACCCATCTAGTCTAAATTTATGAAATTTTGATCTAGTCCAAATTTTCTTAAAATAAGGGGCAGTTTCCTTAGGAATATTTTTTAAAATATGGCTTATATAACGCATTCTTTGTGGTGACATATTGCGCACTGTTACTACATGAAGCTCACTCTTTATGAGTCGGTAATTTCAACTTTGGTGATTTCATTATTGTGATATTTTTTTATATACCCATTTTGCAATTGGTCGGTATTTACATTTGGTATTAATAAGAGATTACCTACATATATATTTTATTTTATCTGTAGAATTTTTTTCTTATACAATTCGCGTGAAAAGACTTCTGCGTTTGAATTCATATCTTACAAGATTAGGATCACTTGCCTAGATTCCCGGTATTCTGTTAATTTGAAGCTAGGTTTTTGCAGTACGCGACACCAATTGCTACTCTGAAAAATAATTTCAGTAGGGGAAAATATATTTATCTACACATTTCATTTTATCAAATAATCGAGAATAATTTAATTAATTTAAAATGGAAATTGGTTTTTGTTATACTTTATTAGCTATTGCTGAATTTACTAGCTACTATGTTGACTGATTAATATCGCTATTGCTGACATACATTGCTAACTACATATTTTATATAAATAAACTTTTTTATTAATTTTAGTAATTTTATTTTCCCATCTACAATGATATCCAAAGACACACCAGATAGAAAGAAACTGTTGAAGTAGGGTAGAACTCAGGTTATATCGCCAATGAGATTAATAAAAAAAACAGTGATCCTAAAACCGAATCTGATGGGATGGATGTAGAACTAGGATATTGAGAAACTGTGCTCTACTCCGCAAATAAAAAAATTTCATTAGAATTACAGAAATACCCATCTAGACTTGATGACAGTAGTTTATTTCGAGGGGGGGTCATAGGTCCTGAAAAGGTTAGCAAGGCCAGAATTAAAATATTTTTGCTAAACTCGCTTCTATGTAGGGAGGGAGGCGCCAATAATAATTTTCCCCGGCGACCAGGCTGGCTCTCACGGCCCTGGTTTTAGGAACGTCTATAAGAAGACTTTTGAAAGGGAATAAATTTCGATCTTCCAAACCGAGATTCATTCATACTATTAAGGAAAGAAATTTTGATACATACATGTACTATTTGTGCACATGGGTACAAGGACAAATAGGAGAAGATCGATGCCTTTAAGTTTAATATTTTATTTCCTGATTAATCGATTTCTAATGGTACACATTTTACTATTTTACAGTTGGATCATATTTTTTCAAAGCAACTTAGAATATGTAACGTAATTTAAGTTTTCTGAGAAATGATATTGCTAACGTAAGTATGCATACACAGTGACCCATTTAAAATCTGGGCACCTGTCTAAAATTTTTATTTGTTGACCGATTTAAACGATTTTTTTAGTGCTCCAATAACTCTACTGCGATGCAAAATTTCAGATCGAAATTCAAAATTTTCAAGGCTTATTTCGATTTTTTTTAAGGTTAAAAATCCAAAAAAGTGTTGGCAATTTTTTAATCTCAAATTTGACTACCCCACTGGATTTAGGATATCGTCAAATGGATGTGACCGAAATTTAATAAAAAATTATTGGTTTTTAACAGAAATATAGCATAATTAATATTTATATTATGTTACCGAAATAATTCTAATATTCATCATGTAATTCCCAATTGTTTAAATAATATTGTTTACAATGCTCCTTTAGATCGTTATCAGTTATATTTTAAAAATTATAACCAACAGTTGTTCAATATTGGCAATATTTGTTTTATTTAAACATGCATGCTCCATATTAAGGATAATTATTTTTATTAGCAAATCTTCCATTTATTTTTGTTATCAAAGCTGGCGTTGGAAGATTATATAAATAATAATAGAGCCCATTATTAAGACAATAATAAATTAATATTTAATAAATATACATATTTTATTAAGATCAGTTAACATGTACATTACAATTAAAAATTTACCAATTTATTATTTTCTTCTCAATATCGCCTCTTTCTAAGGTCTCACAATTTTTCGTTTATGAGCTTTATTATTATTTACATAATCCTCCAACGCCAGCTTGGATGATAAAAAAAAATTTATTTTAAAAAACTTAAAAAACACGCTTTAATAATAATAATAGTAAAAAATAATGTTTAAAAAATATTTTATTGACTCAACGTTTATTGTAAGTAAAAAAGCGTAGGGTGCTTGATAAGTGTGCAAAGTTTTAGTTTAATCTGACGTTTTGAAATGGGTGAGAATCACGTTCAAAGATTCAAAAAGTTACATACTAACAAACAAACAAACATACAGGTGAAGCTAATATAAAGCGTGTAATAGTTGGAAGATTTACTAATAAAAATAATTATTTTTAATATGGAGCCTGTTTAAAGAAAACTTGTTAAATTTCGGTCACATCCATTTGAAAGTATCTAAAACCCAGTGACGTAGTCAAATTTGAGATAAAAAAATGCTAACATTTTTTGGACTTTTGGCATCGAAATAGATCTTGAAATTTTGAATTTTTATCTACAATTTTGCACTACGGTAGAGTTATTGAAGCACTATCGTTAAAACGTTTAAGTCGACCAACAAATAAGAATTGTAGAGAGATGCCCCGATTTTAAATGGATCACTCTGTATGTTTCTAGAAGAAAAAGGAAAGTTGTGATTTCAGCATGATGAGGCAAGTAATCATAGCACTGTTCCAGTGAAAAAATTCCTAGTTAAGGTAGACATATCCAAGAGAGAGAGAGAGATATCCAATAAGCAAATATTTATTATTTTTGGCCATAGCTTTTTTTTAATACATACCGTCTGTCTATTTTATGAAGGCCACACCAAATATCCCGCTTAATATCTATTGTAGAAGAATAAAGTTTTAGAAACAGTTATTCCATTTTTTGTGAGCTATATTTCAGTAAAGAGAAATTTGAAATGCTTAGTCTGCTTTGTGAGATATATTTAAAAAACCTGAAAAATAGGAAAACCATAAACGATTATTGCTTCCTTATTCGAGAAGATACGAAAAAAGTTAAATCGCAGTTGGCTTTGACATACGTTCTTGTGCAAAAATGAAACGAACAAATCTCAAAGTAGGCCATGACACCATTAATTCCGTTTATTTTTTCTCTTTCCAATGATATAAAACATGTCACAAAAATTTTAACTAATAGTGTCAATATTTAATATTTTACGAGAACCACAATTCATATCATTGAATCGTAAAAATCAGCTATGCCATGATTAGTGAAAAACGATGTATACCGCTATTAACAAATTTGACAGATTGTAACTGTTGTATTTGCGTGGTCGAGTTCTAAGACATGTTTTATATCAGTAATTATGGTGTACACCAATAATAACAAATTCGATATGTTTAGATCTATTGTCAGTGCATTTTGACGCTGAAATGGCAGTCACGGTTTACAGAGATAGATTTTGAACACCAACTCGCCTCACTTTTTTGGAAAATAAAAAGTATTGTTGCGTGGATTGCTTAGCTGAAACTCCGGAGGCCGTTGATGCACTTAATTTGTAGATTTGTAGAAGGTGGGGGATTTGCGCTCGAAGGTGTTGGACAGGGCCAAAAGCTACGCCCTGTATGTTGTCCTGGTGTAGGCAGTTACACTGACTCTAAATTCAAAGGTATCGTCTGTTCATTGTATTTTAAAATTGTCTGAGGGGACTTCAACACCCTGTGTATTAAACAAATTGTGCTTTGGAAATGTTAAAGTTCCACTACAAAGTTAGAATTCACTTTCTTAGATTTTTGTAAATTTTTATAATACTTGTTTGCACTTGTTTTTAACGAGATTGACTGTTTTGATTTAAACAAATGAAAGATCGGTGTCGGTTTAATTTTTATAAATTTATTTCTATTTTGTTACAGTTCCCAGAATTCAGTAACTCTTCGATACTGACAATTCTGGCCGTAGAATCGTATCGGGGTTTCGTTATTTTAACTAAAAATCACTTTTATTATTTACTGAAAGTTGGGCACTAGGTGCGATGCGCGAGGGCAGGATAGATTTTAAAATTAGATGAAAAAAATGAAGGGGCACTAGGTGCGATGAATTTATGCGCGAAGGCAAATTAAAGTTTAAAGGAATACGGTTTTTCTCTTGGTGTCGCCAAGGAAGGTGAAGCACGGAGTTTGGAATAAAGTCGGGGAAATAGAAAGCTATCCGCGAAAGGGGAAGTCACTAATTACAACTTTGATAAACTATTTCATTCGCGAGACTTTTAGACGCTATTACTTCTGGCGTAGCACTCTTGCCGTCGCTGTGTACGAGGGGGCTTTTATATGTTTCAGTTTGGTTGCGTTTGGCGCGCCCCGTGAGTCTCGCATCCCGTTTTAAAAGAGCTGGAAAGGCACGAAATCGGTCCGTGCGGGCGAGGATGAGTCATCATTGTGGAATGTTGCGAAATAATGTAAAAAGTGGAAATTTCGGGACGAGACCTGTATGATTGTATAGGGCATAAAAAGACGAATTTTTTGGTATATGGTTTATGGTCGAATCGATGTTGAGAAAAAAATTATTGAAGATTTTCGGACGGATAAATGGGAGAACATTTCGTACGACCCTGTAGCGTAGTGTTAAATCCACGCACGTACTATTAAAGTGGATACAATTTGGATACCCGTGTAGGCAGGCGGGACGAAGCGAACCGAAACAATGTTTTAAGAAGTTACAGATGTTGTATACGGGGGGAGGTGAGAAAGTTAGGGGAATCTGGATCGGATCAGATGTTTGAAACAAAGCGGGTACTGTATACGGGGGTGAATAGAAAGTGAGAATAACGGGGATTGATCATGATTGCCGTATACAGGGGCGATGAGAAGTTACTTAGAATCGAAAAGGTTGCAAAGGCTGTATACAGGGGGCGATGAGAAAGTGTGGGAAAGAGACGTGGTTGAAGAATGGAGAAAGGCGACGAATGTCGTATACAGGAGGCGTCGAAAAGTAATACTTATAAAAATGGAGTGACGGACGTTATATACGAGGGGCAATCGGAAAGTAAAGTTTTCTCAAGGGTAACTAAAAATATTCTGACCAGCGGTTTGGAGAGCCTATTGAAGGTGATCTCATGTTATACGGGGTTGGTATTTTTACGGTGGTTAAATTTTGATGTTGGGGCTGTAAAATTATTGTTTCGAACTTTTTGATGATTTTTTAGGTAGAATTTGATTACTTGTGAATTATCGGTTGCCTACTAATTTTTTCGGATTTTTCTCTGTGGAAATGTAGTTTTTTGGTGAAACAAAAATGATGGTTACTTTTTTTTGTGTTTTGACAGTTCGAGGTGGTTGATAAGATCAAAAGTGATTTTTAGCATTTTTTTGTGACTCATTTTCTTATAGTACAGGGAATGTACTATAACAATTTCCAGATGCTCCGCAGACAAATCGAACTATGTTTAGGAAGTTAGTTCAAAATCTAAAAACGCACGGTTCTTTTTAAAAAAAGTAGTAATGTGAGGGCATGTTGCGGATAATGTAAAAATTTGAATAGAGTATTGAGTTATGTTAACCAAAATGAAGAAACTTCTTTTAGGCAAATTCAGAGAAACTGTAGGATAAAAAAAGATAGTGCAAGAAAAATATTTAAAAAAAAACGGATTTCGATGCTATAAAATGAGGAAAGTTCAACATTTAAATGAGAGAGATAAGCCGAGGAGAGTACGATTTTGTAGATGGTTGTTAAATAAAAAAAAGGAATGACCCGCTGATATGTAGCAAAATTCTTTGGTCCCACGAATAAAATTTTTCTAATAATGTATTTTTCAATAGAAATATGCATTATAAGTGGACACGAGAAAATACACATTGGTACAGAGAGACTGCTTTCCAAAAAAGATTTTCTACGAATATTTGGGCGGGTCTTTTAGGGACCAAACAAATTGGACCTTATTTTGTGCTGGCAAATTAACCGCTCGTAGATACCTTAATTTCCCGCAAAACGAATTTCAAGATTTTCTTTATGAATTAACAGTGGCAGAAAGATTAAATTATTCATATTTTTAACAAGATGGGGCTCCACCTTACACTGCTGTAATATGTAAAATTATTTAAATCAAATTATGCCAGATAACTGGATAGTTACCTATGGACCCATTCTATCGCCAGCTTGATAACCAGAGATTACTCCCTTGGATTTTGTCGTCTGGAGTTACATTAAAGACAAGGTATTTCAAACTACCCCTGAACATATTGAAGACATCAAAACCAGAATTCAGGAGTAATTACTCCTGAAATGCTTCAAAATGTGAGGTGTCTCATAGAGCACGTTATTATAGAATGCATAGTGCACAATTTGAGCATTTATAGTTAGAAAAATAAATACACACATTTTCTTTTCAGTATGGTAGTAGGTAGTACTGTTATAGTTTTTCGTTTTCTTTGGATGTTCATTTTGTACTTTGTATTTTTATTTATGAGATATGTTTATTTGTATTAAATTGTAATAAATAATTTCTAAATTATAATTATTATAAAGCGAATTTTTACTATTATGTATAGCTGAATTTTACGATTCAATGATATGAATTGTGGTTTTCGTAAAATATTAAATATTGACACTATCAGTTAAAATTTTTGTGACATGTTTTATATTGTTAGAAAGAGACAAAATAAATAGAATTAATGGTGTCATGGCGTACTTTGAGATTTGTTCTTTTCATTTTTGCATAAGAGCGTATGTCAAAGCCAACTGCGCTTTTCAAATTTTTTGATAAACATTATTATTCTTATTGTCTTTGCCGTCAACTGTCATCTCTTTAACTTTTTTCGTATCTCCTCAAATAAGGAAGCTATAACCGTTTGTGGTTTTCCTATTTTTTCACGTTTTTATAATATATCTTACAAAGTAGGCTATGGATTTCAAATTTATTTTCAGTGAAATATAGCTCACAAAATTTTTTATAACTGCTTCTAAAACTTTATTCGGTATATTGATTAAAAAAAGAATAAGACTACCTAAGTAGAATTATGACAGGTGTAATAATATGAATTTTCACTCAATAATTTCAGTTGTTTGCAAAATTAGTTAATGTAAAGCTACAAGGTGTGATTGGCACTGTTTTTTAAATTTGAATTAACTAATTTTGCAAACAACTGAAATTATTGAGTGAAAATTCATATCACTACACCTGTCATAGTTCCACTTAGGTAATCTTATACTTTTCTTTACCAATATATGTATTAAAGAAAAGTTATGTCAAAAAATAATATGTATTTCCTTATCGGATCTCCCTCTCTTGGATATGCCCACCTTAGCTAATTTCGAGGCCAATGGATTGGTAGGTATTAAAATTTTCACCCACTAGCTAGGTCACCAGACTTTACTTCTACGGATTTTTATGGAGATATTTTTAAAATAAAGTAGAAATACAGCATATTTTCTCAAAATATTTATTTGATCAAAAAGTACTGCTAAAAGTTGTTCAAAATGATTTTTAATACAATATAGACTATTGAATGAAGGAAATTATTAATAACAGAAAAATAGTTCGGGAAAATTGGATTTTTTTATTTGTAAAATAAGACCAAATTTGATATTTGGGTATAATATTGCATTGAAAGTAATTCCTTAAAATGATGTTATTCGATCACTTAAAAAATAAAGAAAAATTTCATTTTTCGGGCAACTTTTTCTTGCAGAAATGTAAGTTAATAAGACTCTGTTTTACTTTTTGATTTTCAGCATTTATAACGTACATAATTTAAAAAAAAAATAAAAATGGATCTATAGATACACACAGGCACAAATCCTGTTTTGTTTATCTTCGTACCAAATATGTTTTTTTAATTTTCAATATTTTCATAGACAGCAGAGTAAAAGATGATATGCTAAGATTTCGACGACGTCTGGCTTCTTAAAAGATTTTGCAGTTACTTAATTAAAAACTTTCACGTGAGTTTATGAATGAAGTGTGTATAAGATTTGAAGAGGGTTTTTAAATAGCAACCTTTAAGAGCATTCTGATCAAGTATTTTACAAGAATATACAGTCTAGAATTTATGAGCATTTACTACACGTATGAAATTTCATAAAGTTTCAGAGAGACATTCGATTATATTTTGTGTTTTAAAAATACTGCGAATACAAATATTTTTAAGAGATTTTGCAGTTACGTAATTAATAGCTTTCACGAGAGTTAAATACTTTTGAATAATACTTCAAATAGAGAGATAAAGATTATATAATCTCATAAAATATATTTTGGAAATGGTCATTTAAACTCTGACTGTCTTACCATGTCTTTTATACTGGGTGCGGCATTTAACTTGAGGCAGCGACTTATCTCAAGACCAATACATTGAACAAAATGTTTCGTGTTTAGTGCCGAGGAGGCAATAAAGTGATGATATTGGTTTTTGACCTTGGCCACGTTTTCAAAGTTATTTGGGGGTCAGCTTTGTTTTTTTAAAGTAAACCTGTGTTTTCTATTACATTATATTTTTCAGAAAAAAGCTTTTGTCTAACGTTTTTACCGTTTCCAGCGGTACAACGCATAAAGCTCTTTGTCATTTAAAAGATATAGGTATCTCTTTATTGCTGTTTCAAATACACATATGGGGGGTTTTAGATTATAATTTACGCTTAAGCATTTTTGGTTTCAGAAAATTGTCAAATCTTGTAGGTATATATTTTTATGAGCTTTTATGATTATTTTTGGCAGGGTACTATGTTTTATTTATGACTTAATTACGTCCATAAAATTTTTAAAATGTCCCTTTTGTTATGTTGTAGATTATATAATCTAACTGTGACTTTGTTTACTTTGCACTGTGTAAATTTGTATAATAATTTTATTTAAATACTCGATGAGCCCATAAACAATTTATGAAGACATCTAGGACGTTTTAACCAAAACCTTGACGACAGGTTCGGGCTTAATGGTGAAAGTTAGAAAGGAAGATTGTCCGTATAGAAAGTTATTTAAAAATGAAAAAAACAGGAATAGCGAGACAGGCATATACTACATTTACTAACTAGTATGATCTTTATTCATCTTATAATAATTTATTTTGGCTATTTCTTTCAATTTAGCGTATATTTGGAAAAGTACTATGAACTTTTTATAGGCATCGATTATTAACTGGTACAAGATATAACACTGCAGGATAAGATGTACCTAATCAATCAAATGATTCACAGTATTGATGGTAGCTACGATCATTAATTTGTGTGATCCTCTATTTATAATGGGTGACGCATTTATCTTGGCTACCTTCTTCAGTCGTGACTGAAATGACGTCACATTATTCCACAATATTATAATGACACCAAGTAAGCCGGTTTTTGTCTGCATTTGAACTTCTCACAAAATCTATCTGTACTTTACTTTCCATATGGTTTCCTCAGCCATTGGCACCGATATAACGTACATCAAAATATGTTTTGTTATCCTAACATTCTCTATATGTTTCTATTCATGACAAACCGATTAGATTTTATCGTATACAGGGTGTTTGAAAATAATATCACAGTTTTGAGTGGGTGGATTCTCACTTAAAAATAACAATAAAAGTCGATAGGTGAGGATGGATTCCAAAATCTGGTTTTTATTTGAAAAAATATATTTCGAACAAAGCAATGAAATGCTGTTCTTAAAATTGCTGGTGCAGTAGATCTAAAAATCAGTTAATATTCTGTTTTTTTCTATTCGGCAAACAATAAAACTTCAGTTCCGTATTAATTAACTTGCACAAACGAACATTTGTCACAGTTGTCTGTCAGTTTTCATTGATATTAATTGTGAAAGATTTGGAATTAACTAAGTGAAACATGTAGATATAACTTTTGTTTTGGGCTCGGTCTTGGGAGAGTCAGAAAGCAATTGTTTTATTGTCAGTAGTATTTAGTTAGCATCAATGATATCCTGAAAAAAAGGTCGTGAAGTTACCACAGCTTCCAAAACCTTCTCGATTGATGGAAACTGGAAATGTACAAGCGAGTGTACAATACATCAATATAAAAAAATTAAAGAATAAAAAATGCTGTGAATGAAGAAAATAAGTTACTTGTGATGCTGGCAACGATTGAACGTCCCCAAATTAGTTAGAGAGAAGCAAGCACATTGATAGGAATAAACAGTACCGAATCTGAGGGGACAAAACGGAGCAAGCGCCCCGAGCGGCATATGCCATACGAATTTGGTGTATATGATATTGTTTTCATTAGAATTTGTTATGGCGGCTCGGCGGCTGTCATATACTTATTAACTATATACTGGTAATGGCTATAAGCCCCCGTTGTACGGAATTGAGGCTTGAGAAGAAGATAGTTTTCTATCTCTGTGGAGTATTTGGAACTTAACGCGCATGCTTTAACCGCACAAAACCAACGACGGAGGACCGCGCTCTTGTAACATACACAACTTCTCTGATTAGATTGTGATTATTCACCTTCGATATTTTGTGAAACTGTCACATTCTCGCGCCAGCATTCCGCTACTGAGGCATGCGCACCATATCTCGAGTACTCTGGAAGATTAGAGCGATAAGGCTTTCCTTGACATCAAGATACGAACGAAACTCATTGTATATAGTTAATAAGTATATGGCGGCTGTACACTCACCGAGATAGGCCGAGTGCGAGAGTGTAGATGAGCAGTCTCGTCCCGCCTCGGTGTTTCTCGCTCGCTCTCCGTTGCATGACCCGTATTATGGGATCCTAGTCACAGGTTTCATAAGGATAAAAAATATTCGCGAGATGATTTACTTACGCCCGAGGCGGTTCGTATAAAAATCATAGAAGAAAACGACGCCCGCAAAAGTGAAGCACGAAATGGTTCGTCCGGCGCTATGATGGCTAAAAAACGAAATAGTTACGATTGGCAGGACCGAAGATCCAAACCAGAAATTAACAGAAGTGACGACGGTAAACGAAAAAATGATGTTCTTCGATGCTATAAGTGTAAAAGGCCGGGACATAAGGCGAACGAATGTCGAAGCAAGCCGAAAAAGGAAAGTGCGCAGTACACGGGTGACGTGTGTTTAAACGTTTCGAAACGAGAATTAAACGATCCGAACCGGCGACAGTGGGGCCTGGACAGTTGTGCGACGGTATATTTGTGCAATAATGTGGACAGTTTTCATGAAATTTATAATTTAAAAAGCGGTACGCTGAATCTTGCAAATAGCGCGACCGCGCATACAGTAGGCGAACGAAGAGTGCATTTTATCGCAAATACATGCGAAAACAAGAGAGACGTGACATTGGGCAATGCATTGTGTGTACAGGACAAAGATGCTTTATCCATAGATTGCCCAACCCTAACTTCAGTTCTACATACTTCTACATATCCCGAATTTTTCAAGTTAAAATCCGCCCATTCTCTTTCCCACTCTGGGTCCAACTCAAATAAACATGGTATCTACGCGCATGCCTAGCTTCTAGTTTGGAGAGAAAGAATCGTACGCTTATCAGTATTGCCAGATGCCTCCTGAAGGAATCGAACCTACCTGATACACTTAACACTGCGAATTACCTTCGAAATCGCTTGCCTACTAAGAGCCTGGATGGCAGAACACCTTACGAGGTGTGGACAGGCAGCGCCCCTGACGTGTCTACCATTAGAGTATTCGGCAGCAAAGTTTACTATCTTGATAGAAATCCCGGAAGAGGAAAGTTCGACACCCTAGAATAAGAAGGTATCTTCCTTGGCTTCGCAAATGAATCCAAGGCGTACCGTGTTTGGTCATCGGAGAAACGTCAAGTGTTGATATCACGTGATGTGAAATTCATGGAGGACAAATGCCTTTGTGCGATGAAAGATGTTAAAGTTATTCCAGAGATGGACGTGGCAGGTGAAGATTCGCCGTAAATCCAACAACTCATGGAATTAGAGCTACCACCGAAATGTACCCCGGAAGATCATAAAAAATCTACACACTCAGAAGATGACAACGACTTCCTTGGTTTCGAGACCTAACGATCCTAGATCGACCAGGATCTCGGTGTAGGATTTCTTGCTTTATGTTTTGATCGAAGACTTTTTCATCATCGGAGTCTTGTAGAGTAATTCCATCTGAACTGGTCAAATCTAATCCCAGGGCATTAACTCCGACTGTGTTCTTGAAACCAAGGAAGTCCTTGTCATCTTCGGAGTGCATAGATTTTCGATCATCTCCCGAGGTAGATCTCGGTGGGAATTCACACAGATGACCTAACGATCCTAGATCGATCAGGACTCAGTGTGGGATTTCTTGCTTTATGTTTTGATCGAAGACTTTTTCATCATCGGAGTCTTGTAGAGTAATTCCGTTTGAACTGGTTAAATCTAATCCCAGGGCATTAACTCCGACTGTGTTCTTGAAACCAAGGAAGTCCTTGTCATCTTCGGAGTGCATAGATTTTCGATCATCTCCCGAGGTAGATCTCGGTGGGAATTCACACAGGTGACCTAACGATCCTAGATCGACCAGGAAATCGGTGTGTGATTTCTTGCTTTATGTTTTGATCGAAGACTTTTTCATCATCGGAGTCTTGTAGAGTAATTCCATCTGAACTGGTTAAATCTAATCCCAGGGCATTAACTCCGATTGTGTTCTCGAAACCAAGCAAGTCCTTGTCATCTTCGGAGTGCATAGATTTTCGATCATCTCCCGAGGTAGATCTCGGTGGTGAATTCCCACCGAGGTCCTGGTCGATCTAGGATCGTTAGGTCTGGTTCGAGGGGAAGACCGAGAAAGCAACATAATGTTGTTGTGAATCAAATAGAGATCGCGTCGCGGTTGTTCGTCGAGGTACGTAACAACTGTGCGCGTGTGCGCTCCTATCTGTTCGCGTGTTACTTTTCCGTTGGACTCAGTCTTTGTTAAGTATTCAACTATTGCACACCATATTTGTATTTTGTTCAATATAATCCATTTTAATCTAAGTGTTTGTGTTTTCCTTTGTTCAAACGAGCCCAAAAGTAGCATCCCGCTTTAACAGTTCATCTTCCTCATGTTTATGGCCCAAGTAACAAATTAAATGTTGTTTAGTCTGGCTCTGGTTTTATTAAAGATGTTTTGCAGATTAATTGGTTTTAAATTAGGTTTATTTGAAACTAAAATGCATTTCTAGAGTACAAAAATTTATTGAAAAGCCTTGTAGTATATCTTCAAACTTGGCCATAAAACCTTTTGGACTTTCTCTGGCTACGTAGTTTTGTAAAAGTTTTATTATTAATGTTAAAAGGAAAACAAAACAGTTTGGTTTTAAAAAAGAATTCGAATGCAAATTTAATCAACCCAAGCGACTAAAAAAGTATGAAGCGTTCAAATGGTTTTAAAATTGCTTTATAAAATATACATATATATCTTCTTTTAACACCTTCTCCTTCTAAGAAAGCTGTCTCTTGTCAAAATACGCAATACAACAATGACTCGTTTATTAACTACACTATAAATCTTACTAGCTTTTAATATTCTTGAATGAAACTAAAATCGCTTAAGAAAATGAGGTTATGATATATTAATTTAACCAAAGAATTTATATATATCTTCGAATTTAACAGGAATCCTGAAGCAACATATACAGAATGTCTAAGTCAACGCCAACAAGCAAGTGGAAAAAAATTAAAAGAAAAATTAAATTATTTAAAACTTTTTTATGATACTCCAATCAATCAATCGCTAGCAAATAGGTTAGAAAATTAGGCAGGAAACGTTCGAATGATCATAAAACCACTTTAAAACTAAGCAGACCTATCGAGGTTCTGATTTCAAATAGTTTAGTTTTAAACAGGGTGGATTATAAGACTTTATTCAAGTACAAATTGATCTATATATACGAAGATTTAGTTTTAACTAGGATTATACAAATTCATTCGAGTTCAATTTTATTTACCTACACTGAAAGAAATCGACCAAATAGAATGTTTTGTTAAGACTGCACTATCATCATCTAACCATAAGAAAAAACTCTTTTGCTAATGAGCTTTTGCAACGGTAAATCTTTGACTATTTTGTTTCAATAACAGCACATACTTAAACTAACTAAAATGTTTTTTTATGTTTTTTTTTAATTAGTAGTAGGTAACTAAATAATTGTTTACGGTAAATAAGTGCCTTTAGTTATAGAGACATTACACGATCAGTGATA
Source organism: Leptura quadrifasciata (assembly GCA_963675555.1). NCBI lineage: Eukaryota > Metazoa > Arthropoda > Insecta > Coleoptera > Cerambycidae > Leptura > Leptura quadrifasciata. The sequence goes on from OY776682.1 coordinate 34,600,970, forward strand.
TTGTCAATACTTAAAAATACTGACAGTTTTCAGTCTGTGCAGTTTTATTGAACGTGTAAGACCAATATTGATGGGGTGAGTTTAGAAAGTTAGAGTGTGTGTCACTCTGGACGAGACGTTATAAGATTTGATGACGTCACGTCTTTTCCGTCCGGAGATTAGAAACGCACTTGTGGAGTGTTTACTGTTTCGTCTTTCTTGCCATTTTTTTGGGTCAAGTGTTGGAGGTTATGTTGAATATTTTTTCTCTATACATTTTTTCATTAGTTAGGAGCTACGATTTAAATTTCTTTCAAAATGGAAAATATTAGCATTGAAAAAGTCATTTTAGGACAAGTGTAAAGAATCACACATACATAATTTTGATTGTTTATTAGGGCACAACGGGACGTGCGAGTTACTTTTCCTTTTTTGAAATGAATTTAACTCAAATTTTGCAAATCATCATTTTTTATAGGCCAACCATAATTTTCCGTCCATCAAAAAACTAGAAACTTTACATTGTGGAACAAAATCCAAGAAATTAAATATATTGGAATCAATTGAAATTATAAACAGAAATAAACCAAACATTACCCTTCTTAATGATCAGTTAGAAATTGGGAATTCCACTTTGTTTGCCGCCCTGTTGTAAGAGAGGCTTAGCTGCACTGTTTATTCTTAGATAATTTTAACATAATATACCCCCTTTATGTAATGTATAAATACCTCACAATTTAATTTGTAATTTACTGTGCTTGAAAATGCAGACTAGATAGGTACTGCGAAACTGCAGTCACAAACATTAAAAAATATATTAATATTTATTAACAAAGATATTTTGTATTCGTTATTTACTATAATTTAATATCACAAAGTAACAGACAACTCCACTGATTTCATAAGATATCTTTACAATAATTTTTCTTAAAAAAAAGGCAAAAATGTTAATTTTGTGTATTTAAGAGCGCTCCGGATATGTCGGAAAGACGGCGCAAATTACTCTCATATAAATCATTATTTTAAAAAACGGCTTTCACTAAAAGACAATAAAAAACATGTTACAATGTGGGACGATGAGAGAAAAAAAAGTATATATAAAAAAATAATTTTTTTTTCTTCTATTATCGATTTGCAAAAATAATTTTTATCGTCCCGCATAGGTATCATTAAAATAAACATTTTCCCTTTTGTAGAACTAAAATAAAATTAGCCCTAATGTCCTCAAATGCACAGAGAAATTTAAAGATTAGGTATAATAAATTTGTCCAATGTCATATTCTACTACATCTCTATCTCTCGCCTTCCAAGCACACCGTACATTCAGCTGCGTCATTTTATTGACGTGCAGTCATTTACAATTAAAATCGGAAGCATGGATGACTAATACACTCCGACCAACTCTTAAATTCAAAAGATATCAACATGCGCATGTCACACACCAAACGTCGTGCTTTCGACTGCGACGAAAAGTTGTCACCTTGGCGTTATATCTAAACGGCACAGTTGATACCTTGGGACGTAATTTCACAAAACGCCAAGTCTTTATAAAACGGCTTTGATTCGGGCGTAGTATCTAAACGCACCCCTTGTGACTGATGATGCATTGATGGTCGAAGGATGGAGATAGTAATACTGATCGTGTAAAGTGTAAAAAAGGATGGCCTGAATATTGGTGGAGGACTGCCAATATTTCAATCAATATTGACAATATTATTGATCGTGCAAGGCACGTTTTACAATTGACTTTTAATTATTAAAATGTACATACTTACGGTAGGTAAGCCACCTATTAACCGTAAAGACGTGCTTGCTAATCTCTTATTTACTCTTACATATGGCACAAGCGGAATTGAATACTGTTGTACCGATTTGGTCGGGTTGGGTGAGTAGGTAATGGGACGGTTGAGATCTCCCCCACCACTCCACCCTCGAAGCCACGCCCCTCCACCGATCAGCCAATCAGAGAGCACGAAGCCACGCCCCCCTTTTATGGCGGGAAATTCAAATTATGGGGTCTGCATTACCGACCGAAGCGCGGGAAATTCAAATCGTGGGATCTGCATTACCGACCGCGGGAAATTCAAATCTGACAGGGCCCTGTGCCGACATAACCTAACTAATACCCCAGTGCTCGTGTGCCCCCGGCTGGTCGACGCATGATTCTAACCTTACTAGTGTCCCCCGTTTCGACACATAACCTAACTTCTGTTGCCAACTTAACCTCACTTCTATCATCACGTGTAATGGGCAAGAAAGCTAGGAGGTGCCCCCGTGTCAGCATAACCTAACTTCACTTCTTAAACCTGCTCGTGGTTCGTGTGGGGCCCATGCGCTGTCAAAAGCCCCCGTTCAAGTGTCCCGTACCCCAGCGGCACCGTGTTAACCTAACCTTACTCTCAGCATCACAGGCCGTTCAACATAACCTAACTAATGTCCTCATGCTCGTGTGCCCGTCCCGGCTGACCGACGCGCGTGATCCTAACCTTACTAGTGGCCCCCGTGTCGAGGATAACCTTACTTCTTAAGCCTGCTATGAAAACTTAAACCCAAAGACCACATGAACGTGGTATGTGGCATCGAATCGGAGCTATGCCATCAGAGTGCCAAGGGTAAAAATTCATAGCAAGCAAGCCCCAAACCGTCGTGGTGCCCCCCCTCGTCCCAACATAACCTCACTTTGGATGCCAACATTTTAAAAAGTAAATAACATAACCTAATTATATCCCTAAACCTTATCAGCCGTTACAGAGTGCGTTCAACATAACCTCACTTGTGCCTCCGTACCAACATAATCCTATATTGCTAGTGCCCCCGAGCCGACATAACCTCACTTCTACTATCGTACGTGTAATAGTAAAAAACTGAAAGAACTCACCAGGCCCTTCATCCACATGTCACGAACAAAGAGCACAGACTGACACTTGTGCTTGTGAAATGAAATTGTCATGATGAATCATATCAGATGGTAAAAAACCGTTAGCTATGACGTAATATTGCGCAAATGTCATCAAAAGGCGCGGCGGTTTACTTTGAAATTTACCTTTGTCGATACTTTCAATGAAATTTAGACAAAAACAAATATAATTTATTACTTTCTTAAAAATTTAAATAAAATAAACATCATATAAAAGGCCCTAGTAAATATATAACTAAAAACAGCTCATGCTATATGACTAATATAAATATAAAATAACTTTGAATTAACAGTAATTTCCACACCTGAATAATCAATGTTTTTTCACCGACAAGATCTAGCTTGTAGCTAACATTTAACGGTCGTGATCTGGTTTTCGTCCTCATCATTATTTTTTACCTAAATGGCTATATAGATAGGATTTCTGATTTGGAGTAAGTATAGAAGAAAAAATATCGATCAAGTCTACTAAAAATATATACCTTAGAGTCGCAGCTTGTCTGGTTAATTTTTGTTGATCGATAGGTATATAATTTTAGATATTTTTGTTACTCCTAAGAAAGAGCTTCTTTGTTTTAGCAATAATAATAATAATAAACGTACGTTTGAAGTTTCGTGGTAGAAATTATTTTCCTCAAGTTCAAATAAATATTTTAACCATGAGAAAAGATTTTAAATATCTCAAGCCAATATAGAGTTTATAAAAGTATCAATATTGTTCTTATATATTTATTTTTACAAACATAGATTGCTGCAATAATATTCAAACTCAGTTTTTAACCATTGTTTATTTATATAATATCTGCAAATTCAGCTAAAATGGAAATATTCCAGCGGCTGGTCAATCGGCTATCGGCCGCTCCTATAAGTCCTATCCTATATTTTCAATTCAATTTCAATTTTTCGGTGTAGTGGTCGGAGGTGTATAGTGCCAGTCAGTGGAGAAGTTTTTGTGAGTGCTTTACACTATTATAACATAAAAGTAAGTTTCCATTATTATAATTTTGCAGACTGTCCGTAGATTTTAAAAATTGTAATTTTCCTCAAACAGTTACCATGTTACTAGAGCCACATGATTTATATATGGTTTTTCTATTATAATAACGTTTGAAAGTTTAACGCTTATTAATTATAGATAGCTCTGTTTTCTCAAGTTTTTGTCATAATAGGTTTATGTACTGAATGACTCGGGAATCATTATTCTTCTTAGTTCAAACAGATATTTTGAACATATTTTTACAATATACAGGGAGTGCTCAGTTTAATGTTTATTAATCATAGTTTTACTCAATTTTTTCCCTAGTTTTATGCCATATATTGTTTCAATTTTATAAAAAGCATTATTTTTACATAAAGTTTATGGGGGCAGGGAAGTTTTGGGAATCATTATTTTTTCCTAGTTCAAGCGGATATTTCACACAATTTTCATTATACCGGGTCTGCTTACCGGGGCTGCTCAGTTTAACATTATGCCTACCTGTATATGGTTGTGTTTAAGATGTAAAAGCGCATGAAGGAATGCAATGCGCCAAAGAATACAAAAGTATACACTGTCTGCGACAATTGTGAGAAAATGCCTATTAAACCTCACGCAGCGTAATTTAACAACTTCTCATTATTTTTGGAGTCTAACTATATGATGAAGAACCGGAGCTGCTCAGTTTAACGTTATAGATTATCTTTGGTTTTCATAAATCAATTCCTTTTGATTATTCCTATTGATTTTATTATAAATAATAAGTAAAAGTATTAATGTCATGGATAAATAATATCAACCCGATTTAAGATTTGCAAGTTTCATATCAGTTTTAAGATGTATTAATATTCAAGTACTAGAAATAATAAGGTAATTTCATATTACCATCACTGACAAAATAAATGTAAGGAACTTGGGTTAATTCGAAAAATATACAGGGGATTTGAAAAATAGTGTCCTGTTTCTCTAAACAAAAATATTTCAAAAAATACAAAATAAAAAAAGCGTAACGCCTTCGACATTAAAAATCATGTGGAAAAATATATAGGGTGTACCGTAATAATATACAGGGTGTTTTGTTAGTAATAACTGTATGTTTTACTTAAACGATATAATCTGCAGTGAATTTTTCTGTTCTTATTGAATACAAATCTACACTTTCATTTATAATTTTCTGAAAAGTTCTTTTGTACAGGGTTGTTTTACTAGTAATAACTGATTTCTGTTCTTATTGAATACAAATGTACACTATTAAACATAATATTTTTAGTCGCAAACTCCTCTATAAATCCTTATTTTACTATAAGGAACCTAACCAGACTGCAACCAACAGCTACTCTCTGGGCTATGTGCCCCGCCGAGCGCTGAATTACAAATTACAAGCCTGGCGCGTTAAGTGTAATAATTGCATATTACCATCAAAACGCTAATGCTTCGATTGCAACAAACACCAGCCGAAAGACTGATCCTACTTAAAGGAGCTCCCTTGCCAGTCGTCACACACCACTTGCAGACTGCAGTTTCGAGCTGTTGGCTTGTAACTTGTAATTCAGCGCTCGGCGGAGCACATAGCCCGGAGAGTAGCTGTTGGTTGCAGTCTGGTTAGGTTCCTTATAGTAAAATAAGGATTTATAGAGGAGTTTGCGACTAAAAATATTATGTTTAATATTCCGCCCTCTAAAAGCACATTTGAACTATGCTAAGCCAAGTCAGGCTATTTATTTTTCGATTGCAACAGACACTGGACCGCTGGATGGCGCCTGCTGGCTGTTTTACATGTCGCTATTGTAAAAATACCGGGATGTACTATAGTCAAAAGATTCTCATGTCGGTCGTCGCATACCTACCTTGCACTGACGAGAGCCAACAGCTCGAAACTGCAGTCTGCAAGTGGTGTGTGACGACTGGCAAGGGAGCTCCTTTAAGTAGGATCAGTCTTTCGGCTGGTGTTTGTTGCAATCGAAGCATTAGCGTTTTGATGGTAATATGCAATTATTACACTTAATGCGCCAGGCTTGTAACTTGTAATTCAGCGCTCGGCGGGGCACATAGCCCGGAGAGTAGCTGTTGGTTGCAGTCTGGTTAGGTTCCTTATAGTAAAATAAGGATTTATAGAGGAGTTTGCGACTAAACATATTATGTTTAATATTCCGCCCTCTAAAAGCACATTTGAACAAATGTACACTATGTTTATAATGCCTATTGAATAAATGTAAGGGAACTTGGATTGATTCGAAAAATAAACAGGTCTGTACAAAAAATAAACAGGTCTGTATGAAAAATAAAGAGGTCTGTACAGGGTCTGTACGAAAAATAAACAGGTCGGTACAGGGTCTGTACGAAAAATAAAACAGGTCTGTACAAGGTCTGTATGAAAATTACTTTGAAAACTTTTTACAGGAATTTAAAAATGCAAAATAAAAAGTGTAAAGTTTCCATCGCTAAAGAATCATATGGGAAAAATATTATTCAAGTTGATTTTATTTTAAATAATTCCGTAGTCCAATTGGTATATATCAGTAGAGGAAGTTAGCCGTAGGTCGGTCTCCCCCCACCACTGACCTTGACCTTGACCGTGCACCTGTGGTCCGTGCCTTCAAGGCCACGGTGGCACCGTAGGTTCGCATAACATATACCGTGACCTTGACCTTGGACGGCCGCAGTGCGTTTCGACTTCAAGGGCGCAGTGTTGCTGTTACCCAGAACGATCACTTGCGGTGACCTTGACCTTGGCTAACACTATTAGAGAATGCAAGGACGGAGCTTCCTCCTTGCCACGCAACTTGACCTCTAAAATTACATTAGTTCAATACGTACACAGTAAAATGTGGTGGGGTTCTATATTTTGTGACGTAGTATACTTTTTCTATAAAAAAAGCACGGACTATTAGAACAAAATCATATTTAGTCTGGTTCACCTACAGTTAATAAGTGAGCATAGTGTTGTGATCTGAAATATTTTAAGTAAGCAAAGTTCTGTAATATTTCTTGGTTAGTAATTCTTTCACTGTACTCAACTACTTAAATATGACTACCAATATCGATTTATTAGCCCTTAATGAACTTATTATTAAAGATACTAAGTTTTAGACCAAAAACCTATTTCATAGTTAATTTTAAATAAGGTTTACGCCATTAAAAAAATGTTAATGCTTAATACACGTTTTGGAAAATCGATATTAGTACATTTATTTGATGAAAGTACAAGTACTACCTTTAAATCATTTTTGCTGAACTATTAAATATAACTTTTATAGAAGAAATAAATTCGTCTAGTGGTAAATATGCGTTGATTTATTTAGGAGAGAATTCACCCATTTATACCGGTGCCAAATCAAGGTCACTAATAAAATTCGAAATTATTGCGTGATTTAAACTATTTAAAATATTTGTATGCTTTAAATTATCAGACCAATAAATAAGGTATAGTGAAAGTATAACTTAGACTGAAATATTACAAATACACTACAATAGTAGTAGAGATGTAAGTAGTTTTATCACATATTTGATAACTTATTCTAATTTTATTTATGTAATTTCTAGCCTCACTATAACTGGCAAGAATGTGGATGCAATATTCAGCAGAACGTTGGGTAAGGGCAGAAGACATTAATTCGGCAATTGAAAGACTATCTTCTATATTAGGCGACTTAAGTATGGATTCCCTGCATGCAATAAATTATGATCTAAGTTACTGCTTCGATGCTGAGCAAGTTAAACATCTTCATGAGGATTCTGAGAGGTATTACAGAGGTGCACAACTATGTGGTAAATTCTCTCGTGGTATTGTGAATTTAGAGGAATTCTGTGAGCAACTAGTAGAAATAAATTTAAAACATTTCCTATGTGACATAGAAAAATACTTACCTAAGAAAATTATTGAAAAGTATCAACTCGAGCAATCTGATGAAGAACAGGATGAAGACAATTCAATTAGTAGTTAATCACTTATTGTAATTCTTCTGTTAATAATATTAATATGTAAATGGTGTAATAAAATTATTATTATTGAAATATAGTTGTTTTATTTTTAAAATTAAAATTAAAATAAATGAAACACATTATTAGATTATACATTAATTTATTTATAATTATTTTTGGTGACATAAATTAAAAAATATTAATTATTAATCCTAAATATAAACATATTTAAAGATATTTATTTTAACTCTATATTTAAATCTATAATACATTTGTTAAGAAAGTGAACGTTTGCAAGAGAACAGTGACTATATTTTGGTTGGGTGTGTTCCATACATCTTGGTACCTTTAACGATTTTAGATTGGGTATGCAGGGTGAGAAGTCATCTAGATCTATAACTCTATTCCATTTTAGATGATGCTGTAGAACATTTTTCTTTAATTTGCCTTTGCATACAATTATAACATCCTCTGACAATACATTGCGTTGAAAATTATTAACTGCGTTTTGACAAAGTCGATGAAGTATTAGTGGGAATTCCGACAGTTGAATATATCCATCACTCCATTTTATGCCCCCATGGTAGTTGTTTTCTAATCATCGGTAGTGAGTCTGTTTACCTTGGGTTAGTGATGAGAAAGGATTTGGTGGTTTGAAGAAATAGTGTGCTTGCTGATTAGTGTTACAACATAGAACAGCTAATTCTTTAACGGTAAAATCATTTGTTTTATATTGAAACCCCTGCAAGTCAACTATCAAAGTAGGAAATTGGCTACCTAATGACGTCATGGTAATAGGTATTCGTTACTTAGCACCAGCAATACCACACTGAACTGAACCATCTAATGCGCTATAACTTAAATACGCATCATGAAGTATAAGTGCATATACTCGAGTTTGTTCGGGAAACTTCGTCTTCCGTGTCTCAAATTCAATTTTTATATCGACGGCGGATGATTTCATTGCATCTGGTTGGTGTGAGCAATCAATAACAAACAATGGATTTTTTCTGAATTCGCCAAGGTCCATCATAGGTTCACTCATATCTTTATCGTAATAACTACGTTGGAAATTTTCATAGGCGTAGTAGGCTGCAGAGTCGAATTTCTTATCGAAATTTAAATTCCAACGTTCATATGGAAATACTTCGGCATTTAAATATAGCCGAATATTATTTATATCTGCATGTATAAAACTTGCGGCGTCCTTGGTTCTGTCACTAGAGTTGCCATTGTTTTGAAATCCGATAAAGATGTATCGAGGTCTCTCAAGACTGTTAGTGGTTTTAACAGCCCATATATCAGAAGCAGTATCACGTAGAGTGGGTAGCTCATAGAGATCCCACATACGGTAAGCCATTTTAACTTTAGCATTATTACTGCTCGTATCAATTGTCTTTAATAGTTTAACCTTTTGTCTAACTTCAGGCACAATATGTCTTATCTTCCATTCGATTTTGTTAATTTCTAACTGTGCATCAACTTCTCCAATGTAAGAGTCTTTAAAGGAACGTGCTATAATTAAAATTAATTCCTGTTTTGTATTTAAAATACCTTTGGTATAATCTTCTGCAAAACCCATGAGGTACTTAAGAGAGAGTTTACCGCTGAAAACGTGGCTGGTAGTATCTAAAATATCCTGTTTTTTCTCGGTGAGACCCCAACCTATAGTTAGCAGCGATGGGAGGGATGTTTGTCCATATGACACCCTAGTTTTCATTGTAGTAGTGATGCCAGGCTTCCTAACGACAGCGACCTATTCACCACCCATTTCATATCTTATTTCTTCGAAGAGAAAAGTTAGCGCATTGTTAGATAGATAACACTTCTTGGTAATATCACTAGGGGTAAATTTTCCTTCTATATAAATGTAACTCTCTGTAATGTCAAATATTAAGTCCTGAAAATTGACAGGAATGCGTACTTCATCAGAGTTTCTATAATATGGTGAACCGTGTGGTTTATATGTATGCTCATGTAAGCTAACGAGTGACTGATCGAATATAGGTTCCTCGAACACCTCAAGTTTTTCACTAGATGTAAAAGTCACCATTATTAACTATTTTTCTCTCAGTTTCAATCCGACGGATCGAAGAAATGCACGGTCTTTAGCTGGCAGGTTATGTCTTAACCGTTTAAGCTCTACACGTTGAATGAGTCGATTTCCGCAGTCATTAGTCTTTTTATCGTCAATCATATTGAAACGATTGTGTGCTAATCGTTGTTGATTATATCGGAAACCCATTGTGTTTGCGATTTTAAAACTGTTTCAATTCTAGCTTTACGATAATCTTTTCACCACGAAAATTGATTAAATCTCCATTATCATCCAATATGCGTAGTGTAATGTTGTCGATAAACCGACGTCCTTCAGGTCTAACAAGCAAATATATGATGTTAGCTGGCTCTCTGGTAAGTTTGTAACCTGGTTCAACGTCTATGTCGAACTCGAAAAGGGTATGGGATTTAAGGGTATTCAGATATGCTCCAGAGATAATGTTGCAATCTACACGTATCATCCTTACTTTCATAATATCAACAGGTAATGTTGATTCATGATTAGTGTTTGGATGCAAATAAGTCGATTCAAATCCCAATAAATTACCAATAGAGTTTGCTTGTGTAAAGTCAATTCCATATTTTGACCAAATCTCACACTTCAGCGTATTGTTGTTCGCTCGCAATCGAAATAGTTTTTCTTTCTCCTCTTTCTTATCACCAGGCATAGCTCTTAGTATTGCATGATATATTTCTTCAATTTCATAGGTTCCGGAAGGTATGCTAATAAATGTGGGGGCTACTTTTGGTCCAGTTCGATAACAAAAACGATTGTTGGTTTCGTCTACGTTGAATATAGAATTGTAAGAATAGAATCCGGTTAATCCCAACCCATACCGTCTATTGGTATCTAATTCAATGGGTGTATAAAACTCGGCACTGAGCACACTAGAGCGGTTTGATAGAGTGAACGTGTACGACATGACTGATGATCTTTAGTGTTCTCTCATGAATTTATTGTGAGCTACAGCAATAACCGTGGTGTAATCTTCGTTTCTTGTTGGATGATGGAGATGCCTGTATGTCATTATTTGATGCTACATTGACATCACGCACTTTACAGTAGCAGCAAAATATTCTTCGAGGTGTCGGTCCATCATTAACATCAACGCTGCTACCACCATCATCATCATCATCATTGTAATGTTCTTGACAGTATTCATATTTTAAAATATCAATATCATTCTGGAGATGTTGGGGTAGTTTGTCCCATACTAATGCAATTTCATGTGCAGCACATCCAATCATTACTTCTTTAGGCATATTTGCCAATTGTTGTTTACACATCTTCAATAGACTGCGTAAACGGGAGAACGCGATTAGTGATTGACCCATTTGCTTAATGCTTTCCCTATCCATTTCAAGGTCTGTAGATGTTATCTCTTAAGCGTCTGTATTTATTTTGTAGTGAGAAACTTCAAACACAAATGGCCACACCACACTGTGTTGAAATTTTGTTGGCGATCATAGTTATAGTAAATTTTGTCGGTCGACTTTGAACCTCTGCGCAAGTATAAAACTAATTCTCTCGGTGGGGGTAAATCACCGAACCTATCGAAATATGTGACTAAATTTCCACGTTTCTTAAATGCCACCCAGTGTGTTCCAGGACCATTTATACTGTCCAGGTTTATGATGACTGATTCATTATGACGTGGTCCAGAATTTGGTAGATTGTCGCGCATAAATATTCCCCGAAAATAAGGTACTTTCATCTTCTCTGCATAATATTTAAGATCGATATTAGTGAGAGGTTTTCGGGGAAGAGCATCTAGAAGTTTTTTGAACTTTGTGGTTTTAGATAAAGTCCTAGCCCTTTGCGATATGGTTTTAAATATAGCCCCTTGCCACTTTTGCCTATGGCAATCGCCTCCATCTGCCTATTATGGCGATTTTGTTCAGCTAACTCATCTCTACCCGTTTTAACATAATTTACTGCTTTAGCTATACCAGCAGCAGTGCCAGCTAAACTACCCAATGCTGATAATCCAGCAAAAATGGGTATTAAAGGTAGAACTCCGCCAACTTTCGGTACTGGTATTATCCTAGGCGTACGAATATTACGTTTTCCACCAGCTGCTTTCATGTATCGTCGTGCTGCTTGAAGCGCTATTTGTGTCATTTTTTTTTGTGTCCTTAGCAATTGATCGTTTACCACCGGCTTTACGTATGTCTTCACGTACTTTGCGTACTATTCCAGCACCAAAAGCTATCTTCCTCGAGTTTTTCTTGTTTTTCTTTTTAATTATACGTTTCTTTGTAGTACGGGGTGTTTTTGACATACAGCCCATACCAAGGCGTTGTTTTCCCTTCATTATAGTTGTAACTAACCACACGGCGGCCTTTTCTTTGAAACTTGCATCTTTTGATTTAACTCGTTTCCAGGCAGCTTGTTCAAGTTGATAGTCTGCTTTGTGTCGGGCTGCTAAATTACTAGTGTTTTGATCGTATGCAATATCGTGCTGCTTACATGCAGCATCGAGCTTGTTTATACCAGGATCACCTCGTGCCAATCTTTTGTGTAATCTTGTACCTGGACCACAATACTGGTAACCTCCCGGTAAGTGTAGTTCAAATGGGAGCTTATTATATTAGAGAATTGATCACCCCCTTACCAATCTTTAAACCATGACGATTTTCACGTGTGTGCTTCTCGGTTGACACCCTTTAAATAACAATCACAATACGTACATCTATTTATATAGTATCCATCCGTGCTACGATGCGCATTGTGAAGCAGAAACAGAAACTTGCTGTAGATAATTTAGATGAAAAAGTAGGATATGGGCTACAAGTCGAATCACGCCATGGCCCGCTACTTCCCTCAACTATTCGCGGACTTTTAATAGGTCCAAGGGCTTGTGGCAAAACAAATTTACTAATAACTTTGCTTACTCATCCACTTGGGCTACGTTTTTCAAACATATACTTATATTCAAAGTCCTTACATCAACTCAAGTATGAATATTTACGCGATATATTAGCACCGATTAAGGGGCTAGGATATTACACCTTCAGTAGCAACGCGGAAATAGTGCAACCACCCGACGCTGAGCCTGAGTCTATATTTATATTTGATGATGTTATATGTGAAAAGCAAGATGTTATTCGAGCATTCTTCTCAATGGGGCGTCGTAAACATGTAGATTGTTTCTGTTTGGCACAAACGTATTCCCGCGTCCCTAAACAGTTGGTAAGGGATAATAGTAATTTCATAGCAGTGTTTAAGCAAGATGATATGAATTTACACCATATTTTATCCGACCATGTCTCACCGGATGTGTCTTTTAAGCAATTTCAAGAAATGTGTGCAGAGTGTTGGAAAGACAAATATGGGTTTCTTGTAATTGACAAGGATAGGGAAGTAAATGAAGGGAGATATCGCAAAGGACTTGATAGTTTCATATATCCATGAAGTATTGTCATTAAAATTTTAATTGGTCTACAGATAGCATCGGGATAACTTCAGCAGTGAGGCTGTATTTATTAGACATGAATGACAATGGTGAGAATAAACACAGTAGTGCTATAGGTAGAAACATGAGAGAAGAAATAAGACTGAAACGCGAACTGATTGAGGCCACCGATTCAGTGCGCAAAAAATTCAACTCTGTGAAGAGAAGAAATGTTGAGAATCAGTTAACACTCGAAAAAATTTATGAACCCATAACAAAACCATTAAAGGCTATATCATCTGCTTCACATAACCAATCGCCAACACAAACTCAGAAACCAACACAATCCATAGAAAGTGCAAGAGCTAGTACTAGTAGATTGAAAGCAACACCTGAAACTAGTGATGAAGATGGTGACAAAAATGTAAGTCAACAATATTTTTTGGAAACACCACCGGGATCGTCGTTAATGAGCACTCCATGTTCAGAAAGTTCCATTAGTGGCGCAGAAGGAAAATGTAATATAGTGAAAACACATTTAGAAAATCTGAAATTCGACAATGCTAAGTATGACACTATATACGGTGTACGCTTAGACCCCCATACAGAAAAACTACAAATGGGTAATGCTGAAATACGTTTTTCTAATGGAAATATCACATTGTGGCGTGGAACTAAGAAGGTGGGGACGTATTCTGGCAGTCCTAAGTTATATGATATGATATTTATGAAACAACCACAAATATCGCGTAGTAATGAGGTTACTATGGGTGACAAAGAGTGTCAATTATACGCAGAAATATTAAAACAGACAAAGGCACCATATAAAAATTATGATATAAAAGAGGGTTTGAATAAATGTAAATGGAAGAAATTCATTAATGTTATAAAACCATTGGTATCTTCTACAGTTGTGACGAGATCCAAATCTGGCTCAGGTTTCCCTATTAACAAATTATACAATAATAGAGGTGTGGATTATGTATATTGGAATAAACCGAAAGAACTGGTGGACCGCCTTCGTCTGCTCTATAGCTCAAAAATGGTGGGTAACAACGGTGTTAATAACGAAATAGTTAGTTTATTGGAAGAAATGAGGGAAGAAGGGATAATCTATTAGTGAAGTTAAAATTCATTTCACGTTTATTTGACTAGTATAAAATATTGTGAAATGCTTAAACTGGGTCAGACGTAAACAGAAATGGCTGTTGTAAACAACACAATTGACAAGTTCGGTAGACGAAGAAGTAATAATAATAAATCGATTATCGTACATGGACCTCCAGGTATTGGTTTTAAGCTTACCGCACATAATCAATTTGATATGCAAAATAAGCGTTTACTGAACATTGGTGAACCAATAAATCAAAAAGATGGTGTAACTCGTAACTATGTAGACGAAAATATCGATAAATGTATGAAAGGCATTAAAAAGTCACACATTGCTTTTATGGAGAATCAGTGGACTGAATATAGTAAGTTTGTACACAGCAAAATTACCGAGATGATTACTGACGCTCTGCAACACATTAATAAAGAAATTTCCGGAGTTAAAAAACTAGCCGAGGACAATTATAATACTTTATATGATGCAATAAGCAAAGGAAGTCACATTATCGAAGAACCCCGTCTGAAAGGTATGTAACCATTGCAGCAACAAACACTCGAAAAAATTGCTGCAGCAGCTAGGAGAAGCGGTTTAATCAAAAAGTGATAGTTGAAATAGTGGATGGAGACACGAATAACGCTGCTACATTAGGACAGAAAGTGAAACACAAATCTATATCATCTATAAACTCCCGACTTAAACTTCAAACATGGTGATTAGTAATGAAAAATTACAAGTTGTTAAAGAATTGCATAAAGCTTGTAGGAGGAATTTTCGTAGAAGAAGAACAATAATCAAAGGTTATGGTGATTTATGGCAAATGGATTTAGCTGAAATGCAACCGTACGCTGATGAAAACAATGGTTATCGATACATTCTCGTAGTGATCGACTGTTACTCAAAATATTTGTGGACTAAACCTCTAAAAAATAAAACTGGTGTTGAAATTACTAAGGCTATGAGAAGTATTTTACAAGAATCAAATTATTCTCCTAAAAATCTACAAAGCGATCAGGGTACGGAATTTTACAACAAAAACTTTTCTGCTTTAATGAAACAGTACATCATTAATCATTACTCCACGTATAGTACGAAAAAAGCAGCAATTGCAGAAAGAGTAATACGAACATTAAAAACCTGGTTATATAAAGAATTCTCAGCTAGAGGTAAATACAAATGGGTTGACATTCTATCCAACATTACAGAATTATACAATAATAAAATACATCGCACGACTGGTATGAAACCTGCTGATGTTAAACCAACTACACGTTTAAATGCTTATAATCACATTAAAATAGCTTTGAAGCCTAAATATCGTATTGGTGATATAGTTCGAATCAGTAAATATAAAGGTGTATTTGAAAAGGGATTTACGCCAAATTTTTCAACTGAACTTTTCAAGGTCATTAAAATAAATTTAACAAATCCCACAACATATATACTCCAGGACATTCACGGCCAACCAATAAAGGGATGCTTTTATGAAATGGAGCTACAAAAGCTAAATACCCTGATGTCTACTTGGTGGAAAAGGTTTTAAGAAGGAGAGGGAACAAGGTTTTTGTGAAGTGGCTCGGATTCTCTAATGACCACAACTCTTGGATTAACGAAGCAGCTCTTATTTAATATTGTCACATTCTTTATATAAAATGTGTATATTTATAATAACTAATATTTTACTTATGTTTAGAAATTTCATAATAAAATGTGTGTATTCCATTAATATTTGTTTTATTTATTTTCCCCATATAAGACTCCAAAGCCTTAGTAATTATATACACATTAACGAAAAAATATATACAAATGCAAATTTGTTAAAATTTTTGAATGAATTTTTACTCCTAAAAATTATTAGATGAAATCAAGAAAATCATTTTAATAAATTTTATTGAGAAGAAAATATTTACAACGAATTATACATTAAATATATTTACTTAAAACGTATATAATACAGAAAAAATACAAATACATATTTATGGAATTAATCAGATGAAATCCGCCCGTCTCGACAGTAACGCTTCCTGACAGAAACATTCTCTGTTGTGTTTCATCACACCTCCATAAATATGTCCAACATATTCACAAAGTAAAACACTGTATGTCTTCTCGTCTCTGCATTTGCTGCAAATATTGTTCCAACATCACCAGTGTACTTGTTGCAAACCAGACACCGCTGCCTCAATGGGTGCTCCACCTTGCATGTCTCACAAACATCTCGGATAATTCCAAAATTTGTACGAGTCGTGGGTTGTAGACACTTGTAGCACTCTTGCTCCAGACGCTCACGTGATGCTGCTTTTCGGACGGTATTCACTGGCACTGGATTTTCTTTTATACAATTTGAACATAGTCCAGTACATGGATTAATTTGCTGCTTTGCCCAGAATTGGGAACAATTATAGCACAGAATTGCACCATTCATACTATATGGAAATACGTCGATTTTCGGTTTCAATTGCCACTCTCTTGGATAAGGCATTTTAATGTTTTTTTTTAAAGAAGTGTACGGTATGACAGCTGAATAATAACTGAGTTCCTCCTCATGGCCCTGTTTGTTTAAGTAGTCGCTGGAATTGCCGATATTAGAGCCATGGTATGTCGTTAGAGATGATGTGACGTCACAGCTACATGTTTAAAAGAGGAGGTGTAACTCCACGTTAGATCAGTTGCTGTGTAAACTTCAACGTTGATCATTCCGTCTACTGTAAAATATTTTCTTTTCTAAGTATTAATATGGCTGCTGTACCTGCTGGTTGGGCTAACCTTCGATTCCTGGGCTGGTTAGCATCCTTAGATGTATTGAACAACCTATGATACCTGGAAGAAATAGAGGATGATTTAGCTGCTCCCGAAGAAGAGATAGAAGTGATCGATGAAGATGATGGTGGTGAGGAAAGCGACGAGGAAGATGATGAGGAATTTTTTGACGCTGAAGAGGATGCAGACGATTCGAGCGATGATGAGGGTATCGTCGTAGATGTTCCCCACCCAAGAGGGCAGAGGTGGATAACATCGGAATATCTAGCAAGGGTGAACCCAATGGATGGCATCTTTTGCACCACCATGACCTTTGTTGCGGTCCAAGTAGTGGGTGGTATGGAATACAATCTTTGCCACGGATGTTTTCTGGGATACCAGTCTAGGGTGGATCCTGGGAGACATCGTCATGTGGACTACCATGCCACTACAAGGATAATGAGAGGCAGGCGGGGATATTGCAAATCTTGCAGAGATCCACTCTATCAGATTAGGCGAGTGGAAATCTGCAATATTTGCAATATGGACAGATAATTTGTTGTTTTTTTTGTAAATATGTATATATCTCTTAGTTTATTGTAAATAATTATGTAATTATTTTGAGTGATAAATAAATGTATATATTTAATTTTTAGTTTATTGTAAATATTATACTAGTTTAAGTGTTAAATAAACGTTAAATTGAATCTTATTTTTTGTTTTATTTACTAAATATTTAAATGTAAGTAATACAATGTTACTAGAGAAATCTGTGTTTCACTTCGATTATTGCTTATGTTGACAGTGCTATTTATATTGATGGTGTTAAAAAATATGAGTATTAGGACACTTTCTACTCTTATTTGTGTGAGTAGTGAGGTGGGGAGTGATGAGGTGGGGGTGGTGGTAGGGGCTATATATACATAAGAAAGCCCTCACCATCCTCAGTTTACTTTCTACGCTCCAACATGCCTGAAGTACAAGATAATACTGTATCTTCCACTTCAAACATGTTCGTTTTGTGCGAAAGGTATCGTGCCTACCTGCAGCGCGTTAGAGAGGCGACAAGGGGTGGTGTAGCAGATAGCACCACCTCACCAGAAGATGAAGAATACCAACCATTGGAGGGGTCTCCGTCCACATGGTCGATGGACACTGTGCCCAATGATGATTCCGAAGACGAGATGGATGGAGTAATTCTGGAGGAATCATCGACGGACACAGCGGAATCGTCTGACTCGGAAGATGATGCAGCCATTCTGGTGGAGGAATCTGCCGATGAAGATGAGGATGCAGTCATTCTGGTGGAGCAAGATGATTCGGACGGATAATTCTGTTTTATTTTCTGTTTTGCTATGTAAATATATTTTTGTTATTTATAAATAAATGTATTAAGAGTTATTCTTTTTTTATTTCATTTCATATACAATAAATAACAGTAGTAAAGTAAAGAATAAAAAAATTGCTTTAATATAAAAAACAACGGGGTACTTATTTAAGTAAATTGGCTATTCGTATTTGGACTGTCGGTCAAAAGTGTTGCAGAAGGTGTATCGAGGTCACAGTTGTCCTCCAGTACCGTTTCTACTCACTTCCGACCTTTAGTTTTGCCGCAGCAGACTTTTTCCCGGAACGGCTAGTCGTATCGCTCCGAAACGGCTAGTCGTATCGCTCCGAAAGTGGTTGCAATCGCTTCCCAGTGATCGATTTCGTCGAAAACGATACCTCGCGTGTCCTCGGGCGTCTTCGGGTGGCTTCGGGAAACTTCGGAAGTGTTCGGCATGAGTTCGACTTTTCGCTTAAAATTGCAGCCTTTGCATGTGTGAATGTGAACGTTCCATGTTTTATGGATGTCTGAAGGACGTATTTTCTGCTCGAAAAAGAGAAAGAGAAAAAATTAATTTTCTTTTTCCTCAACCTTTTCTTAACTCTAAATAGTAAATATTACGTTCACAAAATTTTTAGGGTTCAACACGACTGTTTCAAACGGAGAATAATGTAATAAATCATACTTACTGTCGTTTATTCTTAACTGCTGCTCTGATGGTATCAATTGGAAGACGCCGTAACACTATAAATCTAACACTGTCTGTATCACACTCTCTTAAAATTAAACCTGAAAAGGAATTTTGTTAGAAAACACAACTAAAAGACAATATAAAGTTCAAAATATATATATTAAATCTTTAAAAAATCATGTTTTTACAACAACTTTTTCAAGAGAAAATGTTAACAAACAATGGTCTGACCCGTGTACAACACACGGTGAGGAACGGGACGATTCATACGATACCAACTACCATCCAATATGCGGTTTTATAAGCTAACGATGCACAAAAAGATTCAAGAAAAGTTTCATGTAACTGAAATTTTTGGTGGGCTTTTGCTTGCCTGTCTTATAAACGTACTTATTAATTCACATTAATTTTGGTCGCTCCTCGGAGCTTAAAATTGCTTGAAGCGTCTATACTTCGATTGTATTTTACAATAACAACTTTTTACGTTCAGGTAAGGCGGATCCCATGCACGTGTGAGTACATGGTTATAATACTTTTTTGACTCCGAATCACTGAGGAACCGGTTTAGGGCAAAACCCGTCAAAGCTCATCATTTCCCCGTCAAAATCGACTGCTAGGAAATGATGGGGGTCCCATGTCGCTAAGGGCTATTTTCGCTATAACTTCCGATATACTTTGAATAGTCGTTGGACTAACTTGTCCTCATATTCAATACTTCGTAAGAGTTGCAGTGCTTGACAACGTGGATTCGTAAAAGGGTTTTTAATCTTGAAAATTTTGGAGTTCAAGTCTAATTTTAGTATACTTTCTAAAATTAGGTGGTCGGGGCGACATTACGTCCCTGTGCAGCGACATTTGCTACACTTCCTAAATTAACGCTCCTTGAAGAGTTAGCGAAAATTTGGCATAAAAATGCTCCGAAGAGCAAAAATAAGAATTAAAAACCTCTTCCACGGCGTTTTTACGTGAAGCACGCTTTTCGTACGAAGTATTTCCTAAGTCGGATTTTGTTACAACGTCGAGTATATCGGGGTTATAGCGTGTTCTTTAACACCCCCCTTCTTTCCGTGAATCTTTTTGTGCAACGTTTGGTAAAATTGGTTTTTGAAAAGAAAATGGATCATTGGATGGAGTCTCCCATGTGTTGTATTCGGTTATATTTCAGACCGGCCTATTGTTACCTCCTTTCTCTTATTATTTATTTTTGAGAAAGAATTGAGGCAACATGTGCGGACGACTAGCTGGTTTAAGCCGGAGCAGAGGGCCGTGGGTCCAGAGCATTCGTAAGAGTGGAGAAACTTACCCTTTCTGACATGTACAGCATAAGCGACAGATTTCTGTTTATTTCGAGAAAAGGAGACAAAGAAAAATTGATGTTAAATTGGGCACCATCTATAGTAAAATAAGCAAAATTGTCTCTTTTTCTCGAATAACCAGTCTGCTATAGATCAGGCTAAAATTGTTGGTAAGAGAAATAAAAAGATAGTTTGAAATGAATGACAAAATATATTACATGAAAAAAATTAGACAAATCGGTTTGAGACAAATTGAAATGTAAAAATATATATATATATATATAAAAGACAAATTGATACCAGTATCCTAGGTGGTTTATGGTTCAGGTGGCTGGTTCTGGGACAGCAATCCAGGCCCACAATTGTCTTTTATTGCAAGAATTCTAAATTTTCCTTGGCAATTTACGTCTCTCAATGAATGGGGTGAAAATTGTAGGAAATTTAACCAAATGTAAGCACATTCAAAATTTATGCAAGTTAGTTATGCAAAATTTAAGCAATGTTAGCTATGCAAATATAAGCTAGTTAGCTGTACAAAATATATTTAAATCAGCTGCACGAAATATTAAGCTAGCTGTACAAAGGCTGCAGGAAATTAATTTAAGCTATACAAAAGTAAGCTGATTAGCAGTACAAAAGTAATTTTAGCTATGCAATAGTAATTATTAGCTATGCACGAGTTAGCTGATTTCTTAGACTATAAATTGCCAAAAAAATTAAAAGGAAAGAGAAAAATATTTTTAAAACCATGTGGTACATATAGCATTTTAACTACTTATTAAATTAAAAAGAATTGACTTTGAATTCAAAATTTATTTTAAAAATAATTGAAATTATATCAAAGGCAAAATTTGAAGATTAATTAAAATATTTTAATGAGTATAATGAAATGAAATTACCTGTATGTTCAACACTTTGTAACTGGGATATAAAAATTGTAATATCAATTACTGAAGTCCACAGTTAAAAATTATAATGTTTGAATCAGTACAAAGGCTGCAAGCAAATGACTTCCTGGTGAGTTTTACTGATAAGGTAAACTTTTTTGTCCTGTTTACTGGAAAACAACGCCACCAAAAAAATGTGAGAAATCTAATTCCCTATTTAAATTGAAAGCTATCAAAATATAGAAATCGTACACGTATGGCCATCTGTCAGTGGTTAAGTTAAGCGCACCAACTTGCCTTGTAGATTCCCATACTTACTCAACTAAAGTAGTGGCATATAGTCGATAAAAGGAATCTATAATAATACTTTATTTTCCATGCCAGCTGATTTGCCTTTGCAATTTCTATTTTATATATAACCACAAATATTAAGAGATGTAAATAAGTAGTAAAACGTATTGATAAATCAGTAAATATATTACATCTCTATATATAGAATGAGAGAAGGTAAGGAAAATAACCATATGTACTCCATAGTAAACAAAAATATAAAAATTGAAAAATAGATATCTGATGTAACTATATTTTGTAGACAAATTGTTTCCTGGGATAATAATGCTGTATTACAACGGATATAAGATACATAATAATGTTAATAGAAAAATAGGACTAAGTTCCTAAGATATAAAATTAAGTACATAAAACAGTGTGACATGGTTCAGCAGTTATACATGTAAAATTCTGTTAGTTGAAAACAGTTTCACCTGCAAAAACTGAATCCAAAAAATATACAGGTCGTGCTAACTATCCACAAAACACTAGTTTTTAAATAAAACTGTTAAACGGACATAGTCCATGTAACACTATCTGAACATAACATAGATGCAAATCTAAAAATGGTGATAAGTTTGAACATATATCGATGCATAGCATTCGATTGAGTAATTGAACATTGGCTTTCAAAATGGCATAAAAAAAAGAAAAAAATCGAAAATCCTCAGATTTTCGATGACACAACACAAACACTTTCGACGCACTTATCTTTCTTAGTGTTCTTCCACTAATGCGGGCTTGCGTCTGCTCCTCCTCGTGTCAATGCCTCGTCGATCACCTTCGGTGTCGAACTGCCTTCTGGAACAGCTTAGGTGGTCCTCGGACTGCTTGGTTCCAGCTATACAATGGCTCTGCTCGTTTATATGAAACAATATAAAACAAAATTTTATTAAAATGTATTGTTCATTTGGCCCATGCTTTATCCCGTCTGGGCATAAAGCGGAATCTGCGACCGATAACACATCGTCGTCTTTGAGAATAGGAACACTGAATTTTGTAGACTTATATTGATTGAAATGTTTTCCGTGTAGTTAAAATTCTCTTCTTGGGAGAAATCTGCGACCGATATCACATCGTCGTCTTTGAGATTAGGAACATTGAATTTTGTAAACTTATGCTGATTGAAATGGTTTTTATTAAAATCTCATCTTGGGAGAAATCTGCGACAGAATCTGCCTCCGTCGGATCGTTGCATCTGCCCATCCAGCAGACGTGGCGGCATCTCGCCCTTGAGTTGCTAGACTCATCTGAATCGCGCTCTTGCGTCAGAGTCGCCGTCTTTCCATGCCGTGCCAATGGAACATTTGTTTGGACCCTTTGGGTCGGACTCTGCTTACAGATGTATGTTTGTTAACATATGAGGACTTTGAAAAAATTATAAAAAATACCAACTCTGCCGGACACGGTCAGAGTTGCTGCAGTGAATTTGGAAGATTTGTATGGTCGATACAATATCCTCAATAAAAATTAACTTGTAAAAATTGCATAAAAAATACCAACTTTTGCCTGACGCGACAAGAAGTTGGTATGGAAATTTTGATATAAAATCAACCTAGCACTAAGTTAAAACTTAGCCTAGGTTAAAAATATAATGGAATCAGAAGTAGGAATGTTTTGGACTTTTTGAACTGCTTTCGCCTAATTGAGGCTCGTCGGCAGGTACATGAACTGCTTTCACCTTATCGTGGTCCGTCAGCAGGCCCATGAGCGGCTTTCACCTTATTGTGGTCCGTCAGCAGGCACATGAGCGGCTTTCACCTGATTGTGGTCCGTCGGCAGGCACATGTATTGTGCTCCTGTCTGCTCGGACTGCGGAACCCTCGCGAATTCTTGACCTGATTGAGAGGTAGTGTCGTCGAGGAATGTGTCGTCTGGACTGTCCTCCTCTTCCTCAGATGAATTCAATTATTGGGCTGCGGGACTCCCGCGAGTTCTTGCTCTGATGAAGAGGCAGTTTCATCGAGGAATGTGTCGTCTGGACTATCCTCCTCTTCATTAGATGATTTAGAATTCAACATTTAGTTGTTTGTGTAGAGCTGATCGCAAATCATTGACATGGATCTTTGTAATTATATTCCACTTCTGATCAATATACATGGCATAAAATAAAAAAAAATTGTTTTAAAATTATTCGTTAGGAAGATCGTCTAACGTGAGTTGCTTCTGCCTTGGTTCGGGCGTTGAGCTGGGGATCTTGCAGATTGACCCTGGCCTGGGTCTCTGGCCCCTTGAAAGTTTCCCGGTCTCCTGTTGAGATGAGGATTATTGGGACATTGACTATGGAAGTGCCACTGCACTGTGTCTGTGCAGTATCGGCACGGGGTAGCCGGTCGGTCGGGTACTCGGAATTTCCCCGATCCGCCATTAAAATTGTTCTGCCTGCGGTCAGGATTCGCTGATCCGCCTGAAGAATTATGCATAAAAAAAGGACGACCAGGTGCTCTACCTGGACCGTCCTGTCGAGAGACATCCTCTCGGAAATGCACCCTCGGTGCTGTCGGAGTTGGGCTTCCATTGCTCCTTATACTTGAATTTTGTTGACTAATACGTCCCGGCTCTTGATAGTAAGACGCGCGGGACAGACGTTGGTCGATAAGCTGGATAGCGACGTCTGTTCGTCAGCTGAATCCCGCTCGACGTTAGTAGTTGCTGCTATTAATATCTCTGTTGATGAAATTAGGTTGCTTCTCAAGCGTGACCTAATTTCTGGACGCAGTTGGTCCATGATGATCCGAGCTCTGATGGCTTCGGATTTGAAGGGATCAATACGATCGAGGTCTTCCTTGTGATAAACACTGCCGTGTCGTCTAAAGACGTTTGCTTGGTGGCATACAGTTGAGCAATAGCTCGTGACTGTATGTCGGGAGAATTAAATCTCGTAAGGAATCTTTCCTTGAATAAGGCATACGAAGTTGTCAACGTCCTAAATTGTTCGGACCATCGTTGAGCTTCGCCCTTGAGTTGGCCGGTTACGTTATGGAGGCGATCATAGTCGTGGCTTATGCGAGCTCTGTCGAAATATTCCTCCATAATTTTCAGAAAAGCTTCTGGATCTTCATGATCAAGCCCATGGAACGTCACGTTCGGACATCTTTGTCTCTCATGGGGCGTACAGGTCGACACGTTCTGTATCGCCTGCACGAAGCCCTCTGCCATTTTCAGAAACATACTTTCCATCGAATTAACAGTTTGTGGCTGTGAAGCAGATAAATTTGGATTATTTCCCTCTGGAAACAGTCGTTGTGGTTCTATCCCTCTAGAACCGTCGTCGACGAGCGGCGCGGTGGCTCGCTCGTAAAATTCCCTTGGGGTCGACTCCTCGGAGTCTTCCGCCATGAAGGAGAAAGGATTAGTTGGGTTTGGGGACGGCATGGTCCCTGCTCGGGCGCCATGTGAACGTTCCATGTTTTATGGATGTCTGAAGGACGTATTTTCTGCTCGAAAAACTTAGAAAAATTTAAAAAAATAAGAAAAAGAAAAAATTAATTTTCTTTTTCCTCAACCTTTTCTTAACTCTAAATAGTAAATGTTACGTTCACAAAATTTTCAGGGTTCAACACGACTGTTTCAAACGGAGAATAATGTAATAAATCATACTTACTGTCGTTTATGCTTAACTGCTGCTCTGATGGTATCAATTGGAAGACGTCGTAACACTATAAATCTAACACTGTCTGTTGCGAGAGCATCGAGTGTATCTCGGAATGTGCCAGACTCCAGAGAATTCTTTCAAAGGACAATCGGTGCGTAGTAAACTCTCTCTTAACTGAGAGAGGGAAATATACTGAAACAGGTAAAGAAACAATGGAGGAATTACTCCTCGTGCACTTTCCTGGCTCCACAATAATTGAAAAATCACCAGAGGAATGGCTAGGAACGGAACTGGAGACAACTGGTAACAGAGTCACCAGGGTGGACTGGGCAGTGTCTAAAAAGGTGATTGATCAATCGAAAATCAGATGGGCAATAAACTCGTTTGAACCGTACAAATCTCCGGGATATGACGGAATTTGGCCAATAATGCTTCAGCAAGGGTTAGACTTGCTAGCATCAAAGCTATGTATGCTCTATAGAGCCAGCCTTGCGCTGGGCTGTATACCAAAAATTTGGAAACCAGTTAAGGTGGTATTCATACCAAAGGCGGGGAGAAACTCCCATACTCACGCCAAGTCCTTAAGACCTATAAGTCTTATGTCATTCCAACTTAAGACGATGGAAAAAATGCTTGATAGACATATCAGGGATGATGTATTGGTTAGAAGCCCACTACATCAAAACCAATATGCATACAGAGCAGGCATGTCCACAGAAACGGCACTTCACCATTTAATTAGAAGGGTGGAAAAGACGTTGGAACATAAGGAGGTGGCACTGGGTGCCTTTCTCGACATAGAGGGGGCATTTGACAACACCTCCTTCAACTCCATCATCAGAACTGCAAGAGAGCGTGGCGTTGAGGACACCTGCTGCAGGTGGGTTGGCTGCATGCTCAAGGGCAGGATGGTATTTACTACCATGATGGGTGAAACTTTAGGTGCCTCAGTTGCAGGGGGTTGTCCGCAGGGGGGTGTGTTATCTCCCTTGCTATGGAACCTGGTAGTTGACGACCTATTAGTGTTACTTACCAATGAGGGGTTTGAAGCTCAGGGGTATGCTGACGATATAGTCATCATATCAAGAGGAAAGTTTAACAACATAGTTAGGGACCGTTTACAAAGGGCCCTGAATATGGTTAAGAAATGGACCGATGAAGAGGGGCTGAGAATAAGTCCCTCAAAGACTAATATCGTTCCATTTACCAGAAGGAGAAACCTGGAGGGATTGGGTCCTCTGGTTCTTCAAGGTACAATACTGAGGATGTCGGGGGAGGTAAAGTATCTTGGAGTTATCATAGACTCTAAACTCACCTGGAACCAACATCTAGACAGGGTAACACATAAATCGGTGGCCATACTGGCCACATGTCGACGATTATATGGCAAAACATGGGGGCTCATGCCTGGTATGGTGCATTGGCTCTATACCAGTGTAATAAGACCCTCCATTACATATGCTGCCTTAGTTTGGTGGCCTAAAGCCACTCAAATAACTGCAGCCAACAAGCTAAGCCGGGTACAGAGACTGGCTTGCTTGGGAATCACGGGTGCCATGAAAAGCACCCCCACAGCAGCCATGGAGACCCTATTGGACCTCCCCCCACTCAGCGTAGTGATTCAGGGAGAGGCAAGAATGGGGGCATACAGGGTGCAAAACTCACGTGATGCGGCTCTCCACACAGGGGAGTCAGGACATATGAGGATAATCAACATTGTAGTAGATCCTCTATTGTGCATGAGGTCAGACTACATGGTCCCAAAAATCACATTTAACAAGCCCTTCAGTATCTCTATCGGAGAGAGAGGGGATTGGTCAACAGGAGCTCCTGAGTTACTACGCAAAGGCCTGGCCTGGTACACTGACGGGTCCAGGATGGAATCAGGAGCTGGAGCAGGAATACATGGAGTGAGACCGAGGGCAAGTATAAGCCTTTCTCTTGGACTTCACGCTACTGTATTTCAAACTGAAATTCTGGCTATACTTGAGTGTATACGTGAGAATGTTAAACGACGATATGTGAACCAGCAGATCTGCATTGCATCTGACAGTCAGGCGGCTCTAAAGGCATTAGCCTCTAACAAAGTGTCCTCCAGACTGGTATGGGACTGCCATAAAGAGCTCGAAGTTCTGGGTGAGCAGAACAGAGTTAAACTACTCTGGGTGCCGGGACACACCAGAATAGATGGCAACGAAAAAGCTGATGAACTTGCTAGACAAGGGGCAGCTAACAAATTCTATGGCCCAGAACCCGTGCTGGGCATTACCAAGTGCTCAGCTAGAGGGGTAATTAAAGACTGGGTCAGGAATAAACACAATGATTACTGGAGGAACATACCAGGTAACCGACATGGGAAAACACTTATTGAAGGACCATGCCCAAAACAAACTGCAGAACTGCTCCCAAAGAACAGGCTACAGTTGAGAATTTTAATAGGCCTCTTGACGGGACATTTTCCCGTTAAGAAGTACCTGCATAGAATTGGCAAGTTCGATGGCGACCTTGACTGCAGATTATGTGGCAAGGTACCAGAGACAGTAGACCATATCATATATGAATGCGAGGCACTGGCCCGCAGAAGATATAATATTTACGGGCAAACACAAACAGACCCGCAAAGCTTTAAAACTCGCCCATTCGTAGACCTGTATCACCTTGTCAGTGGCACAGGAGTATTAAAATGGGCAGTGTAAATCGGAACAGGGAGTGCACAATAAGCCCAAGAGGCTGCAGTGCCCTCGGAGTGTTACAGACGACCCTGTGGGGAGGGGTTTTAGTCAGTAAGAGTCTGACACTGACCCAACTTAGGTTGGGAGCCCATGAGGGTTTCCCCTCCTCGTAAAAAAAAAAAAAAAAAAAAACACTGTCTGTATCACACTCTCTTAAAATTAAACCTGAAAAGGAATTTTGTTAGAAAACACAACTAAAAGACAATATAAAGTTCAAAATATATATATTAAATCTTTAAAAAATCATGTTTTTACAACAACTTTTTCAAGAGAAAATGTTAACAAACAATGGTCTGACCCGTGTACAACACACGGTGAGGAACGGGACGATTCATACGGTACCAACTACCATCCAATATGCGGTTTTATAAGCTAACGATGCACAAAAAGATTCAAGAAAAGTTTCATGTAACTGAAATTTTTGGTGGGCTTTTGCTTGCCTGTCTTATAAACGTATTTATTAATTCACATTAATTTTGGTCGCTCCTCGGAGCTTAAAATTGCTTGAAGCGTTTCTACTTCCATGAAATATGGTTTGGCATCATTAAAACTCACGTTATAGGTAAGTATAAGAGCGGCGCTTGCAGGTTTATTATTTTCTACATTTAAATTTTTTTTACATTTTTTCTAACCTAACCTAACCTAATTTTTTCTTTTTCATTTTTACATTTTTACATTTATATTTTTTTACATTTTTTTCTCTTAACCCTAACCTAATACTAAATTTATGTACAAACATTTTTAATACAACATTTGGGGAATAAGGTGCCTTTCCGTAGTGTGTTAACGCACTACCTTATTCCCAGTTTCTTCTTAATAGCATTTAGCTTCCGTGTACATCTCTCAGAGGCTTTGCGACGCTTCGCAATGCCTCTGAGCATTTCATCGGCCCGAGAATTCAACATGTCCACCTTCCTTTTGAGGGACTGCGCGTGGTCGTTTAATTTATTGTCATCGTCAGTTGCACTTTTAAGTTCCCTATCCTCCCGCTGCAACTGTTCATACATGTTCACGAAATTTTTGAACGTTACATTTTGGTCTTCTTGGGAGAATAACTCCGGTTGTGAATCAGAATCACTTTCATTCACAACCGGAGCAGAAACCCCGTGTTCCTGCGTTGGCAACACCGCATGAGAGCATCCTGGCAACGGCGCGCTCGAACATACCGGTTGCACTTTCGTCGACTTTTTTGCAGCATCTTTTGGTTTTTTAGCTACCGACTTTTTGCAGCAGCTTTTTTAACCACCGGTTTCCTTCCCGATAACGGCTTTTTATTTTTAGCTGCTGCTTTCTTCGGCTTTTCAGGTATCTCTACCTGCCCCTCGTCTGAGTCAACATCGGGAATAGGGCTCAGGCGAGCAGGTACAGATGCTTGCGCTGATAAAATTCGTCTAAGAATCGACACGTCAACTTTCTCGGTATTCTCTACCTGCGTCTGCTTTGATTGTTTAGATGTTGAAGGATGCGTCGTCATCTTCTTTTGGCCTTTCTGCGAAGAAATCTTTGGTTGCGCAGGTTGAAATTCGTCCTCAGAATTTGTCTCCGTAACCGTAGGGAACCTAGACCACGCGGCGTTCGGGTAGGCCTCTCCATTTGATGTACTAGCTTTGGCTTCATCTGAAACCAAAGCCTGCGCGTCGAATTCGGAGAAATCGAAATCACCCAGCAAATCATTCAAATCAGGGTTAAGTAAGTAGAAAACACGTCCTTCAGACATCCTTAAAACATGGATCGTTCACATGGCGCCCGAACAGGGACCATGCCGTCCCCAAACCCAACTAATCCTTTCTCCTTCATGGCGGAAGACTCCGAGGAGTCGACCCCAAGAGGATTTTACGAGCGAGCCACCGCGCCGCTCGTCGACGACGGTTCTAGAGGGATAGAACCACAACGACTGTTTCCGGAGGGAAATAATCCAAATTTATCTGCTTCACAGCCACAAACTGTTAATTCGATGGAAAGTATGTTTTTGAAAATGGCAGAGGGCTTCGTGCAGGCGATACAGAACGTGTCGGCCTGTATGCCCCATGAGAGACAAAGATGTCCGAACGTGACGTTCCATGGGCTTGATCATGAAGATCCAGAAGCTTTTCTGAAAATTATGGAGGAATATTTCGACAGAGCTCGCATAAGCCACGACTATGATCGCCTCCATAACGTAACCGGCCAACTCAAGGGCGAAGCTCAACGATGGTCCGAACAATTTAGGATGTTGACAACTTCGTATGCCTTATTCAAGGAAAGATTCCTTGCGAGATTTAATTCTCCCGACATACAGTCACGAGCTATTGCTCAACTGTATGCCACAAAGCAAACGTCTTTAGACGACACGGCAGTGTTTATCACAAGGAAGACCTGCCTTTTCGATCGTATTGATCCCTTCAAATCCGAAGCCATCAGAGCTCGGATCATCATGGACCAATTGCGTCCAGAAATTAGGTCACGCTTGAGAAGCAACCTAATTTCCTCTACAGAGATGTTAATAGCAGCAGTTACTAACGTCGAACGGGATTCAGCTGACGAACAGACGTCGCTAATCCAGCTTATCGACCAACGTCTGTCCCGCGCGTCTTACTATCAAGAGCCGGGACGTATTAATCAACAAAATTCAAGTATAAGGAGCAATGGAAGCCCAACTCCGACAGCACCGAGGGTGCATTTCCGAGAGGATGTCTCTCGACAGGACGGTCCAGGTAGATCACCTGGTCGTCCTTTTTTTATGCATAATTCTTCAGGCGGATCAGCGAATACTGACCGCAGACAGAACAATTTTAATGGCGGATCGGGGAAATTCCGAGTACCCGACCGACCGGCTACCCCGTGCCGATACTGCACAGACACAGTGCAGTGGCACTTCCATAGTCAGTGTCCGAATAACCCTCATCTCAACAGGAGACCGGGAAACTTTCGAGGGGCCAGAGACCCAGGCCAGGGTCAATCTGCAAGATCCCCGGCACAACGGCCGAACCAAGGCGGCAGCAATGTCCATTAAACTTTTCTAATACTCATGACCACTACGACGCTCCCATGCATAAGACACGGGAATCGATAAATTATATGAGCGAAGCGTTCCCTTTGCCTCGTATAAAAGTTCAAATTAATGAACATGCGGTCGACGCTCTGATTGATTCAGGCTCGACACGAAACGTTATCCATCCGAGGATGTTGGATAATTTTAAAAATCTCACGACACGTCGATCATTTGCTATGGCGTGCGGAGATCGAATGGTGGACTCTCTTGGCACGACAAAATTAAAAGTAATAATTTCAGGCACTTCTTTTGAAATTGATTTTCATGTCATCGAAAATTTGAACGAAACTGTAATATTAGGATCACCATTCTTATACACGAACAATGTCGCATATGATTATGGTCGAAAATGCCTATATGCCGGCACGGAAGAGCGTATTCTGGAATCAAGCTTCTCAGAGGGAGAGACAGCAGGCAAAGCTTCCTGAAGAGCTTGTTATTAAAGACAAATTTCTACGGCCGCTGTTTGAAGAATTTGTCGATCTGTTCACTGCGGAACCGACTCAAGCAACCACAGTGACTGTTAAACACAAAATTATCGTAAAAGATACAAAACCTTTTAATATCAGACCATATCCGATGTCTCCGAGTACGAAGAAAATAATGTACGACCAAATCGAAGAGATGTTAAAAGCTGGCGTCATCGAACCTAGCACTGCCCAATATAGTTCACCACCCGTGATAATAAAACGTTCAGACAAGAAACCACGTTTTTGCATCGACTATCGCCATTTGAACGAAATGACTGAAGACGAGGCTTCCGTCTTACCAAAAATACATGAAAGTATTAAAGATTTAGGAAATTCGAAAATTTTTACCGTGTTGGACCTAAAGAGTGGATATTGGCAAATACCGCTCGATGAAGCATCAAAAGATTTCTCAACTTTTACCACTCCTGATGGGGCAGCTTACAGATTCAATGTCATGCCTTTCGGCCTCAAGACAGCTTCCTGTACCTTTCAGAAATTCATGGCAAAGGACGTTTTGACGGGATACCTGCACCATTTCTGTAAAGTCTACTTAGATGATATAATCGTTTACAGCGTAAACGTGAAGGAGCATATGTCCCACCTGAGGTTAGTCTTTGAAAGACTACATTTGCACAATCTAAAAGTGTCACCGGAAAAGTGCGTAATAGCGACGAATGAAATCCAATATTTAGGCCACACAATTAGAACTGATACTTCACGACCATTAGAAAACATGTATTACAAATTCAAAATTATCCCGTTCCAGCCACCAAAAAGCAGCTCCAAAGTTTCTTAGGACTTTGCAACTGGGTAAGAGAATATCTACCAAATGTTGCGATGATCACGAAGCCGCTAACGAAACTTCTTTCGAAGGAAAATCGTTTTCATTGGAACAATACATGCGATGAAGCTTTTAGAAAATTAAAAGATTTATTATCCGGACCGCTGGAACTCCATCGGCCGGATTTTTCACGTCAGTTCATTTTACAAACCGATGCATCCTTACAAGGTCTTTCGGCCGTATTATATCAATTAGGCGACAACGGCGAAAAATATCCAGCAGAGAGACGTTACCACATTAACGAGCTAGAATGCTTGGCGGTGGTGAACTATATTAAAGAGTACAAGATGTACTTAGCAGACAAACCGTTCTTGGTGAAGACGGACAACAGGGCGTTACTTTGGTTGAACAAGCATAAGGACGACAAAACCAAATTCACACGATGGTCATTATTATTTCAAGAATATGCATTCAAAATTGAACACTGTCCAGGAAAGGAGAATTTATTAGCAGATTTTCTCAGTCGTAACCCACAAATACTTATTCGAGACAGACGATGAAGAGGAAAGAATGTTCCTACCAAATTACAAGTGTCCAGAACGTATTTCTGTTTTAACTCATTCAGAAATATACGAAGATGTCGTACAGGCTCAATTGAGTTCGAGGGATATCAAGACAAGATCCGCCGTTGGAATGATCTATTTCAACAGGAACAACGTTCCGATGCGGATCTTATTTTTATGAAAAATTTTCACGTCCAAGACGATGTACTTTTGAAAGACTGCGATCAAAATTTTAAATTAATAGTTCCAAAGAGGAAAATTAAGGAATTGATTTACCATTATCATGACCGAGATGAAGCATGTCATCCAGGAAGAGACGAGACTCTTAGGAAAATAGCAAAACGCTACTATTTCAATAATATGGCCAGGATCGTAGGCAGATATATAAACGACTGTCTGATATGCCAGTCTGTAAAGACAAGACAAGCCCAACCCAATGCTCCACTTAGAAGTCATGCACCACAGAATGCATTTGAAACCTTGAGCGTCGACGTAATTGGCTCGCTGCAGAGGACTAAAGACGCCGAAAATAGATACATGATTATCGTCGAAGACGTATTCAGTAAATGGATAGAGGCAAAGGCATACATTCAGGTCGATGGCAGAACGATAGCCAAATTTATTGATGAAGAGATAGTAGCAAGATTCGGAGTCCCTCGAGTCATAATTTCAGACAATGGAGGTCATTTCAATTCCGAATGGATGTACCATTCGGAATTGAAATGACGTTTTGTGAAAGAAATGGTATCGAACGATCCTTAATTCCGGCATATCATCAACAATCCAACCCCGTGGAACGACGGGTTCAGGAGTGTAAGAAAATCTTAAACACCCTCTTATTTAAAAAGCCAAACGACACTTGGGATCGCTACGTGCATCAGATGACTTACATCTTAAGAAATAGTAGGAACGCCGCTACAAATCAAACACCTAGCATGATAGTGTTAGGATATGAACCAGCCGAAAGAGGCGAATGGGATTTATATGCCTGGAGGCAAGAAAGAGCCAAGCAACAAACGCTTCCACGATACGAGCGAGTCAAGGAAGCCCGTGAGGCTCAGCAAAATTACAAGCAGAAATACGCGCCGAAAGAGGCCGTAACTCCAGTCGTGTTCAAAGTAGGAGACAAAGTCATGAGTAAGAGAAAAAGGAAGGTACATACCTTCACGCCGTCTTGGTCAGGCCCAACCAGAATCTTGAAGAAGTTTTCAGACAAAGTATATCTCGTGCAAAAGGGAAATGTAACGACGAGAGTACATGTAAATGATTTGAGACCAGCCCCGCCAGAGGAGCACAACTTGGAAATCGAATCTTCCGACGAAGAAAATGCTAGTCCAGGCGGAACATCACTCGACGGAAATGATTCCCCGTTCTCAGACGATTCCACAGAACCTCCACCGCCGGAGCAAACGGTTGTGCAAATCCATGCACCGCCACGAGATGCTTCCCCTTCTGATTCAGAATCAAGTTCTGGAGATTCTATTATATTTTTATAATATTTTTCAACCTAGGCTAAGTTTTAACTTAGTGCTAGGTTTATTTTATCTCAAAATTTCTATACCAACTTCTTGTCGTGTCTGATAAGAGTTGGTATTTTTTTATGCATTTTTTTCAAGTCATTTTTTATGGAGGATATTGTATCGACCATACAAATCTTCCAAATTCACTGCAGCAACTCTGACCGTGTCCGGCAGAGTTGGTATTTTTTATAATTTTTCTAAGTCCTCATATGTTCAAAACATATACATCTGTAAGCAGAGTCCGACCCAAAGGGTCTAAACAAATGTTCGATTGGCACGGCATGGAAAGACGATAACTCTGACGCAGAGCGCGATTCAGACGAATCTAGCAACTCAAGGGCGAGATGCCGCCACGTCTGCTGGATGGGCAGATGCAACGATCCGACGGATGCAGATTCTGTCGCAGATTTCTCCCAAGAAGAGATTTTAATAATAACCATTTCAATCAGCATAAGTCTACAAAATTCAATGTTCATATTCTCAAAGACGACGATGTGATATCGGTCGCAGATTTCTCCCAGGAAGAGAATTTTTAACTACACGGAAACCATTTCAATCAATATAAGTCAACAAAATTCAGTGTTCCTATTCTCAAAGACGACGATGTGTTATCGGTCGCAGATTCCTCTTTATGCCCAGACGGGATAAAGCATGGACACAATGAACAATACATTTTACTAGAATTTTGTTTTATATTGTTTCATATAACTGAGCAGGGCCATTGTATAGCTGGAGCCAAGCAGTCCGAGGACCACCTAAGCTGTTCCAGAAGGCACTTCGACACCGAAGGTGATCGACGAGGCATAGACACGAGGAGGAGCAGACGCAAGCCCGCATTAATGGAAGAACACTAAGAAAGATAAGTGCGTCGAAAGTGTTTGTGTTGTGTCATCGAAAATCTGAGGATTTTCGATTTTTTCTTTTTTTTTTTATGCCATTTTGAAAGCCAATGTTCAATTATTCAATCGAATGCTATGCATCGATATATGTTCAAACTTATCACCAATTTTAGATTTGAAAAATACGTTATGTTCAGATAGGCCGGTCTGAAACATAACCGAATACAACACATGGGAGACTCCATCCAATGATCCATTTTCTTTTCAAAAACCAATTTTACCAAACGTTGCACAAAAAGATTCACGGAAAGAAGGGGGGTGTTAAAGAACACGCTATAACCCCGATATACTTTTCGACATTGTAACAAAATCCGACTTAGGAAATACTTCGTAAGAAAAGCGTGCTTCACGTAAAAACGCCGTGGAAGAGGTTTTTAATTCTTGTAAACATATTTTTGCTCTTCGGAGCATTTTTTATGCCAAATTTTCGCTAACTCTTCAAGGAACGTTAATTTAGAAAGTGTAGCAAATGTCGCTGCACAGGGACGTAATGTCGCCCCGACCACCTAATTTTAGAAAGCATACTAAAATTAGACTTGAACTTCAAAATTTCCAAGATTAAAAACCCTTTTACGAATCCACGTTGTCAAGAACTGCAACTCTTACGAGGTATTGAATATGAGGACAAGTTAGTCCAACGACTATTCAAAGTATATCGGAAGTTATAGCGAAAATAGCCCTTAGCGACATGGGACCCCCATCATTTCCTAGCAGTCGATTTTGACGGGGAAATGATGTGTTTTGACGGGGTTTGCCCTAAACCGGTTCCTAAGTGATTCGGAATCAAAAAAGTATCTATACCATGTACTCACACGTGCATGGGATCTGTCTTGCCTGAACGTAAAAAGTTGTTATTGTAAAATACAATCGAAGTAGAGACGCTTCAAGCAATTTTAAGCTCCGAGGAGCGACCAAAATTAATGTGCAAGCAAAAGCCCACCAAAATTTCAGTTACATGAAACTTTTCTTGAATCTTTTTGTGCATCGTTAGCTTATAAAACCGAATATTGAATGGTAGTTGGTACCGTATGAATTGTCCCGTTCCTCACCATGTGTTGTACACGGGTCAGACCATTGTTTGTTAACATTTTCTCTTGAAAAAAGTTGTTGTAAAAACATGATTTTTTAAAGATTTAATATATATATTTTGAACTTTATATTGTCTTTTAGTTGTGTTTTCTAACAAAATTCCTTTTCAGGTTTAATTTTAAGAGAGTGTAATACAGACAGTGTTAGATTTATAGTGTTACGACGTCGTCCAATTGATACCATCAGAGCAGCAGTTAAGCATAAACGACAGTAAGTATGATTTTTACATTATTCTCCGTCTGAAACAGTCGTGTTGAACCCTAAAAATTTTGTGAACGTAATATTTATTATTTAGAATTAGGAAAAGGTTGAGGAAAAAGAAAATTAAATTTTTCTTTTTCCTTTTTTTTTAAATTTTTCTAAGTTTTTCGAAGTAGAAAACACGTCCTTCAGACATCCTTAAAACATGGATCGTTCACATGAACTCCCCTGAAACTTGTTTTGATTTTTTTATTCCCCCAATCCTTGACAAAACAGTGAATAACGCGGTCGGTAGTGTTCGGATCGATTCGGAAATTATCGGAATCGATTCCCAGTGGTCAGTTTAGTCAAAAATGACCCCTTACGCGTGTCTGAGTGTACTTTGGAAGTTTTTCAGTTGTTTATATATATATATGTTATATTAGAAATATACCATGATATATAATATCACCGAGACAGGCTTAACCTTCTCAGACATATCACATTACAAATAGCGTAACAGCTCTTCTCTAATAACCGCTCACGCTAGCTGAGCTTAACCTTTCATTCTCAGTAATCTGTTATCATGCTGAATTGCAAATCCAATGTTCTTTGTTCTCCAGACATTATAAATATTCATTGTAAACCTCAGTCTTATACTCACTTTCGATTAAACTACTTCTAAATTATTATTGTATTTTCTTAACGAGTCAACGTTGACTCCAGTGTAACAAATAAAGTTTCTTTTTAAAAAGTTATTCAAACAATCCAGTATCTAACATTGGCGCAGTCGTGGCGGATCTGAAAAACACGCACAGTTCGGGAGCCTAACCGGTAGCAAACATATCCGAGGGAACAAGGAGTCCATCTGAAAAAGGTGCCTAACCGGACGAAAAGAGCCTCTGGAACAAGGAGAACTTTTTAGCTGTGGTGGTGGATCCCAATCCTTTGTTCAGAAGAACCTACATTATTCTCAAACGCACAGAAGCGAAACAATAATAATTATCAAGAAATACAAGCAACAAAGCAACATTTCAAATCAACACGATTCAACAATTAGCAAGTAAGAATTTCATCCCGTCCCATCGTTGGTGTCTTCGGCATCAAAGGCAACCCTGTGGAAGGAACACCCAGTGACGCCCCTGGTAGAGAGAGACCTTTGGTGAAGCTAAGCTCACGAAGTCGCATTCAACTGGACCACGAGGAATGAAAAATTTAGGGTAAGTCATTTTTGAATCGTCTCGCAATTATTGATTTTCAACGACATAATTTTACATTATATTTTATCGAAATACATTGCATTGCTACATACAGTTCTAATATCTAAGGTAGTAATTTTATTTAAACTTGAAACAAAATATCTTGATTATAATTTATGTGACCTATATAAATAACCGTAATCATACACTGTTCCTATCGTAACATTATTTTTATGGTAATATCATATACTCTTTAAGTGCGAATTTATCTAATTAACTGCAATCACGTACCATTGTTATCTTAGCATTTTTATCGTAATATAATATTGCATACCACATAAAAGGTTAAAGTTAAGGCCGTAAGACAAAGCTTATGTTCTACAATACTATTTAAAGTGCATACATTAAAATATAAAATTATCAGAGATATACTATTTCCAAACTCAAAACGCTTTTTAAACCAAACGCGTTTTTCGAAGTAATCTAGCTATTCTATAATATAAATTTTAAATATTACAGAATAAATTCTTGCACATTTCATATAAAAAATTTTCTTATTAAACACCAGTAGCGTACTAACTTAAATTGGAAAAAGGCGTTTTAAGTTATTTAATTATCTAAATATTATAAATAAAATGGCTACAAATTCCAATGTAAACAACTCAATCACTACAAATGCCAACAACTCAGTTACTGCAAATTAAACCATAAATATTGAACCTTATAGGTTAAGCGAAATATTTTCCATAGTGCCCGAATTTGACGGCAACCCCATATTATTGCAAACATTTATTTCAGCCTGTATAACCGCTCAGGGGATCGCTGTTGATGATCAGCGCGTCTTATTAACGCTTCACATAAAAAATAAATTATGCGGAAAAGCCGCAGAATTAATAAATTCCCGAAACCCTGCTACATGGGCAGAAATCAAAAGCTTACTTGAAGCTCATTTTGGTGATTCTCGTGACCTGACAGCACTAATTCAGGATCTACAGAGGATTCGCCAATCTTCTAACGAAACTGCATTGGTATTTGTATCTAGGTTGCAGACACACAACGCGAAAATGCACGCCGCTATACAAAAACAAACTCTAACCCTTGAAGAAAAAACGGCTCAATCAAATTTGATTGAAAACATGACATTGACCACTCTATTGACCGGGTTAGAACCCAAATTAGGCCAAATCATTAGGGCTGGTAATCGTAGCAACATGCTAGATGCCATAAACAGGATCAAACGAGAACTACAGTTGTCATATTTCGAATCACAAAAATTTTCCATTAAAGCCCCAATCAAAAACCCTGTCCAAAATGTTCAAAGACGTCCAAATTCTCATCAATTCTGCACATTCTGCAGAAGAAATGGGCACCATGTTAACGAATGCCGCACAAGGCAAAATTATCAGTCCCCATCTCCCAATTTCACACCAAATGCTTATTCTAATCAAGCACAGCCTCCAAGGCAACATTTCCAGAGTGCATCTAACCATAGACCACAAAACTTTCAAAATTTCTCTAATCAGCAACACAATTATTCTCAACAGAACAGGCCCTCAGCTATCAGGCCAAATCCCAACTTCCACTAGCAGAGACCTTCTGCCATACAACCGAACCCGAATTTTAATCGATTCAATCAACAAAAGACACATCACCTAAATCAAGAATCTTATGATAACTACACTGATAGCCCAAACCAATATGAAAATTATCCTGTAAATTATTCTACCAATTATTCTCCCAATTATTCTAACGAAAATGATTATGATTACGATTTTGGAACCCAACAATGTGAGAATTATACTGCTAATTCTCAACCCCAACAGTACGAGACTTATACTGCTAATTCTCAATCTCAACAGCACGAGGATTATACTGCTAATCCTCCGGATTTTTGCATAGGCCCGGAGTATTCCACGAGTACTCCAACACAGCAAACGGACGAACTAGACCAAATTTCTCATCAAGTCCAAGCGATAAACCTCCAGGACAGTTTCGACCCAAACCTGAACTTCCCGGAAAACCAATTCATGTAAAAACACCCCGCTACAAACTAAATGTCGTTAATTCCAAAAATCTATTTTACATAAAAGACTTCACAAATCGTTTCAAAATTCTTGTCGACTCAGGTGCAGGTATTTCTGTATTTAAAACCAAAACAGCGGAAAGGTACAAACAAAGATATCCTGAAAACGTAATTATACAGGGTATAACAGATGAAAAAATTAATATCACCGAATCTGTACTAATACCATTCAATATAAATGACCCATACAAGGTTTATGTTCACGACCTA
Organism: Leptura quadrifasciata; assembly: GCA_963675555.1. Classification (NCBI taxonomy): domain Eukaryota; kingdom Metazoa; phylum Arthropoda; class Insecta; order Coleoptera; family Cerambycidae; genus Leptura; species Leptura quadrifasciata. The sequence continues at coordinate 34,640,945 of OY776682.1, forward strand.
GATATAGAATTCGATGGACTATTAGGTGCAGACTTTTTAAAATATTATAAGTGTCATGTGGACTTTGAAAATAATCAACTTATTACCAATTTTAAAACCGTACCACTATTCGAGGTGACTGAGGTAACATCAATCAGGAACCACAATAATTCTAACGAAAACAATAATCCAGGTATTAGAATTTCAAACCCAAATTTAAATGTCAAAAACCAAAATGTAATTTCTATCGAACCACGCACAGAAAAGATTTTTAAACTTAAATGCGATTTACAAAATACCGAAGCTATACTAATAGCCCAGGAAAACGAAAAGGTACGTTTACCGAACGCCATTGTCAAAGTAGACAACAATGGTGAATTTTTGACGACAGTAATAAACTCAAATGCAATTCCGAAAACAATAAAATTTTCAAATCTTAAACTTGAACCCGTCCAAAAATTTAGGTCAATATTTAACGTAAATCTTCAAAATCCGGATTCCAAATATATAGACAGAAATTACGAAATAAGAAACCAATTACGCTTAGACCACTTGAACGACGAGGAGAGTGAATTAATTACTCAACTCTGTTTAGACTTTTCAGACATATTCTATTTAGAAGGTGACAACTTGACATTTACCAATGAAATCAAACATTCAATAGACACTAACGATTCCAAACCAATTTTCACTAAATCTTATCGTTACCCCCAAATCCATAAACAAGAGGTAAAATCACAAGTTTCAAAAATGCTCGACCAAGGCATTATCCAGCCTTCAATTTCTCCCTGGTCCTCCCCAGTTTGGGTAGTCCCCAAAAAACTAGACGCTTCTGGTAAACAGAAATGGCGCGTCGTAGTTGACTATCGAAAATTAAACGAAGTAACGATAGGTGATAAATATCCTCTACCTAACATTTCCGACCTTTTAGACCAATTAGGCAAATGCCAATATTTCACAACTTTAGACTTGGCCTCTGGCTTCCATCAAATTGAAATCGATCTCAAAGACATTCAAAAAACCGCTTTCACAGTCGAAAATGGTCATTTTGAATTCGTACGAATGCCTTTTGGACTCAAAAATGCTCCATCAACATTTCAAAGGGTGATGGACAACATTTTACTAGGAATCCAAAACGAAAGGTGTCTCGTCTATATGGACGATATCATTATCTACTCCCCTACTATCCATGAACATATTTCTCGATTAACAGAAGTCTTCAAACGTTTACAAAAAGCCAACCTCAAAATTCAACCAGACAAATTCGAAGCAATTCTAAATTTTCCTCAACCCAAAAATCAGAAAGAAATTAAATCTTTTCTAGGTTTAGCAGGCTATTATAGACGTTTCATTCCTAATTTTTCCAAAATTTCAAAACCCTTGACTAAATTGCTACAAAAAGATATACCTTTCAATTTCGACAATGACTGTACAAATTCATTCGAAACCCTAAAACAAACTTTGACAACTACCCCGATATTGATCTACCCCAACTTTGATGAACCTTTTGTCCTAACTACAGACGCTAGTGCATTTGCAATAGGTTCTGTACTTTCACAAGGAAGTATAGGAAAAGATTTGCCAATCGCATACGCATCTCGAACTTTATGCGGCGCGGAAACTAAGTATTCAACCATTGAGCGTGAACTTTTATCTTTGGTCTGGAGTGTAAAGCATTTTAGGCCATATCTATTCGGAAGGAAGTTCAAACTCGTCACCGACCACTCACTTGGTTATTCTCCATAAAAGACCCAGGTAGTAGACTAGCGCGTTGGCGCTTAAAACTAGAAGAATACGACTACGAGATAATATACAAACCCGGAAAGATCAATAAAAACGCGGACGCGTTGTCCAGAATAAAAATCAATCACTTTTCAGAATGTTCCAAATTTTATTCAAAAATTCTAGCCGCAAACGAAGACTCAGACGAAGATGAAACCTCAGACAATGACGACGAGATCACTGACGAACAAATTGCCCGAGAATTTGACACATTCTCCCGCCTTTACAAAACCAAATCTCTAATAGACTATTCCAAAATTCAAATCACAAATAAACAACTATTAGATCGAGAAAATAAAAACATCATAACGTTTTTCCAACAAAACAACTTGACAGACCTTCACCATCAAATTATCGAGGATATTTTCGAGGAAAACCCCGAATTCTATAACAATACAATCAATATCGTTTCCAGTAAATCGACCCGACAAAGAAATTATTACATTATCGCTCTACCCTTCGACCCAGAGTCTGTGGTAGAACACTTATTTTTAACATTATATAAACACCGGAACAAATTAGACCTTTCCAAAAGTTATCATGTTGAAAACAATCTAGACTTTCCAATTCTCGAAATCCTATCATTTATTTTTGCAGAAAAAGACTTAAAACTAATCATATGTCAAAATTTAGTACGAACTCCCGACGAGGACCAACGTCCGATCATTCTCGACCAGCATCACACGGGAAAAAATAATTTACATCGTGGAATAAATGAAACGATACGTAGAATCAAAAATAAATATAATTGGCAAGGCTTAACAAAAGACGTCGAAAATTTTATAAAAAATTGTGAAACATGTCAAAGAACAAAAGTCTGTCGCAAGAACCTCAACAATCCCTTAGTGATTACCGAAACCCCTAAAACTCCATTTGAGAGAGTTAATATTGATCTATTCGAATTTCCCACGCGAAACTATGCATTAACTATCCGCGACGAGTTAACCAAATTTACTCAAGCTTACGCAGTCCCAGACAAGAGCGCAAAATCAGTCGTAAATACCCTGTTGCTTTATTTTCAGCATTATGGTACCCCACTAAGAATTCATTGCGATTATGGCGGTGAATTTGATAATAATTTATTAAAAGACCTTTGTACCCTTTACGACATAAAACTAACATACTCAAGCGTAGGACATCCTCAATCCAACGGATCTATCGAACGATTCCATGCCACCCTAGCAGAAATGATAAGAATACACAAAACCGAAAATCCCAACGAACATCCCTTTACTATATTACCCTATGCGGTGATATGTTACAATAACTCGGTAAACAAAACTCATGGCTTTACGCCATACGAGCTTATTTTCGGACATACAGCTAACCGACCACCTGAAACTCTTTACAACCAAAAAGACCTGATCACCAAATACGTTAGAGATTTAAATAATCGAATATCCCATTATTACAAAATTGCGCGAAGTCGAACAGAAGCACAAAAGCAAGAAGCCAAAGTTCGATTCGACAAGAACATTCCCGAAAATCGACACACATATAACATTGGCGACAAAGTGTACGTCAAAGAATCACAAATAAAAAATAAACTGCAAAATAAATTCAACGGTCCCTTTGAAATTACAGAAATCTTTCAAAATTCCGCTACATTACTAAATCTCGAAACAAACCAAACAACCAAAGTAAATTTTGATCGAATGAACCCATATACTGAAGATTAAATTTATTTTCAGGTTTCTCCTGCTGATCGGATCAGCACTTGCTCAATTTAAAATATCACCCATTAACAATACGATCGGAGTATATTATCACCAAGATACGGACATTGTGATTTCTCACAAGAAATGGACTTTACTGGTACACAAAAACATATCTACCTTTAAGACAGCTTTCGACAAAAACGACAAGATCTTACAGACACTATACAACACACACGACCCAGCATATCATTACAAGAACGTCTTTTCAGGAGATGTAAAAACTCACCTTAGCTTATTGACGCAAATTTCCCAATCAATACAATCAAAATTTGACGAAATTTACCTTGACACGAAACGATACAAACGAGGAATACTAAATGGCATCGGAACGATTTTCAAATCGATAACCGGGAATTTAGACGCAGAAGACGGTCAGTATTATTCTGATTGTATCAACAAATTGAATAATGACGAACACCAACTCGAAAACCTAATTAAAAACCAAATATCTGTTACAACTTCAGTAATCAAAAATTTCAACGCAACTATTCAAAAATTGCAAGTTGACGAAGAAACTTTCAATAAGGATATTAAAGAAATTGAAACCTCAATTTTAGACATGACCAAAGACGATAGAAAACGTCCATGCAAAACTGAAATTTATCGAAATCTGCGAACAACTTATGGCAAGTTATTTATTTATCGAGGATAACCTAAATGACATCCTAAATTCCATCACTTTCGCGAGGCTTAAAATAATTCACACGTCAATTATAAATCCAAAGGACTTAGTAAATTCTCTACAGGAAATTTCGCAAAACCTACAAAGGAACAATTTACCGCTTCCAGTCAAACTATCAAAGGTTGCACAGTACTTAGACATTATAGAACTAAAAGCTTTTCAAACAAATTCGGATCTAATATTTGTGTTAGACATACCTTTAGTAGACCCTCAAACATATTCAGTATTTCAATTATACCCTATTCCTATTTTGGATAATAGAACTGGTTTATATCATGTATTATCAACTTCTCAAAAATATATCGCGAGAGATGATGATTCATTAATGTACATACCTATTTCGAACCTTGAAGAATGCAAACCACTTTATTTCAACACCAAATTATATCCAAATTTATTTGCATATCCTATTGACAACAATGCCATATGCGAAGCCCGTCTCTTCAAGAACCTCAAAACTCTGCCAGAAAACTGCCAGACGTCATTTATCATCAGCCAAGGCTACAACGTCCAAAAAATAGACGAAAACACATGGTTAGTTATTAACGCAGAACCTCTACAAACAACCATCAACTGTCCAGAAAGAAATTCAAAAACTGAAGTCATCTACAAAAATTCAATAGTAAAATTACAACCAAATTGTTACGCCTTCATAGGCATCACAAAAATTCAAGCCAGTACCAATGAAGTAACCAATGTAAAAGACGACACTCATCCAATCCAAATTCCATTTGAATGTTGTAAACATATTCCAGACAAAATCCGAGCTCCAAATCTTAAACCACTAAAATTAAACAATCTCAATACGGAAGACCTCGAAGTTGCCAAACACAAGTTGGACCAATACTCCAGAGATTTAGATGATTTGATCAACGAACCCTTTATAACAAAACACATATCCTGGTTCACCTATTTTATCATTGTGGTAATATTTGGACTGTTATTTCTGTACCTATTTTGTAAGTGCAGAACAAAAAGACGAAGACTAGCCATCGATGCTTCTGCATCACCCCCATCTCCACCGAGGCCTAGCAAACCTTACAGGACATTTGCTGACCTATTTCCTTCACGAAGACGACCTACCTTAAGAAGAGAAGACAACGAAGCCGAAGACATAGAACTTACATAAAGACAAACTGTTTTGTGCCTTTTTACTGACTTTTAGTGCTGGACTCTTCAGTGAATTTTATTTCATTTGTTTAATCATTATATTTCATTATTTTTCTATCATTTGTTAATTTCAATTTTATTAACATTTTTATTAACCCATCATGCTTATATTTTATGCTTTCACAGTAAAGCTATATTTTAACCTTGGGAATATTTTATCCCATTTTACAATTCAAACCTAGTATGTTTGTATTTTACGCTTTCTTGCCAAAGCTATATTTTAACTCTAACATTTTTATGTTATTTTATTTTTATGAATCAAGCTTATTGTGCTTGCATTTCATATTTTAGACGCTAAGGTTATATTCTGTATTTTAAACCTTACGATTTAACATTTTTGTACTCTTTATATTTTTCCAAATTGTACCATTACCTTTTATATACATTTTATATTCATTTCAAAAGTTGCTGCATAAAACACCAACTTTTTTTATAAGGGGGAAGCTGTTATATTAGAAATATACCATGATATATAATATCACCGAGACAGGCTTAACCTTCTCAGACATATCACATTACAAATTGCGTAACAGCTCTTCTCTAATAACCGCTCACGCTAGCTGAGCTTAACATTTCATTCTCAGTAATCTGTTATCATGCTGAATTGCAAATCCAATGTTCTTTGTTCTCCAGACATTATAAATATTACCCACTGTCATTGTAAACCTCAGTCTTATACTCACTTTCGATTAAACTACTTCTAAATTATTATTGTATTTTCTTAACGAGTCAACGTTGACTCCAGTGTAACAAATAAAGTTTCTTTTTAAAAAGTTATTCAAACAATCCACTATCTAACATATATATATATATATATATATGGTATAGTGGTGAGAGGTAATTGAATCCTCTCATGTGGTCTAATGCTACTATACACCAGACATCATAGATGTCTCCGTGGTGCATAGCGACTTGCCATTTTGCAAGTACCGAGAGCGGCGACCTTCAGCCCTTGGTGGACTTAACCTATATACTGTTATTATACATGATTTGCAGGAAACAACTACTCAGTGGGCAAATACCCCGACCTGCATTGAATTACACCTTACAAATCATGAAAAATTGGTAGCCAATGTCATTTGTCAACTCCCTGACCAGACATAGACCGGTTTCGAACTTATTAGTTCTCCTCAGTATGCCATAGGTTATGGAGCAGACAAATGACATTGGCCAACCTGCTAGTCTTATACAGACTAATGTAAATGGTATAGTGGTGAGAGGTAATTGAATCCTCTCATGTGGTCTAATGCTACTATACACCAGACATCATAGATGTCTCCGTGGTGCATAGCGACTTGCCATTTTGCAAGTACCGAGAGCGGCGACCTTCAGCCCTTGGTGGACTTAACCTATATACTGTTATTATACATGATTTGCAGGAAACAACTACTCAGCGGGCAAATACCCCGACCTGCATGGAATTACACCTTACAAATCATGAAAAATTGGTAGCCAATGTCATTTGTCAACTCCCTGACCAGACATAGACCGGTTTCGAACTTATTAGTAGTTAGTTTACATTAGTCTGTATAAGACTAGCAGGTTGGCCAATGTCATTTGTCTGCTCCATGACCTATGGCATACTGAGGAGAACTAATAAGTTCGAAACCGGTCTATGTCTGGTCAGGGAGTTGACAAATGACATTGGCTACCAATTTTTCATGATTTGTAAGGTGTAATTCAATGCAGGTCGGGGTATTTGCCCGCTGAGTAGTTGTTTCCTGCAAATCATGTATAATAACAGTATATAGGTTAAGTCCACCAAGGGCTGAAGGTCGCCGCTCTCGGTACTTGCAAAATGGCAAGTCGCTATGCACCACGGAGACATCTATGATGTCTGGTGTATAGTAGCATTAGACCACATGAGAGGATTCAATTACCTCTCACCACTATACCATTTACATTAGTCTGTATAAGACTAGCAGGTTGGCCAATGTCATTTGTCTGCTCCATAACCTATGGCATACTGAGGAGAACTAATAAGTTCGAAACCGGTCTATGTCTGGTCAGGGAGTTGACAAATGACATTGGCTACCAATTTTTCATGATTTGTAAGGTGTAATTCAATGCAGGTCGGGGTATTTGCCCGCTGAGTAGTTGTTTCCTGCAAATCATGTATAATAACAATATATATATATATATATATATATTGTCCAATATTTGTGTATAAATAAATGTATTAAAATTTATTTTTTATTTCATCTACGATGAATACAACAGTTCTAATCTAATTATATACTTAAATACACAATTTACCAAAAATTCCATGAAATATGGTTTGGCATCATTAAAACTCGCGTTATAGGTAAGTATAAGAGCGGCGCTTGCAGGTTTATCATTTTCTACATTTAAATTTTTTTTACATTTTTCCTAACCTAACCTAACCTAACCTAATTTTTTTTTTACATTTTTACATTTAAATTTTTTTTACATTTTTTCTAACCTAACCTAACTAATTTTTTCTTTTTCATTTTTACATTTATATTTTTTTACATTTTTTTCTCTTAACCCTAACCTAATACTAAATTTATGTACAAACATTTTTAATACAACATTTGGGGAATAAGGTGCCTTTCCGTAGTGTGTTAACGCACTACCTTATTCCCAGTTTCTTCTTAATAGCATTTAGCTTCCGTGTACATCTCTCAGAGGCTTTGCGACGCTTCGCAATGCCTCTGAGCATTTCATCGGCCCGAGAATTCAACATGTCCACCTTCCTTTTGAGGGACTGCGCGTGGTCGTTTATTTTATTGTCATCGTCAGTTGCACTTTTAAGTTCCCTATCCTCCCGCTGCAACTGTTCATACATGTTCACGAAATTTTTGAACGTTACATTTTGGCCTTCTTGGGAGAATAACTCCGGTTGTGAATCAGAATCACTTTCATTCACAACCGGAGCACGGTTACGTGGTTCCTGCGTTGGCAACACCGCATGAGAGCATCCTGGCAACGGCGCGCTCGAACATACCGGTTGCACTTTCGTCGACTTTTTTGCAGCATCTTTTGGTTTTTTAGCTACCGACTTTTTTGCAGCAGCTTTTTTAACCACCGGTTTCCTTCCCGATAACGGTTTTTTATTTTTAGCTGCTGCTTTCTTCGGCTTTTCAGGTATCTCTACCTGCCCCTCGTCTGAGTCAACATCGGGAATAGGGCTCAGGCGAGCAGGTACAGATGCTTGCGCTGATAAAATTCGTCTAAGAATCGACACGTCATCTTTCTCGGTATTCTCTACCTGCGTCTGCTTTGATTGTTTAGATGTTGAAGGATGCGTCGTCATCTTCTTTTGGCCTTTCTGCGAAGAAATCTTTGGTTGCGCAGGTTGAAATTCGTCCTCAGAATTTGTCTCCGTAACCGTAGGGAACCTAGACCACGCGGCGTTCGGGTAGGCCTCTCCATTAGATGTACTAGCTTTGGCTTCATCTGAAACCAAAGCCTGCGCGTCGAATTCGGAGAAATCGAAATCACCCAGCAAATCATTCAAATCAGGGTTAAACCGCCTCAAATCATCCGTCGCGATTTCAATATCCGGTACTAAACCCACGCCAGGGCTCGTCTGGTTGTTCGCCACACCATTACCCGGACAAGCGTCGCCATTGTCGTCTTGCCCTGGCATATAATTAGTTAAATATGCAGCCACAGGACTTGTGAACGATCCATGCTTTGATGAAAGTCTGAAGGACGTATTTTCTGCTCGAAAAACTTAGAAAAATTAAAAAAAATAGGAAAAAGAAAAAATTAATTTTCTTTTTCCTCAACCTTTTCTTAATTCTAAAACGTTCACAAAATTTTTAGGGTTCAACACGACGGAGAATAATATAATAAATCATACTTACTGTCGTTTATGCTTAACTGCTGCTCTGATGGTATCAATTGGAAGACGTCGTAACACTATAAATCTAACACTGTCTGTATCACACTCTCTTAAAATTAAACCTGAAAGGGAATTTTGTTAGAAAACACAACTAAAGGACAATATAAAGTTCAAAATATGTATATTAAATCTTTTTAAAAATTTATGTTTTTACAACAACTTCTTTCAAGAGAAAATGTTAACAAACAATGGTCTGACCCGTGTACAACACATGGTGAGGAACGGGACGATTCATACGGTACCAACTACCATCCAATATGCAGTTTGATAAGCTAACGATGCACAAAAAGATTCAAGAAAAGTTTCATGTAACTGAAATTTTGGTGGGCTTTTGCTTGCCTGTCTTATAAACGTATTTATTAATTCACATAAATTTTGGTCGCTCCTCGGAGCTTAAAATTGCTTGAAGCGTCTCTACTTCGTTTGTATTATGCAATAACAACTTTTACGTTCAGGCAAGGCAGATCCCATGCACGTAGTACATGGTATAGATACTTTTTTGACTCCGAATCACTGAGGAACCGGTTTAGGGCAAACCCCATCAAAACGCATCATTTCCCCGTCAAATCCGACTGCTAGGAAATGATGGGGGTCCCATGTCGCTAAGGGCTATTTTCGCTATAACTTCCGATATACTTTGAATAGTCGTTGGACTAACTTGTCCTCATATTCAATACCTCGTAAGAGTTGCAGTGCTTGACAACGTGGATTCGTAAAAGGGTTTTTAATCTTGGGAATTTTGAAGTTCAAGTCCAATTTTAGTATACTTTCTAAAATTGGGTGGTCGGGGCGACATTACGTCCCTGTACAGCGACATTTACTACACTTTCTAAATTAACGCTCCTTGAAGAGTTAGCGAAAATTTGGCATAAAAAATGCTCCGAAGAGCAAAAATATATTTCCAAGAATTAAAAACCTCCTCCACGGCGTTTTTACGTGAAGCACGCTTTTCTTACGAAGTATTTCCTAAGTCGGATTTTGTTACAACGTCGAAAAGTATATCGGGGTTATAGCGTTCTTTAACACTCCCCTCCTTTCCGTGAATCTTTTTGTGCAACGTTTGGTAAATTGGTTTTTGAAGAGAAAATGGATCATTGGATGTAGTCTCCCATGTGTTGTATTCGGTTATATTTCAGACCGGCCTATCTGAACATAACGTATTTTTCAAATCTAAAATTGAACATATATCGATTGAATATTGAACATTGGCTTTCAAAATGGCATAAAAAAAAGAAAAAATCGAAAATCCTCAGATTCTCGATGACACAACACAAACACTTTCGACGCACTTATCTTTCTTAGTGTTCTTCCACTAATGCGGGCTTGCGTCTGCTCCTCCTCGTGTCTATGCCTCGTCGATCACCTTCGGTGTCGAACTGCCTTCTGGAACAGCTTAGGTGGTCCTCGGACTGCTTGGTTCCAGCTATACAATGGCTCTGCTCAGTTTATATGAAACAATATAAAACAAAATTTTAGTAAAATGTATTGTTCATATCCCGTCTGGGGATCTGCGACCGATAACACATCGTCGTCTTTGAGAATAGGAACACTGAATTTTGTAGACTTATATTGATTGAAATGTTTCCGTGTAGTTAAAATTCTCTTCTTGGGAGAAATCTGCGACCGATATCACATCGTCGTCTTTGAGAATATGAACATGGAATTTTGTAGACTTATGCTGATTGAAATGGTTTTTATTAAAATCTCTTCTTAGGAGAAATCTGCGACAGAATCTGCATCCGTCGGATCGTTGCATCTGCCCATCCAGCAGACGTGGCGGCATCTCGCCCTTGAGTTGCTAGACTCATCTGAATCGCGCTCTTGCGTCAGAGTCGTCGTCTTTCCATGCCGTGCCAATGGAACATTTGTTTGGACCCTTTGGGTCGGACTCTGCTTACAGATTTATGTGTTTTAAACATATGAGGACTTTGAAAAAATCATAAAAAATACCAACTCTGCCGGACACGGTCAGAGTTGCTGCAGTGAATTTGGAAGATTTGTACGGACGATACAATATCCTCGATAAAAATAACTTGTAAAAAATGCATAAAAAATAGCAACTCTTGCCTGACACGACAAGAAGTTGGTATGGAAATTTTGAGATAAAATAAACCTAGCACTAAGTTAAAACTTAGCCTAGGTTGAAAAATATTATAAAAATATGATGGAATCTCCAGAACTTGATTCTGAATCAGAAGAGGAAGCATCTCGTGGTGGTGCATGGATTTGTACAACCGTTTGCTCCGGCGGTGGAGGTTCTGTGGAATCGTCTGAGAACGGGGAATCATTTCCATCGAGTGATGTTCCGCCTGGACTAGCATTTTCTTCGTCGGAAGATTCGATTTCCAAGTTGTGCTCCTCTGGCGGGGCTGGTCTCAAATCATTTACATGTACTCTCGTCGTTACATTTCCCTTTTGCACGAGATATACTTCGTCTGAAAACTTTTTCAAGATTCTGGTTGGGCCTGACCAAGACGGCGTGAAGGTATGTACCTTCCTTTTTCTTTTACTCATGACTTTGTCTCCTACTTTGAAAACGATTGGAGTGACGGCCTCTTTTGGCGCGTATTTCTGCTTGTAATTTTGTTGAGCCTGACGGGCTTCCTTGACTCGCTCGTATCGTGGAAGCGTTTGTTGCTTGGCTCTTTCTTGCCTCCAGGCATACAAATCCCATTCGCCTCTTTCGGCTGGATCATATCCTAACACGATCATGCTGGGTGTTTGATTTGTAGCGGCGTCCCTACGATTTCTTAAGATGTAAGTCATCTGATGCACGTAGCGATCCCAAGTGTCGTTTGGCTTTTTGAATAAAAGGGTGTTTAAAATTTTCTTACACTCCTGAACCCGTCGTTCCACGGGGTTGGACTGTTGGTGATATGCCGGAATTAAGTATCGTTCGATACCATTTCTTTCACAAAACGTGATGTACCATTCGGAATTAAAATGACCTCCATTGTCTGAAATTATGACTCGAGGGACTCCGAATCTTGCTACTATCTCTTCATCAATAAATTTGGCTATCGTTCTGCCATCGACCTGAATGTATGCCTTTGCCTCTATCCATTTACTGAATACGTCTTCGACGATAATCATGTATCTATTTTCGGCGTCTTTAGTCCTCTGCAGCGAGCCAATTACGTCGACGCTCAAGGTTTCAAATGCATTTTGTGGTGCATGACTTCTAAGTGGAGCATTGGGTTGGGCTTGTCTTGTCTTTACAGACTGGCATATCAGACAGTCGTTTATATATCTGCCTACGATCCTGGCCATATTATTGAAATAATAACGTTTTGCAATTTTCCTAAGAGTCTCGTCTCTTCCTGAATGACATGCTTCATCTCGGTCATGATAATGGTAAATCAATTCCTTAATTTTTCTCTTTGGAACTATCAATTTAAAATTTTGATCGCAATCTTTCAAAAGTACATCGTCTTGGACGTGAAAATTTTTCATAAAAATAAGATTCGCATCGGAACGTTGTTCCTGTTGAAATAGATCATTCCAACGGCGGATCTTGTCTTGGATATCCCTCGAACTCGATTGAGTCTGTACGATATCTTCGTATATTTCTGAATGCGTTAAAACAGAAATACGTTCTGGACACTTGTAATTTGGTAGGAACATTCTTTCCTCTTCATCGTCTGTCTCGACATATTTGTTTTGTGGGTTACGACTTAGAAAATCTGCTAATAAATTCTCCTTTCCTGGACAGTGTTCAATTTTGAATGCATATTCTTGCAATAATAATGACCATCGTGTGAATTTTGTTTTGTCGTCCTTATGTTTGTTCAACCAAAGTAACGCCCTGTTGTCCGTCTTCACCAAGAACGGTTTGTCTGCTAAGTACATCTTGTACTTTTTAATATAGTTCACCACCGCCAAGCATTCCAGCTCGTTTATGTGGTAACGTCTCTCTGCTGGAGATAACGTGTTGCTTGCATACGAAATGATATATTTTTCGCCGTTGTCGCCTAATTGATATAATACGGCCGAAAGACCTTGTAGGGATGCATCTGTTTGTAAAATGAACTGACGTGAAAAATCCGGCCGATGGAGTTCCAGCGGTCCGGATAGTAATTCTTTTAATTTTCGAAAAGCTTCATCGCATACATGGTTCCAGTGAAAACGATTTTCCTTCGAAAGAAGTTTCGTTAGCGGCTTCGTGATCATCGCCACATTTGGTAGATATTCTCTTACCCAGTTGCAAAGTCCTAGAAAACTTTGTAGCTGCTTTTTGGTGGCTGGAACGGGATAATTTTGAATTTGTAATACATGTTTTTCTAATGGTCGGGAAGTATCAGTTCTAATTGTGTGGCCTAAATATTGGATTTCATTCGTCGCTATTACGCACTTTTCCGGTGACACTTTTAGATTGTGCAGACGTAGTCTTTCAAAGACTAACCTCAAGTGGGACATATGCTCCTTCACGTTTACGCTGTAAACGATTATATCATCTAAGTACACTTTACAGAAATGGTGCAGGTAACCCGTCAAAACGTCCTTTGCCATGAATTTCTGAAAGGTACAGGGAGCTGTCTTGAGGCCGAAAGGCATGACATTAAATCTGTAAGCTGCTCCATCAGGAGTGGTAAAAGTTGAGAAATCTTTTGATGCTTCATCGAGCGGTATTTGCCAATATCCACTCTTTAAATCCAACACAGTAAAAATTTTCGAATTTCCTAAATCTTTAATACTTTCGTGTATTTTTGGTAAGACGGAAGCCTCGTCTTCAGTCATTTCGTTCAAGTGGCGATAGTCGATGCAAAAACGTGGTTTCTTGTCTGAACGTTTTATTATCACGGGTGGTGAACTATATTGGGCAGTGCTAGGTTCAATGACGCCAGCTTTCAACATCTCTTCGATTTGGTCGTACATAATTTTCTTCGTACTCGGAGACATCGGATATGGTCTGATATTAAATGGTTTTGTATCCTTTACTATAATTTTGTGTTTAACAGTCACTGTGGTTGCTTGAGTCGGTTCCGCAGTGAACAGATCGACAAATTCTTCGAACAGCGGCCGTAGAAATTTGTCTTTAATAACAAGCTCTTCAGGAAGCTTTGCCTGCTGTCTCTTCCTCTGAGAAGCTTGATTCCAGAAGACGGTAATACGCTCTTCCGTGCCGGCATATAGGCATTTTCGGCTATAATCATATGCGACATTGTTCATGTATAAGAATGGTGATCCTAATATTATTGTTTCGTTCAAATTTTCGATTACTTGAAAATCAATTTCAAAAGAAGTGCCTGAAATTTTTACTTTTAATTTTGTCGTTCCAAGAGAGTCCACCATTCGATCTCCGCACGCCATAGCAAATGATCGACGTGTCGTGAGATTTTTAAAATTATCCAACATCCTCGGATGGATAACGTTTCGTGTCGAGCCTGAATCAATCAGTGCGTCGACCGCATGTACATTAATTTGAACTTTTATACGAGGCAAAGGGAACGCTTCGCTCATATAATTTATGGCTTCCTTGGTCTTGTGCAGAGGAGCGTCGTAGTGGTCATGAGTATCGGAAAAATTTATTGGACATTGCTGCCGCCTTGGTTCGGCCGTTGTGCCGGGGATCTTGCAGATTGACCCTGGCCTGGGTCTCTGGCCCCTCGAAAGTTTCCCGGTCTCCTGTTGAGATGAGGGTTATTCGGACACTGACTATGGAAGTGCCACTGCACTGTGTCTGTGCAGTATCGGCACGGGGTAGCCGGTCGGTCGGGTACTCGGAATTTCCCCGATCCGCCATTGAAATTGTTTTGCCTGCGGTCAGGATTCGCTGATCCGCTTGAAGAATTAGGCATAAAAAAAGGACGACCAGGTGCTCTACCTGGACCGTCCTGTCGAGAGACATCCTCTCGGAAATGCACCCTCGGTGCTGTTGGAGTTGGGCTTCCATTGCTCCTGTTACTAGAATTTTGTTGACTGATGTGTCCCGGCTCTTGATAGTAAGACGCGCGGGACAGACGTTGGTCGATTAGCTGGATTAGCGACGTCTGTTCGTCAGCTGAATCCCGCTCGACGTTAGTAGCCGCTGCTATTAACATCTCTGTAGATGAAATTAGGTTGCCTCTCAAGCGTGACCTAATTTCTGGACGCAATTGGTCCATGATGACCCGAGCTCTGATGGCTTCGGATTTGAAGGGATCAATACGATCGAAGAGGCAGGTTTTCCTTGTGATAAATACTGCCGTGTCGTCTAAAGACGTTTGTTTGACGGCATACAGTTGAGCAATAGCTCGTGACTGTATGTCGGGAGAATTAAATCTCGTAAGGAATCTTTCCTTGAATAGGGCATACGAAGTAGTCAACGTCCTAAATTGTTCGGACCATCGTTGAGCTTCGTCCTTGAGTTGGCCGGTTACGTTATGGAGGCGATCATAGTCGTGGCTTATGCGAGCTCTGTCGAAATATTCCTCCATAATTTTCAGAAAAGCTTCTGGACCTTCATGATCAAGCCCATGGAACGTCACGTTCGGACATCTTTGTCTCTCATGGGGCGTACAGGTCGACACGTTCTGTATCGCCTGCACGAAGCCCTCTGCCATTTTCAGAAACATACTTTCCATCGAATTAGCAGTTTGTGGCTGTGAAGCAGATAAATTTGGATTATTTCCCTCTGGAAACAGTCGTTGTGGTTCTATCTCTCTAGAACCGTCGTCGACGAGCGGTGCGGTGACTCGCTCGTAAAATTCTCTTGGGGTCGACCCCTCGGAGTCTTCCGCCATGAATGAGAAAGGATTAGTTGGGTTTGGGGACGGCATGGTCCCTGTTCGGGCGCCATGTGAACGATCCATGCTTTGATGGAAGTCTGAAGGACGTATTTTCTGCTCGAAAAACTTAGAAAAATTTAAAAAAATAGGAAAAAGAAAAAATTAATTTTCTTTTTCCTCAACCTTTTCTTAATTCTAAAACGTTCACAAAATTTTTAGGGTTCAACACGACTGTTTCAAACGGAGAATAATATAATAAATCATACTTACTGTCGTTTATGCTTAACTGCTGCTCTGATGGTATCAATTGGAAGACGTCGTAACACTATAAATCTAACACTGTCTGTATCACACTCTCTTAAAATTAAACCTGAAAGGGAATTTTGTTAGAAAACACAACTAAAAGACAATATAAAGTTCAAAATATGTATATTAAATCTTTTTAAAAATTTATGTTTTTACAACAACTTCTTTCAAGAGAAAATGTTAACAAACAATGGTCTGACCCGTGTACAACACATGGTGAGGAACGGGACGATTCATACGGTACCAACTATCATCCAATATGCAGTTTGATAAGCTAACGATGCACAAAAAGATTCAAGAAAAGTTTCATGTAACTGAAATTTTGGTGGGCTTTTGCTTGCCTGTCTTATAAACGTATTTATTAATTCACATAAATTTTGGTCGCTCCTCGGAGCTTAAAATTGCTTGAAGCGTCTCTACTTCGTTTGTATTATGGCCTACCATGGTTACTTCCACACACGAACACAAAACGGACACTAGAAACGGGCACGAAACACAAAACACAGAACAGAAAGAAAGCTAGGAATAGAGCAGACAGCACTATTTTGCACACTTCTTTACAACTCGAGAGCTGGAGACGGAAAGAATCTTTGTAGCATCTCTGAAGCCCATAACGTTGAACTAACCCTTCCACTCCCTACCACTCTTGTTCCTATTGGTTGAAATTATTTCCCTACACACTCTAACTAACCCCCTACTTCCTACCCCACTCTTCCTATCGTCTCTCTCTTATTGCCTAGAGTACTCATACAATAAAAATACCATTTAGTAATTTAAATCTTTATTTATAAATTAACATTTTATTTCATACAAATATCTCTTACTTCGACTTACACATAACATGAAATATCGCAATGAATTTTTCAATTGAATATTATAATTGTCGACCTTTGCGTTAACAAGTAGAAACATTATTAACAATTAATCACTCAACTCATTCATTGCTTTGAGTAACACATCTAGTTTATCATCATCCTTTAAAACACTTCGTTCAACGACACTATTTAAGGCTGATATTAACCACTTTAAATTCTGCTCTGGTTCACTCTGAAAAAATGTTATGTCTGAGTGACCCCAGGGTAGAGTTTTAGTGGTATTGGGAATCACAAAACGTTTATCGTCATAATAAGAAAGAGCAACTTTATTCCGCATCTCTGTATAGATATCATGCAAGTGACTTCTGAAAGTATTCATTTTACGAAATATTAACCCGCCCTGCTCAACAATTTTTCTGTAGTCATCTATTGTAAGTTGTTTTTCAATCACAGATTTCTTTACCCCCTTGGCTTTTCTCAACTCATTACCGACCGATTGCACGTAGTACGCTTTCGCTCCAGTACCATAAAAGCTGATAATAGGATCTTCGGGGAATTCGTCTTTCATATTCCCAAGCACAGACGAGCCTTTTGGAATATTAAATTTATTTCCCTCCCTATAATTAGAAGTATCAAATTTTTCTGGATTTTGTACAATAAAGTCATAGAAGTTATCTGTATAAACTTTCATAATTAAGGAATCTGTGTCGGTGTACAACAAAGAAGCATTAGCACCGAATTGACGTTTAATAACACCATAAAAAAAATTATACAGTACCGTCTTCGATAATTCAAGAATACAAAATCCTACGTAAATTGGTTTGTTATAGACTACTTGCAATTTGCTCATTTCAATCGCTACAAAATCCTCAGAAAAAATTGTGCAAGATTTCAAATTAGATTAGTGCGTTTGCACCTATAGTTCTTCTAACATTTTCCCAATGAGTAATCAACTTTATATCTCTTCTATTATCAACATTTTCCATGGTTTTACCAAATACTGCATTATTCATTAATTTATATTGGTCTTTTTCAAATTTATTGGTCGCTGAATTTCTCATTTGCGTATTTAAATCGATGTATTTTTTTAACCAGGGCAACTGCTTGAACTTAAGTACTCTATGAGTTTTTAACACCATTAAACCATTTTCAATGGCTTGTTTCAAGTTTCTATAATGCACAACATATCGTCTCTTATCATTCAAATTTGGGATTAATTTTGGTGATTTTGATTTTGATTGGGGGGGGGTATAATATTTTCTACTAAGAAAGGGAGATCAGAATGTAAATCGTGTAACTCTTGCGGATAATGTATGTCTACTTCAAAAACATACCCGTGTGGACTGTCTTATGAAATATTAGTAACATCTAAGTCGATAATTTCTCTTTCGGACAGCCACTCAAATCCCCCTGTTGGTAATGCTTGGTACATACTATGACCGTATAAGTTCGTAGCATCAAGATAATTGATAAATGACGACGGTTCTGAGGGATCATAATTGGGTAGAAACTTATTATTTGCGATATGCTTCCTTTCTGTACATTGGCTCACATCACCGCGTATACCTTTTTTAAAAAAATGTACCATATCAATATCTGTTAACAATTCAAGTTCTACCGCTGTTAGTTTCAACATAGCGTCCCAAGATAAACCTGGAGCTGTGTAATATTGAGCTGGATCCAATTTATATTTATTCACGCAAATTTTACGAAAATTTTCAAATACGTCACACAAAAGAAGGACATCTGATTTTAAATACAGGTCTGAATAGTCACCCAAACTCTGGCACTCAAACAATTCCCACACATTTTTAGCCCTTTCATAATCGTCATCTGATATATGTGTTTCATTTAGGCTGTCATAGAATTCCTGCTTGGTGGGTAGAACACGATTATTTAATTTCTCTAAGTTATCTACGAAACTATATGGAAATACACCCTTCCGTCGCATTAAAATAAATTTTGCATTATCGGTAAAAAAGTTCTTCATTGTAACCATTTGACCTTCATTTAAATTTTCCCCTAAATTTTGTAGTGATGCTGACATAAATTTAAAACTACCGATGAAACGTAACCGCAAATATTTATTTTTTGTTTCCCCCTTGTCAGTAATGTAATCATGCATGTAAAGATGTTTTGTAAAAGATATATTTTTTCTTTGTTTTGTGGTGTTACGTCAACTTTATCTTTATGAGCGCATAACTCTTTTACAAATAAGTGAATATCGTATCCACTCATGTTGTGAAATATGATAGGTACAAAATTTGGTAGTTTATAATTTAAATTACAGATCGAGTGCGCGGCACCGAATCGTATCTTACCAGTTAAGTGGCAATGATCTTTCACCTTTATATTACCTTCTGCAAAAGGCTTCTCACATATACCACAGATGGTTGCATTGTCAAAATTTTCTCTTTCTATCGCTGTAAGCGGGGACATGGGGATTATATCTTTCATATATCTATTATAAATTTCCCTTAAATCAGCCTCTATACATGATACAAATACTTTTGCTGCATCAGATCCGCGATATAGTTCAAATTTAGAAATGCTATTATCAAAGGAACATTTTATGTAATACGCGAAAGAGCAAGGTTCATGAATAAACGTTTTGTTGGTGTAAGAGCGTTCAGGATTTGGCTCGCAAGTATTTATCGGTTTCAAAATAGATTCAAAGTCTGCATATACTACAAATGGTCCTTGCATTTGTCTCTCAAAATTCTCAAATTTTAATATATTTTCCGGTACGCGTTTCCCATATTTGTCAACCCGAAATTGTGTTGTAGTGAAAATGTAATTACAATCATTTTTTTGGTGCAACATTAGCTGACGTTCATTACTGAAATACAGCCAAACACCCATCACAAAAATATTTTTTATGTCCGTGAGCGGATATTTGGTTTGATACTAATCCAGATAAATTTTTTATCCAACAATAGTGAGTTTTAGCACAATCCGATTTACAATGGTGATTCTGATCACATTCCGTGGAAATTAATAATAAGTTAACATGCATACGTAGTTTCTTCTCAGAATAACGCAAAGGTCCGACAACATCATATTTTACTCTATTATTCTCTAATTTCTTTTCTAACCCATATACTTTAATAGATATATTATTCAATTCTTCAAATTTTGAAATGTCTCTCAATTTCATTGGAAAATTCATACCTGTCAAATTTAGAACTCTTGAATAATGTGGATAAGATGACATTTGAGATGTACCACCATTTGCAGGATACAATGCTGAAGTGACTGCCCAAGCAAAACAATATTGGTCCTGGTTTTCTATATTCACTACGGCCTTCTTATTTGCGATGAACTTTGGTAACTTGATATAAGATGAACCACCCATTGGACTGTACTTGTTTATATTAATTTCAACAAATTTTATTTGTTTGAGGGCCCACCCTAAAAATAAAAAAAATGTCAATTGTTATTCCACACACCACAAGATATTTACATACCAGAATCACGCTCTTGGAACTCAGTAGTTTGCGCAACCATCATGTCTATAAAAGTGTCGAGTGCAATGTTTAAATCCACACCTATAATATTTTATTACATGTATTAAACGATTTAATTTCAGCTATTTCTTGTGCTTGTAATATATAGCTGGCAAATGTCTCCAAGTTTACTTTCACAGTTTTATGAAGTAATAATATTTCTTCTAGTAAATTCAATATTTTATGTCGAATTTCGTTGAAAAATATTATATAGTCCAGTTTCTCATTATCACTATGCACTCGGTATGTTATGATTCTATATTTGAAAGCACTGCGAACAATTTCTGTACCATCCATCAAACGTACACATGAATTTGTTCTGTGTTGTAGTGTTCTTTTATGAGACTTCATTTGGTTAGTTGTTAAAGTCACATTACAGCTATAACACGTCTGCATAATTACCGATGTTGATGGATTCGAATCCAATTTCACTTTCTTTGCTGGCGGTCCATTACCATTTAAACTGTTACACGCCTCCCTCTGATGACGTCGCATATTGTCACTGCGAGTGAAGTTTGCACCACAAAAACTGCACGAATACATATTTGTTTCTTTACTCTAGGAAATTGACATTAAGAATGATCCCATATTAACTCCTTTCACTCTTTTATAGAAAAGATATACTACGTCACAAAATATCAAACCACGACACATTACGAGTTGCGTGGCAAGGAGGAAGCTCCGTCCTTGCATTCTCTAATAGTGTTAGCCAAGGCCAAGGTCACCGCAAGTGATCGTTCTGGGTAACAGCAACACTGCGCCCTTGAAGCAGAAACGCACTGCGGCCGTCCAAGGTCAAGGTCACGGTATATGCTATGCGAACCTACGGTGCCACCGTGGCCTTGAAGGCACGGACCACATGTGCACGGTCAAGGTCAGTGGTGGGGGGAGACCGACCTACGGCTAACTTCCTCTACTTACATCCTTTTTTTTCAAACATGTGTTTATATTTGCTAATGTGAAAAATACCACCGATTTTAAATTTTCCAGCGCTCCTCTGCTAATTTAATAAATGCTCATTCATTAATAATATACAGGGTCTGTGCAGTAATAATATACAAGGCGTACAGATTCTTTAACATAATATTTTTCAGGAAATTTTGTTAAATATTAACACTATAGGATATTTTTAATTTTACTACAGTTCTTTTTATATATCTTATGATTATAAATGAAATTCTTTAAAGGTTTTGAAAATCCATTGTCTTTGTAGAAACTAGTGATTCACAAAGTAAGCATGTATCATTAGGAGTAAACTTTCTATATTAACTTTTTTAGAGAAATCTATAATTCTCATTCTCTATGTGTGTAAAATCTGTATATCGTAAAAGACAAACTATATATACAGGAGACCTCGAATCAGCATTATTGCATATTATACAAATAAAGTCCTTATATGTATTTTAGAATGTTCTCAGAGCAACGTTTATTTAAGATAAACAAAGCTACCATTTCCATTCTTTACTTTATTAACATATCTCATTCATCGCACTTGTTTTTGAGCTAGAGTTTCTGTTTGATTATTACATTGAAAAATGTATTCGTATTTTTTTAAGTTTTATTTACAGTCAGGGTGAACCTAATGAAAAAATATACAGGGTGTACAGTAATAATAATATACAGGTGAACATAGTGAAAAAATATATACAGGGTGATTACGGAAAAAAGAGACTGAATTAATTTATTAGAAAATATATTCAAATTTACAAGGTATTTTTATTATAATCATTGAGAACTGTCGTTACTCTTTCATGAATTTTATTCCTTATAGCAAGCAGTTCTTTAGGTGCTAGGCCAAAGTAAAAATCTGTAGATTTAACTACTTTAAACACTTCATAAGCTGCTTCCATAAATTCATCTTCTGCATTGATGGTAATACAGGGGCCTTCATGATAATTAACAGCCATTTCGGGGCATCCTTCTTCTTCTTCTTTGGCTACAGCTAGTGAAGGATCATATATTTTTCCATCAATTTCATTCCAAAAATGTATGGGTATGGGCTCTGATTTACATATAACAATCCCCATTTTCACCTCAGAGTGAATACCAAATCGTTTAATTTGTTCATGAAACATTAGCGCGGCAGGTAAACAACATGCGTAATATTTAAATCTTATAAATATCATTTCCATAATCTCTATAATTTTATCGGGTGGGATAATTTTCTCCCAAATAGGCATAGCGGAACAATCTTTAGCATGTCTCTTCATACATTTCTTATTTGCAAAAGTTTTTTGACAGTTTTTACAATCAACCATTTTTCGTAGGTTTAAAACACGTCTAATCACTTCGAATGTCACAAGATATTTTAATCCAAAAATGAACATTGGTAACAGGTTTTTCCCACTCCTACTAATAAAAATGGTAAATAGTAAATAAAACCAAAATAATTTGTCCGATAATTCCCATATCTCTTAAAGTATTTATATATAAATCGTATTTTAGACCTAAGCTTTTGTTAATTCTTATTGCGTCAACTAAGTCGTTAGGGTTAATATTTTCATCCCATTCCAATATATATCATTCTTCTTTCTCTTCGAATTGAACGTTGAGTGTATATTATGATATTTCCAGCTTGAATTTGCATTGACAACAGGCTCTTTTGAACTACACTCTGTGGAGACGATGGTACCTAGAGATCTCAAGTTTGAAATTGTGGTGGATGTGTTCTGTTCTGTTCCCAACCCATTTCATACTCATACTCATCATCATATCATCTTCGGTAATGAGCTCCTCCTCATCTTTGGTGGAAACAATTTTGATATAATGTTTTGATATTTCCAGGTCTTGTTCGGATTTAACAGATATACATCTCCATATTTTCTCATATGTGCATTAGTTAATGTTAGTATATCTTTATAGTTTAATAAATCTTCGTCGTTAAAATCGTGGGACTGTCTCTTTGTTAATAATTCGATTAGGCCGCTTTTAGAGGAACTTTATTCTCATAGATATGTAGATCATTCTTCTTACTTATCACCCATATTTCATCAATCATAAGATTCGAACCAACATGGTTTAATCCATAACAATTGGACTCGATATTCAGTAGAAAAAACATATTGTATCTGCAAAGGTATTTGTATGAATAGCTCTTATTCATTCTTTATACCCATTTACAGGTGTTTGATGATGGTTTCATGACAGTTCATGGGTGTTTCATGGTCGTTCATGGGTGTTTATGGGTGGTTCATGGGGATATATAATAAACAGGTCTGTACAGGGTCTGTATGAAAAATAAACAGGTCTGTTCGAAAAATAAACAGGTCTGTACGAAAAATAAACAGGTCTGTATGAAAAACAAGCAGGTCTGTACGAAAAATAAACAGGTCTGTATGAAAAATAAACAGGTCTGTATGAAAAAATAAAACAGTCTTGTTATTTTAGCATGAAAACTCTATACATCTTATTTTTAAACCTAAAACTTCTTACAATAATAATAATCTCCGAAAATGCTACATGATAGTCTTAAAACCTTGAGTATTAAGAAAGAAGTATAACGAATAGTCGGAAAATTTTCAAGTATAGATTAGATGAGAGTGCTTGACTTTTAGTCCGTACCTTACCTTATACCAGCTAAAATGTTGATGGTTAAAAAATTAAAAAATAATAATGACCTCAGAAATTCACTAAGATAAAGGTATAACATACACAGTAACTTGGTTAAAAGTACCAAGTTTAGCTGGTATGTCATAGTTACTCTTACTTATCTATTTTTAACTCTTATGATGTGAGTATTTCATAGTTTTACTATCTACATATACATCTCACAGTTAGGAAGGAAGGAAGGCGGGAAGAATGATACTCATAATAAATTAAAATTCTGTATTGAATAAATATATTCCAAGTATACATGATCAATATATATATATTATAAACAAAATATTATTATTTAAACATAAATGATAACGAAAAAATTCTATAAATATCAAATGATTAATACCATCCCAAGAGTGGTTCGGAGACCACAATAAAACTGTAGGCCGCCGTCTCCTTTATCTAGTACAAGACCCCTGAAAGGTGACTAAGAAAACATAGTTTATAAATAAAAATTCTATAAATAAAATATAAATCATAAATAAACCTTAAAAATAACTTCAAGGTAAAACAATAATAATACACTTTACAGAAATAGTGATTCTCAGGAAATAAATATATTATTTGATACAACAACAACACTGACATAAATTTTTTATCAACAAATATAATATACGTTATTAACACATACGTTTTTACCTCATTCCTGCAAAGGATTCCAATATATTTGAGTGCTCTATTATTTATAAGTATAATTGTTCAAATAGTAATAAACAGATAACATTCTTAATTAATATGCAAAAGTTATACATAACTCGTTAATGCAGCAAAAATATAAATACATCGATACAATACAAAATATTATCAACAACAAATATATATATACAAAAATATAAAAACACACAATCCTAGCAGTCTCTAAATTTCTTATATCCATAGGGAACAGAGATGTGATCTTCAGCAAATTTTCTTTTGCTAGAGAGGAGTTTGTAAATTTTTGATTCCTCTCTAATCACTACCTCGTGCTCCCTAGTTCTACAAATGTTTTTGGACACTATATACATAGGAGGAGTGTCATTGAGCATCATGTCTTTAATAGAGCTAAAATTTATAAGCTGAGAGACAGCGTAATTTAGGGAGATCCCCTTGACTTTGCATACAATTTCTTCCCTCTGGTTCTTAGTAGAGAAGACCTTTTTGGGGCCACCAGACACAAATTCTGTGATATAAGAGCCCTGGCCGTATGCCTCGAGTTCATCGGTCATGTCTCCAATGAATTCACCTGTAGGGACGTCATATTCACCGGGCCTGGACACGTATATGACAGAATCTGTATCGTAATAAAGTACTCTATCCCCCAGCCGTTCTAAATAACTGTACAATTTTAAACGAGCTTGCGTCGTAACATATGCGGCTATTACCACATTTACAGTTTTTAGAGAATCTGCGGCCTCTTCTATATACTCCCAGTTAACCACCAGAGTATCTTCATTCACAGGGAGCACAGAGTTTACGTATATACCCGGATTTGAAAGCATGTCAAAGAATTCACGGGGGTCATTGACAATCTTTGTCTTTGGTTGATTTTTTCGCTGGCCAAACTTACCCCAGAACGAGTTCAAAATAAGCTTGGCCAGTGATCTTAGACCAGGATTTTCGACGACCTCGGCGGATTCCAGCAACACATCCTCTCGCTTCAGGAACTCCTCGATGTAGTGATCTCATTCTTCTCGAGTAACGCAGTTACCTGGCCAGCCCGAGGCTTGCTGCTTTATTTTGATGAATTTGTTCATCATCCCTCGAAAAAGACCGCCGACATTAGTGGCTTTATCGAAGCGGTCCATCCCATATTTCCATATCTCATACATCTCGAGAAGAACGTACCCTTTTTCTACGGCTTTTATTATCTCGTCCACTACCCACGTTCCGGTTAAAGCCCTTTCTCCATCTGAGTGGGTACATTCTCCAGAGATCATTTCTTCGCCGCAGGTACGGCACAGCACAAACATTAACTTATTATTCATCTTTACAGGAAGCACCGGGTGATAGAGCTCTTGTGGCGGAAGAATTTTACATTTAATTACCCCGTCAATTTTGGTAATGTCCTTAGGGCACTCATCTCCTATGTAGACTACTGGGTGAGCGGTGGGGAACTTGCCGTATTTACAGGCCCACGGATAGAGAGATCACACATCTAGGTACTTAACTTTCTCCCCCTCCTTGGCCTTATAATATTCATATACATTTCCTGTACGGCCTCCATAAAACGCATCTCTTGGGTTAAGGGATGTTGAGATGACTAGAGGGTGTGTGCTGGTGTAATCTACAATTTCCTTATCGGCTTTTAGCATTCTTCTGAATTGGCACTCCCACATTTCCTGTACTTCATAGCCGAATTCCCTAAGCCGTTCTGTTTTAGCTATAGTGGTCTCATATCGAGTATTTAATGTAGCGGAAGGGTCTTCGTGGAGAGGCTCATCTCTGACAGTTTTGAAACATCTAGGGCATCCATGAAAATAACAGCCATGGAACTCGAAAACTTGACGAAAACAAGCCATTGAGTACCAATCTTTGACTGGTTATCCCTCCATCTGTAGCCGCCCTTGGGAATTATGCCAATGGTGTCGGGTTTGAGAAAATTTCGTCTAAATACTTTATTGCAGGCTGAGGCGATGGTACATGCCTCGGTGAAAGGACATACATTTCCTGTTTCCATCAACTGTTCCCGGAATTTGAGACATGCAGCCGTTAAAATTTCGACATCCGACACACAGTATTCAACGAGATCGCGCTGCATGTCGAAAACATCGTCTTTATGCTCAACGTGCCATGACAAAAACTTTTCACGCTCATCCTCCTTCATACTATTGGGGTCATAGTATTCCGCCGACGGTAAAGGTCCAACATAGTTTTCATTTTCCCCTGTGTTGAAAAAGTGAGGGAAGTATCCCTTTTTGAAATTGTCACCGAGTCCGAATGCTTTTGGCAGTTTCGAAAGGGCCATGGGGAAATAGTTGAGAGAGTCTAAAAATTTTACGTTTCCCACCGTCATCATGATAATTTTTGTGCCCCTCATGATTGGCTTTGGCTTAAGATCTGTTTTTGTTAGGATATAATTTAAAATAAACTGGTGGTCGAACGCCTGTCCGTTATGTGCAATGACCACCACCTCTTTGAATTTCTTCCTCGGCGTTAGGAGGTGGTGGATGAAGGGAGATACGGGGTCGTTACATTTAAGTATTTGTAACCGAACGCCACATTTTTTACACACTTCTATGTCCTTTTCAATACATTCATCGCAGCATTGCTTGAAGACACACAGATTGGGTTTATGGAGAAGGGAACCGTTTTCCAAAATCTTTTCTTGCCTCGTCTCCAAGTCATAAAAGACGAAAAGGATATCCTTTGTCTTTGGCTTCCCTGTGTCAGGCTGTATATAGCACAGATGGTCGGCGGGTACATGGGTGTTACAAGTCTTGCAGAATATCTCGCAGCACGTATGGCGTCTCCCATTTTGTACTGTCTTGAGACACTCCTCGCATCGTGTTATTTTCTCACAGACAGTGCTCTTTCCACGCGAACCGCCCATCTTATGGTTATTAAAACAGTCTTGGCCTCTGAACGACCTCTTACAATCATCACACATAATTTCTAATGCCGAAGGGCATGCAGGTGACTGCTGGCAACAAGGACATATACCCCCACATCTGTGATCGTTCTTATTGTTATAAGGCACCTGGCTTTCTTCACAAAAGTACCCACAGCAGAAGGCGGCGGTAAGGGAAGTTATCACATTATAGTGGCCCTTGTGATTAAAGTAGATTAAGAGAGGGGCCTTCTGCAGAACCCTTAAAAATTACGTCACGCCCCTTGCTGTCATAGGAATATACCACAATTTTGTAGTTTTCCAGGTGTTCTTGGAATTGTTGTAATTCGGGGATCCCGCAACCCGCTTCTGGTATAACGACCCCGGCATCAGAGCACAACTTTAGAGCTCTCTGAGTTTGAATTTTGCCGATATTGCGGCGAACTTGGTCCTTGTCTTTGTCTTTACTCACACACACGATAGCCACCACTAGTGCCCGAGGTAAACACATGTTGTCTTTATTGATTATGCATGTAATGCCCCGTCGCATACCGCACTCCTCCTCGAAGTTGTTATATTTACGGGCTCTATCTTTTCCCTTTCCGACTGGCATCTTCACTGACGTCACTCCCACACAGAATGTCTCTGTGTTAAGGCCAGTGGAGTTTGACTGATAAACACTAGAGATGACGTCCCACACATCATCATAGGTTACCTCCTGTACTGGTCGAAAACGAACCCATCCCTCGCCGCGCTTAAAATCTTTACTACAGAACGAGAACCCAACTTGGTCCTCTGCAGCAAGACCTTCGGTTCCCTTGGCAATTATTTGGCTGATGGCCTCTCTAACCCATGATACAGGTTCTATCCCCTCTGGCACAGATTTGATTTTAAACTCGAGGGTGTGCCCCTCAAGATTGAAGCGACGTACCTTCTTTACAAAATCTTTGGTTATAATGATTTTTTCCATTTTGCTCCTGATGAAACGTCTGAATCGTTCAGGAAGTGACGGCGACTTATAACCTGAAATGAAACACGCGGTCAGAACATGTGGTTTAAATAGAGAATTAAAAATAAATTATGGCAAATGAGTGTCGGTGACTTATAATCTGAAATGAATCTCACCTTATACAGTGTAGTATTAAGAATTGAAGTATAAAATGCAGAAATGTGACTATTCAGAAATCAAAATATTTAAATGTTATTGTCTATCTTTGGGAGCCAAGAGAGGGTGAGAGAAAGAGTGTGTATGAGAGATAAGGCAATTGAGCCTGATGCCTGCATGTTTTCTTATTTCGGATGACAAAGAAATTTTTCTCAAAAGTATAGTAAAAATTTTGAAAAACTGAGAAGGTATTTTGTTACTGCTATATAAATAATTCAATTTATTTAAAAATTTGGTTTAACGAAAAGTTTGAAACAAGTCAGAATACTGCTAACAAGCCATAAAATAAAAAGTAAAAATATAAGTATAAATATAGTACAATAAACATGAAAATATAAGTGCTATGCAATAAAAATAGAGTAAATATATTTTAAAATTAGATTAGGTATATGTCAAAGAATCTGCTTGATGTCAATAATACAATACATATGTCTAGGATATACAAATGGTAACAATATCACAGATGTACTAGAATAGCCACGTTTTAAGAATATTTTAAAAGTTATTTTTAACAGTTTGGGTTGGTGGTTATAAAAAATATTTATACAAGAGTAGTGGTCTCAGTTAAGGTTAATGAGTGCACAGAATAGTTGTAGTTAATTTTTCCTCTTGTGTTGTATTTGTGATTTATCAAGTCAATATTAATTTTTTTGGGGCTGTTTCTTTTAGGAAAATAATGCAATGAAATATATATACACACACCTATGACCGTTAGCATTTCTTGCTTTCGGAATACTTCTCTACAAATTTCAGAAAAATTTATTTTCAGTATTATACGAATGGCTTTTTTCTGGCTTTGCTTTTAAATATTTGCTATATATCTGATGAAATTCTCCTCCAAAAGTATATTAAATTTTAGTACAGAGTAAAAAGTAAACCAATTTTAACGATTCTATAATTTTTGTGTTTGGTTAGGGCTTAAAGTGCATAACAGACAAATGATAATTTACTAGAAGTATTTTCAACATGGTAATTCCATTTTAAGCACGAATCTATATAAACACTTAAAAGTTGGATGAACAGTTGACTGTATTGATCCAAGTATTTTTAAAATTTATCTTATCAGGAAAAATCAGATTTATTACGAAAAGTTCTAAAAAGATACATTGAGTTTTTATCAGTGTTTAAAAGACTGTTATTTGGATACCACATATCTATTTGACAAAATTGTTCACATGGTAAACGAACTCCATAAACCAATAGAAAAAATTTCAAACGCAGACGTACCATTAGCCACCTATCTATTCATTAGCTTTAACTAAATAAATTAAAATCTGAATTAATAATAAGTTTGAATGTTTTTTAAATTTTTTACTCTCTCAAATCATAAATTTTAAAATAGTGTATATAATCCTTGAAAGATGGTTTGAAATACATATTGAAAATTATACTATAATTGAAAATTATACTGTAATTGAAATCAATATGTCTAGAGTTTTAATTTGAAGTATAATAACATATTCCGTTTAATATTAAACTTGTTTATTATAACCAGATATCTCTTGATTTTATTACATTTACTAAATAAATTAAAATCCGTACTAATAACTAGTATAAATGTTTTTTCTCTCACAAACATAATTTAAAAATAATTTTGGCCACCCTATACTTAGCTTAAGTTTCATTGAAACGTATAAAGTTTAAGGTACGGGCCTTTTGACAACGATTACATTTGATGTATCCCGTATACCAACATAAAAACTTTAGTTGTCTCCCAATATAGAAATTAGCGTTTTTCATAGAATTAATTCACTTTACCTATTCAAGTTTCACCGAAATTTGGAATTTGGGGGATAAACCGTTATCGGACACAGAAAAATATATAAAATTTCAAATTATTATTGCGTAAACTAGGGTATTAAAACCAGCACTATTCACAGAATTTAAAAAAGAAGTAAAGGTACTCACCCTTTCAACAAGTATTTGATGATGGAAACAAATAAGAATTACACTAGATGTACTTAAGAACAAAACACAAATATTAACAATAAACTTTTTACAAGACGTAGACACACTTGTGGTTATCGATAAAACTGGTGAGCACATGGGTGTCCTCCTGCTTTTTTATATCAACCGTAATTGCATCATGGTTTAGAGTTTTGCTGACCCCACAGTTCCCTCAGCTTCGAACGCAGCTGCAGTAAACAATATGCTGATACATAAGGGAGTGGTAATATATATCAGCGAAATCATAGTCAAAACAAAAAATCTGAAATACGATAAGCATACATCTTAACATTAATATAATCGGGGAATGACTCATTCTAGCTTATCTGAAATGCCGACAATCATAGTGTAAACAGAAGTAAGATGAATAATATTTAATGCACGTGTTTTTTCATAAACAATAGAAATCTGAATACTTTCTTTGTTACTTGATATACTCTATAGAATATGTTATATATTTAATTTTGTAAATTAATACGCATTAATATAACTGATTTTGAATTCCTTCTTGGTTTTCGAATATTATGAATTACTATCCAATCTTCACGTAAGA
This sequence comes from Leptura quadrifasciata, assembly GCA_963675555.1. Classification (NCBI taxonomy): domain Eukaryota; kingdom Metazoa; phylum Arthropoda; class Insecta; order Coleoptera; family Cerambycidae; genus Leptura; species Leptura quadrifasciata. Next base: position 34,672,269 of record OY776682.1, read on the forward strand.
GGTTATGTTCCTTTTTACATTTATATTAACTTCTTCATCATATAGTTAGACTCCAAAAATAATGAGAAGTTGTTAAATTACGCTGCGTGAGGCTTAATAGGCATTTTCTCACAATTGTCGCAGACACTGTATACTTTTGTATTCTTTGGCGCATTGCATTCTTTCATGCGCTTTTACATCTTAAACACAACCATATACAGGTAGGCATAATGTTAAACTGAGCAGCCCCGGTAAGCAGCCCCGGTATAATGAAAATTGTGTGAAATATCCGCTTGAACTAGGAAAAAATAATGATTCCCAAAACTTCCCTGCCCCCATAAACTTTATGTAAAAATAATGCTTTTTATAAAATTGAAACAATATATGGCATAAAATTAGGGAAAAAATTGAGTAAAACTATGATTAATAAACATTAAACTGAGCACTCCCTGTATATTGTAAAAATATGTTCAAAATATCTGTTTGAACTAAGAAGAATAATGATTCCCGAGTCATTCAGTACATAAACCTATTATGACAAAAACTTGAGAAAACAGAGCTATCTATGATTAATAAGCGTTAAACTTTCAAACGTTATTATAATAGAAAAACCATATATAAATCATGTGGCTCTAGTAACATGGTAACTGTTTAAGGAAAATTACAATTTTTAAAATCTACGGACAGTCTGCAAAATTATAATAATGGAAACTTACCTTTATGTTATAATAGTGTAAAGCACTCACAAAAACTTCTCCACTGACTGGCACTATACACCTCCGACCACTACACCGAAAAGTTGAAATTGAATTGAAAATATAGGATAGGACTTATAGGAGCGGCCGATAGCCGATTGGCCAGCCGCTGGAATATTTCCATTTTAGCTGAATTTGCAGATATTATATAAATAAACAATGGTTAAAAACTGAGTTTGAATATTATTGCAGCAATCTATGTTTGTAAAAATAAATATATAAGAACAATATTGATACTTTTATAAACCCTATATTGGCTTGAGATATTTAAAATCTTTTCTCATGGTTAAAATATTTATTTGAACTTGAGGAAAATAATTTCTACCACGAAACTTCAAACGTACGGTTATTATTATTATTATTGCTAGAACAAAGAAGCTTTTTCTTAGGAGTAACAAAAATATCTAAAATTATATACCTGGCGATCAACAAAAATTAACCAGACAAGCTGCGACTCTAAGGTATATATTTTTAATAGACTTGATCGATATTTTTTCTTCTATACTTACTCCAAATCAGAAATCCTATCTATATAGCCATTTAGGTAAAAAATAATGATGAGGACGAAAACCAGATCACGACCGTTAAATGTTAGCTACAAGCTAGATCTTGTCGGTGAAAAAACATTGATTATTCAGGTGTGGAAATGACTGTTAATTCAAAGTTTTTTTTTTCCAATGGCTTTGGGTCGTAAACCATGCAGCCAGTAACAATTTGAGTATGCAATAAAAAAACAAAAAAAAAACAAAGAAAAACAATTTTTTTGTTCCTAAAACTAAACCGAACTCAAACCGACAGAGATATTAGTTAAAAAACGACAGGAAAAGACAGGGTCACACGTTTCTCGTCCAGGTGTCGATCAGGACATTATTGTAATTTAGACAGGACTGGGTAGACCTCGGTAAGTAGGGATAACCAACACAGGGAATATTTCAAAGTTATTTTATATTTATATTAGTCATATATAGCATGAGCTGCTTTTAGTTGGATATTTACTAGGGCCTTTTATATGATGTTTATTTTATTTAAATTTTTAAGGAAGTAATAAATTATATTTGTTTTTGTCTAAATTTCATTGAAAGTATCTACAAAGGTAAATTTCAAAGTAAACCGCCGCGCCTTTTGATGACATTTGCGCAATATTACGTCATAGCTAACGGTTTTTTACCATCTTTTTTAACGGCTGATAAGGTTTAGGGATATAATTAGGTTATGTTATTTACTTTTTAAAATGTTGGCATCCAAAGTGAGGTTATGTTGGGACGAGGGGGGGCACCACGACGGTTTGGGTCCTAACATTCTTCTTGCTTGCTATGAATTTTTACCCTTGGCACTCTGATGGCATAGCTCCGATTCGATGCCACATACCACGTTCATGTGGTCTTTGGGTTTAAGTTTTTATAGCAGGCTTAAGAAGTAAGGTTATCCTCGACGCGGGGGCCACTAGTAAGGTTTGGATCACGCGCGTCGGTCAGCCGGGACGGGCACACGAGCATGGGGACATTAGTTAGGTTATGTTGAACGGCCTGTGATGCTGAGAGTAAGGTTAGGTTAACACGGTGCCGCTGGGGTACGGGACACTTGAATGGGGGCTTTTGACAGCGCATGAGCCCCACACGAACCACGAGCAGGTTTAAGAAGTGAAGTTAGGTTATGTGTCGAAACGGGAGACACTAACCGGTCAACACGCGATGATAGAAGTGAGGTTAAGTTGATAACAGAAGTTAGGTTAGGTTGGCACGGGGGCCATTAGTAAGGTTAGAATCATGTGTCGACCAGCCGGGGGCACACGAGCACTGGGGTATTAGTTAGATTATGTCGGCACAGGGCCCTGTCAGATTTGAATTTCCCGCGGTCGGTAATGCAGATTCCACGATTTGAATTTCCCGCGCTTCGGTCGGTAATGCAGACCCCATAATTTGAATTTCCCGCGGTCGGTAATGCAGATTCCATGGTTTGAATTTCTCGCGTTTTGGTCGGTAATGCAGATCTTATAATTTGAATTTCCCGCCATAAAAGGGGGGGCGTGGCTTCGTGCTCTCTGATTGGCTGATCGGTGGAGGGGCGTGGCTTCGAGGGTGGAGTGGTGGGGGAGGTCTCAACCGTCCCATTACCTACTTGGGCGTAAAATCGAACCGTATGTAGGCTTCTCTCCAACCAACTTCATTTTGGGACCGAGTTGGATGGGCAGACCACACAACCACTCGACTAACCAACCAAATTGTATCGTGTGGAAGGATGTTAAATGTTGAACCCGATTTTATGCTACTTCATTTCTCACTCACAGAAACAAAATTCAACTCATTAATTGGCTAATAAATTGAGTAGTGTTGATGCAATACCCAATTTGGTCGGTCCAACTGGTTGGATCCAACGGTTGGACCGACCAAATTGGGTATTGCATCAACACTACTCAATTTATTAGCCAATTAATGAGTTGAATTTTGTTTTGTGTGTAGCCCGCTTATCGCGTACCGCTGCATTCGGTAAGCCAGTGGTATTTGGCGAGAAGGTTATGTGAAAGTGAAAGATTTTATGCAAAGAATTTTTATAACCAACTTCTTTGGTTTTATGTATTATGTCTTCTTAAGTCGAAGGTAGAAGATTGGGGGCTGAAGGAAAATGTGAAAATATTCTAAGATACTAACCGCATATGACGTTGCTTCATAAATGGACTTGAAACTACAGTTTAGAGTCTCTTCTTAATTTTCTATGCTCACATTAATAGGACAAAAAAGAGTATTTGTTGTCCATTACAGTGTAAGCTACATAGTGGTTAAAAATCGTCTATTAGTTGTTAGAAAGTCATCTATTAGCGACAGGAAAAGTTGTTTTTCTGGTTGCAAGGTAGTATAATGGTGTAAAAAATAGGAGATTTTTAACTCTAACAAAAAAACTTATTAACCTTAAAATAGGGCACTGACTCCTCATAGCAAAGCTATTGACCTAGAGCAGCAAACAAATAATTATAAAGACTTTGCTAATTGTAAATAAGTACATCAGCATCAGCAAGATCGTTTTTGTTGCGGTTACAAAGCAGTCTTGCTGGAGCCTATTTAATGCAGATATTTTTTAGGGATCAGTCAATTTTTCTTTATGGTTAATATAAATTTCTCTCAGTGTACGTAGGTCAGGAGGAACTTGTAGAGGTAACTAAATTGAGCCTATTTATCCTTATACAAGTAATTCATGATTTATTTATTAATTTCATTAGAGCTGAAGATCTTAAAAATTATTTAACGAAAATAGAACACGGTTTTATTCCTAAAGCGACCATTTTCCTATATTAATTTTTGACGATGTGTCGTCCATTTTGGACTACTTCCTAGAAAAGACAGAAAAGTATAGTCAAATATATTTATTCCACTATTATTTGTGTAAAAACTTTACTTTAATATACAATTGATTTTTACTACAAGCAACAATAAACTGATATATGTCATTGGAATAATACATATTCTAAATTTAGCTGTTCGGTACCATGAAAGTCTCAAGAAGCCCTTTTGTCTAAGACCATTTATAGGTTTTATCAAACTCTCTACGCTTTCACAGAGTAAGTTCTTCATGAGTAGGACAAGTTTCATAATAGCTTTAAGCATTTAGCTTTGATAACCTCCTAAAGATCGTTCTTCTTTGGGTCCTTTTTTGAGTTTATTAGACTCCTATATGGCAACTGTCACAGAAATATAGATTTGTCAGTAGTTATATAAATAGTTATTCCCATGAAAGTCCCGTAAGTTATTAAAAAATTTAAATTGTTACTTGGGGGTATGATAACAGTAATTATAAGCACACGTAATAGGAAGAATATACATATTCTAACTTGAAGGAATATAGGTAGGTACTTACTATGAAGTAATAAAATGCTATGAAAGAAGACCGAGTACATGATTTAACTCGGATGATACTCAGCGATATAAGCCGGAGTATACCCAGTAGAAGTGCATCTTTAAAACACTTCGCTTCAAAGATATGCTTCTACTGCGCATATCTATAGCTCAATGTTTATTGAATTAAATTTTGTTGCGGATGTTTACCTAAAATATTTTTGAGCCATTGCAAGGTTCCCCCTGTATATTTATAGAAATTTAATTTGACGTTTCGTAGACATGCGCCAAAATCCCCGTGATTCCAGCTTTAGACTAATTTGATAAACAATTCAATAGAGTAAAAATTAGTACTTCAAGATTTAGTGTGTTATGATTCCAAAAATTATAAAACTGTCGTAAATATAGAAAACATAATCTTGCAATGGAAGATATCAGAATTTTTATAAGCGATTATTTGCAAAATTCAAACAAAATAATTAGGTATACACTTATACAGAGTTATATTTTTATTGTTGACCAGTGTATTTTCACGCTTGAAGGTTGATAAAAGGATTTTTATTAGAGATGAAGAAGTGTAAGGTGGGGGTGGGTACCAAGAACTTCTACCAAGACACTATCGTGTCGGGGGGAAAGTAGCATTTTTTAAAATATAGAATTCTTTTATTTGAGACTTCTTGCGCCATCTGTTAAACATGTCAAGAATGATTCAAGTGTACATTTTGTTTGGTGGAAATTGCAGTGACCCCACCGCGATAACCTTTCCCAGTTGCGCTGTCAAAAAATTAAACCAGTACACCAGTACAGCGAAAAAGACAGAAAAGATTTGCGGTTCCGCCCCCTATTTTTATATAAATTGCGATGAAATTTATACACGGTTTTAATTTGTGATCGAAAAAATATATAGCCGTAAATTTACATTCCTTTTATAGCATATTACGTAGTTTTGTTTGGTGTGTTTATTTCATAGTTTTATTTGGTTTATTGGTTTAATAAATAATGTGACTTGGGCGATTAGTTAAGTATTCCCATCAGTTGTCAACTTTAATTGTTTACGATCTAAGTTGAACTGAGACTGCCCTTTGTAAAAGGATCATTATTTAATATACATATGATTACATAGCCACAATGACGGTTGATTTTAACGATTATTTTTGGGTGAGTTTTTCCTTGAATTAACCTAAAGGCTTGCCAGTTAATTTAATTATACATTTTTTTTATTAGGGGGAGAAAAATAATGGATTTGATGTGTTGTACCATAACATGAAGTATGGACTTGTAGCAAGCAAAGAATTTGCAGATTTCCTAAGGGAAAGGTATGTTTCACATTATTCATAATAATTTTACAAATATTAAAATCAGGAATATATTATCCACATTTGGAATTAGTTAAAAATTTTGTTGCAAAATATTTTAAATTTCGGTTGGCCCTTAAAAAACTATTCAGATTTTAATTAACCTGGGGCTCTGACCTACAATTTTTTAAATTTCCAATTGATTTAAAGTATTTAATTTTCTTAGATCGAATATAGAAGAGAATAATTCAAAGTTATTAAGTAAATTAGCTAAACAGGCTGGTAGTTGCTGTGTGCATGGTACGTTTGCACCACTATGGCAAGTCTTAAAAACTTCAGCGGAGCGCTTGTCTGTTTTACATATGCAGATGGTGCAGAAAGTCTCTGACTTGGTAAAGGAAGTTAGCAAGTATGCTGAGGAACTTCATAAGAAGCATAAATCGGTAAGGATCAATTAAATTAAATGTCTCTTAATCCTTGTTGACCTACTGGCAAGGGCCGGTCTAGCTCCTTTGCCACCTTGGGCGAAATGTGCTGCTCCCCTCCCTGCACTATAAGCAATGTACTTATATCGCATAGCAAGCTCCACCTTTTGCGTATTTCGCGGCTCATGAGGTTTTGAAATTACTTCTCCAATGCATTCAGTTTTGTCTTGACGATTTACGATTCTTAAAATATTCGTATCACTAAGCCGAAAATGCCGCCCTTATAATTCTGGCGCCCTGAGCGGCCGCCCACTATGCCCACTGTCTGGAGCGGCCCCTGCCTATTGGCAAAAACACATTCACAATAATAATAAAAATTGTATCGATAACTTATAGTGGGGTCAGTATTTTCTTCGTTTGTTTCACTATTTTCAACTGGTAATCTATTTTATTCTTAATAAGTTTTGAGAGGAACCAGAAATCAAAAATCACAAATTTTTTATTTTGTTTTTATTTTTTCGACTTATATAAGGTCCTGTAATGTGCAGAAAATTTAACTGTAGATTCCCTGTCGAAAATTAAGGCCGACTGTTCTTATAAAATTTTTCAAAATAACCCTTTCCTGTCCAGCTACACTCCTTTAAAGGGGTGTGCCAAAAAACAGCTTTTAATTTCTATCTCAAAGTAACGTAATCCAAAAAGGACGAATTTTGCCACATCTCGGTTACTCATCAAAAGGCATCTAACGAAATTATTTCATCCACCTAGCATGTACACAAAGGGGTGAAATTAACTACCCTTCTTGAAATTTTGTAAATATCTTTCTGCCTGCTATTTTTTTTCGATTAAAAAAAATAACTAAACATGATTCATTTAGAAACTTTTTTATCTCTTGAAAATATTCCGTAAAATCGACTATTTTTTATTTTACACTAATGTAATTGTGCTCATAGCTTTTGATTGATCACTTAGGCAGCTGTAATTTAAGTTTTTTCTCAAAAATACGAAATTTTCTCATGAGATAAAATAGTTTCTAAATGAATCATAATGCTTAGTTATTTTTTTTTAATTGAAAAAAATTGTAGGCAGAAAGATATTTACAAACTTTCAAGAAGGGTAGTTATTTCACCCCTTTGTGCACATGCTAGGTGGATGAAATAATTTCGTTAGATGCTTTTTGATGACTAACCGAGATGTGCCAAATTTTTTCTTTTTCCGATTATGTTATTTTGAGATAGAAATTAAAAACCGTTTTTTGTTGTGGCTGGACGGAAAAGGGTTATTTTGAAAAATTTTATACGAAGAATCCGTCTTAATTCTCGACAGGGAATCTACGGCAAGTTGTAGTATGAAATTAGGTCCCTGGACAATTTTTATTTATTAATATCAGATGTGAATTATGACAAAAATAGTAGACATTTTCTATTCTCTTTTCAATAAAAAACCATACCATACTTATTTTTGCTTTTAATATTATTTCTATTATATTAATAATCCAAAGAGTGAAAATAAGTTTCAATTTCGTTTCCTATTTTTTTGCACCAGTTTATTAAATAACAATCAGTATGTGCGTAAGCACAAACATTTATAACTTTGTAAAAGCAGACCCCAGTATTTTTCCTCAGTATTACTAGGGATTCATATCAGAATTGCTATTTTAACCGAATCTCTCATTTAAGACTATTTTTGATTATAAAAATGATTAATCCAAATCATTATTACTTCTGAAAAAATCTGTTTGACATAAGAATCATCTTTTTCCAATGATTATTCACTAGTTAAAATGCCACAGACTGAAATCCGTGTACAAGTTTTAACAAAATAATTTAATAAAATAATAAATGTAAAAATAACTCATTTTTATTTAAACTGTTTATGATGCACTTAATTATATACATTTTTATTGCTCTGAAATTGTAAAAATTGTTTCTATAGGTACCATTAACTTGTAATAGATAGCAAATTAATTATTTAAATTACCACAAAAAATGTTTTCATTATCTAAATTTATTTCTATTGAACTAATTGCTCTAATGTTATAGCAGGAAATTTATTTGTCACCAATCCCCTTTCTGGTTATAAAGTTTTATATAACACTAGTTATATGAGCAATAGGAAAAATGCCATCCTTTTATCATCATAATATTGAGGAAATCAAAATTGGAATACTTTTCCATGAAATAATCATGAGGTCTTTTATAAATAAAAGTGAACGAGTTATAGGCTGTCACTACTAAATCATGATTTTTGAGAACAACTTTTGAGACAATGATTGTTCAAAAATACTCCAAAGACTTTACTATATTATTCCTTAAAAAGTTATATTTAGATGAAGTGTCAAGTTTTAAAAACCAAACAAATTTTCAAATAAGATATGAAAATATCAAGGGGTCAACCACTGACCCGAAATTTATACACGTATTCCAGGAATACTGTATTCCTGGAGTATTTTCCCTACCCGTGGTATTCCTTAACATTTGTACGCATATTTGTGGTTGTGGTTGACACCTCGATATATTCTCAATCTTATCAAGTTCACATTGATTCAAATTTTGTAAACCTGTTAATTAGATAATTAATACTTACAAAGTGCAGATCCAATACACTTATTATTTTTAACTCGATTTTAAAAAATGTGTCCCGCTTTCAAATGGATCACACATTTTTTTAACAAAAGCCAAGGCCTACTGTGTAATTTTTTGGGGGTGAATATTATTGAAGTAAGAAATATTGCTTATTAATTAATTCTGTGGTGAAAGTAAAAATCACATTGTTCTTCTTATTTTATTTATTCTTATCAAGTAATCCATATAAAAATTGGAAAACAATTCAAAAAAGTATTTTTCTTGGTAACAACATTTAACAAAATTATTGGAATGCTGGAATATAGAATAAACGCTGATTATATTTTTCCTTCTTCCAACAATCCGCCATTTTTTCGCAACACTTGTCAAACCTTTTCGTTCATTTGCGATTATGTTTCTGTATTGTTCTTGGGTAATAGCTGCACATGCTTTAGTTATTCTAGTGTGTTGTTCAACAACTGACTGTGTTCTTGACTTGTAAATTTTAAAGTCACGTAGTGCATCCCAAAACGCATTTTCCAGAAAGTATAAAAATACACATCGATTCAAATAATTCTCAGAAAAAAGGACCAATAATTCTACAGTCAAGTACTCCACACCACACTTTTATTTTTTCTAAGTACTGCTCTTTGCGTTTATGATCCATTTAGGATTTTCGGCAGACCAGTACCGTGAATTTTGCGTCTACACCACTCCATTTGTTGGAAATGTAGCTTCGTTGCCTAAATTTCCTTTAAAAGTTCGTGTTGTTCAGCTATTCTCCCTGGACCAACAAACAGAATTTCAACTTTCTTTCCTCGTCCCCCTGTTGCAGATTATGTAAAATTTTCTGCTTAAACGGTTTTTATCTATTTTTTTTAACCAATTGACCGATCTCGCTAAAATATTGTTACGTGTTTACAGTTTTCAGTAAACACTCTGTGGGTTTAAATAACTTGCAATAAGAATCTTCACTAACCACTATTTTATTAATCACTAAAATTACACTAGTAAATACTTAAAAATCACACAACTAATAATAACTTAATCTAATATCAATTCACTACTTTTAAAACACTATGTACTTTACTTTTCTTCTTAAACTTGTCAACTCTTGTCTAAACTTTCACTGAACTGAACTCTTCTTTATACTTCACTAAACTGTACTGTTCCCCCATCTGCTGGATTCACCTCTTTATATACACCCATAGAAATGTACCAGAACAGTATTCCATAATTTTCTGGAACCCTACAGAGTTTTCTACTATGTGATAGATTGTTCGTCAATTGGCTCATAGATGGCGCCACCCCACCTACTGGCCATGAACACAATACAGGTTTCCCACTTTGGCCAGGGACTTAATCACATCTCTCCCCGTTAGAGGGCAGCACATAACACTGCCCCCTCCTTAAGCCTGAACGTCCCGATCAGGCAATTCAGATTCCCCAACATACTTCATACTTCGCCAACCTATCCAAGTGTACGATCTTCATCTTGGACTTCTTACTACATTGAATTCGGTAAACAACGTCATTGATCCGAGTGATGACAGAATACGGTCCTTCCCAGGGTGGGTGAAGCTTCGGAGATTTTCCCTTCTTTCGCTGTGGGTTGTATAGCCAAACCAGATCGCCCTTCTTGAATCCTGCTGACGTCCCCTTCCGGTCATAGCGACCCTTCATCCTGTCACTAGCTATGCTAACTTGGTTTCGAACCAACTCATGGACATTCCTCAGCTGTTGACTAACTTCATCTGCATAGTCATCCACAGACAGTGGCTTCTTATCTGGTGTACCAAACATCAAATCACATGGCAGTCTGATCTCGTGCCCAAATATTACACGAGCCGGTGTCTGTTTAGTAGTCTCATGAATGGCAGCCCTGTATGCCATTAAGAAAAATGGTATATGTCGATCCCAATCTCGCTGGTTCTTGTGAACCACCTTAGAAAGATGTTCCTTCATGGTTTTATTATGTCGTTCCACCATTCCATCTGACCGAGGATGAAGAGGGGTTGTCCGAGTCTTGTGAATACCCAGCAACTCACAAATTTTCTGAAATACCCCCGACTCAAAGTTTCTCCCTTGATCTGAATGTAGCTCCAGGGGTACACCAAATCGGCATACAAGGTTATCCACAAGAACTCGACCAACAGTAACTGCTTCCTGATTTGGAATAGCATAGGCTTCCGGCCATTTACTAAAATAGTCCATAGCGACCAGGATGTATTTATTCCCATCATCTGTCACTAGGAATGGGCCCGCTATATCTATAGCAATCCTCTCAAAAGGAGCTCCGACGTTATATTGCTTCATTTGGTCCCTGCTCTTCGTCTGTGGTCCTTTGGTGGCTGCACAAGCCTTGCATTTGCGGCACCAAGCCTCCACATCTTGACGGCTATTTATCCAATAAAATCGTTCCCGTACTTTAGCCAATGTCTTATTCATACCAAAATGTCCCCCGGACACTCCATCATGTATTTCCTGAAGTACTTTTGGGATCCGACAGCTGGGTATCACCAGACGCATGGTAACTTCCTTCCCATCTGGACTTTCCCATGCTCTCTTTAATAGCCCATCTACAACCTTAAGGGAGTCCCCACACTTTTGTCCGAAACATCCTTCCATTCCGGTCGCGTTCCTTTTTCTTTTGCCCTTAATATAGGACCAATTACGCTGTCATCCATTTGTTCTCGTCTTAGAACTTCCTTTGTCCAATCATCTGGAACATTTACCTGAACTGTGTTTACTGTTACCGTGCCCTGTGCTTTTTCAACCCGATAGCAGTGCTTGCAGTCATCTTTGCACGGTCTTCTTGACAGAGCATCTGCATTTTTATGGGATTTTCCAGGTCGATGTTCGATTGTGAGGTCATATTGCTGCAGTCTTTCTATCCAGTGAGCCAGTTGACCTTCTGGGGTTTTCAGCTGCAATAGCCATTTTAATGCAGCATGGTTGGTCCTGATTTTGAAATGTTGGCCATAGAGGTACTTGTGAAAATGGTACACGGACTTAACAATGGCCAGTAGTTCCTTCCTTGTTACACAATAATTCCTCTCCGGTTTGGACAGTACCTTACTGAAATACTCCATTACTTTTTCCTCTCCATTTTGGACTTGAGATAGTACACATCCAATTGTGGAGTTGCTAGCATCCGTGTCAAGAATATAGAGACCCTTTTGTTGGGGATATGCTAGCACAGGACTACTGCATAACGCTGCTTTCAGTTTCTTCCATGATATTTCACACTCCGGTGTCCACTGATATTTAACCTTTTCCTCTGTTAGCTGGTGTAGTGGCTTTGCTATATCCGCAAATTCTTCCACAAAACGTCTATAGTAAGTGCAGAGGCCAAGAAAGCTTCGTAATTCGTGTACATTTGAAGGTCTTGGCCAATCACGCACGGCAGAGATCTTGTCCGGGTCTGTCTGTATTCCCTCCGAAGATACGACATGTCCAAGAAATTTCACTTCTTTTTGGAATAGTAGACACTTCTTTGGATTCAACTTTAGGTGTGCATTTCTGATTCTCCCAAATACTTCTTGAAGATTTTCCAAATGTTCCCTGAAGTTTCGTCCCATAACCATTACGTCATCAAGATAAACTAAGCACGTCTTCCAAGTTAGTCCTCGGAGTACAAATTCCATTAATCTTTCAAAAGTAGCTGGCGCATTGCAAAGTCCAAAAGGCATCACGGTGAATTGATATAAACCACTACCTGTTGAGAAGGCAGTCTTTTCCTTGTCGTCAGGGTGAGGTCCCACCTGCCAATACCCACTTCGAAGGTCTAGAGTTGAAAACCATTGTGATCCTGCCAGCGTACTTAATGTATCGCCAATTCGTGGTAGTGGATAGCTGTCTTTTTTCGTAACATCATTCAGCTTCCGGTAGTCGACGCAAAATCTCAAAGTTCCGTCCTTCTTGGCAACTTAAACTACCGGTGATGACCAGGGACTGGTTGATTCCTCAATTACTCCATCTTGTAGCATCTTTTGAACCATCGCAGCAGCTTCTTCCTGTTTAGCTAGTGGCAACCTCCTAGGTTGTTGGCGGATAGCGGCTGAATCACCAGTGTCTATCCGATGCTGTACTATATCAGTTTTCGTGAGGATGTCTGTGGTTTTGGCAAATACCGCACTTTCTTTCTCCAAAAACTTGATTGCCTCTCTACGTTCATCCTCAGATGGGTGTTCAAACGGGGAACTCAACAAAGTCACAACTTCCCTGTCTACGCTGGTTGACGAACATTTCTCCCCTTGTTCCTCGCACCTTGCTATCCACTGGACTGGTTCGTAGGATCCTATTGCCTCGCCTTCCTTGAAAGTTACCGAGTGGGAATTTAAATTAGCCACTCTAATTGGAATTTTGTCTTTTGTCCGGGTTCGAGTTCTTGCTAAGATTACGTTTTCTGTCTTAATTGAACCATCTTTTTCAACAAGGCCAACGTGGTATCCACCAGAGTTTCCTTCCAGAATGGCCTCGATTATTTGTTCCGAACGGGCAGGAATCTTGATTGTCTGAGCCGTCAGTAGCCTCACTTTTTGAAATCGATCATTTGCTGTTGACAAAATAAATTCTTCATTTCCAATCTTTAGAACTCGTTCTACCAAGTCGAGTATAAATTGATCTTGTACTCCCATAACATCCAGCCCCAAAATGAAATCATCAGTGATGTCAGCCACAATAACTCTATGACTAAAGCACAGGCGTCCAAACTGCAGATCTAGGTCAACTTCTCCATGAACCCTTACCCTATCTCCTGTGGCTGTTCGAACGACCAATCCATTTTGGCTTTTATCAGCTTTTATTCCTGATAAAAATCCGGGTCGCACTATTGATGACGTGGCACCTGTGTCGATAGTGAAGATACATCTCCGTTTGTTTACATAGCCATCCAACAGCAGACTACTCGGGACTCTTCTAATCTGGGAAACCCGTACCTATCTGGGGGCACCGTGTTCACCAGCCAGCACAGCCCCCAAGGTGCTGGCTATCTTTAGTTTTCCTGCAGCTCTTCAGTCGTTGCGGCATTTACTCTCTCAGGGCTCCGCTGCTGACAGTTTCGCTTAATATGTCCTGTTTTGCCGCACTTATAACAACGAATCAACTTCCTTGGCTGTTCATCGCTCTGTTCTCTTTCCTGCTTCCTTGGAGCATCTGATTTGGTCATCAACTGGCTTATCATTTTGTGCATGTCAGCCATCAAAGATTCCATATTTGATTTTTCTAAATGATCCTCTTCTTCTACCTTCATGGCTCGTACTCTCGGACGTGCAGTCTCTTTGTAAGCGGCTTCAACCTCGAGGGCACGGATCAAGGCTTCACTACCAGTCTTATCTCGAGATAATCTAAGGACTCGCCTGATCTCCTCGTCTCTTATACCATCAATGAAAGTACCAACCGTTAATTGTTCCTGGAATTCTTTGGGCGCATCCGGGTAAGCCAGGTATGTCAGTCGCTCAACAGCTGCTTCAAAATCTTGTAAACTTTCCCCAGCCTTTTGTGTGCGTGATTTGAGCTGAGTCCGGTATACTTGGGCGAGGTGTTGGTCGCCATATCTTAGATCTAGTGCAGCCTCCAAAAGTTTAAAATCCCTTTGCTGCGTCACTGGGATAGTCTGAAGCAACTTTGAGGCTTGACCTCTTAATGCTAGCACCAATGCCATAGCTTTGTCTTCATTACTCCAATTGTTTGCGCATGCCGCTGCCTCAAATTGTCTCTTGTAAGTTGACCAAGAAGGTTGACCATCAAAGGAAGGCGGTTGTAATCGAGGACCTGACGATGATAATACCAGCTGGCCCCTTTATTCTCTTAACAGTCGCTTAAGTCGCTCTACCTCTCCTTCAACTGCATGAAATTTTTCTTCCATATCAGTAACTTTCCCTTTAACTCCACTAACTTTCCCTTCGACCTGATTTACTTTTCCTTTGACATCACCTACTTCTTCTTCGACTGCGGTCACTTTTCCTTCGACGCCAGTCACTTTTTGTTCAACTTTATCTACTTTTTCCTTGACCTCATTAGTGGCTGACAGGATAGCATCTTGTTGCACCTGTATAATTTTTCTCAATTCTTCCTTTTCTTGTCGTTTTCTTTCTTGTTCTTCCCTTTCTTCTTGACGCCTTCTTTCTTTTTCTTCTTCACGTCTCTCCTGTTCTTCTTTTTCTTTCTGACGTCGTCTTTCTTTTTCTTCTTGACGTCTCTCTTGTTCTTCTTTCTCTTCTTGGCGTCGTTTCTCTTGCTCTTCCTTTTCTTCTTGATGTCGTTTCTCTTGTTCCTCTTTTTCCTCTAGCATCGTTTTTCTAAATGCGGCGAACATGTCTTGCATTTGTTTTTCAGCAGCCATGCTTCTTGTTTCCATTCAAAAACTAACAAACAACACTAACAAGCCTTATTTAAGGTCTATGCCAGGTACAAGTCAAATATTTTCTCACACTAACACAAATTAGTCTTGTCTAATGTTTTATTACTTCCCAGTTCAACTCACTTCACTATCTCCAGTGGTTTCCAAATAGAACACTATGGAACTTCGTCAAATTCTTCAGAAATTCTGTTGCAATTCCGCTTCTGACACCAATTGTTACGTGTTTACAGTTTTCAGTAAACACTCTGTGGGTTTAAATAACTTGCAACAAGAATCTTCACTAACCACTATTTTATTAATCACTAAAATTACACTAGTAAATACTTAAAAATCACACAACTAATAATAACTTAATCTAATATCAATTCACTACTTTTAAAACACTATGTACTTTTCTTCTTAAACTTGTCAACTCTTGTCTAAATTTTCACTGAACTGAACTCTTCTTTATACTTCACTAAACTGTACTGTTCCCCCATCTGCTGGATTCACCTCTTTATATACACCCATAGAAATGTACCAGAACAGTATTCCATAATTTTCTGGAACCCTACAGAGTTTTCTACTATGTGATAGATGACTGTTCGTCAATTGGCTCATAGATGACGCCACCCCACCTACTGGCCATGAACACAATACAGGTTTCCCACTTTGGCCAGGGACTTAATCACATCTCTCCCCGTTAGAGGGCAGCACATAACAATATGATATTTAGAGTCCTCTTACAAACATCTACAGACTTTTGTATTTTCCCCTACCTTAAAAGTAAGGGTAGTTCACATAGAAAAAAAAGAAATCGATTTTCTCAATAACGGCTTTAACAATTTAAAGTGAGTAGATATAATCATACTACTATTTTAAAAGGATTTGGGACCGAAAATATTTACCTACCATATTGAAATTTTAATATAATAACACTAAGCGCCGAGACAAGCACAAACAACCAGTAAGACTATGAGCCGAAGCATATTGCCTTCTTGACTCGATTCTCGACTATTTCCGAAGTATTCTGGAATATTCCTGACTATTCCATTCATAATATTTATAACAATGTTAAGAATGCTAAATCGCCATAGAAACAATGCATATCAGTGGGTACTTGGACGCGTGGAAATACCATCGGGTATTACACAAGTGGTCGAGGTGAGCATTTTACTCAAAAATTAATTAAAAATATATTCATCAATTTCACATTCTGATTTGTCACCAAACCTTTTTGAACTAGTTTCCATATCAGAACACAATTTATTTCCCTATTGTTATGTGCTGCCCTCTAACAAGGAAAGATGTGATTAAGTTCATGTTCAAAGTTTTCCTCAGAAGCTTAGTTACTTCCCTGACTAGTAGGGTGGCGCCGTCTATGAGCCAATTGACGAACAA
Organism: Leptura quadrifasciata; assembly: GCA_963675555.1. Lineage (NCBI taxonomy): Eukaryota > Metazoa > Arthropoda > Insecta > Coleoptera > Cerambycidae > Leptura > Leptura quadrifasciata. The sequence goes on from OY776682.1 coordinate 34,688,858, forward strand.
TCATCTATTACATGGTAGAAAATTATGGAGAATTCTAGAAAAAAGTTCTAGAAGGATTCCAAGTGTGTATATAAAGAGGTGACTCCAGCAGATGGGGGAACAGTTCAGTTGAGTGAAGTATGCAGTTCAGTGAAGTAAACAGACAAGAGAGTTTTTAGGTTAGACAAGAGTTGACAAGTTTAAGAAGAAAAGTAAAGTGCTTAGTGTTTTAAAAGTAGTGAAATTATATTAGATTAAGTTATTATTAGTTGTGTGATTTTTAAGTATTTGCTAGTGTAATTTTAGTGATTAAATAAATCAGTGGTTTGTGAAAATTCTTGTTGCAAGTTATTCGAATCCACGGAGTGTTTACTGAAAATTGTAAGCACGTAACAATTGGTGTCGGAAGCGGAATTGCAACAGAATTTCTGAAGAATTCGACGAAGTTCCATAGTGTTCTATTTGGAAACCACTGGAGATAGCGAAGTGAGTCGAACTGGAAAGTGATATAGACATTAGACGAGACTTATTTGTGCTACTGTGAAGAAATTTCTGCAACATTCTGTTTAGAAATTAGTGTAGTGTTATTTAAGTGCTTTCAACTGAGAAGTGATATAGACTTTAAATAAAATTTGACTTGTACCTGGCAAAGACTTGTTAGTGTTGTTTGTTAGTTTTTGAATGGAAACAAGAAGTATGGCTGCTGAAAAACAAATGCAAGACATGTTCGCCGCATTTAGAAAAATGATGTTAGAAGAAAAAGAAGAACAAGAAAAACGACGTCAAGAAGAAAAAGAGGAGCAAGAAAAACGACGTCAAGAAGAAAAGGAAGAGCAAGAGAAACGACGCCAAGAGGAAAAAGAAGAACAAGAGAGACGTCAAGAAGAACAAGAAAGACGACGTCAGAAAGAAAAACTGGAAGAAAAAGAAGAACAAGAGAAACGTGAAGAAGAATTAAGGAAAATTATACAGGGGCAACAAGATGTTATCCTTTCGGCAACTGAAGACCTCAAAAGTGAAATTAAAGAGGATATGGGCAACATAAAGACTGAAATATGTGATGTCAAAGGAAAAGTAAATAAGGTTGAAGAGGAAGTATCTGAAGTTAAAGGAAAAGTTACTGGCGTTGAAGGGAAAGTTACCGATATAGAAGGAAAATTTCGTGCAGTTGAAGGAGAGGTAGAGCGACTTAAGCGACTGTTAAGAGAACAAGGAGGCCAGCTGGTATTATCATCGTCAGGTCCTCGATTACAACCGCCTTCCTTTGATGGTCAAACTTCTTGGTCAACCTATAAAAGACAATTTGAGGCAGCGGCATACGCAAACAATTGGAGTAATGAAGACAAAGCTATGGCATTGGTGCTAGCATTAAGGGGCCAAGCCTCAGAGTTGCTCCAGAGTATCCCAGTGACGCAGTAACGGGATTTTAAAGTTTTGGAAGCTGCACTAGATCTAAGATATGGCGACCAACACCTCGCCCAGGTATACAGGACTCAGCTCAAATCACGCACACAAAAGGCTGGGGAAACTTTACAAGATTTTGAAGCAGCTGTTGAGCGACTGACATACCTGGCTTACCCGGATGCACCCAAAGAATTCCAGGAACAATTAACAGTTGGTACTTTCATCGATGGCATAAGAGATGAGGAGATCAGGCGAGTCCTTAGATTATCTCGAGATAAGACTGGTAGCGAAGCCTTGATCCATGCCCTCGAAGTTGAAGCCGCTTATAAAGAGACTCCACGTCCGAGAGTACGAGCCATGAAGGTAGAAGAGGACCATTTAGAAAAATCAAATATGGAATCTTTGATGGCTGACATACACAAAATGATAAGCCAGTTGATGACAAAACCAGATGCTCCAAGGAAGCAGGAAAGAGAGCAGAACGATGAACAGCCAAGGAAGGTGATTCGTTGTTATAAGTGCGGCAAACCAGGGCATATTAAGCGAAACTGTCGGCAGCGGAGCCCTGGTGAACACGGTGCCCCCAGAGAGATACGGGTTTCCCAGATTAGAAGAGTCCCGAGTAGTCTGCTTTTGGATGGCTATGTAAACAAAAGGAGATGTATCTTCACTATCGACACAGGTGCCACGTCGTCAATAGTGCGGCCCGGATTTTTATCAGGAATAAAAGTTGATAAAAGCCAAAATGGATTGGTCGTTCGAACAGCCACAGGAGACAGGGTAAGGGTTCATGGAGAAGTTGACCTAGATCTGCAGTTTGGACGCCTGTGCTTTAGTCATAGGGTTATTGTGGCTGACATCACGGATGATTTCATTTTGGGGCTGGATGTTATGGGAGTACAAGATCAATTTGTACTTGACGTGGTAGAACGAGTTCTAAAGATTGGAAATGAAGAATTTATTTTGTCAACAGCAAATGACCGATTTCAAAAAGTGAGGCTACTGACGGCTCAGACAATCAAGATTCCTGCCCGTTCAGAACAAATAATCGAGGCCATTCTGGAAGGAAACTCTGGTGGATACCGTGTTGGCCTTGTTGAAAACGATGATTCAATTAAGACAGAAAATGTAGTCTTAGCAAGAACTCTAACCCGGACAAAAGACAAAATTCCAATTAGAGTGGCTAATTTAAATTCCCACTCGGTAACTTTTAAGGCAGGTGAGGCAATAGGATCCTACGAACCAGTCCAGTGGATAGCAAGGTGCGAGGAACAAGGGGAGAAATGTTCGCCAACCAGCGTAGACAGGGAAGTTGTGACTTTGTTGAGTACCCAGTTTGAACACCTATCTGAGGATGAACGTAGAGAGGCAATCAAGTTTTTGGAAAAAGAAAGTACGGTATTTGCCAAAAACACAGACATCCTCACGAAAACTGATATAGTACAGCATCGGATAGACACTGGTGATTCAGCCGCAATCCGCCAACAACCTAGGAGGTTGCCACTAGCTAAACAGGAAGAAGCTGCTGCGATGGTTCAAAAGATGCTACAAGATGGAGTAATTGAGGAATCAACCAGTCCCTGGTCATCACCGGTAGTTTTAGTTGCCAAGAAGGACGGAACTTTGAGATTTTGTGTCGACTACCGGAAGCTGAATGATGTTACAAAGAAAGACAGCTATCCACTACCACGAATTGACGATACATTAAGTACGCTGGCAGGGTCACGATGGTTTTCAACTCTAGACCTTCGAAGTGGGTATTGGCAGGTGGGACTTCACCCTGACGACAAGGAAAAGACTGCCTTCTCAACCGGTAGTGGTTTATATCAATTCACCGTGATGCCTTTTGGACTTTGCAATGCGCCAGCTACTTTTGAAAGATTGATGGAATTTGTACTCCGAGGACTAACTTGGAAGACGTGCTTAGTTTATCTTGATGACGTAATGGTTATGGGACGAAACTTCAGGGAACATTTGGAAAATCTTCAAGAAGTATTTGGGAGAATCAGAAATGCACGCCTAAAGTTGAATCCAAAGAAGTGTCTACTATTCCAAAAAGAAGTGAAATTCCTTGGACATGTCGTATCTTCGGAGGGAATACAGACAGACCCGGACAAGATCTCTGCCGTGCGTGATTGGCCAAGACCTTCAAATGTACACGAATTACGAAGCTTTCTTGGCCTCTGCACTTATTATAGACGTTTTGTGGAAGGATTTGCGGATATAGCAAAGCCACTACACCAGCTAACGGAGGAGAAAGTTAAATATCAGTGGACACCGGAGTGTGAAACATCATGGAAGAAGCTGAAAGCAGCGTTATGCAGTAGTCCTGTGCTAGCATATCCCCAACAAAAGGGCCTCTATATTCTTGACACGGATGCTAGCAACTCCGCAATTGGATGTGTACTATCTCAAGTCCAAAATGGAGAGGAAAAAGTAATCGAGTATTTCAGTAAGGTACTGTCCAAACCAGAGAGGAATTATTGTGTAACAAGGAAGGAACTATTGGCCATTGTTAAGTCCGTGGACCATTTTCACAAGTACCTCTATGGTCAACATTTCAAAATCAGGACCGACCATGCTGCATTAAAATGGCTACTGCAGCTGAAAACTCCAGAAGGTCAACTGGCTCGCTGGATAGAAAGACTGCAGCAATATGACCTCACAATCGAACACCGACCTGGAAAGTCTCATAAAAATGCAGATGCTCTGTCAAGAAGACCGTGCAAAGATGACTGCAAGCACTGCTATCGGGTTGAAAAAGCACAGGGCACGGTAATAGTAAACACAGTTCAGGTAGATGTTCCAGATGATTGGACAAAGGAAGTTCTAAGACGAGAACAAATGGATGACAGCGTAATTGGTCCTATATTAAGGGCAAAAGAAAAAGGAACGCGACCGGAATGGAAGGATGTTTCGGACAAAAGTGTGGAGCTGAAGGCATTGTGGGCACAATGGGACTCCCTTAAGGTTATAGATGGGCTATTAAAGAGAGCATGGGAAAGTCCAGATGGGAAGGAAGTTACCATGCGTCTGGTGATACCCAGCTGTCGGATCCCAAAAGTACTTCAGGAAATGGATGGAGTGTCCGGGGGACATTTTGGTATGAATAAGACATTGGCTAAAGTACGGGATCGATTTTATTGGATAAATAGCCGTCAAGATGTGGAAGCTTGGTGCCGCAAATGCAAGGCTTGTGCAGCTACCAAAGGGCCACAGACGAAGAACAGGGGCCAAATGAAGCAATATAACGTCGGAGCTCCTTTTGAGAGGATTGCTATAGATGTAGCGGGCCCATTCCCAGTGACAGATGATGGGAATAAATACATCCTGGTCGCTATGGACTATTTTAGTAAATGGCCGGAAGCCTATGCCATTCCGAATCAGGAAGCAGTTACTGTTGCTCGAGTTTTGGTGGATAACCTTGTATGCCGATTTGGTGTACCCCTGGAGCTACATTCCGATCAAGGGAGAAACTTTGAGTCGGGGGTATTTCAGAAAATTTGTGAGTTGCTGGGCATTCACAAGACTCGGACAACCTCTCTTCATCCCCAGTCAGATGGAATGGTGGAACGACATAATAAAACCATGAAGGAACATCTTTCTAAGGTAGTTCACAAGAACCAGCGAGATTGGGATCGACATATACCATTTTTCTTAATGGCATACAGGGCTGCCATTCATGAGACGACTAAACAGACACCGGCTCGTGTAATATTTGGGCACGAGATCAGACTGCCATGTGATTTGATGTTTGGTACACCAGATAAGAAGCCACTGTCCGTGGATGACTACGCAGACGAAGTTAGTCAACAGCTGAGGAATGTCCACGAATTGGTTCGAAACCAAGTTAGCATAGCTAGTGACAGAATGAAGGCTCGCTATGACCGGAAGAGAACGTCAGCAGGATTCAAGGAGGGCGATCTGGTTTGGCTATATAACCCACAACGAAAGAAGGGAAAATCTCCGAAGCTTCACCCACCCTGGGAAGGACCGTATTCAGTCATCACTCGGATCAATGACGTTGTTTACCGAATTCAACGTAGTAAGAAGTCCAAGATGAAGATCGTGCACTTGGATAGGTTGGCGAAGTATGAAGTATGTTGGGGAATCTGAATTGCCTGACCGGGACGTTCAGGCTTAAGGAGGGGGCAGTGTTATGTGCTGCCCTCTAACAAGGAAAGATGTGATTAAGTTCATGTTCAAAGTTTTCCTCAGAAGCTTAGTTACTTCCCTGACTAGTAGGGTGGCGCCGTCTATGAGCCAATTGACGAACAATCATCTATTACATGGTAGAAAATTATGGAGAATTCTAGAAAAAAGTTCTAGAAGGATTCCAAGTGTGTATATAAAGAGGTGACTCCAGCAGATGGGGGAACAGTTCAGTTGAGTGAAGTATGCAGTTCAGTGAAGTAAACAGACAAGAGAGTTTTTAGGTTAGACAAGAGTTGACAAGTTTAAGAAGAAAAGTAAAGTGCTTAGTGTTTTAAAAGTAGTGAAATTATATTAGATTAAGTTATTATTAGTTGTGTGATTTTTAAGTATTTGCTAGTGTAATTTTAGTGATTAAATAAATCAGTGGTTTGTGAAAATTCTTGTTGCAAGTTATTCGAATCCACGGAGTGTTTACTGAAAATTGTAAGCACGTAACACTATTATTCGTCAAAGAGAATGCAAATAATTCTTATTAAATTTTTTTCAAATTGACAAAAGTTTGTTTACTCGTTTCTATGAAAACTACGTGTAGAAAACTAATTTGAAAAATGGTTTAACTCTTGGAATAGTCCTCCGAATACCATTCATAGTCAAAGTTTGCAGATCATTTTTGTCATCATCACTAATGTTTTCTTGTGCTTGCAAATAGGACTCGTGCTTATGCACTCATCCTATTAACACATTCACTGCCGCTTTAAAAATACATGTGCAGCCCCAGATGCCATCATAATAGTCTTATTTAATTTGAGAAAATATATCACGACCAGTTCTTTACAAGTGTGCCCGTTTCGGCTGCGATGAACCTGCTTCATCTTGTGAACTCATTTTTTTATGTAGTGATGGTCTAAAATAAACTAAAATACTGCACTATTACAAGAAAACTGTATAAAGCAACAAACGTAAATGTGACCATTTTTTTTTTTTAGAAAAAAAAGTGCATTAACTGGCCACGTAAGTTATTATTCAAGTGCAAGGAAACATTCGTGATATCATCACAAAAATAATCGGTAAACTTTGACTAGTCGTGGAATTATATGAGTATTTCCGGGGTTTTCCGAGTATTGCGGAGTATTCCTGACAATTGAGGAATATTCACGAGTATTCTCGTAGTATTCCTCAAAAATTTGTACACGTACTTCCGGCAGTGGTTGACCCCTCGGAGAATATTTAAAAAATACTTGCCTCTGTTAATTCACCTTTGACACTATCTGTGTACAGTAGCATTTTTGATGAAGAGTATTTTTTACAGAGAAATTGCCATGTTATTTTAATATTATACTTCTATATATTTTAAACAACTCATCCAATTGTATTTATTGTTTTTTGAAAAAAACCGTAGGTTAAGGAAGAAGAATCTGGGACACTGGAGGCAGTTCAAGCAATGCAAACGGTCACATTAAATGTGCAAAAATCGAAAGATACCTACACTCAGCGAGGACTTGAACTGGAGAGATTGCGTAAGGAAAGCACTTCGGCAAAAGAGATTGAAAAAGCTGAGCAGAAGCTAAAAAAGGCCCAAGAGGAATATAAGAATTTCGTAGAAAAATATAGTAGTGTTAAGGAGGATTTTGAGAAGAAAATGTCACTTACATGTAAGAATTTCCAAGAGCTGGAAGTGAATCATTTAGTTCACATGAAGGAGTTTTTAAACAACTACGCAGAAGTTGTGGAGTGGACACATGAACAGATGGGAAAGGTGCATAAGGAGTTCAGACAGCAATGTGTTGAATTAACAGTGGATCAGTTGCTTGAGCAATTTGTGCGTAGTAAGTCCACTGGACTTGAGAGACCAGGTAATTTATATGTTCTGGCGGTTTAACATTTATTTTAAAACAAAGTTATAATAATATAATAATAAAATTAATTTCATTTATTGGGTGTCAACAGAATCAGCAGACAAGCCATAGTTTCCAGAGTTTTCAAGATATAAATCTTAAACTTGGCAGAGGTAATATACCGGGTGCCTACGATATTACTAGCCAGCCTATAAATTTCTTGTAAGAAAAGATATTGATTTCAAATTTTAGGAAGTTGTATGGTTGACTAAGGTGCACAGTTTGATTGCTCCAAGATCTGATTTTCATTTCCGGTTTAACCGGAAACAGTATAACCTTTGTTATCTTTAATGGAACACCCCGTATATTATTCGAAATTTAGATTGTCCAAGAAATTCTAGGTCGAAAACATGTAGCATACCCTATATCTATCTTTGACAGTTTTCGAGAAAATGGCGGTTAAAATTGTTATATCAATCAAATTATTTCATTTTCATATAAAATAAATGAATGTAGGAACAAATCTGTTACGGTTATTTAAGGTTTTTGGTGAGTAAAATTTGATAAAGCCATAACAATTTCATTTCCGGCTGAACCAGAAGTACTACCAAAAGTGATTTTTAGGCTCAAATTACTTCAATATTTTTAATGAAACACCCTGTATTGAACCTTAAATTTACATTCTATTAACATTTCTGGATATTTTTTGTTTCTGGTTTCCTCTGTCTAAACCTAATAGTTTATGAGATATTGGCGACTGAATGTTCACCTGCACTTTAAATGTCACAAATCTGCTCAAAGCAGAAAAATAAAATAAGTATCAAAAGTGAAACACTAAAAGTAATAGGCAGGCATAATTTATTTGAACTACAATTTAAATGTTCAAAAAGTACACCGTTGACTTCTCGGCAAGAAGTAATCCTCTCTTTAAATTCCTGAAGAACGTTTTCCATCTGAATTGGAGTAATAGAGCTTATCACTTGCGTAATTCTATTTCTAAGGTCTCCTATGTTCTGTGGTTTTGTGTGATTCACCTTTTCCTTGATATGTCCCCAGTAAAAAAATCCAAAGGTGTAAGGTCTGAGGATCTCGCCGGCCACCGTATAGGACCATGGGTACCTATACCTCAATTATTAAAAGTTTCAGTTAAATAATTAGTGATTACTCGGGCGTTATGGGGCAGTGCACGATCTTGCTGATAGAAGTCATGTTCATGCTGCGCAGGTAAAACTTCAATAAAATTTTGAATTTCGTTCTGTAGAAAATGTAGGTACCAGGTCCCGTTTAAAGGTCTGTCAAAAAATATTGGTCCTACAGTGTGTATTCCTATAACGCACAACCAAACGTTGATGCCGAATCTTTCTTGGAAAGCCTCTCCTCTAAATAGATGATTATTTTCTTGCCCAATATTTCGTATTGTTCCTGTTAAACATTCCCATGTGGGTAAATCGGGATAAAATGAAATGCATTATTTTATACTTGGCTGATGACGCTCAGTTTCTATATACCAATTGCAAAAATTCAATCTTCGTCGAGAGAATCTCGCTCGTAAAGATGCTGATGGATTTGGTACTTAAAAGATTTATACTTATGTTTATGTAAAATCTTTCTAATACTTTCGGGAGATATCCCGATTCCACGAGCAATTTGCCTTGTAGAACTTGTTGGATCAATCTTAACACAGGCCAGTGTGTTTTCTCTGTCTCCTCATTTACAATAATCTGTTCTCATGTTCATTATCATTTTCCCTTTTTAAATGTTCTTCCAACCATAAAAAATTATTGTGCACAAGGTTGGTCACATTCTGAATAACGTCGAACATACAATGCTCTGGCTCCCCTTCGATTTTTTCTTACCTCTCCATGTACTAATAACATACCAATTTCATGCTTGCGTCTAAACACGCAATCAAGAATAAAACGCAATAATTAAATAACAACTGTCGAGAGAAACAGTACTGTCAAAATCTAAATGAAAATCGGTAAATAGTTCTTTTGTTTTACACAGCCTTCTTGAATCAAAGTTTTGTTTAAACATAATTTATTGTTAGCGTTTGTGACAGTGCAAGTGAACATTCAGTTGCTGATATCTCAGAAACTATTAGCTTTAGACAAAGGACACCAGAAAAAATATCCAGAAAGGTTAGTGGAATGTAAATTTAAGGTTCAATACAGGGTGTTCCATTAAACATATTGAAGTAATTTGAGCCCGAAAATCACTTTTCGTAGTACTTCCGGTTCAGCCGGAAATGAAGTTGTGACTATAAAATGTTACTCACCAAAAAACTTAAATAACCGTAACAGATTTGTTCCTAAATTCATTTATTTTATATGAAAATGATTATGATCGATATAACAATCTCAACCGCCATTTTCTCGAAAACTACATATAGGGTATGCTACATGTTTTGGACCTAAAGTTTCTTGGACAATCTAAATTTCGAATAATATACGGGGTTGTTCCATTAGAAATAACAAAGTTTATACCGTTTCCGGTTAAACCTGGAATGAACATCAGATCTTGTAGCAATCAAATTGTGCAACCATATTCAACCATACAACTTCCTAAAATTCGAAATCGATATCTTTTCTTACAAGAAATTTATAGGCTGGCTAGTAGTATCGTAGACACGGTATACTAAAATGGCCAATTGTTCATTATTTAACACCTTTTTTTCACTTTGAAATTTTAAATGGATATTTTTGGATACCTGAAATGATTTTAAGTACAATTGCATAATTTTGAAAACATCTCTGAGACTCCTTGCTTACTCTACATCTTGTAAAAACTTATTCTTTCATATTGGTAACCCCACACAAAAAAAAAATTAAATTCAAACTGGACACTGTTCGCTTCGGAAACATCTACACAATATGAGATTAAGCGAAACGCCTCTCTGTAGAGGTTGTAAACAAGAAGATGAGACAGTTCAACATATACACTGTGGCTGTTCTGCCGTCTCATCAATTAGAGAATCCATTTTGGGAGAACGTTGGTCTACTTTGGCTGATGTAAGTGAGATGCCCCTAGGCAGCATCACCACCTATTTCGCAAGATTAGGTTGGTTGGAGGCCTAGGCGAGTGTCTGCCCAATGGGGCCTAAGTGCTGTGATTCAATAATTTTTATTGACCACCCTCCCAACCAATTCCAGATGGGTAACCCCACACAAAAAAATCTAACATGTTTAGATCTGGTAAGCGTTCAGACCAAGGTACAGGTATATTTATTGCAATTACTCGCACATTACTAAATGGGCCATAACTCGAGTGGCATTAAGAGGGAGAGCACCATCTTGTTGAAAATATATTTGTTCTGAAATTGCAAGTGGTAAGTCCATCAACATTTCTTCAATATCATTTTGTAGGTATTCTAAATATCTCTCCCATGTCAAAGGTCCTTGAAAGGAAATAGGTTACGTTACGTTGCCTCATTAACAGTTGATTTTCCTGCTACCAATATCTATTGTTTATTATACGGGATTTTTATAGTGCCCTTGAAAATGCGGGAAATTTGGGCAGTACCCGTGAAAAAAAAATGCAAAATTTTCGAGATAAGTATAAAAATTCTTAGGTGAATTGCATAAATAATCTCCACCTGCTTAGAAACTATAGAAAAAAGAGTACTTGCATCCGATTTTCTAAATTAAAGCATTAAAGAAAGTGCTGTGATAAAATTTTAAAACGTTAGGGAGCTACCTGGCCACATCAGCCTCATGTTCAAGTGATTTATTTGGATGTCATCCTTATTGAACCACATTTAAAAAATATTTCGACTGCTTGTTTTATAGCTTGTTAAACCAGACACCTAGGGTTGGGGCTTACAACTAATCTTATATTTATTGTCCCTAATTACGGAATCAAATGGTTTATAGTCTGTGAATATTTGCAGGGTAGATTGTAATGCCATAAACTTCACAGTAGTGAATCATTAAATTTTATGGCTTTTAAGTGTTCAGCGAGAGTTTTTTTGTTTAGTATTTGTCTGATATATTGATACATACAAGAACATTTTAAATTCGAGATGTAGACACGGATGCTTTCAGCAAACATGTGCTTAAAAAAATATGACAATTTTTATGACTTCTCCATTTCGTCCCAAGGAACTCTGGCTAGGCCGACAATAATACATTATATTTTTACTTTTGCGCATAGTTGTAGAAAACCAATAAAAGTCTTATAGTAGTATAGATGCAAACAAAGCCCCAATTTCTTTTTAGTTTTTGAATAAACGCAAATCGAAAGTCTCTTATTAAGAATTTTTTTGAAAAGTGTACTGGTAAGTATAATTTTTAAATGTTAATATGGATAGTAGATCTGCCGCTTACATAAATGGGAGCAGTTTAATCAAAAATAAGTTGTAAATAGAGCTTTTTGATTTTTTACAAAGAAAGGAGGTTATTAACTTGCTTGCTATGCGAAATCTTTTATAGCTTAGTAAACTGAAGAGACAGATATAGAAATCTAAGAATAAAAGTGCAACATTATATTTTGCCGACAATATGCGGCAAGCAGTAAACAAATATACAGTGTGCCTCAGTTTATGTTACATTTGATATTCTCTGTAATTTTTGAGATAAATTTTTGACAGTTTTTTATGTAGAATCCAATGCTGGTTAAAAATAGACAATAATAAAAGTTATGGTTGAAAAACTGATTTCTTTAAATAATTCAGAATGGCTGACGTTTGCATAACTTTAATTGACTATAAAATTAAAGTTAAAACACGTATGTAAAACTTTAAATGCCACTTCAGGTTTACACGGAAAAAACGTTTTTTTCCCAAATAATAAATTTAAAGTCGAAAAATTTCATATTTCAAAAAGCCTATTATTATTAAATTGTTGAAACTTTTGAAATATTTGAAAGAAAATAGGCAATAATATTTTTTGTTATTGTTTTGCTTTTTATATTCCTATTTTTTTTTTTTTTTTTTAAAGAAAATTAGTGTTTAAAACTTTGTCACAAAAAATAACAATTTTAGGCACATAGTATCTACCTTATCACTTTTTTATTAAAAATTGTGCGATTAATATATTAATATGACGGTATGAAAAAATGGAGTGCTATTTTTTAAAAAACTAATTTTTTCGATTATTTTCAATTTAAACATTAGACGAACACTCGAATTAGCATTTCATTTGGAACTTTGGATAAATTGTTGAATATTCATGAAACCTTTTAAATTGTGTTTGTATTATTATTTAAAAAAAGTCCCTAACTTCAATTTTGCCACTCTTGTTCAGAAATTGTTAAAACAATAATTATGTTGTTAATTTGTGAACTTGCAAAAGACGAGCAAAATAAAGAATAAAAGAATTTTCTTGGTTTTGTTAAAAGCTAATGACTTTTTACTCTTGTCAAATTTTTGAAAAAACGTGTTGTTTCTGAGATCCAGTAATGTGAAATTTTCCGAAAAGGGGAGAGGGGAAACCATAATATTACTTATATAAAAAATCCGAAAAAATTTTAATGAGCATACTTAGGTATTTTAAAAATACAAAACTTTTTTTCATTATCGTGTAAATTTTTCCGGAAAACCCTGTAAAATAGTAAGAACTTTGATAACGAAAATCACTGAAAGACATTTTCTTAAAAAACTGAAAAAATTCACAATAGTGCAACACTCAATTTTAAACAATTTTTTTGTCCTAATTTAACTACTGGATGTCTAAAAGATGTTACCATTTGAAAAAGTTGACAGTCACAAATTACTGATTTCGGAAATTTTGGTTGATCGTAGCTGCTACACCAATTCGAGAAATAATAGTAATATGCCTTTATACAAGGTGTTTCAGTTAAAAGTCCCCGGGCCATTATCTCGAAAAATAATAATGATATTTAATTTTTGCAAATGGAGGATGATCGATACCAGAGGAGACTTGAAATAGCTGTAGTTAGAATTTTTCTGGTACGGTTCACAGAGGTGGCGCTGCGATGCAAAGTATTTTTCGATGGCTGGAATCTTGAAACATGATTCGTGTGATTAGGGGATAATTTATGAATAATTTTGATATTATAGAAAATTTCTAAAAAAACCATCAGTTTTGGAGTTAATGAATTTCTTTTTTCATTCTTTCAGTACACATAAATTTTGATAAACTCTGTAACTTTTTTATTAATAGTTCTAGACTGTCGGTTACTTGAAAATTTTTTACGTTAAGGAAAGTGCTCTGATGCACTAATACAAAAACCTGTATACCACTTCCCGTTAAGCTGGAACTAATACCACCCTGCTAAATTTTAAATACAATAATCTGTATCATATTACACATTTTTTAAATTATTAATATTTTTTAATAACTTCTAATAAAACTGTGCTTAAAACCTGAAATAGGTAAGATAATAAACAAAATACTCACTAATTTTATGATGATCAATCTAAATTAAACTTCTGCGATATTAGTAGGGCTTGAAATTAAATTTTAATTTTGACAGTTATTAAACAGCTTGTAGTGCATGTCAATCAAAGTTTTAAGCTGTTTAGTTGGAAGTTATCCATTACAAATGGTTTCGATACACCAATGAAGATAAATTAAATATGATTTTAATATACGGGGAATGTAGAAGAAATTCCCGACAAGCAAAACGATTGTTTCGTTTGCGATTTCCAAATAGACCTACACCAGACAAAAAGACATTTATTGTGCTGTTTAAAAATTTAAGAAACTATGGTAGTAAAAAAACTGTTCATACCAGGAGAAGGCCAGTTAGAAATGATGAAAATAGAGCCTTAGTATTAAGTAGGTAATATTATCAACAATCCTCAATGTTCTCCTTTCTGAAGAATTGAAATTTTTTTTTAAAATGTGTTGTGGAGTGACGAAAGCCGTTTTCACAACAATGGAGTTGTGAGTAAGCATAACTGCAGATACTGATCACAAAATAATCCAGGCTAAATGAGAACGACCCGGAATCAGGTAAATTTTGGTGTTAACGTGTGAGGCGGGATATTAAAATGTTATATTTATTGGGCCATATCTGTTTCATGGAACATTAAATGGGATAAGATATGACATTTTTGAGAAATGAATTACCAAGATTATTATTAGACACTGTTCCTCATAACCAAGACAATATTTGGTACCATCAAGTTGGGGCACCACTCATAACTCCATAATAATAAACAATTATTGTCTGAAAGTTATTTGTGGCATTCTACGAATATTCGTTCCTATTATTTGGGTTTTCTACCACATGTATTATTGTCCTCTTCAAAAACAAATCACCGAATCTACGAAATAATAGAATTATTGGAAAAAAGCCTCTGCGCCCGTGACGTTTACGCCAAAGGAATAGTCAGAGGTTATGTTTTGCAAATAATATAAATGGGAATAAACATAGAAATAATGTATTTTGCTGACGTTTAAGAAAGTAATCTCTTTCCATTTTCAAAGCTTTTTTTTTTGGAAGAACTCTTATTTTGCTGTGTATGTCAAATACACAACTTTAAGATTCTGTTTATGTTATTTCCATAGATACTTACTACTTACACAGAACATAGAACTGATGATATTTTCTTTTAGATAATGTTGAGTTTGTTAAATTCTTCTTTTAACATTGGTAGCCAGGTTGTACAAATATCTACAGAACAATTCGATACGCACTTGTCTTCATTTAATAAGAAAAATTAAAGAATCAGCAATAATCTTATTAAATGAAGACAAGTGCGTATCGAATTGTTCTGTAGATATTTGTACAACCTGGCTACCAATGTTAAAAGAAGTATTTAACAAATTCAACATTATTTAAAAGAAAATATCATCAGTTCTATGTTATGTGTAAGTAGTAAGTATCTATGGAAATAACAAACAGAATCTTAAAGCTGTGTATTTGACATATACAGCAAAATAAGAGTTCTTCCAAAAAAAAAGCTTTGAAAACGGAAAGAGATTACTTTCCGAAACGTCAGCAAAATATATCATTTCTGTGTTTATTCCGATTTATATTATTTGCAAAACATAACCTCTGACTGTTCCTTTGGCGTAAACGTCACGGGCGCAGAGGCTTTTTTCCAATAATTCTATTATTTTGTAGATTCGGTGATTTGTTTTTGAAGAGGACAATAATACATGTGGTAGAAAACCCAAATAATAGGAAAGAATAAACAATTATCTTCATGAAATGTACCCCCAGAGATAGATAAGCACTAATGGAGTACATGGCCACATGACTTAACTCTGTTAGATTTCTTCCTACGGGGCTATTTAAAAAGTGTAGTATACATTGAACCTATTAAGGATATGGCCGATTTATACAATAAAATTCATGCAAGTATTGCTGCTATACATAGACATACTTGCAAAAAGTTTGCAATGAAAAATTACTGAAATAGTACAATATAATAATAATAATAATAGCTTTATTGCCCAACAGAAAATCCATTTACAGGGCAATACATACAAAACATTTAGAAAGAAAATGTATTAATTAAACAACTAATACTAAATGATATAGCAGCATATAAAAAAAAAAAAAAGATAACAAAGACAATGAATAAAAACAGATAGATAGAAAATAGAGAACAGCGTGTAACAGTCATGGATTCTGGTAAATATATAAGGTCAGAATGGAAATTGGTCAAAAAGGGAGTACCTCAAGGATCAATCTTAGGCCCAATTTTATTTCTGCTCTATATAAATGATCTACCACATATCAGTAAACATCTAATAAATCTATTTGCAGATGACAATTCTCTAGTGATAAGAGCCAAAACAAACGAAGAATTGATAACCGAAGTTGCAGCCTCGATTGATATATTAAAAGAATGGTATACCTGTAATAACCTAAAACTAAATATTGAAAAAACCCACTTACTAAAATTTAGTCTAAAGAAGGAGTTACCACTTCTCATTGATTATAACGATCAAACATTAACAACAGCGGATCACACTAAATTCCTAGGCATTGTAATCGATCCACAGTTAAACTGGAAGCATCACGTGCAAGACCTAGCTACAAAAATTAGTGCATTTGCATATGCATTACGCACTGTAAGCAACTCCATAAATAAGGCAGCAGCTCTAGCTTCTTATTATGCCTATGTCAACTCCAGATTAAAATATGGAATTATCTTCTGGGGAAACTCAGTTGAAACAAACCGAATATTCAGGCTACAAAAAACTTGTATTAGAAGTATCTACCATCTGAAACGAACTGACACATGTAGCATATTGTTTAAACAAAAATGTATACTGACTCTTCCAAGTCTGTATATATATGAATGTGCATGCTTTGTGAAGAATAACTATGAAGAACTATTCAGCAAATATGAAGCAGACCATCTATATAATACACGTGATTATATAAATGCAAAACTCCGCTTACCACAGACACCATACAGTCAAGTGCAACGAAATGTAGTGACTCAACTCATGAAAATCTATAATCACTTACCCAATGATAATAAAAACTTACCATATAAAGTATTCAAAAGAAAAATTAAAAATTGGTTAATTGATAAGACTTTTTATTCTGTATCTGACATTTTTAATTATAAATTTTAAGTTTTAACTTGTTATGGTATTGTCTAGTTTTATTGAAATAGTTATATATTATGTGTCTTTACTATATTATTATGTTCTTTATATTAATTATCTGTGTTATACACTACTTTGTAATATCTGACTTGTTCTACACCTGTATGGTATTAAGGAATAAAGTGATTATTATTATTATTATTATATACACAAACTAGTAAACAAATAAATTCTAACATATTAGATCTCACTAACATTAAAATGTTGAATAGCCAGCTCAATAAGGGTTTTTAATGAACAATGATGTATATCGCATAAATCACACAGCATATTAAAATTATGGCACATAACATATAATGGTGACTTTAATAAAATATTTGTCCGGGCTAAAGAACATCTGAATGTTTGGTTATGCCTTAAATTACTTCTAGGAACATTGAAATGAATATTACCAAGTAATGTTGAACAGTCAATCATGTTATGTAGTAACTTATACAAAAAAGTTAGTGACATACAAATTCTTCTTAACTGTAAACTAATAATATTAAATCGATTACCTAAATATGTGTAACTAATTCCTCTCTCAGGATAAATACCATCAGATTTAAATACCAGATATTTCAAGCACTTTCTTTGAACCCCTTCAATCATAGATTTCTGACAATTGTAGAATGGATACCAGACTAAAGACGCATACTCAAGCCTAGAGCGAACATATGAGAAGTACAACAGTTTCAGGGCATTAATATTTGTAAAGTTTTTGCAATTTCTTACGATAAACCCATAGAATTTCATTGCCTCAGATATTTTTAATTTTACATGTTCATTAAAACTTAGTTTAGAGTCAAACAATACACCTAAATCTTTATTGAAATTACAACGAGATAATAAATCATTCTCAACATGATACGCATATTCATATATCGTTTGTTTTCTCGAGAAGCTAATAATTTTACACTTCGAAATATTAAGGCCCAATTTATTATCCAAACACCAAGCATGAATACGATCTACAATATGTGTATTCATGAAGAAGGGAGAAATTTTGAGCATTTAATGCAATAGATAATTAGAAAAAATATGTTTAATTTCATTCTTAATAATATTCTAGTAGTTTTTAATTGTTTAACAAAAACTTTTGTTTATGCTTGTTATCAAATTATTAAGCTTAATTTAGCAAATCCGGAAATTAGTGATAATTTTCTTTATCTTACTAATTTCTGGTGCAATTTTATTTGAAAATTTATTAAAAAATATAAATAATTTCGAAATAAGTAATAACATAGAGATCATCGTATTTAAAATTTAGCAGGTTCATATTAGTTCCAGCTTAACCGGAAGTGATATACACGTTTTTGAATTAGTGCGTCAGAGCAGTTTCCTTAACATAAAAAAGTTTCAAGTAACCGACAGTCTATAACTATTAGTAAAAAAGTTACGGAGGTTTATCAAAATTTACGTGTACTGAAAGAATGAAAAAAGAAATTCATTAACTCCAAAACGGCTGGTTTTTTAAAAATTTTCTATATCATCAAAATTATTCATAAATTATCCCTTAAACACATGAATCATGTTTCAAGATTCCAGCCATCGAAAAATAATTTTGCATCGCAGCGCCACCTCTGTGAACCGTAGAGGAAAAATTCTAACTACAGCTATTTAAAGCCTCCTTAGGTATCGATCATCCTCCATTTACAAAAATTAAATATCATTATTATTTTTCGAGATAATGGCCCAGGGACTTTTAACTGAAACACCCTGTATGTCAGGTGTAAGATATAATAAC
The DNA here is from genome assembly GCA_963675555.1 of Leptura quadrifasciata. Lineage (NCBI taxonomy): Eukaryota > Metazoa > Arthropoda > Insecta > Coleoptera > Cerambycidae > Leptura > Leptura quadrifasciata. The sequence goes on from OY776682.1 coordinate 34,707,493, forward strand.
AACAGAAAAGATAATGTGGGTGGAGGTACCAAACAGACCTGCTCATATAATCACCCCATTATGAGTTAATATATGGAACATCTATTGTAACAATAACAAATTCGTCTACTACAATTAATACATAAGCAGGTGAATATCCCATTACACCAGATCTCGATTGTTGAAGGTAAACATTCTAAATTTAGTCCGAAACGCAAAAGATTAGAAGCTACCTTGATGTCATCAGGTACAGAATTAAATTTTTTTACAGCGTTATAAGAAAAGCTGCGTTAGAACATTGCTGAACTGTGTTTAGGAACAGTCTCTTATATTTACATGTTTCTCTTATCGTTTTGGTCCATTTGACTGATTTGAGTGCATTCACTCTAGATGCAAAAATAAAAATGACCCTAAAAAAATAAAGTAGACTCAGAATTTTTTAAAAAACCAACCTATTTAAAATCGTTTCAGGAATCTAAAAAGTAAGAACGTGCAGGATGTTCGATTTATAATAGCAAAGTTGGGGTTATTTCTGGAGAAACTGGAAGCGATGGAAAAGCGTCAAATAATGAAAATTTGGCAGCTTTTGGTATTGTTACATGCTTACAGTCTTCAGTAAACACTTTTACTGGATTCAAATAACTTGCAACAAGAATCTTCACAAACCACTGATTTATTTATCACTAAAATTACACTAGTAAATACCTAAAAATCACACAACTAATAATAACTTAATCTAATATAAATTCACTACTTTTAAAACACTATGTACTTTACTTTTCTTCTTAAACTTATCAACTCTTGTCTAACCTAAAAACTTTCACTGAACTGAACTCTTCTGTTCCTTATACTTCACTAAACTGTACTGTTTCCCCATCTGCTGGATTTACCTCTTTATATACACCCATAGAAATGTACCAGAACAGTATTCCATAATTTTCTGGAACCCTACAGAGTTTTCTACTATGTGACAGATGACTGTTCGTCAATTGGCTCATAGATGGCGCCACCCTACTACTGGCCATGAACACAATACAGGTTTCCCTTAATCACATCTTTCCTCGTTAGAGGGCAGCACATAACACTGCCCCCCTCCTTAAGCCTGAACGTCCCGGTCAGGCAATTCAGATTCCCCAACATACTTCATACTTCGCCAACCTATCCAAGTGCACGATCTTCATCTTGGACTTCTTACTACGTTGAATTCGGTAAACAACGTCATTGATCCGAGTGATGACAGAATACGGTCCTTCCCAGGGTGGGTGAAGCTTCGGAGATTTTCCCTTCTTTCACTGTGGTTTATATAGCCAAACCAGATCGCCCTCCTTGAATCCTGCTGACGTCCCCTTCCGGTCATAGCGAGCCTTCATCTTGTCACTAGCTATGCTAACTTGGTTTCGAACCAACTCGTGGACATTCCTCAGCTATTGACTAACTTCATCTGCATAGACATCCACGGACAGTGGCTTCTTATCTGGTGTACCAAACATCAAATCACATGGCAGTCTGATCTCGTGCCCAAATATTACACGAGCCGGTGTCTGCTTAGTAGTCACATGAATGGCAGCCCTGTATGCCATTAAGAAAAATAGTATATGTCGATCCCAATCTCGCTGGTTCTTGTGAACTACCTTAGAAAGATGTTCCTTCATGGTTTTATTATGTCGTTCCACCATTCCATCTGACTGGGGATGAAGAGGGGTTGTCCGAGTCTTGTGAATGCCCAGCAACTCACAAATTTTCTGAAATATCCCCGACTCAAAGTTTCTCCCTTGATCGGAATGTAGCTCCAGGGGTACACCAAATCGGCATACAAGGTTATCCACGAGAACTCGAGCAACAGTAACTGCTTCCTGATATGGAATAGCATAGGCTTCCGGCCATTTACTAAAATAGTCCATAGCGACCAGGATGTATTTATTCCCATCATCTGTCACTAGGAATGGGTCCGCTATATCTATAGCAATCCTCTCAAAAGGAGCTCCGACGTTATATTGCTTTATTTGGCCCCTGCTCTTCGTCTGTGGCCCTTTGGTGGCTGCACAAGCCTTGCATTTGCGGCACCAAGCCTCCTCATTTTGACGGCTGTTTATCCAATAAAATCGTTCCCGTACTTTAGCCAATGTCTTATTCATACCAAAATGTCCTCCGGACACTCCATCATGTATTTCCTGAAGTACTTTTGGGATCCGACAGCTGGGTATCACCAGACGCATGGTAACTTCCTTCCCATCTGGACTTTCCCATGCTCTCTTTAATAGCCCATCTACAACCTTAAGGGAGTCCCCACACTTTTGTCCGAAACATCCTTCCATTCCGGACGCGTTCCTTTTTCTTTTGCCCTTAATATAGGACCAATTACGCTGTCATCCATTTGTTCTCGTCTTAGAACTTCCTTTGTCCAATCATCTGGAACATCTACCTGAGCTGTGTTTACTATTACCGTGCCCTGTGCTTTTTCAACCCGATAGCAGTGCTTGCAGTCATCTTTGCACGGTCTTCTTGACAGAGCATCTGCATTTTTATGAGACTTTCCAGGTCGGTGTTCGATTGTGAGGTCATATTGCTGCAGTCTTTCTATCCAGCGAGCCAGTTGACCTTCTGGGGTTTTCAGCTGCAATAGTCATTTTAATGCAGCATGGTCGGTCCTGATTTTGAAATGTTGGCCATAGAGGTACTTGTGAAAATGGTCCACGGACTTAACAATGGCCAATAGTTCCTTCCTTGTTACACAATAATTCCTCTCTGGTTTGGACAGTACCTTACTGAAATACTCGATTACTTTTTCCTCTCCATTTTGGACTTGAGATAGTACACATTCAATTGCGGAGTTGCTAGCATCCTTGTCAAGAATATAGAGGCCCTTTTGTTGGGGATATGCTAGCACAGGACTACTGCATAACGCTGCTTTCAGCTTCTTCCATGATGTTTCACACTCCGGTGTCCATTGATATTTAACTTTCTCCTCCGTTAGCTGGTGTGGTGGCTTTGCTATGTCCGCAAATCCTTCCACAAAACGTCCATAGTAAGTGCAGAGGCCAAGAAAGTTTCGTAATTCGTGAACATTTGAAGGTCTTGGCCAATCACGTACGGCAGAGATCTTGTCCGGGTCTGTCTGTATTAACTCCGAAGATACGACATGTCCAAGGAATTTCACTTCTTTTTTGAATAGCATACACTTCTTCGGATTCAACTTTAGATGTGCATTTCTGATTCTCCCAAATACTTCTTGAAGATTTTCCAAATGTTCCTTAAAGTTTCGTCCCATAACCATTACATCATCAAGATAAACTAAGCACGTCTTCCATGTTAGTCCTTGGAGTACAAATTCCATCAATCTTTCAAAAGTAGCTGGCGCATTGCAAAGTCTAAAAGGCATCACGGTGAATTGATATAGACGACTACCTGTTGAGAAGGCAGTCTTTTCCTTGTCGTCAGGGTGAAGTCCCATCTGCCAATACCCACTTCGAAGATCTAGAGTGGAAAACCATTGTGACCCTGCCAGCGTACTTAATGTATCGTCAATTTGTGGTAGTGGATAGCTGTCTTTCTTCGTAACATCATTCAGCTTCCGGTAGTCGACACAAAATCTCAAAGTCCCGTCCTTCTTGGCAACTAAAACTACCGGTGATGACCAGGGACTGGTTGATTCCTCAATTACTCCATCTTGTAGCATCTTTTGAACCATCGCAGCAGCTTCTTCCTGTTTAGCTAGTGGCAACCTCCTAGGTTGTTGGCGGATGGCGGCTGAATCACCAGTGTCTATCCGATGCTGTACTATATCAGTTTTCGTGAGGATGTCTGTGTTTTTGGCAAATACCATACTTTCTTTTTCCAAAAACTTGATTGCCTCTCTACGTTCATCCTCAGATAGGTGTTCAAACTGGGTACTCAACAAAGTCACAACTTCCCTGTCTACGCTGGTTGACGAATATTTCTCCCCTTGCTCCTCGCACCTTGCTATCCACTGGACTGGTTCGTAGGATCCTATTGCCTCACCTTCCTTGAAAGTCACTGAGTGGGAATTTAAATTAGCCACACTAATTGGAATTTTGTCTTTTGTCCGGGTTAGAGTGCTTGCTAAGACTACGTTTTCTGTCTTAATTGAATCATCTTTTTCAACAAGGCCAATACGGTATCCACCAGAGTTTCCTTCCAGAATGGCCTCGATTATTTGTTCTGAACGGGCAGGAATCTTGATTGTCTGAGCCGTCAGTAGCCTCACTTTTTGAAATCGGTCATTTGCTGTTGACAAAATAAATTCTTCATTTTCAATCTTTAGGACTCGTTCTACCACGTCAAGTATAAATTGATCTTGTACTCCCATAACATCCAGCCCCAAAATGAAATCATCAGTGATGTCAGCCACGATAACTCTATGACTAAAACACAGGCGTCCAAACTGCAGATCTAGGTCAACTTCTCCATGAACCCTTACCCTGTCTCCTGTGGCTGTTCGAACAACCAATCCATTTTGGCTTTTATCAACTTTTATTTCTGATAAAAATCCGGGCCGCACTATTGACGACGTGGCACCTGTGTCGATAGTGAAGATACATCTCCTTTTGTTTACATAGCCATCCAAAAGCAGACTACTCCTGCGGCTCTTCAGTCATTGCGGCATTTACTCTCTCAGGGCTCCGCTGCCGACAGTTTCGCTTAATATGCCCTGGTTTGCCGCACTTATAACACCGAATCACCTTCCTTGACTGTTCATCGCTCTGTTCTCTTTCCTGCTTCCTTGGAGCATCTGGTTTTGCCATCAACTGGCTTATCATTTTGTGCATGTCAGCCATCAAAGATTCCATATTTGATTTTTCTAAACGGTCCTCTTCTTCTACCTTCATGGTTCGTACTCTCGGACGTGCAGTCTCTTTGTAAGCGGCTTCAACCTCGAGGGCATGGATCAAGGCTTCACTACCAGTCTTATCTCGGGATAATCTAAGGACTCGCCTGATCTCCTCATCTCTTATGCCATCGATGAAAGTACCAACTGTTAATTGTTCCTGGAATTCTTTGGGCGCATCCGGGTAAGCCAGGTATGTCAGTCGCTCAACAGCTGCTTCAAAATCTTGTAAACTTTCCCCAGCCTTTTGTGTGCGTGATTTGAGCTGAGTTCGGTATACTTGGGCGAGGTGTTGGTCGCCATATTTTAGGTCTAGTGCTGCCTCCAAAACTTTAAAATTCTGTTGGTGCGTTACTGGGATAGTCTGAAGCAACTCTGAGGCTTGACCTCTTAATGCTAGCACCAATGCCATAGCTTTGTCTTCGTTACTCCAATTGTTTGCGTATGCCGCTGCCTCAAATTGTCTTTTATAGGTTGACCAAGAAGTTTGACCATCAAAGGAAGGCGGTTGTAATCGAGGACCTGATGATGATAGTACCAGCTGGCCTCCTTGTTCTCTTAACAGTCGCTTAAGTCGCTCTACCTCTCCTTCAACTGCACGAAATTCTCCTTCTATATCGGTAACTTTCCCTTCGACACCAGTAACTTTCCCTTCGACACCAGTAACTTTTTCTTCAACGCCAGTAACTTTTCCTTTGACTTCAGTTACTTCCTCTTCAACCTTATTTACTTTTCCTTTGACATCGCTTACTCCTTCTTCAAGTGTAGTCACTTTTCCTTCGACGCCAGTCACTTTTTGTTTAACTTTATCTACTTTTTCCTTGACTTCATTAGTAGCTGACAGGATAGCATCTTGTTGCACCTGTATAATTTTTCTCAATTCTTCCTTTTCTTCTTGACGTCTTCTTTCTTTTTCTTCTTCACGTCTCTCCTGTTCTTCTTTCTCTTCTAGACGTCGTTTTTCTTGTTATTCTTTTTGTTTCTGACGTCGTCTTTCTTTTTCTTCTTGACGTCTTTCTTGTCCTTCTTTTTCTTCTTGGCGTCGTTTCTCTTGTTCTTCTTTTTGGTCTAGCATCATTTTTCTAAATTGCTCGAACATGTTTTGCATTTGCTTTTCGGCAGCCATGCTTCTTGTTTCCATCCAAACAATTAACTCGAAACAGCACGAACAAGTCTTATCTAAAGTCTATATCACTTCTCAGTTCAACTCACTCACTTCACTATCTCCAGTGGTTTCCAAATAGAACACTATGAAACTTTGTTGACTTCTTCAGAAATTCTGTTGCAATTCCGCTTCCGACAGCAATTGTTACGTGCTTACAGTCTTCAGTAAACACTTTTACTGGATTCATATAACTTGCAACAAGAATCTTCACAAACCACTGATTTATTTATCACTAAAATTACACTAGTAAATACCTAAAAATCACACAACTAATAATAACTTAATCTAATATAAATTCACTACTTTTAAAACACTATGTACTTTACTTTTCTTCTTAAACTTGTCAACTCTTGTCTAACCTAAAAACTTTCACTGAACTGCACTCTTCTGTTCCTTATACTTCACTAAACTGTACTGTTTCCCCATCTGCTGGATTTACCTCTTTATATACACCCATAGAAATGTACCAGAACAGTATTCCATAATTTTCTGGAACCCTACAGAGTTTTCTACTATGTGACAGATGACTGTTCGTCAATTGGCTCATAGATGGCGCCACCCTACTAGTGGCCATGAACACAATACAGGTTTCCCTTAATCACATCTTTCCTCGTTAGAGGGCAGCACATAACAGTATAAATTACTCCTGCCAAGTTTGAGTCCCATACCTTGGAAACTCTAGAAACTATGGCTTGTTTAATGATCCCATTGACACCCGTATAGTAGCAATATTTTGTTTATTCCAACACTGCAGTTTGCCTCGGTGTAACACAGGGAACAACACTTGGGGCATTATTCCTCCACAACACGCATTAATGATGTAAAGTTGTGTCTATTAGACAATGTTAGATATAAATTTTTGCGAATCAGTTTGAAGTCTAGATAGATAGATAGCTATAGATCTTTATTGGCCAGTTAAATCATACGTTAGTCAACGCTATCATACAATAAACACTAATATATAAATAATAAGTAATAAAACTAATAATAACAATAATAATTTATTAGTGTTATAGTATACGACCAGAATTGAAATCGCTTAAAAACTAAAAGTCGGCAAAAACAGTCGGCATCTCTTTATTGTTTTTCTTATGACAAGCATTTCTATTTACCTCCGCAAGAGATGCTGACTGTTTTTGCCTGCTTTTAGTTTTTATACGGTTTCAATTCTGGTTGTATACACTATATATATTGTAGAGGAAAACGATAAATGAAAACAGTCACAGACGTAGTGGGGAATGGAGAGGATAGTGGCGATGCATAACGCATAGCTGTTTCTATCACATCACGTTTTACGTCTTTTATGTCGCGTGCATTAGAATGAGAGAGAAGGTCAGGCTTGTGTTGTTTGCCAACTAGCACGAATGACATGTGAGATATGGTACTTCAGAAGTGGACTTAGTTTACTTTCATATACGGCGGAGTAAGGTGTACGGGTGTAAGTGCAATTAATACATTAATACATTAGTTTATACTTGTCTTTTTGCTGGTATGTAACTTATTTATTATAAAAATAAGTCGATCGAGTGATTGTGAGTGTGAAAGTGACAGTTATAGTGATTTCAGTGATAAAGAAAATAAAATTCCAAATGAGTTTCAAGGGAGAAAAAAACGGCATTTAAGCAGTAACGGGAAACAAATTTGTTTAAATGTGTATAATACTCTTTTACAGCGACAAACTAATGACTTTAACTTGCGTGATTTAGATATACTAAGGGAAACAGAATCTTTAACCCACGTTTCCTATTCCACATTGTACAAACTAGTGAAAACAGGTGTTACCGAAAGAAAGCAACGTTGCGACGCTGGTATATCAAAAATTTTAGATCCATCAATAGCAAAACTTTTAAAAAATGTAATTTATGATGCATATCAGAAAAATGAAATCCCGACTGTTGACGTGGTAGACAGAAAACTAAGAGAAATGGATTGTCCTTTGAAATATACGACAAGAACTTTAAGGAACTGGCTGAAAAAAATTGGATTTAAATTTAAAACAATTAATAAACGCGTGGCGATTATGGAAAGCAGACGAATAGTGGATTGGCGACATTCATATCTAGAGGAGATTAAAAAGTTCAGAAGGGAAAATAGAACAATTTATTACCTAGATGAAACTTGGTATGACACTCACGATACCGTAAAAAAAGGATGGACTGATGGAACTAAGAAATGTCTACCACAGTCATTGCCTCCAAAGAAGGGGACTCGATTGGTTATATTACACTGTGGATCAGGTGATGGATGGGTAGATAATGCATTGAAACTATGCGGGAAAAACATGGAAGAGTGTAACGTGGATTATCACAAGAATATGGAGGGAATAATTTTTGAAAAATGGTTTGAAAATACTTTAATTCCAAAATTAAAGCCAAATAGTGTTATTGTTCTTGACAATGCGAAGTACCATTCAAGAGAATTATATAAAATTCCTAATAAGAGTTCGACTAAATTGGAGTTGCAAAATTTTTTAGCGGATCACGACCTATATTATATGGACAGTTATACTAAAGCAGAATTGTTGGAAGTCCTTCATACGAAAACATTTGAGAAGAATTATGTTATAGACAGTATAGCTGAAAGATTTGGCCACAAAGTTTTAAGATTACCACCATATTATTGTATTTTCAACCCAATAGAATTGATTTGGGGAAAATTGAAAAAAAAATATCGGAAAAGGAAATACTTTTCCAAAATTCGACAAAAAAGTGATAGAGTTAATTAAAAATGAAGTGTCCAAAATACCAAGGAAGATTGGTAAAAGAGAATTGCCAAAGTGATTAGAATTGAGGATGATTATTTGAAACTTTGTGAATTTAATAAAAATGGGGAAAATAAATTCATTATAAATTTAGAAGAGGATAGTTCATCATCTGAAAATGAAGAAGAGGGGGAGAACGCACAGGATTCTGAGGAAGAAGTGATTGTGATGACTTGTGATTGAAGAAGTGGTAGTGATATCAAGTTTATTATTTGCATCCGTTTTTGTGTTCAATGATAGTGATCGTGATATCAAGCTTATTATTTATGTCATTTTTTGTGTTCGTAAGTATTTTAATCTATTTTTATTTATTTAAAGAATTCAATTATATTTAATTTTATTTATTTGGAGAATACATATTTTATTTACGAAAATTTACTATTTCGTGTTTTGTTTTTGTTTTTAGAGGTTTATTGTTATTTTTTAATTTATTTTGAGAATACCTATATATTTTTTTGCTGTTACTATTTTAAGTTTTTTTTGTTTTTAGATGTTTATTGTTATTTTTTTTATTTATTTTGAGGATACCTATATTTTTTTTACTGTTACTATTTTAAATTTTTTTTGTTTTTAGAGGTTTAGTTTTATTTTTTTGTATAATTTTCTTTATCCTGTACTAATATTCTTTACCCATCCTATCATGGCAAGATATGCTCATACCTCCCCGTGGTTCTTGCTAGGTAGTAAAAATTTACTCAAATATTAAGTGAACTAGGATACTGTAACTACTGTATAGTCAGTAGTGTAAATTGTTGCCAGCTAAACTGAGCCCACACAACAAAAGCCAACGCAATTTCTCAGATTTGTTTAATAACACCTAAACAGTATAATTGATTGTCTTATCATATCATATGACGTCATAGCAGGTCATGTCGTGTCACAGAACTTCATAGTGGTCACTTTGAATTTTATTGTGATCTGAGCACCTAGAAGTAAGAGAAAAGAATGTTATTTAAATCATGATGTTCTATGACACGATATTACATGCTATGACGTCATATGACGTGACGACGTTTGAGATTATATGATGTAATATTTCAATAAATAAACCATGACAGTTATGAGGTGTTTTCAAACCACTGTGAGACCCTAGAAGCAAAAAAAAGAGTACTGATTTAACCCAGACCCATACACCTCAAATAAACGATAATTCTTACTTTAGCAAGCTTTATCTCAAGACTCTGAAAGTTTGTCAATTTGTGCCAATTGAGACATTTGATCAGAGAGATGGGATACACAACATATCAAAATTTCAACCAATTTAACGCAAGTCACTTTTCCATAAGAAAATTGCATGGTCCTTTAAAAGCGTAAACAGACATAGGTACACAATATAGTTAAGTCCGGGCCTGCCTTCTTAGCGTTTCACCTCACACCTCCCCTCTCAATTTCATCTTTCCCGCACTATACTACAAATAGTATTTCTACAAGTCATAAAAAGAGACAATAGACATAATACATAAATAAATTATTACAATTGTAACTAGATATTGCACAGATATATTACACTAATGTTAAACTATTAACATGTAGGTAAAATTTATTTACCAAATTTTGGACATACGAAACCGTCATAGTTATAGAACGCATTGTCTAATAAGAAACGTTTTAGTGTAGTTTTAAAAAATCTTTTCAAATCCACATTTCTAACTTCAATAGGAAAAAACATTAAAAAACTTGACAGCCTGATAATTTATACCATTTTGTAGTTTATTAAAACGTAAATAGTCTAAGTTAATATTTTCATTATTTGTTGTCGAATAACTGTGAACTTCTATATGTTTGGTGTAGTGGAAGCTATTTGCTTTAATATATAAAAGACACTGTAAAATATATATACAATTTTTTAAAAGGATCTTTGCGGTAACTTCTGTAATTTATCCGAGCAATGATTCTTATTATCTTTCTCTGTATAGCAAACACTGACGAATTATGGGGTGATTGACCCCATGCTAAAATTGCATAAGATATTTTGGAATGTATAAGACCATAGTAGGCAGTGTCTAGTGTCTTTTGAGAAACTTGATTCACCAGCTTACGTAACAAAAACGTACTCCTGGAAACATTACTACAAACAGCAATAGCATGTTTTTCCCATATTAGCTTACTATCTACTTAAACTGCTAAAAATTATACACAGTCACTTGTCCCATTAATATGGTTATCACTTAATTTTCTAAGTGAAAAAAATCATATTTTCTGTCTCCGATACATTTAATGATAGAACGTACAGAGCTTTGTCCTGCTGGAAGCGCTTCCGGAATGATTTTTGCACAGAGACTCTGGTCCTGCTAGCAGGACAATATTCCACTCATAAAGTTATCCTGCTTACAGGACGTAAGGTACTACCAGCAGTATATGCACCAAAACGTGAATGAACTATTTATTGTCATTAATTTTCGTATATTGAAAATCTGCTGGCAGGACTCACTTTAATCGCAAATTGTGCTACCAGAAGTGCAGCGCTTTAAATTGAAAGATATTTTTAGTTGCAAAATAAATAAAATTTGAAGAATATTATAAATGATATAAATAAAAGTATAATTCAAAAATATTAATATCTTTATTAAATAAATTAAACATTATTTTTAATGTATTTTTAAGTCAAAAACGGGAAGGAAAAATGAAAACAAATGTTCAATAAAAAATATATTTTTAGTCGTCTATGCTGGGATACCATGCTGAATATGGTAGGTAAAACAATTTCTTCCTGTTGTTGGAGAACACATAATAGCACGTGCGTCACAAGTACTGATGCTATTATTATCATTAGTATTTGTAAATTGGTTTTTTAGATCCAAGTATACAAAAAATGCATTTACCTATCTTCAATTTGAAGAGAACTACAACTAATCTTCTTGGTGCTTCCATCCATGTCCCACTCAATACTTGCCAGATTTTTTGATTTGAAAATTTTTTTTATCACTCCGAAACACCTGGCGGTATTCCATTCTTTACCAAATTCTGATATACTCCACGAACAGGGCCGGATTAAGGCGCATGCGCAGCAGGCGGTCGCCTAGGTCGCCAAACTTGGAGAGGTCCAAAATTGAAAGGATGAAAAAATGAAAAGAGCGAATAAATTTTTAAGGGGAAAAATGAAAAGAGGAAAAGAATTTGGAAGAGCAAAGAAATTAAAAGAGTTAAATAATTGAGGTAGCGAAAAAATGAAAGGGCGACAAAATCGAAAAAGCAACATATTTTGTAAATTTTTTGCTGCAAGCAAAATTTACCTTGATCCGGCCCTGTCCACAATGATTATTTTTCGAATCAAAAACCGTTGCCGGCGTGGAAATACGCGCTCCTGACTTCATCATTTGAGTATAAATGACTGATAAGTTCAAGCCGGCATAACTTTGGAACCAATAAACATAGCACCTTCGGACAAAGATGCGCTTTCAGAGCATTTCATTGGCTTCTAGAAAATGTAAAAATTCGTCCTGCGGGCAGGTCCCATAACCCTAATATTTAGCGATTTCTAGTGTACTCAAATGAGTTGTTTTCGTACTGCCGGCAGGACACTGTACGTTCTATCATTAAAGTTAGTTTATTTGTCACGAACCATTCTTGAATAAATCTGTGTCGCGTACATCCGACAATAAATCAATAATGTTATTATTTCTAGATATAATTGTAGAATCATCCGCAAATAAAACAAATTTTGCATTTTGTGAAATAGCATAGATATCATTAATGAAAATTAACAAAGTACCGGACCCAAAGCAGAATCTTGCAGAACTCCGTAAGTTATTTCACGGGATTCAGATTTATTATGTTTTACTGAGACAATCTGACTACGATTTGTTAGATATGACTTAATTAAATCTGTACCACTGCTGCTAAAATTGTAGTAAGTTAATTTGTTTAATAAAATTTTATGCGACACGCAGTCAAATGCTTTTGTTAAGTCAAGAAATTGTGTATAAATATATTGGCCTCTCTCAAATCCTTCATTTACAAACTCACTGAATTTGTTGATAGCACATGTTGTTAATTTATTGCTTCTAAATCCAAATTGGTTGGAATTAAAAAGGTTATGCAATTCAAAATGTCTGGTAATTTCTTGTTTAATTACAACTTCAAAAATTTTATTGAAAATTGGGATGATGGATATAGGTCTGAAATTAGTAGGCATATCAGTACTACCATTTTTGTGAATTGGAACCACTTGTGCTAATTTCAGGACATCAGGAAAAACATTACTAATGATGCAATAATTTATTAAATTACTTAAAGGAATTAGTATATATATTTGATGCAGTTTAAAATTTTAATATCAATGTCAAAAATAACTTTACTGTTTTTTTTTTTTAAGTTATTTATTATATCTAATACCTGGACATGTAACACCATGTAGAAATTAAACATTTTCGTTGTCTGATCAATGTTTATTTTTTTTTAAATATTCATCGGGGGTCTGACTTTATTTTAATTAAATGGGTAGGTAATAACCCATCACACATGCCATTAACTGGTAATATAATTTTTTCATGGAAAAGAAAATTGTATTCACTTTCAAAGATAAATTAATGCAATCCGTGCAGCCTGAAGATTTCTAAGAACTAACTACCTTGGTCAAGATTTTGGGTATTCATCATTGGTTATTTAGTTTCTAATCTGAGAATGAGTTTTTTAGTAAGCCTTTGTGTAAAATTGTCAGATCCGAGGAAAAGCAATCTTTAATCGATCCATTTTGAACATTTTATACTTTGTTTTCACAGCACACACCCCATAAAATTTTCTTTATTTTACGTCATTTTCTGTGCACTACTTTTGAAGAAGAGTAATAAAAGAAAGATTAAATTTTTCCAGGTGTCTTAGATCTGGAGGATCCGCTGATGTCCCCAACCCAGGAGTTGGAGGCGAAGCCAACAAAGCGAGAAGGTAATGGTCATAGTGAGCAGACAGTGCCAACACATGCCAAAACATCCCGTCGAACAACCTCTCTCCTAAATCTCTTCATGTCTAACTCCCAGGGTACGTTATGAACTCCTGGTGGCTATAGCACTATTTAACTGGGGCTTGGGCTATTTTTTAGGGTCACGTGAAAGTCGTGCAGGTCCTTGCAGTGCTCCTTCAAGCCCCACTAGTCCAGACGGGGAGCAACAACTGACACGTCACTCGCACCGTGGATCCAAGTGTAAATTTTCTCTCTTTTTAGATGTACCAGGACATAAAATGAATTTGTATAAAATTCCTTTATTATAGTAATTTCATGTGAATTTTTAAAATCCTTAGAATGGCTGTTCCACAGGGCACTGTTCTCGGCTGCTCATCTTTATGCCAAATTAGTTATATGCATTGGGTTGTGTTAAAAACATATAGAGGAGTTTTATATTTACTGTTTACTGTCAATATATCACATCTGCATGAATGGGTCCATCTTTATCTTAATCGGTGAAGGTTTTAATGTCTATTATTTATTGTTTCCTTTCAGCAGTTCCTGCCCCTTGTTTCAGATATAGTGCTTGTAGAATTTTTTTTAATTTAAACATTTATGTTCACATTTAATTTTCTTTTCGTATAATTGTTACATATCTCTGCACGTACTATTATTTTTGGTATACTACTTGGCGTTGTGTTGGCAAGTCTTTAAGTTAGTTGCACATACCCTTGTTAATTTTCCTTTAATACACTAATTGATCATTTAAATGGCAATTACAGTTAATGGTGATAAAGTAAAACAACAGCCCTTTAAATGGATCACTTCCTTACAGGCTTTACACCTTACTCTGCTGTTCTGTAATTATTAAGTATTCCTAATTAATTCCTTGGGCAATTATAGGGTTTCTACGAAGTAGGAGGGAGAAAGCCAAGCAAAAGAAATCCAAGAAAAAAATCAAAGACAATGCAGACAACCAAAGCAATAAGGAAGAAAAATCTGATTTGTAAGTTGCAACAGATCAAATTGTTTTTATAAAAAATAACCCAAAATGCACGCATTTTAACACATCGAGTTATTAATTAAAAACATTTATATTTGAGTATTTATTTTACATAAGTTTAATGACACTTAAAAAAATAGAGTATGAAGAATTTGGCTATACGTTCAAAGTTTAATATGCCCAATTCACAGTATTCTGTATTAGCATAAGCTATGGATAACTGCCAGATATTTGATCATTCCTCATATTGTCTAACCGTTAATGGCGGTGTTCTGACCAATTTCTTTTATTTTTTTTATGGGTTTTTCTACCACTTGTATCTTCTGAAAATTATCACAAAATCTACATAAGATTACAAAATTAACCAGTATTTCGCTGATGTTTTTGAAACAAAATCTCTTTCTTTTTTAAAGTTATGAAAACAGTTATTTGCAGTATATGTTAAATATACTATAAAATTGTTTACATCATATCCATAGATACACTATTTACACATAACTGTTGATATTCTAAATGATATGTTTGTTAAGTTCTTCTTTTAATATTGGTAAAAATGTCATGCAAAAATCTGTGGAACAATTTAATACACATTTAATTTAATTTCATAATATTACTGTGGACTCTATTTTACTTTTTTGTTATTTGCCTCTTATTAACACGTTCACTTACTGGTGCGGTACGAGTCATATTTGTCCCGAGAGCAACTTTCCCCATGGGCGTTACGAGATATATATGACCTGTAGACAATTCTTGTTTAAATGTTTACCAAAATCCCGTCTTACTTGTAATAGCAAAACTAACCGTAGTTACTGTTGGATACATGTATGTAGATCACTAGCTTATGATTGTCCCAGGAACATTTGACCCAAATCTCAATTATTGCCATACAAAAAAATTTATATTTTTTTACCTTTATTTTCATACATTTAAAAAAAAACAACACAAAATTTAAATCGTTATTATTCCTATTTTTCTAAAGGAAATTACAAGAAACGGGTTACTAATTCCGTCTGTGCGGTGGGGGGTCCCCTGTATTGCAAATAAGTGTAAAAATTACATGTTTGTATGATATGGGGTTACCCCGTAGCGCACAAATCGACGATTTTTATTTTTCATAAGCCCCGGTCAAATTGTTATTAGAAAATAATTAACAAATCCTTTCTGAATTGATCACTATAAATATCATATTCATACGATATGATTTAAGAAAGCTATCGCCTTTGCCTGCTATAAAGTTTTTTTAAGAACACTGCTGCATCAGACGAAAGTGCGGTATGGAATATATACATCCCGTATAGCAGTGAATAAAGTGTTAAAATTTATTCTGTGTCCGTTTTCCCAAGCGTGTCCGCAAATTTTTGATTTTTGAATTTTATTTTTTCTAATGCAATGTTTGTGTTCATCCAATCTTGGATGGTCTGGCTGACTCACCCACATATTGTTTGTTATACTCGCACGTGACATTGTAAATACAGATTTTTCAATTTTGCAACTGGTTTAATGGTCTTGTTTTTGTCAAAATAGATCTCAAAAGTGTTTCCCGTTTGAAATACCCCGTTCTAACATCAAATTTATCACTTATATGTCGTAGTTTTTTTGATAGTCCATATACATAAGGAATAATTGTGTAATAAAGACGTTTTTGGAGATTTTGAAAATAGGCATGTTCAAAATTGTATACACAAACCGGTTGTCTGGTCGAGATATGTCCACAGTATTTTTGCCATTTGCCAATGGAATTGATGTACTAGATAGTTTTTTAGAAAGTATAAATAGCAAAGAACCTTCTACTGAATTTAATTCAGAAGTAGAAAATTCAAACAAACTACAGTTTACAACTTTGTTACACAATATTAATTCCTTAGATTTACAGATTAACGCCGTATAAGGTAATAAATTTTGATGTTAAACATTCTGAGATCTATTTTGACAAAAAAAATAACCATTGAACCAGGAGCGAAGTTCAAAAAATCGTATTTACAGTATCCTATGCGAGTGTAAGAAAATATGTGGGTGAGTCATCCAGGCCTTTCACAGTGAAATTGAATAAACACAAAAATTATATTGGAAAAAATGAAATTCGAGGGCTTGTTAGCACGCTTCGAAAAACTGACAGAATAAAGCGAGACTCGGCAAAAACTTTAATAGATAGATAGAGGAAGAAAACAGATAAAAAAATAACGAATCCGCAGTAATATTAGTAAATGAAGATAAATGCGTATCAATTGTTCTACAGATTTTTGCACAGCATGGTTTACCAATATCAAGAGAAGAACTTAACAAACAATATCATTTAAAATATCAACAGTTCTGTTTAAGTAGTTTCTATCTATGGGTATGACGGAAATACGATCTTATAGCTGTTTATTTAGCAGACACAGCAAACAGGAATTTTTTTCATAACTTTGAAAAAGGAAACAGTTTTTTCTGCCAAAATGTCAGCAAAGTACTTTATCCTTATTTTTGTTATGGTTTGTGTTAGTTGGCAAAAAAATAGCCTTTCGCTGTTCCTTTGACATAAGCGTCACAGACATATAAGTTATTTTTTCAATATACCAGTTAATTTTGTTATCTTTCGTAGATTTTGTGATAATTTTCAGTAGATACATAAGACCCATAAAAGGAAAAAAACAATATAATCAGTTTTCAATCGATACTTTTTTTTTTTTTACTACTTTTTATCTTAAATTGACAAAGTAAATTACTAACCATTTCAAAATAACATTACTGTATAAATTAAACCAAGGTATAGCATTGAAGGATTTATAAAAAATTTGAAAACTTTTTATTGGATATTTTGGATTTTCTGAAAATTTTCTGTTTATGATAAAGGTGGTACATGTTCATAGTCTGGCGCTCAGTTCCAATAATTAAATATTTTTATCCTTAATTTTTTGTGATATCGAAGAATGTTATTTGAAGAACTTGTATGGCAAGCCGTTCTGGTTTTTATTTGACATTGAGGCTAGACTATCACTTTAATCGGCACTTAAGAGATAGGTATATTTATTAATAAAAATGAAAGTATTTTCCTTAACAAAAATTGATTTACATTCTAAGTTAACCATGGCATTAAGGAGTTTGTGTCACCTTGATTAGATGTGTTATTAGTTGTTATTACATCCGTATTAACATTTTAAAATAAAATAGAAGTACATACAAGACATCAAATAAAAGTGAAAATTGTATTTCTCTTCGAAATTAGCATAAAAATACATTCTAAATTAGAATTTTTTAAAGCAGATGCAAGAAATAATTGGGAAGCCTACTGGCAAAGATATGTTGCAAACAGTAGCTCCAAATATTGCAAGATACAACCTTTTATCCCAAGGCATTCCTGGCATCATTATCTTAATATACCCAGAAAATATGTTACATCTATTAATCGAATCAGATTTGGACATGCATGCTACCCAGCCCACTTATATAAAATCGGAGTACTACCATCTCAATTATGCGAACAATGTGATACCATCGGTGACCTTGATCACATTTTTTTTTGATGTGCAAAAAATAAGAATGCCACCGATAATTTAATCAGGAATTTAATCTTAAATTGCAATGCCATGGCACCTTTCAATATGCTGAACCTACTGTCTCTCAACACACAGCAAATTTACGAAGCTATTATTACCTTCTTGATAAAAACAAATCTTAGTTTATAGCTTTACATCCCTATGTTTAACCTTGTGTTTTTCCCAGCTTTTCCATGGTCCCCTCTTGTTTGTCTATTTTCTTAATGCCCTGAATGACCCCTGGGCGAGAAGCGTGTGACCCTGTTTTTCCCACTGATTTTTAAAATATTTTTATTAATACTCTTGTGACTGGCTGCATGGTCTATGACCCAAAGCCATAAAAAAAAAATATAAATTAGAATTTAAATCTATCCCAATAATGCAAATCAACGAGCCATCTGTTCCAGAATAGCTGAAGTAGATGCAAAGCAACATCGTAATGGCAGGGCCGATCTGGTGGAAGGAAATCATTGTTGTATTTCGTTGTATTTATAATAATATTTTAAGTGGAAGTATGTCGCAGTCTACATACAAACAACAACGCCCAGGTTATGTATAATAATGAGGCAACCGAACCTTTCCAAACCCTCACTGGAGTTAGGCAGGGATGTGTCCTGGCACCCCTACTTTTTAATTTGTTTACCACTGCTCTAACAATTATTGTTGACAACAAACTGACAGTCAGAGGAATAGGTCTCAGATACCGTTCTGATGGCGGTCTCTTTAACATAGGGCGCTTTAGAGCTTTCACGAAGACACGCACACGATTCATTTGTGATCTCCAGTATGCGGATGACTGTGCACTTTTAGCCTCTACGCCGGAAGAGCTTCAAGAACTTTTAGATGTGTATGCCCAGAGCTATGATTCCTTGGGACTTAAAATCAACATTGGAAAGACTAAGATTATATCAACTCCTCATCAAGTGAACCAAATAGACATTACACTTAACGGAAATTCTCTTGAAGTGGTGGATCAGTTCAATTACTTAGGCAACATTGTTAATGACAAAGCAAACATGGACAGCGAGATTCGCAATAGAATTAACGCTGCATGTAGAGCACTCTGGGGACTTAGAGGGAGAGTATTTGACAACCACGACCTTGCTTTGTCAACGAAAATGGCTGTCTACAGAGCAGTTGTCATTCCAACACTGCTATATGGATGTGAAAGCTGGGTCACTTACCGTCGTCATGTGAAAGAATTAGAACGTTTTCAGCAAAGACACCTCAGAAGTATGATGAAAATCCGTTGGTTCCATCACATGTCAAACGTGGAAGTACTCAGGAGAGCAAACAGCCTTCCAATTGAGGTGCTTATTTCAAGAGCACGCCTAAGATGGGCAGGTCACGTTCATCGTATGCATGATAACCGCCTTCCTAAATGTACACTTTATGGTGAATTGCTAAGCGGTAGAAGAAGGCGTGGCGGTCAGCGAAAGAGGTTCAAAGACGTTCTCCATGAAAATCTAAAATCCTGCGGTATTCCAGACGAGCAATGGGAACAACTTGCAGCGGACAGAACCGAATGGCGAGGGGTTGTGGCCAGCTATCAAGGAAATGTTGCTGCAAGAAGGCCGAATCCAAGACCTAACCAGGTCTATGTTTGTCCTGACTGCGGTCGACATGTGCTCTCCCGAATTGGCCTCTATAGCCATAGTCGCGTGCACCGTAGATGAATGGGAATTACTATAGACTACACCTTTTACTTGTTTTTTATTACACACAATCTATCAACTGTAACATTTTTTTATACTCGGACTCGAGTAAAGGCTAATAAAATAAAAAAATGCTTAATGAAATCTTTTGAATGGAGTTGGTTAAACAAAATTATTATTACACTGAAGCTAACAAAGAAACCATAGAAATACCTGTAGTGTAGCCTCAATGTTGAATAGAAACCAAAACAGCTAACCATAAAATATTTCCCCCTCTTTTACGCATAATTTCTGACCTATTTTTTAAAAATATTTTTCTGTTATTAATAATCTTCTTCCTTTCAGCCTAAATCACAGATTAATATCCACTGTAAAGAACTTTTAGCAGTACTTATATCAATATAGATATTTTGCAAAATAATACTACATTTTGCAATGTTAAAGTTTTTTAAATTTTTTAGTACAAATCGCTTAAAAGGAGTTTGATTCAACTGGACAATTTTAAGAACAAATAAAAACTTTTTCCTAAAGTAACTACAGGCCATAGAAATTTCGATGTACACACCTATCACAAATTAATTAATTGAAAGAATTATTAATAACAGAAAAATATTTTTTTAAATATAGTTTGTGTGTGATAAAGTGTAATATTTATTTTGATAATTGAGCAATCAGATTTGATATCAAAATATAACGTCACATCATAAGTAAATCCTTAAAATTACATTTTTCGATATCTTCAAAAACAAAGGTAGGTAGTTTACTCTTGAGCAGCTTTCAAAAAAACATATTGTTTTCTGGACTAGGCGCCACAAAGACACATTTGTGCCTCCCCTTTTTTGTTTAAAATCATACACTAATTTTATATAAAAATAAAATCCTTCAGAAAATCAATATCAATAGTTTTGGTGGACACTATATTTTTAGATCAATATTTTTGTTGTAGTCAAAAACCAAGTTCTGTTATAATCTTTTGGTACAGGGCTTTTTTCCATAAAAAATTTTAAAAGTTCATAAAGTGAACGTATACTATGTATGCCCAAATAGCAGTTTCCCATCTTCCGACCAAATTTTTACTAATTGCGACGTCCGATTAAATTCAAATCAAGATTGGCCACTATCTTTTAGCCCAAAGATGTAACACGACGTCTAAGCGATGGTAACCTGATGACAGAAACTTTCCATTTGTCATATAATATGTGTAGTTGTTGTAGCGCAATGTTGGTGCGACATTGGTAACTTCCCACCAATCATAGTTAGACTACCCGACCACAAAAAACATTTGTTCAAGGTAGTCGTGTCTCCTTAACTTCGACCATGTATTTTTGTGGTGATCACAAGGTCAGCTGGACGTTGTCAATACTAGCCACAGATTAGTTACAAGAAATAGAATTTCTACTGATATGTCAAATAAATTGAGGTTATCGTTTGTCAATTGTTTACTTTTATTTTCATACAAATTTAATTAAAAATGTCAAAAAGCGGAGCACATTTAAGTACAGTAGTACATTTTATAGAGAAAGGGCCAAATTGCCTGCAGTTCAAAATAGACAGATCTAGTTAGGTATGTTAGGTTAGGTTAAGTCAAAACCATATTAAGGAAGAAAGGTAGTATGGTTAGTGAAACAGCCAATATTACATTCTGAGACTGGGATGAGGTGATTCCGACATTTTGACATCGTACTACCGTTGTTATAAATACTTGTTCATATATTTAGGTAAGGTAAAGGTGTTAAATTTTTAACTAGCGTTACGTGAAGTCATAATTTTTGGCATGGTAGTTCGAAAGTGTGGTTATCTAGTCACAATTTGGTTGATTATATGCAAATAACTTCATCGGTCAATGTTTGAAATTTAGATGACACTATTTTTTTTTTTTTTTAATTTTTGGAGTAAACTTGGGCTTAAGCTAGGAAATAATAATAATAAAAGTATTTTATTGGATAAACCAAATGGCCATCGACCGAAGTCCTTCAGCCAGTGTTACAAAAGATTTTTTGTGAGTTAACAACATTATGTAAATAAAAAGGTGTTTTTTACATTCTATAAATGAAAAAAAAAGAAATAAAATTAGATATTGTGTGTTCTGGGTGTTTTCTGTGGTTGTGGAGTTTTTCATTTTGTGTTTTGCAAAGATGTTGGAACATTTCTATGTTGTAATCTGATGAGGAAAATGTTGTGGATAGTTTAGCAATTCTTTGGTGAATGGGTTCAATATTTGTGATTTGATAGAGAACCTGATTAGGGGGATTATGAAGAGGATTTCTGGGATGATAAATTTTTGTAATGGATCGGATGGTAGAAGTTTCCGCTACTTTCAGATTCCGAATTGCTGGTGCCCTTGCGTTTAAGTATATGGGGTGGTTATATTCCAGTATAGGTCTACACATCATTTTATACATGTGTTCAGCAGTTTTTGTGTTGATCCCTTTATTTTTATAGGTAAGACTTCTAAAATGTCTGCCTCTAGAAATACATTTCTTTTTCATTGATTTTGTGTGAATGTTTAGATCAATTTGTGATCCAAGGTAATTCCAATATATTTAGCTGATGTTTGACTTTAAACTAGGGATTTATCTAAATAACACATTTTTATATTGAAATTTGTACTGGTCAGAGAATTATACATTGTTAAAATTGTTAACAAAATGTAAATATTAAATAACTAGTTATTTAAAATGCTGAAATTTTGTGGGGATCGCATATTTTTCGAGCTATATTTATCAGTAAAGTGTAATGCGTTTGTCGTTTTTTAGTATCATTTATTAGCTGCATGAATTTATTTTGTCTTTGTAAAACACAACAAAATAAAATGTCATGCATCATTTCATTGTTTTTATTGCCATAAGGAAATTAAAGTTCTAGGTTTTGCCATAGTTCACAAAGAAGGAGCCAGATTAGAAGTATTTATACAATATTGTATACTATATCCGACCTCGTCGCATAAAAGTTAGTACTATGCACTACAAACGACGCCTCGCTGAGTACACAAATATTTATAAGGAAGTCGGTGACCAATATCTGACCGACTCGAATTTTTATTCCCCATTTTGGTGTGAAATTGGGTCGGAAAGCGGTCGCATGAACGTTGGTTGCCAACATCAGGTCGTTTACAACAATGTTGGCTCGATGTCCAAATGCTATTTGGGTGTATATTGCAAATTTTGCTCTTGACATCAAAATATTTGATACTCGATATTTCCTACTTTTTCCAAATACATACTTTGTTGAGCAAAGAAACAAAAGCTACATAACGGATGATTAAGACATTTCAGTGACAGGTTGGCCATTCAAATACATTGGGTCACAATTTTTCAAACCCCTTCATAGAGGATTAAATTTCAAACATTTATAATATAATCACAACTACACAAATTATAAAAAACGTAATATTTTTTCTACTGTAATTGACTGATTAATTTATTTCTAGTCAGGCGGTGTGTCAGGTACTTTCAGAAATATTGTATCATTTTGTATATGACTGTATATTTTGATTTTTGATGTTGTACCTTATACAGACCTTTGAATAGGGAGGAAAAAGATGATTCTCAGAAAAGTCAAAGGACTACAGAAACTGCAGATCCTTCTACGCAAGAAGTTGATGAAGATGGTTATGTAATAAGGCCGAACGTTTCACATAATTGGAATAGTGCAAAAGGAAGTTTCTATTCTTCATCAGATTCGGATTCCGGTAAAGTATTACAATTAGATAGATAGATAGATACTTTATTCATCATATTAAGTTTAATACTACAAATGTAAAAAACTTATCAGACTAGTCGACTGTTACATCTCATACAATCACGCATACAAATACAGACATATCGCACATTCACTCACAATTATCTATATGACACCTAAGTGACTTACATGTAAAAGTTTAAAATGAATCTTAAAATTATCGTTTTAGAACAAAAATTACATATACTATATATTACAAATTATCATTTAAATAAAATCAAAAATTAAAAAATTCCTCCATCGAATAAAATGCATTATCCTTCAAATATTGAAACAATACTGATTTAAAGGTTCTGTAGCTTGCCAAATATTCTTACAGAATGATGATGATAACAGATGATTCCTTGATATAATGGTGCATTCTGGCCGGCCGTTAATCGTGAAAAATGTAATCATATATCGTTGTTAGTATGTGTGTGATAATTGTGTATGTCATTATTTCTGATGTACTCTGAGTGATTTTTTTATATCTAATGTAATCAAGTATATGTAGAGACATGGTAGAGTTAGGATGGATAAGTTAATGAATGTTTGTTTACAGGACTCTAGCGGGCTTGCTCCCACCATACATCTTAATATATTTTTCTGCGTTACAAATACTTTATGCATATGAGCCGAATTTCCCCAGAATATTAGGCCATATGTAGGTACTGAGTGTACAAGACCATAGTAGGCCATTTTTAAAACATCTGTGGAGACTGTTTGCCTTAGCTGTCTGATAATGAAACAGATACTGCTAAGTTTAGAAATGAGGTTTTCTGCATGTTTTTCCCATGTTAATTTTTGATCAATGGTTACCCTAAGAATTTTATTTCATGAACTTGTTTTATTGATTTATGGTCAATTTTGATCAATGGGCTATAATTATATCTGACATTTTTTTGTTAAAATACCATAAAAAACGCTTTATCGATGTTAAGTAACAATCCGTTGTTAGTGCACCAGTCATGCAATTCGTTTTCACAAAGATTTGCAGTAGTTATTGAGCTTGCAAGGTTTTTTTTGGATACAATTTAGTTTGTGTCGCCAGCATAAAGAATCATTGTATCTGGAGATAAGCAAGAGTATGTGATATCACCCATAAATATTAAAAACAATAGAGGAGCCAGAATTCACCCTTGCGGTACACCAGTCGTAACTAGAGCCGGATATGATTTGACATCATCTATAGCTACAATTGGCATTCCATTCTTTAGATAAGAGTACGCCCAGTCATGAGCAACACCCTGAATACCATTTCGATATAGTTTTTCTAGAAGTAGGTCATGATCGACTGTGTCGAATACTCTACTTAAATCAAAATAAACCACTACTGGGAAATGTTATAGATATTATTACAGAGTTCTTTTATAGGGGTTTCAGTGGATTTGTTTTGCCTAAACCCATGTTGACAGTTGGGTATAAGTTTCATCTGTTCCATGAATTTTGTTAGTCTGGCATTGTAGTTAAAGTCGATACTTTTGAAAATTGTGATTGTAAACTCACATTCCTATAATTGCTGGCCTCGCTTCTAACTCCTTTATGTTTAATAATTGGGATTGATTTTTTTAATTGGTCAGGGTACACCCCGTGGAGAATGAAATGTTTATCAAATGTGATAATGGGAAACAGATTAAATCACTTAATACTTTTAATGTTTTACCATTGATTTCGTCAATCCCCAAAGTTGGTTTATGGGAGATTTTTTTAATTATATCACTCATCTCATGTGCAGTAGTAGGATGTATAATGAAAGTGGAGGTTGAGAATGGTGCTAAGTTTTAGGTTGTTGAAGTTAGGTTTCCTTATTTTCACATCTAAGAAGACATCGTTAAAGTGATCACACAATATCTCTTTATTGGAAATATTTTTATTGTTTATTGTGAGCTCGAGTGTTGACTAAATTATTTTTTGTTTCATTTATAATTTTACAACTTTCTCTACTCACATTATCGGCATTTTCTAATCTGCTATTATTATATTCTACCTTGCGCTTGTTAACCAACTCCTTATATAATATTTTCAGTTACCTCTGTTTTTATTTCATTGTTTGTTGATCTAGCTAATTTTGACAGTTCACAAAGTGTTTGATGTAATTCTTTGATCTCGTGATTAATCCACGGTTTTTATTTTTCTTAATGGTAATTTTCATAAGGGGGAAGGCATTAGAATAGTGAAATTTAAAGGTTGTAAAGAAGATATCAAATGCTTTGTTTACATTATCGTGGCAACTATATATGTCTACCCATATCTCATTTAACAACAGGAACAGGAAATGTTGTCAAGTTAGCATCCGAATAATCACGTCTGAATACCACTTCTAATTTTTTGGAAATGACTACTGGTACTATAAAATTGCAAACATGAAATGTATGGTCTGATAAGTGTGTATCCTTAACATACACCGATTTAATAGGTTTATTTGAAAAATTTGCATCAATGCTTTTTGTAATGCGTGTGGGTTTGTTAATATGATTTTTAAACATATCTGCTACTTTCTTCGACTGGTTACTTTCTACTTGGAAGTCAACATTTATATCACCACATATAACATAATAACAATTTGTTTTATAGATTTCACACATCAGAGCATACATTTCACCTAAAAACAAATCCAAGTTAGATTAGATTAGATTAGCAAAGGAGCTGGTTGTTTAGCCTTTACCACCGCGACCTTTTCAGGTCTATTGTGATGCTCCCAGGGTATCTTCCTTATAGTACCTCATCCAGCTTTGTCCTTTGTACTAGACTCCGTAGCTTTGATAAAGGCCCTTTTATATAGCTGTCCGCCTTTGGTTTTTCTTCTCCGAGTGCTTGGAATCTCAGCTTCGCCAGGCCTTCACAGTGGCACAATACGTGAACTGAGGTTTCCTCTTCCTCTTGGCAGAATCTGCATGTCGTGTCCTCTGCCAGGCCCATTAGACTCATGTATCTATTGAGCCGGCAGTGGCCAGTTAGAAGGCCTACTATTACTCTGATGGCCTTCCTATTCTGGCTTAGTAGGTCTTCCGTAAATTTGGCCGAACATTTTTTAATGAACTCCTTGGTCTGTCTCTGCCTTGGGAGATTCCTCCACCATTCCAGAGATTTATTTTGCACCCATTCCTTAATGGCTGCTCGTATGCATGGCTTTGCCATGCCACAAAAGGGCTCGGGTCCTATTGGGGCTTCAAGTGCGCCTTCCTTGGCCAGTTGGTCAGCCTTTTCGTTACCTCTGTGTAGCTCGTGTCCTGGTACCCATGCTAGGGTCACTCTGTTCTGACTTCCCAGCTCTGTAAGGGCCGTCAAGCAGTCCCACACCAATCTTGAGTTGATTTGCATGGAACTGATTGCTTTTATTGCGGCTTGGCTATCAGAGAAAATGGCAATCGACTGGTTAACAGTACCTTGTCCTATTATCTCCCTTGCGCAACAGTGTATGGCGATCACTTCAACCTGAAACACCGTTGCGTATTTCCCTAGACTTATCGGGATATTGGCTTTTGGCCTTGTCCCGTAAATCCCGGCTCTTGGAGCTGTCAGTGTACCAGACTGTTTGTGCTGTTATGGGAGGACCGTTTTTCCAATCCTCCCTGTCTGGTATAGCAGTCTGAAAGTTCTTATTGAAGTTATACCTGGGGACCATTACATCTGTGGGCATGCCTAGAATGGGATTTGCCCTCATCTCCGAGTATAACTTCTGGTACTCCGTCCCCTGTTGCTGGCTAATTGGCGTTTGGCCTTGCATTAACCTGTGCAACACTGACCGAGCTTCACCTTTTATGAATACATGTAAGGGTAGCAGGTCCAAGAGGACCTCAAGTGCAGCTGTAGGAGCAGTTTTTATAGCCCCCGTGGCGCACAGGCAAGCAAGCCTTTGTACTCCACTAACAGCCTTATTGCTCCCGACTGCACCGTCTTAGTCCACCATACCACTGATCCATAGGTTATCATGGGTCTCACTACCCTGGTGTATAACCATAGGTTCATCTTGGGATTTAACCCCCAGTTTTTCCCATACATTTTCCTACACCTTCCCAGGGTGATTGTGGCTTTCTGTGTGACTTTTTGGATGTGAGAATTCCATGTTAATTTTTGGTCAAAAATGACTCCTAAATATTTTGCCTCACAGGCAAATGGAATTTCCACTCTGTTGAGCCTTAGGGCCTTTAGGCCTTGCAGTGCTCTTCTCCTTGTAAAATTGACGACTGTGGTTTTGTGGGGATTTATAGAAAGTCCTTCCTTGCAACACCATTTGTCGACAACATTTAGGGCTCTTTGCGAACGCTCCGTTATTGTATTCGCGAATCGCCCCTTAACGACTATTGCTAGATCATCAGCATATCCTAAGCAATAGAAGCCCTCTGTGGAAAATTTCCGGAGGAGTTCGTCAACCAGGGTTGCCCATAGTAGTGGAGATAGTACCCCTCCCTGGGGACAGCCCGTGCTCACTTTTGCCTCGATGGAGATCTCACCTAGATTAGATATTATAATCCTATTATCTAGGCTGACTTTTATCCACCGGCAGATCGTTGTTGGGACTCCTCTCTTTGATAATGCACTCGTTAGTGAGTGCGTTGTTGCTTTATTAAACACTTCTTCTATGTCTAGGAATGTAACTACTGCCATTTCCTTGTCCTCGAGGGACTTTGCTAGTAGTCTGTTTAATTCATCCAGCGCAAGGTCTGTCGACCTCCCTGGCTGGTATGCATATTGACGTTCACTCAGGGGATTTTCCCTTAGTAGTTCGTCTCTAATGTACCTATCTATCAGTCTTTCCATCGTTTTAAGTAGGAAAGAAAATAGACTTATAGGCCTATATGACTTGGGCGTTTGGTCCGATAATCTACCTATTTTTGGTAGGTAGATGACTCTCACCTTCCGCCATATTTTTGGTATGTATTTCCAAGCCAAGCAAGCTCTGAATATTTTACATAAGTAAGGTATCAATACCTCCAGCCCCTTTTGGAGCAAAATTGGATAATTCCGTCCACCCCAGGAGATTTGAGTGGTTGGAACTTACTGATTGCCCATCTGATTTTATCAGGTTTTATAACCTCGGTGGCCAACCTCCAGTCCGCAAGTTTGGGCCTTTCTGGCCTTTGGTGTAGATAATGCCTATCCTCTAGGTCCGTTAATATCAGTGAGCCCGGAAAGTGTGCCTCCATGAGCAATTTGATACTTTCCGTCATTGTTTCTGTGTAGGTTTCATCATCTTTTTTGATAAAGCCTACTTTGTTTGCAGTACAACCGTCCTTGGTCAGGACTCTATGGATTCTGGAAGCTGCGGGGCCATCATTGACCTCTTCGCAGAATCTCTTCCATGAGTCTCTCTTTGCCTTGCGGACCTCTTTATTGTACTGCGTGAGTTTTAGTTTGTAGGTATCCCAGTCTTGGTTGGGTTTGGCCCTATTAAATAGCCTTCTAACCTCAGCCCTAAGGCCTTCTAGGTGGTTATTCCACCAGACTGTTTTACCCCTGGTTTTCCTTGTTTTCTCCGGACAGTTTTCCTGTTAGGCAGCTACTATCGCCTCGCTTACCTGTTCCACTGCCACTTCAAGGCTCTCTATGCTTCTTCCAGACGCTATTCCTCCCTCTAGATACCCTCTGAGGGACTCTAAATATCCTTCCCAGTTGGTATCTCGGGGATTTCTGAATTTCGTCTCCGTTAGAGATGGGATCTTGATGTTGAATCTGATGTGCCTATGATCGGAGCCCGATGGCTCTTCTGACACGTGCTAGTTCTTGATAGTATCACTTACATTACCTGTACATAAGGTTAAATCCAAGACTTCCTTACGTACTGAAGTGACGAAAGTAGGTTTCCTGCCTATATTAGCTATTAGTAACCTTTCCCCTAGGATGAAATGTAATAATGACTCACCCCTGTTGTTGATGTTAGTGCTTCCCCATACCTTGTGGTGTGTGTTGGCATCACATCCAATTAGTAGTGGAAGGTTCCTCTCTCCGCAGTAGGCAACTATGTCGCTTAGTATCTCCGGTGGACAGGATCTTTCCTCACCTGGGAAGTAGGCGGAGCAAATGACCCGGCTCTTCATACCTTCTTCCGTCGATGCTGTTAGAGTGGCTGTAACAAAATCGTCGGTGCAGAGCACCGGAATTAATATACACTTAACTCTACTACTGTATACGGTACACGATCTAGGTCTAGTGGATCGTGTATTGTACAACAACTTACCCTGTGGCGGTTTTAGGCCTGCTGGCCTTTCCTTGACTATCCAAGGTTCCTGCAGGAGGGCAATGTCGATGCCTTCTTCCTCGAATCTCCGACATGCAATAGCCGAAGCAGCCTTTGCATGATGGAGATTCGCCTGCAGGACCCTGATTTCTTCTTTTATTGGGGTGAAGGTCCCAGAGGTGCCAGGTCCTCCCCCCAATTACTTCTCCCACCTCCATGGGCGTCCGCTTCTGGGCACCAGGCCTCCTGAGCGGGCTTAACCCACTTTGGCCGGAGAAGTCTTTGTCAGAGGAGTGGAGCTCGTTCTCTCCTTCTTCCTCTCCCTCTTTTGGCTCTTCCGCCGAGGCCCTCCGGAGGTCGTGACTTGATTAGAAACTTCTGGACTTTAACACCCTTTGTCGCCTCTTTACTAGGATGTGTTCCCTGTTCCTTTGAGCGGAACTTAATCCTTCCCATTCCGAAATAGGGACACATATCTAGCTTTTTCAGTTCTTCCATGGACTGCTTGTCCATGGAATAAACCCACACTTGCCCCTTCTCGGACGTGGTCTTTGCGAACACCGTCCAGAGGTTCGTGTTTAGGCCTTTGTTACTCACCCATAGTCTGGTGAGTATTCTGTTGGCCTCCAGCCTTTGGCCTTCCTCGTCGGCGACGTACACGGTGCACGTGCACAGCCCCGGAATCCTGTCCCCCTCCAGCGTTTTGAGGCTTGCGCCTTCCCAAGGCTGGAGCATGGGGACAACATTCCGCAGCCATGCAGCGCTTGTCTCATCCGCGCACGCCACCAAGAGGTAGCCTGGCCTATATGAGCACTTGGCAAAGCGCACCTGAGGCCCTCCTACAGGAATACTCTCGTAGGCCTGCATAATAGAGCTTTGGATGGCCTTTAGCCTTTCCTGCTCCATCGTTTCCATCGGGATACCGCCCTGCACCACCGCGACCTTTGCAGCGGAGAGGGCATCCTTGAAAGATAGCTCCTCCAATTTTGCCCTCTTTTTCCCCCGTTGGCTGCTGGGAGGTGTGACGGTTTCAAGACGGGGCCTTTTCTGGGCCTTGGTTCGGCCTTCCTGGTCCGTCTTCTTTACCCCGCTGGGCCCTTGAATAGTCTTCTTGGGGTCTTTTGCCATTGCTTGGCCTGTTTGAACCCTGCCAAAGTTGCTCTTGATTATGGCCCTTTTAGCCTCGCAAAAATCTCGACCACCTTTGACAAGATTTTGGAGCCTCTTTTTTGAGACTCCAGAGAGACGAGCAGCTCGCACTTCTGCGTCTGTTATTGGATCAACCTCCTCTTCGGAATTGACCCTAATGCTCTTTCCCTTGGACTTTTGGGATGTGCTTGGCCTTTCGGCCTGAGCGCCTCCCTGGCCCTTGGGTTGCTTTGGCTTTTTAGCCTGTAGCACAACCTGGCCTTCTGGCTGTGTTTTCGACATTTCTGCCTTCACAGCACCTTGGCCTTTTGGTTGGCCTTCCGGCCTTTCAGCCTGTTTGTTCTGTTCCTTTTTGCTCTCCATATAGTTCCCACGAAGAGCTAGGGAAATAAAGGTCCACTCGATCAGAGCCCCGCATGACCGAGTAAGGCTATATACAAGGGGGTGCCCCCAGGGAACTGTTTGAGACCGCATCTTCTACCCTGCGGCCACTCAGCCCTCGGCACGGTGTCCCACACTTTGGCTTGTGTCAAAGCTCCAGGACGTTAGGAATGCTACCTCCCATACTGTATCACTGCAGCCCTGTGACGGAGCTTGTTGCAACCTGTGATACCCATCCACAGATGTGGATAGATGTCCCAGGGTGTCAGTACCGGTGCGTGAAACCCAAGCTCGTGCCGGATTTACCTCGCTGGTCACTTGTAGCGAAGAGGAAGATAATTCCGGATTAGTACCAAAGTTACTTTTAGGGGTCCCGTATAAAACAATTACAAATAATAATTTTCCATTTTCCATTTGACATATAGATAAGGTATAAGAGGCCAAATTTTAAACTGGTTTGAAAGCTACCTAAGAGGAAGGACTCAATTTGTTGATGTAGATAACATAAGATCCTCCCATCTGCAAACCGATGTGGGTGTTCCACAAGGCTCAGTGTTGGGTCCGTTGCTATTCATAATCTATGTAAATGATCTAAAATTCTCGAATCTCATAATGTTTGCCGATGATATGTCAATTCTCAGTACGAGCAAAGATATAAACAGCACAATCGCAAACACAAACAAACAATTATCAGTAGTCCATTCTCTATTATTAAGTAATCAATTGGTATTGAATAATGATAAATCAGTCTTTATTCATTTTAATCGTCATGATAATGCTGATAAAAGTTTGTTATTAAAATCGAATAAGGGATCACTAAAACAGGTTACTAGCACAAAATTCTTAGGCATACATATATCTGAAGATTTCAACTGGAAAGTCCACATCGATATGTTATGCAAAAAAACTGCACCAATCTGCTATTGTATAAAACAACTACGGCTTACGGTCAATTCAGAAGTGCTAAAAATGTACTACTATGCACATTTTCATTCAATCGCTTCATATGGAATAATTGCTTGGGGATACTCCAGTGATAGTTCAAGGGTATTTTTACTACAAAAGAAAGCAATCCGATATATGGTTGGAGTAAATGCACGAATGAGTTGTCGGGCTCATTTTAGAAATTTGGGAATTTTAACACTGCCATCTATCCTTATCTTAAATTTATTATTATATGCTAAGGAACAAAATTTTCCTCTACTAAATCAAGATAATCCTTATAATACACGTAATAATAGCATATTGCACATACCTTACCATAGAACTTCTTTATATGAACGATGTCCTAAATACCTTGCAATTAAAGCCTTTAATAAATTGCCTGACAAATATAAACCTCTTAATGAATTATAGTTTAAGAAAGAGGTAAAAAAATTCCTACAAGATAAATGTTATTACTCCTTTAATGAGTATTTAGACGATAGATTATAATTCACCTTCAGTTTGCCGTATTCTCTTTTTCAATATTTTTTTAACTTTTTGACATATTTTGTTGGACTTATTATTTTACTGGTTTGTTTCGGTACTTGACTGTCGCTGTTGCTCGTTTGGGCTTGCACTTCCACGGCAATTAATTCTGCTATCACATATTTTAGTATATTTTCAATTGTTTTTTGCTAAGCAGGATTGGTGAAAAACATTTCCACATTTTACACACACTAATACTTTATTAGGTTTACTCTGACAATACTTACTCTGAAATTTTTATTTGTCATTTTATCTCCATTATTTTTGAGAGTAGCACTTTCTGATTCATCATCACTCGGCGTCATATTGAATGAATACAGACAGACAGATTAATTAAAAAATTAGAATCTGAAGCCAATAATTATTACTTGCAGATGATGAAAGGGAACCTAGAATACATGTAGAAATAAAACCCTTGAATAATGGTTCAGCGCCGATGTCAGCATCAGTGGATGAGCTGAGAGCAACTGTGGAAAATATGTCTTTGTCGCCTACAGGAGGTTTCGGAAGACGCGGATCGAACTTAGATGCAGATTCATCTATAAAGAGATCACAATCTGTGTCTCAACAGCTTGGCAAGCCAAGTAGCGACTTGTTGCTAAACTTTTTGCAGAGCCCAACTGCTTCGAATGCTTCAACTCCGACAAGCTCGCATCCTTATGCACCGCTACAGAGCCCATCACAATTAGCGTTAAACTCGCCTACTCTTTCAGTGTCTTCGAAATATGCAGGTATTGTTAGGTTTAATTTGCACATTTGAACTATCATTAATTATTCTTCTTGAAGAATTAGGTGAAATATTCTCTGAGGATGGAGAGTTGCAGCAACCACCGGCTAAGCAACCACACCGCCAGACTCAGACTACTTCCGGTTACATGTCTATACCTCGACCTCCATCACGTCGCTCAGACCCATCAAGGAATTTGATGGCTCAAAGTAGTA
The DNA here is from genome assembly GCA_963675555.1 of Leptura quadrifasciata. Classification (NCBI taxonomy): domain Eukaryota; kingdom Metazoa; phylum Arthropoda; class Insecta; order Coleoptera; family Cerambycidae; genus Leptura; species Leptura quadrifasciata. The sequence continues at coordinate 34,741,139 of OY776682.1, forward strand.
TTAGTCGTGCTGATAGTATAAGTAGTTTGGAATTCCGCACTGCTTGTGTTCAGATGGGTGTTTCTAGGGGACCCTCGCCTTTAACTATAGGTATGGCGGATACTATTCCCTTAGCTGTGGCCTTCCATGAGATAGTTCATTCCTATTTCCGAGGAGCAGATGAAGCAAGGTGAGGTTATTTTCTGATCTTTAGATTTTTTTTGTTTTTGTTGCAATTGAAGATATTCACAGAAAACGCATGACAATTTTTTTTATGTATATGAACCTTACGAACAACTATCCCAAAATTGTTTCTTATATTTCTTAGACTCCAAGAACAAAATTTTAAAAATAAAATTATTGTTCTTGTTTTTGTTTAAGCTCCTCTTCTGTTTGCCCACTTAATTGAACTGCTTGAAGCTTCTTTTATATTTATTTTTCAGGTGTCAAGTTAAGATGTCAGGGGAGATGATGTTATCATTTCCAGCTGGAATTGTTACTATTCTCGCAAATAATCCAAATCCAGCAAAGCTTGCGTTTCATGTAAAAAATACTCAGAAATTAACTAGCATATTACCAAATAAACAATTAGTAGCAATGTAAGTTTGTTTTTACCATTAATTTTTTATTTGTAATTTAAGAGATTCAATTTTTTTATTTTCTCTTTTTGTTTTTACAGAGACAGTGGACAATCATCTACCGATTATATTGGAGTGGAATTTAATATGTCTGCGTTAAGTTCGTTATTGAAAAAGCAATCTGAGCAAAATCCTAATGCTTCTTATTTTAATGTAGATATACTGAAGTATCAAGTAAGTTTTTTTTCATCTTTCTCATCTTCATTCATCTTTTTCATCTTCAGCGATATTGTAAAATGATTCATTTTCATTTACTATACCAGTTGTGATGTGAACTGTTATTTAGTTTTATTTTTGGTAAAAGCGCATGATTTCAAAAGTGGCTGCACATTTTGGTCCTGGCAAATAGTAAACTATGTTTATTTTTAACATATTGTTATGTGTTTACACCCTCCAGTAAACACCCTGTACGAAGGTTCAATAAATTGCAACTAGAATTTTTACTAACCACTACTTTATTAATCACTTAAATTACAATAATTAATCCTTAAAAATAACAAATAATTATAACTTTAATCTAACATAAATTCACTACTTTAAATCACAACTTGTTACTGTTCTTTGTTTTTTTCTGATCACTTACTAATCTCGTATAAAAGAAAACCATAATGATTATTTTTTACATGAATAAGACAAGTATACGGTCATTAATAAAGAACCGATTGAAGTCGCATATAATAATTATATCCATAATTCTCAATCATTAATTTCCCAAGACATGAAATTTTTTTGGTCATATATTCACTCAAAAAATGAAACTTCTAGAATTCCTGGTAAAATGTCATTCAGTAATATGTTTCATGACAGACCACAAGATATTGTAAATGTCTTTGGTGAGGTTTTTAGGAGTGTTTACTTACCACCAGGAATTAATATAGTAAATGAAACACAAGTATATGATAATCATGAAAGCATTGCTTGTAAAGAGATATCTGAAGATGAAATCTTAAATGCTTCAAAGAAGTTAAAAAACAGAATGACTTCAGGTCCTGATAATATACCTTCCTTTATTGTTAAAGATTGTGTGGTTGTTCTAGTTGTTCCATTATGCATATTATTTAATCTTGTACTAAAAACGAAGACATTTTCTGATGAGTGGAAGTTGGCCAAGGTTTGTCCAGTATTTAAAAGTGGTTGGCACTTGTTGATAATTATAGAGCTATCTCGATAGTCTCAAATTTTGCAAAGTTAATGGAAATTATTCTGTATGAGCGCATCTACCTCTCCGTTCGTAATCAAATATCACCTAATCAACATGGATTTTTCAGTAACAGATCAACGGTAACAAATCTAGCGATTTTTACCCAGTATATTTCAAATGTATTGGATGGTCAGGGACAGGTAGATTTTTCTAAGGCCTGTGATAGAATAGATCATAACACTTTACTTAGTTTGGTTTCCATCCACATGCCATAGAACTTATTAAATATTATTTAACAAATAGACAACAGAATGTCATACAATAGTTTTAATTCGACGCGTATGTTGTTACCTCTGATGTCCCTCAAGGGTCTAACCTTGGTCCACTTCTGTTTATTTTATTTATCAATGATCTAAATGACATAATGAGATATAACCGATATTAGTGACTGTTGGGAGTTACAATCAGATTTAGATCGTATTCAAAACAAATGATAAGTGAATATGCGTATCATGTTGAGAATGATTTATTATCTCGTAATTTTAATAAAGATTTAGGGGTATTGTTTGACTCTAAACTAAGTTTTTAATGATCATGTAAAGTTAAAAGTATCTGAGGCAATGAAATTCTATGGGTTTATCGTGAGAAATTGCAAAAACTTTACAAATATTAATGCCTTGAAACTGTTGTACTTCTCATATGTTCGCTCTAGGCTTGAGTATGCGTCTTTAGTCTGGTATCCATTCTACAATTGCCAGAAATCAATGATTGAAGGAGTTCAAAGAAAATTCTTGAAATATCTGGTATTTAAATCTGATGGTATTTATCCTGAGAGAGGAATAAGTTACACATATTTAGGTAATCGATTTAATATTATTAGTTTAGAGTTAAGAAGAATTTGAATGTCACTAACTTTATTGTATAAGTTACTACATAACATGATTGAGTGTTCAACATTACTTGGTAATATTCATTTCAATGTTCTTAGAAGCAATTTGAGACATAACCCAACATTCAGATGTTCTGTAGCCTGGACAAATATTTTATTAAAGTCACTATTATGTATTTTGTGCCAAAATTTTAATATGCTATGTGATTTATGCGATATACATCATTGTTCATTAAAAACCCTTATTGAGCTGGCTATTCAACATTTTAATGTTAGTGAGATCTAACATATTAGAATTTATTTGTTTACTAGTTTGTGTATCTTTGTTTTTATTCACTGTCTTTATCTTTTTTTATGCTGCTATATTATGTAGTATTAGTTATTTAATTAATACATTTTCTTTCTAAATGTTTTGCATATATTGCCCTGTAAATGGATTCTCTGTTGGGCAATAAAGCTATTATTATTATTATTATATAAAACTCTGCTCTGTGCATAGGATCGCGTCAGTGGCGTAGGCGTGCACATAACACTACTGTCTCCTTAAGCCTGAACATCCCAGTTAGGCAATTCAGAGTCTCCAACATACTTCGCCAGTCTGTCCAAGTGCACAATTTTCATCTTGGACTTCTTTCTTATCTTCATCTTATTCCTTCATGGTTTTATTATGTCGTTGCACTATTCCATCTGATTGAAGATGAAGAGCAGTTGTCTGAGTCTTGTGAATGCCCAACATTTCACAAATCTTCTGAAATACCCCTGACTTAAAGTTTCTTCCTTGATCGGAATGTAGCTCCAGGGGTACTCCAAATCGGCATACAAGGTTATCCACCAGAACTCGAGCACCAGTAACTGCTTCCTGATTTGGGATGGCATAGGCTTCCGGCTATTTACTAAAATAATCCATATCAACCAGGATGTATTTATTGCCATCATCTGTCACTGGGAATGTGCCCGCTATATCGATAGCAATTCTCTCAAAAGGGACTTCTACGTTATATTGATTCATTTGGCCCCTACTCCTTATCTGTGGCACTTTGGCGGCTGCACAAACTTTATTTGCGGCACCAAGCCTTCACATCTTAACGGCTATCTGTCCAATAAACTCGTTCCCGTACTTTAGTCAGGGTGTTATTCATAGCAAAATACCATCCATTCCATCGTGTATTTCCTGAAGTAGTTTCGGGACCCGACACCTGGATATCACCAGATACATGGTAACTTTCTTCCCATCCGGGCTTTCCCATGCTCTCTTTAATAGTCCATCTACAACCTTAAGGGAGTCCCATTGTGCCCACAATGCCTTCAGCTCCACAGTTTTGTCCAAAACATCCTTCCATTCTGGTCATGTTTCTTTTTCTTTCACCCTTAATATAGGCCCAATTACACTGTCGTTCGGTGGTTTTTGCCTATTTGAATCTTTTTTTCACGGATGGTTCTTCTGCATGAGGTGCGCATTTCAAGATTCAAGATAATTCCTATGACACATTTTTGTAGAATGAGGATTCTATTTATATCCGGGGATCGGCCCCACACAATAATGTTATATGAAATTACTGAGTGAAACTTTGCGTAATATAGTGACATTATGGAATCTGTGTCTAGTTTATTTTTCAGGTTCTTTATAATGTAAAAGATCTTATTAAGTTTTTTGGCTGTAAAGTTGATATGTAGGTTCCAATTCATTTGACTATCAACTATAGTACCTAGAAATTTGTAAGAACTTACCGAGGTTAAAGTAATATTTTGAACAACCGGGCGAAGGTTAGTGAATTTGTCAATGCGATTGTAGAAATTAATGAGGGCAGTTTTTTTAAAATTTATCATTAACTTATTTTTTGTGCACCATCCACTAAATTGTTTCATGATGCTAATTATATTGTGTTGTACTTCTTCTGCGCATTTTCCCGAGGTAATTATGGAGGTATCATCCATATATATCAAAATTTTTCCACCTCTGATATGCTGGGGAAGATCATTGACATACAGTAAAAAAATTAGTGGACCAAGGACACTGCCTTGCGGTGTGGTGTGCCTCTGTTTATGGTATATTCTCTCAGTGTTGTGTCACCATATTTTATAATAAATCTTCTATTCTCTAGGTAGGATGTTAGTAGGGCGTTGGTGTTACCAATTAGATTAGATTAAAGCAGCTGGTTATTTAGCCTTTACCACCGTCACCTTTTCAGGTCTATTGTGGTGCTCCTAGAATACATTCCTTATAGTACCTCATCCAGGTTTGTCCTTTGTACTCGACTCCACAGCTTTGATAAAGGCCCTTTTGTATAGCTGTACAGAAGGTTAAATCCAAGACTTCCCTACGCACTGAAGTGACAAAAGTAGGTTTCCTGCCTATATTAGCTATTAGTAACCTTTCCCCTAGGATAAAATATAATAACGACTCGCCCCTGTTGTTGATGTTAATGCTTCCCCATACCATGTGGTGTGCGTTGGCATCACATCCAATTAGTAGATTCCTCTCTCCGCAGTAGGCAATTATGTCGCTTAGTATCTCCAGTGGACAGGATATTTCCCCACCTTACCCCTTATCCCCATACTTTCTAATTTCTCAGATACAAATTGAATATTTAGCGTGTCAAATGCATGAGACAGATCAAAAAAGATGCCGGTGGTAATTTCATTGTGGTCAATTTTATTATGTATGTGTTGAACAAATTCCAGCGTTGCTGTTTCAGTAGAACGATTTTTCCTAAACCCATTTGACAGTCAGTGATTATATTAAATATATTGAGATAGTCCTTTATTTTTTGTACAACAACTGTTTCGATGATTTTTGAGAATATACTTAGTATGGCAACTGGGTGGTAGTTTTGAATATTTTGAATTTTGAGGGTCACCATCTTTTGGTATAGGTATTAGAAATGCAAGTTTTAATAATTCGGGAATTTGACCTTATTGGATGGATTCGTTTATGATATACGCGATTGGCCCTGACAGCATATGACTACATTTTGTCACTAGATCGACAGAGACCTCATCTAATCCAGTGGACTTTTTGTTGGGTAGGGCAGCAATAACTTTCCGGACTAATTTGGAGGTGTCTGTAACAGTTTCATTATTAATTAACAGCGATATGTCCCTATTAACTTTTAAGCCAGGATTTGAGTTCTTTTATATTATTTTCCAGAGTGAACGGGTTTGGTTGTTGGAGTTTTTTATTTTATCTTTATAGTATCTTTGTTTTTCAGTTCTAATACAGTTTTCTATGTCTCTTTTTGACTGTTTATACATTACATTTAAGTGTTCGCAGTTTGTTTTTTTAAGTAGTTTAGATCTTTGAGATCTTACACTTTTTTTAATGTTCCTGGACCAAATTTGATTTTGTTTTCCTGCGTTTCTGATACTATTTTTATAATTTTCGGGAATGCAGTTTGGAAGCGCCAGGAGAAGTGCTCATAAAATATACTAAAAATATTTGTCAGGAATAACTGATCACCGCAAAAAAAATTTATAAACTCAGCTATGGAAATTCCATTGATTTTTCTACATGTTTTGGTTAATGTTTGTTCATGGCTGATTTTTGTAGCGTTAATTTTCCAACTTATTAACTGAGCGTAATGATCTGATAGGCCTGAGTCAAAGTTGTTGCAGATTACATTGTCGTAGTTAACATTTCCGTGAAGGTCTTGGCCAATCTCGTACAGCAGAAATCTTGTCTGGGTCTGTCTGTATTCCCTCCGAAGATCCGACATGTCCAAGAAATTTCACTTCTTTCTTTAATAGTAGACACTTCTTTGGATTCAAGTTTAGGTGTGCATTCCTGATTCTCAAAAAATATTTATTGAAGATTTTCTAAATGTACCCTAGAGCTTCGTCTCATAACCATCACATCATTAAGATAAACTAAACATGTCTTCCAGATTAGTCCTCGGAGTACAAATTCCATCAATCTTTCAAAAGTAGCCGGCGCATTACAAAGTCTAAACGGCATCATAGTGAATTGATATAGACCACTACCTGTTGAGAAAGCAATCTTTTCTTTGTCTTCAGGGAGAAGACCCACCTGCCAGTACCCACTTCGAAGGTCTAAAGTTGAAAACCATCGTGACCCTGCCAGCATGCTTAATGTGTCGTCAATTCGTGGTAGTGTGTGGATAGCTGTCTTTCTTGGTAACATAATTCAATTTCTAGTAGTCGACACAAAATCTTAGAGTCCCACCCTTCTTGGCAACCAAAACTACCGGTGATGACCAGGGACTGGTTGATTCCTCAATTACTCCATCTTGTAGTATCTTTTGAACCATCCCAATAGCTTCTCCTGTTTAGCTAGCGGCAGCCTCCTAGGTTGATGGCGGATTGCAGGTGAATCACCAGTGTCTATCCGATGTTGTACTATATCAGTTTTCGTGAGGATGTCTGCGTTTTTGGCAAATGCCGCACTTTCTTTCTCCAAAAACTTGATTGCCTCTCTACGCTCATCCTCAGATAAATGTTCAAACTGGGAACTCATCAAAGTCACAACTTCCCTATCTACACTGGTTGGCAAACATTTGTCCCCTTTACCGTCGCACTTTCCTGTCCACTGGACTGGTTCGTAAGATCCTATTGCTTGGCCTTCCTTAAAAGCCACTGAGAGTGAATTTAAATTAGACACTCTAATTGGAATTTTGTATTTTGTCCGGGTTAGAGTTCTTGTTAAGATTAAGTTTTCTGTCTTAATCGATTCATCTCATTCAACGAGACCAGACTTTCCTTCCAGAACGGTTTCGATTGTCTGTTCTGAATGAGTAGGAATCTTGATTATCTGAGCCATCAGTAGCCTTACTTTTTGAAATCAGGCATCTGCTGTTGACAGAATAAATTCTTCATTTCCAACCTCAGAACACCTTCTCCCACGTCAAATATAAATCCATGCATTCCTATAACATCCAACCCCAAAATGAAATCATCAGTAATGTCACAAACATGTCTTTTTTAGTGTCTATATCACTTTCCTCGCACTAGCAAAAATAAGTCTTATCTAATGCCTATAACACTTTCCAATTCAAAGCACTTCAATATCTGCAGTGGTTTCCAAATAGAACACTAAAACTCTCTGGAACCTCGTCGAATACTCCAGATATCCTGTTGCAATTCCGCTTCTAACACCAATTGTTACGTGTTTACACCCTCCAATAAACACCCTGTACGAAGGTTCGATAAATTGCAACTAGAACTTTCACTAACCACTATTTTATTAATCACTTAAATTACAATATTTAATCCTTAAAAATAACACAACTAATTATAACTTTAATATAAATTCAGTACTTTAAATAACAACTTGTTACTGTTCTTTATTTTTATTTGATCACTTACTAATCCTATATAAAACTCTGCTCTGTGGATAGGATCGCGTCTTTATATATCCATCGCATGCATTCTTGATCACTCCAGACTATTCGAACAATCGACCCTTCGAGTTTCGTGGCAATGGCTGTTCATGTATATTCCATGAGGCAGCGGCATAGGCGTGCACATAATAATATCAAAAAATGTGATTTAAGAAGTTGCTTATCAGAGAAAAGTTATATCCAAATATCTTTAATTGCTATATTCTAGTTTTAAAGCTATTTTCCTGTTATTAATAATTCTCTCAATTTAACAGTTTCAATATAAGTATGGATTAAATTTAACATTGTAGAACTTTTAGTAGTACCTATACTAAATAAATATTTTAGGCAAAAATTACTGCATTTCTTGGTGAAAGTTTTTCCCAGTTTTTCCAATATTAACGTTTTCGATAATTTTTAATACAAATCGCTTAAATATAGACAATATCGAATATAATCAAAAATACTTTACTAAAACCACTACAGGCCATAGAAATTTCAATATATCTACCACAAAAAAAAATGAAAATTTTACAAAATATTTTTTAATCCAAACATTGAGATACCATACGCAGGCAATATTAAATTTAAAAATTATTTAAGGAACTGTTAAATTGACATGATATCTTCTAAAATAATGGTAGTGTAACCTTGAGTAAATTTCAACCCACTCTATAAGCACATCCGGGTGTAGTTGTCAAATATTTTTTTATGAACGAGTGCTCAAATTTTTTGTTTTTGTTCCAGATCAAACCAAAGCTAGGTGCGAATTCTTGCCCCTTCCAGTTGGTTGCCTATTGGAAATGTTCAAGTGCCCATACCGATTTAAAAATCGACTATAAGTACAATTCACACGCTATGAGTTCACCTACTCCGTTATTAAACGTCACTGTAGCTGTACCTGTACCTGGAATAGTGAAGCATATGCAAACAAAACCTGTGGCTCAATGGTAAGAGACGATTAGCAAACACATAAACACATATAGTAGACAACAAGGGGGTTACACAGTTTAAAGAATGCAGACAACATCCATTACCCACCGACATTGTCAGTGCTGGGAATCGCACCCAGAACACAGCAGAGTCATGCCAAAGCGAATTTGCTATATGTTCTTAGTTGTAACAATCTTTTTTGATTTTCCAAAAGGCCATTGACGTGAACCTTAGCCCACTTACAAAAAGTTTTTGTTTTGCTTAATATAATTTTCATAGAACAATTTAATATACTTATATATTTAACTGCATATTATAAAAAATCTCTTATTTAATACAATTATAGATATATTAAACTGATTTAGAAAAAATTAATTATAATTTGGAATAAAACTAGCTTCGGCTGAACTCGAACTCTTCAGGTATATAAAGTTAGCACAGCAAATATAGCACACAACGGAATGCATATGGTAATAAAGTATATTAATAGCTTATTTATTACAGTGAAGATAAATTTATCGCTCCATAATTATTAAAAATATGATGTTGTGTGCTGACTTGAGCATCAAGCTAGAATACATCAAAATCAATGTTTCCCCCTCGAATTGCACAGTTATTGTGAATTTGTTACTCACAATTTACCCTGTCATTAGCAACCAAATTATTGTTTTTAAACAAAAAAACGTATGTGTGTGCTGACCTGGGCATCAAGCTAGCACACAACACCAAAATCAACATCGCTCCCTTGGGTCGTTAATAACATGGTAATTTGTGAGTAACCTTAAAATTTGATTTAAAAAATGATACTTTACTGAAGAAAATTTAACTAATCTAAAAAATCTCCTTTCCATAACACCTCACCAACAATAAATATGCTAAGCATACAGTAAGTATTTAGCAATAGAAGTCGGTAGCAAATTAAATTTCAATAGGCACACAAGGAACATAAAAAAGAAAATAATAGCTAGAGCACGACACTTCAGGGCTTTAACATATAAAAGAGAGGGAATTAACATAAGCACTGCAACCAAAATGATATGTAGACCTATGCTTAACTATAGGCACACATTGTTGTTGAATTGTGGACTACCAGCACGAAGAAATGTAGAAATAGCAAGGTCTCCGAATTATCACCAGAATTCGTCACCCTAATAACTCATTATTCAATCCATCGAATCAGTATTTGTATAATACAACAGGTATACAGCCAATTGTTGGCCGTCTTCAAGAACTATCAAAAAAATTTGCAACGAAGCCAATTAACATGGAAATATTACAAGAATTTATAACCGGACCAGATGAAAATATCTGACGAGTGCGAACTCATCCAACGCAAGATATACTTCAAATTTTAAATAATCAATCTAATACATCTAGAATACATTGTTTTTTTTTTATGTACATATAAGTTTTGTAAATGGGCTGAGAGACTCAGGTCAATGGCCTTTTGATAAACCAATAAAGATTGTTACTACTACTCTCCTTTCCAGAACTGATTTATTTTAATGGGCATATAGCTTAACTGACAGCAATAAAGGCTGGCTATATTTTTGGTCAAATTTTAAATATATTTTGGATTTAACGTGTCTCATTAAAAATGTTACTGTTCCCCATGTATCTTGTCAAAACTGGATAATCTGAATATCTTAAAAGAAATCTAAGAACTAAAAAACCTATTTTGTCTTAGCAAGAATTGTAACATCCATGAATATAAAAAGAAGTGTCAGGTCGCCAAAAAACTGTTTCCTGGAAAAATTCACAGAGCTAAAAATAATTTCTTTAAAAACAAACTTATAAATTCAGCTAATTGCTGTAAAACCATTTGGCAAGTGGTAAATTTCAATCTTGGTAGGGTAAAACAAAAGATTACCCTCTCTATAATAACATCTGACGTAACAATTGTGACCGAGCCATTGGAAATATGCAATGCCTTCTGTGAATATTACACCACTAGCATTGAGCAATTACTTACACATAATTTAGGCCCAAATCATATTGACTGCACTCTTCCAGATTCAATTGGTAACTCTATTTTTGTTGATGAACTTTAGCTGGCTATGTCGGAACTTAAAAATAAATCTGCCTGTAGTGGTCTCAATGATGTACTGGTTTTTGCACTAGAATTTATCTGGGACATCATCCAATTTCTCTTATGTTACCTTTTTAATATGTCAACGAGAACAGGAATTTTCCCATCTTATCTGTAAGCTGGCAAGGTCATGTCAATTCATAAAAAAGGAGATCCTGAACTAATCAAAAACTATACATCTGTTACTGGACTATTGAGTTTTTCTAAAATGCTTGAAAAATTATTGTCAACCGAATGGAATCATTTCTAGATTAGCACAAACTGTTGTCAGTAAACCAACATGGGTTCAGGAAAATCACTCAACTTGTACTGCAGCATTCCAACTTGTCGAATTCATCTTATAAATCACTAGATGGACACAACTATACATTAGTTTTATTTTTTGATCTCACACGTGCATTTGATTGTGTTGATAGGTGTTTTAAAAGATTTTACTTCCGTTGAAAGGAAACCCGCTCGTTATTTGTAAACAAACTTATATAATTTTAACTGATGAAAAATAAACAAAATAGTAAAAGAAAAAACTTATATCGTTAGTTAGGCACAATCATCTTTTTGCCCTTGACCACCACTTATTCCTCCTTGCGTTTTGGGCTGCTCAGGGGTATCTCGTGCGATATTATTTTTCTCGTTCTACTATAAATTGCCACTCAGTGTGGTGAGTTTGTGCTATGTATTGCACCCTGCTAGTCTGCAAAACCTTCGCTAGTTCTTGCAACTCCAACTCTGTATGTTTAAATGTCTTGGCATTATCAGAATAAATTATCTATGGCACTCCTCTTCTGGCTATAAATCGTCGTAGTCCTCTTATACAACTCTCAGTTTTAAAGCTCGGCACAAGCTCCAAATGTACAGCTCGAATAACAGCACATGTGAATAACATTATGTAAGCCTTCTTCATCGCCATTTCTTGCTTTAACATATAATGGCCCGGCAAAATCTATTCCTGTTGTCTGAAAAGGGCGAGATTCTATTATCCTTGCTTTTGGCAACGGTGCTGTAAATTCCTATCCAGACCTCCCATGCAATTTCTTACACTTTACAAATTTGCTGATCAGAGATTTTATTTTTTGTCGGCCTTTAACTATCCAAAATCGTTGTCTTATGTCATTTAAAGTGCCATTGATTCCTGTATGTCTTGTATATTCGTGACACCTCCTTATTATTAGGTTAGTCAGCTCCGAAGTTTTTGGCAAGGTGATAGGGTACTTTACGTTATACAAGAATCTTTCTTGTAATCGGCGAATAGCCTCAATATTTCATCTTTATCTAAAAATGGATTAAGCATTAAAATTGATGATTTTGTGTCCAAAGCTTTTTCAATCTTTAAATTGCTGCTGGTACGTTTGACTTTGGATATACTTTATCCAATATAACTCGATGTTAGTCAATTCACTTATCATTAAACTGCTAGTTTGCTTTATTGACTTTGGATTTCGTAAATTATATACGAATCTTCGCATGTAAACTGTAATTCTGTAAAATTTGTCTAAATTACCGTAATTTTGCAAAGGAAATAATGATTCAATGTGTTTAGACGTTTACTTCCTCGTTACAGTATTCATCAGGTGACTATGAATTTTCGTTTAGTGAGAGCCAATTCGGACCAGTTTTCCACAACCTTCAGTCGACTAAAATTCGAGACTTAATTCCTCTTGTCAGTAGGTCAGCTGAATTATCTTTCCTTGGGCAGTATCTCCAAGTACCTTTCGACAATTGTTGTATTTCATGTAGTCGGCTAGACACATATGATTTTCACTTCGTAGCTTCACCTCTAATCCAATATAAGGCTATTGTTGCATCAGCCTAAAACTGTATTCTATCGAACGTTATTGACATATTTGCAAGGATATAAGCTTGTAACCTTGGAGCACAGAGCGCAGTTGTTAATTCCAATTTCGGGCAATGACATTCGTTAGTAATTGGAGCGACTCAATTTTTTTGCCATTAATATATTTATACTACATGAACCCTCTTTTAGAATTCTTACATAGGCTACTGCTCCGAATGCTCTTTGGCTTGCATCAGAAAATATGTGTAGTTCACAAATAATAATAATAATAAATGAACTTTATTGAATCAAAAATTGAGTCAATAGGCTACTGACCAAGGTCCTTCGGCCTATTGTTACAATTATTTGATTGTTGATTCAAGTCGAGTATCGAGTCAAGTAGCACTTCTGAGTCTCAAAAAGTCTTCAAAATTAATGTTAAACAGCACAATTAATTACTGCAAATTGCGCCAAATTGTTGATTGGACATCGGATTATCAAGTGTACTAATTCGATCAAGTAGTTTGTTAGTATTAAGTAAATAAACTATACAGTAATAGGTTAATAATAATTGAACATAGTGTGCTTATCAGCGGCTGATAGAAAAACTTATCTATTTACATTCCTAGATTTAACTCTTAATAAATATTGTTCAGGGAGATAGTTCAGAAATAATAGGAGTAATTTCAATGAAAAATAATGGCTGAAGAATGTGGGTGCTGCAAGGCAAAAGTGAACCGAAATTCTGTGAAGTGTTCTGGATTATGCCAAAAGTATTTTCACCCGGACTGTGTAAGTATAAGTAACGAAAATGTTAAGTTGCTATCGTCAACTAGAAATTTTAAATGGTTTTGCGAGAATTGTGTTAAATACTTTGAAACTGACAACAATACAAAGCAAGAAATTGATGAGCTAAGATCGGCAGTAAACAAAAATTTTAAAGAAATTAGAAAAATGATAGGATCCGATAAAAATCATAATAATGTGAATAATAACATGGAAACTAAAAAAAGCTATGCTGAGGTAACTGGAGAAGTCGTTATAAAACCCAAGAAAGTTCAGGAAAGTAAAACAACTAAAGACGTTATAAGAAAAGCTTTAAATCCATCAAAACTAGAGGTAGGAATTACCCAAATTAAGGACACAAAAGAAGGAGGGGTCTTGCTAAAGTGTAAAAGCAAGGATGAGATTGAGAAAATTAAACAAGAGGCAGAAAATAAACTAAAAAAGAACTACGAAATAACTATACCAAAACAAAAAAATCCTCATATAAAAATAGTAGACCTCACAAAATCATTAGAAGAGTGTATATTAAAACAAAATTCCTTTTTAAATCAGCACCATCCAGAATTACAAGTTAAGGTTACAAAAAAATGAAATCAAAATATATGGCCATCATTGAATGTGACCCGTTTCTGCTGAAGCTATTTTAAATCAAGGTAAAATAAGTATTGGATGGTCTATTTGTCGTGTGTTTGAGTATGTTCCTGTATTCAGGTGTTTTAAAGGTGGAGATTATGACCATAAACCTACGGACTGTAAAAAAGAAGAGCGTTGTCTTAAATGTAGCAGTAAGGAACATAAATCAGCTGATTGTGTAAGTGATAATTTCAAGTGTTCTAATTGTATGGAAGCTAATGAGAAATTAAAACTTAATTTAAAAATCGATCATACTGTATTTGATGTAAATTGTCCAGTATATTTAAGAAAAGTAAATGCTTAAAAACGATCCATAAAAGTAATTCGTGATGAATAGCAACTAATAGAAAAGAAGACATCTACCAATAGCATAAAATTCAAAATATTCCATCAGAATGTACAATGTATTAAGAACAAAATCGATCACCTAGAAATGGAGTTAAATGCAGGAAATGTAGATATTGCGTGTTTTTCCGAGCCTTGGTTGCAAAATCATGAAAAAGATATTGTTATTAGCGGTTTTAGTTCATGTAGTATGTATTGTAGATCATCATATAAAAATGTAGGTGTGGCTATGTTTTGTAAAAATAACTTAAAATAGTATGTTAATGAATTAAAATTCTTACAAAACGTAAATGATGAAAAAATTATCGAAGTCTGTGGGATTGAAGTAACAATATCTAAAATTGCATTTAGAATTATAACTATATATAGGTCACCAATGGCTAGTGTTGATTCATTTATCGAAAAGTTGGATACTGTTTTAAATTTAGTTTGTAAAAATGTAAACTGCAAAATTATTGTTTGCGGTGACTTAAATATAGACTTTTTTCTAACTCTATTGCAAAAAAGGAACTAGTAAATACATTTTTGACCTATAATTTAACAAACGTGGTAAATGAACCCACAAGGATATCACACAATACATCTACATGCATTGATTATGTATGTACAAATTTTAATTCTTTTAATATGACATGTACTGTTATTGAAAACGCAATCTCTGATCATACTGCACAAGTGTTGTCACTGAGTCTTAATTTGCGAGATTACGAGGAAAATTATATTTTTACTAGATTGCTTAGTGGCATGAATTATAATACATTTGCATCATATGTTAGCAGAGAAACATGGTTAGATGTTTATAATTGTAGCGATGTCGATAAAGCATTTGAGATATTTGTAAATATACTAAAATTTTATATTGATATCTCTTTTCCTATTAAAAAGGTCAACGCAAATCAGACAAAAAACAAAAAAAAACTGGGTAACTAAAGGTATACAGAGATTTCCTCTAAAAACTTAAAATATCTATATTCTAGAACGAAAATAACAAATGATAAAAATGATATAGATTTTTACAAACGCTACAAACAAGTATATCGCAAAGTGATAAAAGCGGCAAAAAATTACTACAATAATTCCTATTACAACCGGACAGAAAATAAAACAAAGGCTGTATGGAACATTATAAATAATAACATACAAAATAAAAATACCAAAAGAAACATATCAGAATTACACACAAAAGATAACACTTTTACAGATGCAAAAGAAATTGCTGATTTTTTTAATAACTATTTTATGGATGTTCCGGAACAACTAAATAATAAACTTGACAATGAAAAACTAGGTACTGATTTTAAATTAAATAAAGAATATCCAACAATGTTTTTAGACCCTGTCGACAAGAAAACAATCTATAATGCAATCATTGCTCTAAAAAACTCCAATTCTGTGGGTCTGGATAACATAAGCTCCAATATTTTGAAATCTGTCATTCATTTTGTTGTACAGCCATTTACCTATCTTATAAATCTTTCACTTGAAAGGGGTGTATTTCCAGAAATTTTAAAAACAGCTAAAGTAGTACCATTGCATAAAAAAGGTGACTTACATTTGGTTGATAACTATAGACCAGTGTCGCTTCTATCCACATTGTCAAAAATATATGAACGCATATTATATAATAGAATTATTCATTTTATATCTCGCTTTAATATTTTTAACCCACAACAGCATGGTTTCAGAAAAGGAAAATCTACCACATTAGCCATTTTTGACTTGCTAAATGTTATTTATGAAAATATAAACGACAATAAGAAAACCGTTGGTTTATTTATGGACTTAAGTAAGGCTTTTGATTTGGTAGATCACGCCCTCCTATTAAAAAAAATGGAAGCATACGGTTTGCGGAGTAAAGTCAATGAATTATTAAAGTCGTATTTGGTGAGTCGCAAGCAACTAGTAGAAATTAACAATATGAAATCACATACCGTGGAAATTAAATATGGTGTTCCGCAAGGATCAGTTTTGGGACCATTGTTATTTCTAATTTTTGTGAACGACTTACCAAATATTAGTTGTTATCAGTCAAATATAATTATGTTCGCCGATGATAATAGCTGCCTGTGTAGTGATGATAATGTTGTAAACGCAATAAAAGAAACGCAGGTAATGCTGAATAAATTTATTTTATGGTTTAATTCAAACAGGCAATTTTTAAATAGTAATAAAACAGTATTCATTCACTTTACACCAAGACTACAACAAATTAATGAAAGTTACCTTTTGAAATGCAATGGGAAAAGTATAGAGCAGGTCAGTGAAACAAAATTTCTAGGTTTATATATAGATAACAGCCTCAGCTGGGAACCCCATATAGATGTACTGTGCAAGAAAATGTCATCGATCTGTTTTGCTTTTTACAGACTAAAACAGGTTGGCAATACACATATTATGATGCCATACTATTATTCAGCAATGTATTCAAGATTAAAATACGCCATCATATTTTGGGGTTGTTCTCACCATAGTATCAGATTATTCAGACTTCAAAAACGAGCTGTTAGATGTATTGCAAATGTTTCTCAGCTTACGTCCTGCAGACCTATATTTAGAGAGCTAAAGATACTTACTTTGCCGTGTATCTATATCATGGAAATTTTATTATTTGTTAAACTTAACTATGAAACAATTATTATCATACATATAACACCAGGAGAGGTCAGGATTTGTGTTTACCAATTCATACTTTGGCTTTTTTTGAAAAAAATGCTGCATATATTGGTATACAACTATTTAATAAGTTATCTGAGAACATAAAATATATTGAAAATATACATTCCTTTAAAAAAAAAAGTTCGGATGTTGCTGGTAAAAAAAGTTTTATGGTGTATCAGAATATTTAAACGAAAGTAATTTGCAGTAATTTAGTTGTATTATTAATTATTGTTAAATGTACTGTGTACTTTTAAAATTGTATGTTTATTAGTTATTTACTTCATTATTGTGCATGTACATGTCCCATTTTGACTTGTTTTTCCTATCAATTCTGAACCATTAGACAATTCATACAATCCTGAACCAGCTATTTATAGAAGAGATAGACAAAAAATATTTGTTTATATTGGAGTATATAGGAGGTCGGATAACCTATTCTGTAAAATATACTTTGATATTTTTATAACTAAACATAGGTATATATCTACACACTAATGACATCATCCTGAACGAATACGTTAATATGACAAAGCTGAACCATTTTATACAGTAATATATAGCTGAATGTTACATCCTGAACCACTTCAATGTTGCCATATTTAAATACTATAGGATAGCTACCTGCTACGTTTGTATTGCCAAGGGTCATAAAATACTCGGACTTCTCGCATATGCTTCTTACGCACAAATGAAATTCTATATTTATCAAGTGTAAGTATATTTCTGAAAGAAGGGGATAAATTTTAGGTAATTAAATTGTAAAAGGCTAGAATAAATACGGTTTATTTTTAATTTTTGCTGTTTAAAAAATTATATTTATATATAAATATATAGGGTGTCGTAATTACGTGCAAAAAATTTAGCTGTAGATTGCCTGTCGAAAATTTAGACCGGGTTCTTCGTATAAAACTTTTCAAAACAACCTTTTCCTGTCCAGCTACACTCCCTTAAAGGGGTGTGCCAAAAAAAGGTTTTTAATTTATATCTCAAAATAACGTAATCGGAAAAAGACGAAATTTGGCACATCTCTGTTACTCATCAAAGGGCATCTAACGAAATCATGTCATCCACCTAGCATGTACACGGAGGGGTGAAATTTACTACCCTTTTAGAAATTTTGTAAATATCTCTGTGCCTACTCTTTTCTTAAGTTAAAAAAATAGCTAAACATTATGTTTAATTTAGAAACTTTTTCATCTCTTCAAAGAAATTCGTAAAACCGACCATTTTTGAGAAAAGAATTAAACTACATCTGCCAAAGTGATCAATCAAAAGCTATGAGCAAAATTATATTAGTGTAAAATACTAAAAGTGGGCTGGTGTCAAATTATAATCTGACAATATTACGTTGTTTCTTGCCTTTGAAATAATAAGATAATCATTTCTTATTACTTAATACTAGTATTTTTCTAACCAGATTTTAAAATGCATAGTTCTAGTAATGAGGAATAATATGCAGACATACATTCAATTTATGGTGAATGTAAAGGAAATGCTTCAGCGGCAAAAGAACGATATCGTCGTAAGTTCTCTACACGTACTGTGTCAAACGTTCGTACTTTTTCTAATATTCACTTGAGGTTAAAAAAAAGGAGGTGTTTTAAAAAAACAAGTCATGATTGTGATCGTCGGAGACAAATAGGAGATGCAATGGAGGCACACATATTAAATACATTATTTTGGTGAACATCCTGAATGTAGTATTAGACTGGCTGCTCATCAATTCCACACAACAAAAACATCAGTATGGAGGATTTTGAAAATATAAAAATGCAAGGACTTTACCCTTATCATTTACAGATAATACAAGAGCTGTTCCCTCGTGACTTTCCAGTAAGACTTGATTTTTGTAGAATTATACTTAGAAGCCATTACATTTTACAGTACTATTCACAGATGAATGCTGCTTTACTCGACGTGGAGATTTAAATATTCGTAACTAGCATTTATGGAGGGACGATAATCCTCACGCTGTTGTAAATGGAGGATGTCAATACAACTTTTCAATAAATATTTGGGCCGGAATTATAGACAATAAATTAATAGGGCCTTTTGAGTTACCAAACAGATTAAATGGTCCAGCTTATTTAAACTTTTTATAAAATGACCTGTATCAACTTATAGACGATTTACCTCTTGGATTACGTCAAACACTTTGGTTTATGCAGAATGGTGCGCCACCTCATTATTCTTTAGACGTTCAAGAGTGGCTACCCTCAACATTTAGAAATCGATGGATTGGCAGGGGGCGAGAAGCCACAATTAAATGGCCCCTCGGTCCCCAGATATGAATGTACTGGACTTTTACTTTTGTGGCCACTTGAAAAATGTTGTTTACTCGACACCTGTCCCTAGCGTCGAAGTTTTAAGAGAGAAAATTTTTACTGCTGCCAATGAAGTTCGAAACTCCATATGTTTTACATATAGAAGGCAGGTATGGCAATTTTAGGAAACGGTTGCAAACGTGTATTCAAGTTGGAGGTCGTCATTTTGAACAAATGCTTTAATATCTAAAAACAACAATCGTTGTCTTCATGTTTAAATTTTTTTACTGTCTAAATTCATCTTTTTTCCGATTACGCTATTTTGAGATAGAAATTAAAAACCGTTTTTGGCACGCTCCTTTAAGATATTGTTGCTGGACAGAAAAGAGTTATTTTATGCGGAGAACCCGTCTTAATTTTCAACAGAGAATCTACAGTGAATTTTTTGCATGTTATTTCCAAACATCCTGTATATGTATATATATTTACTTTTAAAAAGTTTAAAGAGTATGCATTAGCAGTTGTTTTCAGATATATGGGAGGTTCCCCTAATAATCATCACTTTTTTGTAACAATTCCCTTAATATTTCTATCTTAATTTTTCATTCTATATTTAAGTGTATTATTTTCCGTTCTGGTTTAAAAGGAAGTTTCACTTCTGAATGACTTTTGATTATGCCTAAGGTTGACTTTTTTAGAGAGAACCAAACAATGATAAAAAAAATTAAAGAGTCAAATTTTAAACGTCAATATTTTGAAAACGGATATAATGGAGTGGATATATCCAAATTATTGCTGTATGTGGAATAGTGGTATTGTCTGGAAAGTTGAAAAAATAGTTCAGATAGATACAAGTTGTAGAATAACATACAATGCCCAACCTATGGAACATATTTTTTTAAATAATTTATTTTTTGAATCATGTTTTATTCTTTTTATTTATTCATTTATTTAATTGCGATATCCGACAGGGGCAGTGCTCAGTTATAGGATAAAGAGAGGAATATTACAATCACGAATGAATTGGAATAAAAATACATGTTAAGCATAAAGAAAATTAAATATAATATTTTTAGACGCAAACTCGTCTATAAAATCCTTATTTTACTATAAGAAACGTAACCAGACTGCAACCAACAGCTACTCTCCGGGCTATGTGCCCCGCCGAGCGCTGAATCACAAGTTACAAGTCTGGTGCGTTAAGTGTAATAACTGCATATTACCATCAAAACGCTAATGCTTCGATTGCAACAAACACCAGCCGAAAGACTGATCTTACTTAAAGGAGCTCTCTTGCCAGCCGTCACACACCACTTGCAGACTGCAGTTTCGAGCTGTTGGCTCTCGTCAGTGCAAGGTAGGCATGTGACGACTGACACGAGGATCCTTTGACTATTTGGTAACATCCCGGTATTTTTACAATAGCGGCATGTAAAACAGTCAGCGTCTAAAAAGTAGACTATTGAAATTTTAGGTCAAAATGTCAATTTATTTACTTGCGTATTTCTTACTTTTAGCCTCAATCCTTGCTATAAATTCACATTAAAATTTGTCAGAAAGAAAAATGGTATAGCATTATTTAAAGCCTTTTTGCATTGTAGGGGAATTAGAGAATATATGAAACAAGTCCCAAATATTCATAAATATTCTTTTAAGTGAGCAATGAGAAATGAAATATTTAATTCTTAATTTTAAGTAATATACTTAAAAACTTACATTGTGCCTAAAAATATACTGATTATGAAAATCAAATACATTTTAAGGCAGTATTAAAAGATTATTTTTGTTTGATAGTGTATCCGTGAAGTATCCCGCATTAAATTATTCTTTAAAATATATTTTAGCTAGAACATAAAACGGATAGGTTATCGTCCGTCCAGGTGCAAAAATAGTATCGCCGAGCTTATTAAATTAATTTTTAATTTGAGGAGTTATCTTCATTTTGAAAAACTTAAACTATAAATAATTCTTTCAATATTCGAAGAATGGGATGCTGTTAGCTTAGCACAATTTATTTTTTTAATATTTGCACGCTAATAAATTACTCTTTATAGATATACAGTATGTTACAAAAATAGCTATAACTAGGAATATTTACATATAACATATTACATAAACACCAGACAATATTATATTTCTACATACAAAGCAAAAAATTACAGAAAGTTCTCTTATTTTTAACAATCATACATATTCTGTTAAAATAGCAACAGAAACATTGTTCTATGCATTTGGGTCCGAAAAGCGAAATACAAATTCTCTAGTTTTAACCCTAATTTTATCCAAGTTTTTTTTAAACAAATATACGGGTCAAATTTAGCCTTCACATACTTCTTTGCAACAATGTTTGTTACCTATACTTACTTTACATACATTTCAAATTATTTGACTAAAATAATACTGGAATCTCTAGCATTTATTTAAAATGTATAGATACGGGAAGAATAAAAAAAGTGAAAAGTAACCTGTACACGGGTTCACCGTTTGAATCCTACCTAATTTCTGACTGTTTATCCTTTCATTCCAAGACGCCTCTTAGAAGTAAGGGTAGGTAATGATCATTACAACTATTTACATAAGTCGTTTCTGGACTGAGAAAAACCATACTGAGACCATGAGACAATAACATAACATAGTTCACTAATTCACTTTCTCAAAAGAACAAATATACTTGTGTTATATATTTTCAGTAAGTCTACATCTACTATTTCAGGAAGTATAAAATCATTTTTATTTGGTTTCGTAACAGATGCCTAACTTTTTCATACTAGGTATATTGTATGAAATTAAATTGATTATACATTAATTGTGGCAAATAAATAGTAAAATGTGTAAAAACTAGAAATAGAAAAGTATAAATTTGTCTTTTTATTTCGTCTCATACCATCAAAATATTCCAACCGGTTATAATACAAAGATGCGCACTGTAAAACTCTAAATAAATACCCTCACCATATTACATTTCAATATAAGTTTAACGATAGCTAGCAACAATTTATTTCTTGAATCACGTTTTTCCTCCTTTTTCTTTATTTATTAACGATATTTTTACAATTACAAAATTTCAATCACAAATTGAATTAGATTACAAATATATGTTAAATATAAATAAAATTTTACACGTAGGATAGTTATGGTATAATTTGTACATGGTAACATTTTTGGAAAGAGGGTGAAACAAATGTCAAGTGCCGCACATGTTTCCCATAGACCATTTAGGTATTTAAATTTTAAAGAGCCTGGGTGGTCGAGCGGCCGACAGCGAAGACTTGACTTTAATTTATTATTGTGAATTTAAAAGACTTTATTCTACTTTGAGCATATACTAATGCACAAATAACATTAATAAAAATGGCATTTATTTACCGCTCTTATAATATTTAATATTTAAGAAGTGGTAAAAAATTTTGTTTCGTTCGGCATTAAGGTTTCAAATGGCTGTTATAACTTCATAGTAGAATAGAGAGAGAGATAAGATAAAACAAAAGTCAATGGTTAAAGTGCTGTTCTTTGTTACACATGTTACCCATAAACAAAACAAAATTGGGGTATTTAAATTTTAAAGGGACACAATATATAACACTGTGTGGTCCACTAGAGTCCGGCGCCAAATCTGAGACACCCATATACTGTAATATTTGTATGATCTAGTTTTATTTATATAACAAATGAACCAACGGTTAGTAGAAGACTTTACATTAATTTACTATTGTTGGTTTAAAAATCATTCATTGTATTTTGAGCATCCAGTCACTTGTACTTAATAAAAATTTTATATCGGTGTTTCGATTTTATTTTAAATTACATTGGATTAAACCGATATTTAACAACTCTTAATATTTATCTTATGGTTTTGGTATTTTTGGCGTAAACTAATGCGTAAGTAGTATTAATAAAAATATATATAATTATTTACCGCTTTTCTAATATTTACTATACAGCGTGCGTATTGAAACATGACCGTAAGTCTTAAAAAAATATCTTCGGAATTGATGC
This sequence comes from Leptura quadrifasciata, assembly GCA_963675555.1. Taxonomy (NCBI): domain Eukaryota; kingdom Metazoa; phylum Arthropoda; class Insecta; order Coleoptera; family Cerambycidae; genus Leptura; species Leptura quadrifasciata. Next base: position 34,764,594 of record OY776682.1, read on the forward strand.
TGAAATATAATTCTTTTTGGTATTTTTGGCATAAACTAATACGTAAATAATATTAACCAAAATAACAATTATTTATTACTTTTACAAAATTCAGTATATTTAGGAAGTGGTAATTTTTTCTTCGCATGGCATTAAGGTTTAAAATGGAAGTTGTTATAACTTCACAGTAAAGTTTATCGGTATGAAAAAGTATAATTGCACTGTTTATATCCTTGATTTGGCAGGATTAGAGAATATATATGAAACAGGATGCAAATTTTAACACAATATAAGTACTAATAATAGTTAATCTCAATTTATTAACAAGTACAGAACAGAAGTCTTTTTGTGAAAAGCTCCTTGTAGAAGCTTGAATACGAAAAATATTTCAGTTATTGATAAATATTCTTTTAAGCGAGCAGTCATACGTGATTCTTGGTATGTATAAATTATATGCTTAGATAAAATAGTATTGTGCGTAATAATATGCTAATTACAAAAATTCAACTAGTGCTTTCCAACAGATACCGCGTTCTCGCCTCACACATCTTCCAGTGGCTTGTATATCAGTGTATGCGCGGAAGCTATACAACCTTAGGCGAGTGTTGTATAGGAGATATACCATCCTTCGGAGGGGATGTAAAGCCGTCGGTCCCTTGTCTATTAAATGTTAGGCAAGTAAAAGATCCCTACTCTTCTTAAGGGAAGAGGTTCGGCAAAATTCCTGGTTGGGGGTAGCTCGTCTACAGGCGTCGGTGTTAGGCCTCAGTAGCGGAAATAGGCCGACGTTAAATAAATGTATAAAAAAAAAAAACTAGTGTTAAAATAATTTTTTTTTAAAGTGGTTAGTATCAAGCACTCATTTATTTTTTAAAGTGTATTTAGTGGTTCCTAGGTTCTTGACCGGGCACATGCAAAAACAATAATGTCACTGAATTTATTTATTTAATATTATATAATTTGATAAGTTACCTTTATTTAAAACATAAACTATGAATAATTCTTTCAATATTGGAAAAATGAGATCATAACCTCTCGCGCATTGCTGTCAGCTAGCACTTTTTAAAATTATTGTATATTAGGTATACAGCATGTTAGAAGAATAGCTAACATTAGGATTATTTACGTATAACATATCATATAAACACCAGATATATTTCTTCGACCAGGAAATAAAATATATGCAAGGCGGAAAATTACAAAAAGTTAGTACTTAAAGCATTTACTAATTGATCTACGTGATTTTATATCATAAAACTTCTGTTTAAACACAGCAACATAAGCATTCTTCGATACATATTGGGCATTGTACTTTGTTATAGAGCAATGAAACAATATTAATTGTTACGGGTCTCTAAATTCAGAAAATATATTTTATTAAATATGAATTTTTAGTATAATGAGGACAATTTAATTTGAAATTAGGAGAAAGATATTTATATAAGCAATTTTCACGTTATTAATTGCCTCTATACAGGTTGATTCACATAAAACTCCCCAGGCAGTTTCCGTATTAAAATATTGTCAATGACAGTGGCGTCCGCGACGAAAAGAAAATCTTTGATGACTGGAACTTTGAAAGTATAATATTAAAGTTTGTTTAATTCTAAGTACTTTTTGCAGTATACACATTTCTATTAAAACCAGTGGTTTAGGAGATAAATCAAAAAAAATTATTCAGTTCAATATTTTTTAACAAGCAAAAAAATTTAAATTCACTCAAGAGCGGGCGCTACATACAATAGGTACTTAGTTTAAAGTGATTCGCCATCTTTTAAATGATTATACAAAGATGGCGTTGAAGTGCAAAATTATTTTTCGATAGCTGGAACATTGAAACAGCACACACGATAAAGAACCAAATAATATATATATAATTTTATAATGACATTTTTTAAAAAGACCAATGTCTTTCAAATTATCTAATGTTTCCTATTTTTTTATTTTTTAAAGTATAATTTTCATTACCACCTGTATTGTTTTCTTAATTCTATAAACTAGTAGTCCTAAGTCTAATTTAATAATATACAGTACTTGACTGTATATTATTAACAACATACTTGTTGCGTAGTAATTTATTTTGAGGTTTGTTCACATATAATTAATTTTTAAGTTTTTGAATGCGTTTGTTATTACAAGATAATTCAGAAATGGTTGTGTATATTAACGAAGAGAAATTAATCATGATTTTGATCTACGGAGAATGTAGAAAAAATTCCCATGAAGCCGAAAGGTTACTCCATTTGCATTTTCCCAATTTGCCTAAGCCAGATCATAAAATCTTTATTTCTTTAACCAATAATTTGAAAAATTACGGAAGTTCTAAAAAGTTAAAGTATAATAAACAGTTGACGGCTACAAATGATGCAAATAGTGCTTTAGTAATTGACAATATTGTAAATAATCCAAATATGTCTTTACGGAAATTATCGTCTGAAACAAATATTTCCTACTCCTCTTGTCAAATAATTTTAAAGAAAAATAAGTACCGTCCGTATAAAGTTCATTATGTTCATCATTTATGACCTGGTGATTTTCAGCGTTTCATAAATTTTATTGCTGAATTGTCAGTATTACATAATAAAAGTCCAAATTATTTGAAAAATGTGTCGTGGAGCGATGAGAGCCGCTTCCATAGTAATGGGCTTGTGACTATACAGACCACTCGGAATTGGTCTCAAAATAATCCGAGATAGATACAAAGAACCAAAAATTAAACACTTTTAAAGTAAATTTATGGTGTGGAGTATTGAACAGATACATAGTCAGACCTTATCTATTTCGTGAAACGTTAAATTGTGGTAGATGTCGGAGGTTCTTGCAAGAGGGGCTGCCAAATTTATTAAGAAACATTCCTCATGATGGGCACATAATCTGGTTTTATCAAGACGGGGCACCGGCACATAATTTAAGAATAACATTTAGACACTTGCAACGAACATATCCTGGAAGATGGATAGGAACTAATGGAGTAATCAGGTGGCCAATACGATCACCTGACTTAATTGCATTAGATATTTTCTTATGGAGACATCTAAAAAATTTAGTTTGCACCGAACCAATCGATGATATGGCAGACCCATACAACGAAATATATATGCGAGTGTTACCACAGTAGATCGTTATTGAAAGTAATGGTTTAACATGTGTATCCATGAAAGAAGAAACAGTTTTAAACATTTACTTTAAAAATAAATACATACATATGTACATATTTTATTGAAAAGTCAAAACAAATTATTAAAAAAACTTATTTGACTTTATATTATGTCGATTTATCTCGAAAATCACTGATTTTAACAGAAAAGTGTATGCTACAAAAAGTACTTAGTATTAAAGAAACTTTAATATTATACTTTCAAAGTCCCAGTCATCGAAAATTTTCTTTCCCTCATCGCGTCGCGACGTAGCGGACGCCACTGTCATTGGCAACATTTGAACGACAAAATAAAGCCACCAAAAATATGTAACGACTGGCCTTTACAGAAATTTAATACCATTTTTCGTTATTATGGAAACTGCCTGGGGAGTTTTATGTGAATCACCCTGTATACTTAAGTCAATTTAACGTCATATTACATAGCATACAAATTTGTGGTAAACTATTCAAAAGTAACAAATGCCAAACATCCCATAATAGTAAAGCATATTTTTCACAATAATTAGTATCTTAAAATACATATACATTTAGAAAATTATAGAACCTAAATTTCGTAGAAGATATGAAAATGAATATGAAAAATCCATTAATATATTGCTAAATTATCAACTGGACCATTTTCCATTGTTGGCCTTGTATTAGACCTTATAAAAATGTAAAGATCTCTGGTATTTCAATTTTGGGTATAAATTATTTTTAAAGAATTGATGAATAAAAAAGAAGAAAACTTCAACCTATATACCTTACGGAAATAAGACTAATAATTATTATAATTATTTACTTAAATCATTCTTGGACTGAGAAAAATAATTCTTAGATTATGAGGATAACATAAGGTTGTAGTTTATGAATTTTTTCAAACGGATGAATATATTTGTGTCGTATAATCTCAGTAACTCAATTCTTGATCAAATAGAAATTTATAAAGCTTTTTATTTGTATTTTTTATGTCGTCTGATCTTTTAGGAAGTTTAAAATAATTTTTATTTGGTCTCGTAACAGATTTATAATTTTTTAGGATTACATTGCATTGAATTAAATTAATTACATTAAATGTCGCAAGTTCCAATAAATCCCAAATCATCGAAATGCTACAAATAAAAATAATATAATGCTTTGGATTTTTATTTTGTCTCATATCCTATAAAAATATTCCAACAGGTTACATAGATACGCATGGTAAAACTATAAATAAAATCTCTCAACGTATTGCATCCTAGTATAGGTTTAAAGATACCAAAACATTGTTATAAGTACAAAGATATTAATACACTGTTGCCAAACCTCTTGGTTCAGGTTAGTAAGGAAGACATGAATGGCAATATACTGTATATAAAACAGCGCCACCCGCTAATGCAGCCAAACACTGAACTAAAAAACACGTCTTCCTAACTAACCTGAACCACCATTAATTAGTCTGTAACTAATTCTCCCGCGCATTTTTTCCCGCCAAATATATATCTTAAGAAAGAATCCGATCCTAAGTTTGTCAAGGAACGTTTCAGTTATCTACGTCAGATACCACTAAATAAAAAAGAAAGGAAAACGAACCTGAACCACATATATGGTTCAGGTCCGTCCAGCTGGTTCAGGATTGTGCTTACAAATTACTATTTCTGGTTCAGAATCATACCATTGCTCTATATATATATATATATATATATATATATATATATATATTTGTCTTTGTATCAATTTTGCGTCCCTCTGTATGCCAAAACGTATTCATATTGCGTCCGATGTAAAAATGCGTCCGTATACCGGACGCAAAATTACACTCCGCGATATTTTTTTCCACGTATGGTTTTTTTAATCAAATAATTCATTGAGAACTTCGGTATTGCGCACTCTACCTTTACTAAAATTATTAACTGGGTATAATAATTCGTTTGTTCATAATCTAAAAAAAACTGCTCGAAAATCGGACGTAAAATAGATACAAACTTAAAAGAAGCAACAAAAGGAAGTATATTGCTAGTTCAAGCATTTACCGCTGGGAGGTCTCTGTAAATTATATACTATATACATTTCAGTTAGATAATTGTATCAATTTTACGTCATCTCGAGTTGGCAACACTGTGAAGTTACAAAGTGCGCTAATACAGAGAGGATTTGTTCAATTCATCTACGGGAATGTGAGTTGTGTGTCGTGTTTGAGATACGTACTCATATTGTTTTCAGTAATTAATACGTACCTATTACAAAAATCGTACTTCAGATCAAGAGATGTAAACAAAGAAATCATTGATGTAAATAAAATTTTATATTTGTTTTCATAATTTTTTATAAAGAGAATACACAGTATCTAGAGGTAAATAATGTGCAAAACTCAGGAATAATTTCATAATAAATGATTCTCTTTATATGCAATTCTTATACAAAAAGTATCTTCTTCAGCTCCTATATGGTACCCACACTATATTATTACCCCCAATGGCTGGAAATTTAATATATTAAAAAGTAATGCTTATTTATTTTTGAAAGGTAGTATTTTAATGTTTTTGGGGTCGCGCTGATTACGAATCTGAAGTCAAAATTTAAAAATTCAAAATGCCGGCTCCAATGGGGCGGATTGAAGTTGGATGCAATTTTTCCAAAAGCAAGTAATTTAAATGGGTAAAAAAATTGAGCATCTAGGTAATGGTGTCAAAATGCGTCCTTATAATGGACAAAATTACACTCAATGATATTTTCTTCCACCTCCTATGAAAAAGCAAGTCCCTGTATAATCCCAATGAAACTTTTTCTTGGTGATATTAAAAAATAAACAAAATTCAATTCCTGTGGTATTTTTCTGAAATTAAAACCTGTAGTTACTGTACTTTAAGATAAAAGCAACATTTAATTGAAAAAATGTAAAAATTCAGTCTGGCACGGATAAGAAAAAAAATATTAAGATTTTATAAAAAGTGCTAATATAAATCTCCCATATAATATATAATATAGACAGTGTCGGACTGGGGCACCGGGAAAATGACCGGTAGGCCTTTCTGAAATAAAACAATGTGGACCCTTGCCTTATGTGACATTATTCTGTTTTCAATATTACCATGTTGTTACTTACTTTTTATTTTTCAGTTCTATTAGATGTTTATTTTAAAAAGTAAATTGAGTTTCTTTCGTTTCATGTTATATTCTTTGTTAGAATTTTACAGTTTTACCTGAGATCAAAGTTCAAATTTACTTTTATTCTCTAAGAGTTCTTCTTTATATTACCATTATACCATTTTTATTTACTTTTTTACGTACTTTTTTTAATTAATAATTTCATCTTTATTTTTTTTTGCTGTTAGATATTATTCATTGGTTATTTTAGTCAACCAAACGCAAAGTATATATTTTTTGTATTTATTTTTAAATAATAAGAAAATGTTTTGTTCTGGTTTTCAAATAAAAAGTTATAATGGTTTCTAATCGACTTTCCTCCTTTTTACCCTATTAATTGGATTTTATACTAATTTGTCATGTCACAATTTACTCAATAGTATTACTTGTGATATTGGGAATTTTTCCTAATTTTTTATAAAGATATTAATAAAAGTAATGAGAATTTTGATGTCTTGAAATTTGTATTTGGCATCTAACCACCACATAACCACCTAACCCGATATGTCTAGATTCATTTTATAAAAGTTGTTTCCTTTCTCTCAAAAGTGTCTTAATTATCTTTCTATTTGATGGTATCTAAATATAATGTTCATTTGCGTCTTAGGCACAAGGCACGTACATAGAAAAAATCGTAGTTCAGTATTAAAAATTGTTTTTCCTCATAAAGTGAATTAATCGTAAATTTTACACCATTATGTTTAATATTAACGTTGCTTTTTACAAAGCGATGTGCACTCTAAATTGTCTCCAATAAGAATCAGATAACATTTTTTTACTACCCGTGGCCCTTTTAAAATAATTATGCACATGTAATTCATGTGCACATATTATTAATTAAATTCACATAAGTATAGATTATTATATAGTTTAAATGATTTGCTTATTGAAAAAACTAATATCATAAATCGACAGTGTAATTATTTGTAAAATTTGTACATTTTAATGTATGTATTTTTTTTCTTTTGTTTGCGAACAGTTTAATTTTGATAGGCAGAATATTATAAAACTGTTGAGCAAAAACTTCCCCTCATTACTTCGCTTGTATTTTGTGAACAATTGTAAGTTTCCCTAAACATTAATCAGTAGAAATGTCGAAAATCTTGAATGATCTAAAAAAATTTTTAATTGAAATATGAGCTGGACAAACGATCTCTCTCAACTAGTGGCAATAAAGCGGTGTTGATAGATCGATTACGACAATTGTTATTAGATGAAGGTAAGAATCCTGACACTTTCATTTTCGAAGATATTGGTGAAGCTGTAGGTGAGGAACCTGACCTGGAATGTCACAGCATAGCAACGATGATGCAGTTGATTATTCAACGGATGCAGGAACAGAGCCTTTCTTTGGAAAAGTCTGTCAAAAATTCATTGGAAATGAATTTAGACATCCAACAGCAATTTCTTAAGCAGCAGTTAGAAGGTTTAGAGGAAAATCTTACTAAGACAAAAATGTCGTTTAATGAAACCTTGGAGGCAAAAATGAAAGAACAATCCAGAAATGTCTGTGAGATAATAACTGATGTTGAAAGAAAATGTGACTGTAAAATTATTAATCTCGAAAGCGAATTAGAACAAATGAAGAAGGAATTAGAAAATGTAAAACGTGCTAGGCTTACCTACGAAGCAAATAATAGCGGCAATAGAAAACTGAAAGCTCCATTATTCGATGGCCAAGTATCCTGGGCAATCTATAAACGTCAATTTGAAGCAGCAAGCAAATCTTACGGATGGAGTGACTAAGATAACTATAGCTTTAGTACTGTCACTGCGGGTAACTGCAGCAGAACTTTTGCGAACAATTCCTGAGCACATGCAACAGGATTTCAATACATTGGTTCAAGTATTTGACAGGCGTTATGGTGTTGAGCACATGCAGCAAGTGTACCGTCTGCAATTGAGGAATCGTATCCAAAAAAGAAGAGAAACACTGCAAGAACTTCAAGCCGATATCGAGCGGTTATCACATCTGTCCTAGTCAGGTCAAGACTTAATAAACGAGGCTGCTGTAGATGCGTTTATTAATGCTATTTCTGACCTCGAACTTCAAAGGTATTTAAGGCTTTCAGAAAAAAAAACTACTACTGAAATTCTCGCCTGTGCCCTCGCATATGAAGCTGCTAGCCAAGCATCCAGAAGCACAACAAGAGTAAGAGAACTAACAGCTGAACCTTCTTACACAACTCAACGTCTGAATACCCAGGAAGGAACAAGTTAATAATAATAATAATAATAATAATAATCCTTTATTGGTCCAAGAGATCATACAAATGATATAGGACAAGTCATATACAAAAAAATATTAACAGATATAAGTAAGAAACAGAAGAAATATACATACATACACCCATGAATGAATCCGTACATGCATTCATGCATGTATGTACATAGACAGAAAATACATAAAACTACAAACATAGAAATAAAAAAAAAAATTAAGACACAAGAAATTCATTAACAGAGTAGTAAGCTTTCTTTAGTAGCATTTGTTTAACAGCAGATGTGAACTTTTTGATACTGGGCATGATTTTTATACTATTATCTAGTTTATTATACAGAGTGATACCCATGTAATAAGGATTGGTTTCATATAATTCCATTCGATGTATATTATATTGCAAATCAAAACCATGACGCGTAGGGTAATTATGGAAAGCATTTTGAAAATTGAAATGAGCAAGATTCTTTTTAACAAAAGTTAATATTTCAAGAATATACAGTGATGGTAAGGTTAATATATTATTCTCAATAAATATAGACTTGCACGACTCTCGGTATTTGAGTCCAAACATACAGCGTATGGCCCTTTTTTGCAACATAAATACACGATTTGACATTGATGAGTACCCCCAAAAGATAATACCGTATCTCAAACGAGACTCAAAATTAGAATAATAAAAAAAATTTACTACGTAAGAGCTGGAAATTTGGCATAACCTTTTCAACGCAAAACAGGTACTGGCACACTTATTACAAAGAAAATTTATATGAAATTTCCAATCGAGAGATAGATCAATGAAAATTCCTAATAATTTAAATTCTGTTACATGTTGAATGCTCTTTCCATTTAGCTTAAGTAAAGGACTAGATATATAATTCGAAGCAATAGGATGGAACTGTAGCGAGTATGTTTTTTCTTGGTTTAGAATAAGTCTATTATTTTTAAAATAATTTGCAGCAGAAGACAAGTTTTCGTTTAGCTTGGCGATAGCTTGTTTTTCACTTTCGGCACTGACAATGATAGTTATGTCATCTGCAAAAGCATTATAAAAAGTAGAAAAGGCACTGTCTATGTCATTTATATATAATAAAAATAATAATGGTCCTAGTATACTTCCTTGAGGGACTCCTATGTCCACCATTAATTCACTTGACTTGGTATTACAAAATTCAACAAATTGTTTTCGGTTAGCTAGATCAGACCATAACACTCAATCTTTTTTAGTAGAATGTCATGATCTACGCAGTCGAATGCCTTTGATAAATCAATGAAGACAGCAATTACCTTATTTCCTCGATCCAGATTTTCATAAACATAATTTAAACTATTTGCAAGAGCCGATATTGTTGATCGATTTTTATAAAATCCGTGTTGATTTTTCGAGATGACATTATAATTTTCTAGGAAATTTAGGATTCTATTGGCTAATATCTTTTCAAAGATTTTTGAAAAAACAGATAACAGTGAGATGGGTCTATAGTTGGGGAGCAGGGTAGCGTCTCCTTTTTTATGCAATGGAATAACCTTTGAAAGTTTTAATAAGTTAGGAAAACAACCATGATGGAAACATTCATTGACTATGTGACATAGAGGTTCAGCCAATAGGTGAGCAAATTTCTTTACAATTTTTATTGAGAAAAAATCAGGACCAACTGACTTGGAAATTTTTAAACTGTTTATTACATCGATAATTTCAGATTTTGACACCGGATTTAAAATAAAATTAAAATTTGGGTCATTGAAGGGAAGAAAATAGGGAAAATCTAGTGGATAATCTTTTGTAATACTGGGGATATTATTTACTTGCAACAATTGCCTAGGTAAGTTTACGAAAAATGTATTAAATGCATTTGCAGTTTCAAGCTTGTCTGAAGATATTTTACCATTTATTAGCATATTTTGACTTACATTTCTGGTTTTTGTTCTCACAGAATTATTTATAATTTTCCAAACAGTAGTTGATTTGTTTTCGGAATTTAATATGATTTTGTCAAAGTACATTTGTTTGGCCTTTTTTAATACTTTCTCATAAATTGATTTATATTTTTTATAGTAGTCTTTTGGTATTATTCCGTTTAGCTGCAAATGATATAAATCTTTTAAATGAACGCTAGATATTTTTATGCCTGCAGTTATCCAACCCTGGTTTGAGTTAGAAATTTGTAAATTTTTTGTAACAATTTTGAAACTTTGATCATAATAATGTTTTAAAAGTCCGATAAAAATTTGAAACATATCATCGGCCGATTTTGCGTTGAAAACATCACGCCAGGTTTCAGTCATTAAAAAGTTATTAAAGACATCATAATTTTTTACAGAAAAGGACCTAAAAGTGTATGTATTATCACCCAAAAAATTTCCAGAAAAAACAATTTTTTGGCCAAAATGGTCGGATAGGCCATTTCTAAGTATTGTTTTTTCCTTTATATTACAGTTAAAGTTTGTAAAGATATAATCGATTGCGGATTCTGTATTATTATAATGTATTCTAGTAGTTTGTTCTAACGCAGATACTAAACAGTAGGAATTTACAAGATCTAGTAATTCAATAGTGACTTTAGATTTATCAAAAAAGTCTATATTAAAATCTCCACAAATTATTGCATTAGTACAGTGGTATTTACTAAAAATCAAATTTAGGCAATTTTCAAGATTAACCAAAAAAGCTTGTACATTTGAATCTGGTGATCTATATAAACATAAAATACAAAAATTTTTTTGTTTATGGAACATTTAATAGCTGCGCATTCAAAAGTTTTATCTTGACTTAGTTGTACGATGTCAGTTATTTCATGAGTAATGAGTGATTTTTTAGCTAAAATGAAAACGCCACCTTTTAAAGATGAGCTTCTGCAGTATGAACTGCCAATTTTAAAGCCATTTATTACAATATAATCAAGTTCACCTGGTTTAAGATGAGTTTCCGAGACACAAAGTATATCAACTTGTTCTTGAGACAGCAGTACATCTATTTTTTCTATTTTATTTTTTACACATTGCAAGTTTTGATGCACAACACAAATGTCACTCTTTGTTACGTCACCGTTTGGTTGCTATGCAAAAGGAAGTAAAGAAACGTCTGTTTTATCTTTTAAATATTTAAGTTTATTAAGGTAGATTGGGCAATGTTTATCTTTGGCACTATGATTTATATCCAAATCTGTTTTATAAATTTTGTTTGAACTTATACAGTTAGCACATTTTTTAAAATTTGCGGTGCATAGTTATAGACAATGTCTAAAATGTTGGTATTGCAATATGACGGGACATCTTCAAAGAGATTGTATGAAGAGAAAGAGACATTTTGAGACAAGAGGGGCCTACGAAGAACAACAAGATGAGAGGAATACCCGCCGAGACCATACCTCTTCTCCAGCTTTTCAGGGAAACTCCTAAATGCCAATCTCATAAGGCAGAGATTGGCTCATAGAATCATACGCCCTAAAAACATCATCAAGATCCAAGTTCAACAGATCCAGAGAGACAAGAATTGTCTTGTTATGGATGGCCGTCTTGATGGACAAAACTGTATTCTCACCATTGCTACTGGAGCTGAAAGATCAATTTTAAAAAACGATTTTGTAAAGGAACCATTGATTCATAATGCAGCAGGTTACTCTCTGCGAACTGCAACAGGACAATATGTAGCGGTCAAGGGAGAGGTAGAATTAAAAATTGAAATAGGGGGATTAACATTTGTTCATCCCTTCCTCATAGCAGATATTATTGACGAGTGCATTCTGGGCTATGATTTCATGCGTAGACTCGGAATTGTCTTAGATATGGGAGAACGAACTCTTCTTTGCAAGAACGTAGAAATTCCAATGACAGTAAATTCTTAAGCTCAGCCTGCACTGCGAACGGTGGTATGTAAAAACACCTACCTCCCAGGCTACTCCGAGTTCATGGTATGGACAGAATTAGAAGGTAATGCGGAAAATTTACGATTTTGCCTAGTTGAACCAGATCAAAACGTGAAAGAAAACGTCATTATTGGAAAATGTTTAGTGGACACTTCCAATGGTAAATTCCTTCCAATACGTCTAATGAACCTATCTAACAATCAAATCCAATTGAAGAGTGGGCAAGTAATCGGAAAATGTACACCAGCTGCAACTATAACAAAAATCAATTGTGAATATGATACAAATATTAATTTATCATCAATTAAAGTAGATTCAATATTAGTAGAAACTCTTCTAAAAACAAGCAATTTAGGTATTAAAGAGTCCAATGAGGCCAAGAAGTTGATTAATGTGTTTCAAGAAATCTCTCTAGGAGAGGAGGATTATGGAAAAATCGACTTGGTTCAACATCGTATTGACACGGGAGATGCCAAGCCGATTAGACAACCACCAATAAGGCTTCCATTGGCGAAGCAACAAGAAGCGGCAGACAACATTAACACTATGAGAAAGCAACAAATCATCGAAGAGTCTCAGAGCCCATGGTCTTCTCCTGTGGTCTTGGTAAAGAAAAAGGATGGCAGTACTCGGTTTTGTGTAGATTATAGATGACTAAACGATGTGACGAAAAAGGATAGTTATCCCCTCCCTCAAATCGATGATACCCTAGATACCTTGTCTGGAGCACGATGATTCTCAACTTTAGATTTAAAAAGTGGATATTGGCAAGTTAAACTACATCCTGATGACAAAGATAAAACAGCATTTTCAATAGGAAATGGCCTATGGCAATTTAACGTTATGCCGTTTGGACTATGCAATGCACCAGCAACATTTGAACGACTGATGGAATGCATTTTACGGGGGCTGCATTGGAAAACCTGTCTTGTTTATTTGGATGACATCATTATTATTGGAAAAGACTTTTCAGAACATCTTCAAAATTTAAGAGAAGTATTCTTGCGTATAAAAGAAGTACGGTTAAAGCTCAATCCAAAGAAATGTGTGCTCTTCAAAAACGAAGTAAAATATTTGGGACATTTTGTATCTTGGGGGTAACTACGGATCCGGAGAAAATTGTCGCTGTTCAAACTTGGCCAACACCTAAAGATAAACATGAACTACGAAGTTTTTTAGGCCTGGCAACTTACTATAGACGATTTGTAAAAAATTTCGCCGACATTGCAAAATGTTTACATCAATTAACTGAAAAGGGGAGGCCCTTTATTTGGACCGAGCAATGCGATGAAGCATTTCAGAAACTTAAGAGGCGGTTGTGCGAGGCTCCAATACTGGCATACCCTGTGCCAGGTAAAACCTTCATACTCGATACAGACGTAAGCAATATGTCCGTCGGCGCAGTACTGTCACAGAAAATAAATGACCAAGAGAAATTCATAGCTTAGTAAAGTATTATCAAAAAAGCGAAAGAAACTACTGTGTCACCAGACGAGAACTTTTGGCAATGGTGAAATCGATAAAACAATAATAATAATAATAAAAGCACTTTATTGAATCATGCATAATTCAATAGGCTAATGACCGAGGTCCTTCTGCCTATTTTTACATTTTTACATAGTAATAGATTCTAGCAATATAGTTATAGTTATAGTATTTTACATTACAATTATTACAATATTACAATACTATTATTATACCATAATAACATATACAACAATATATAATACAACTATAGGAATTATTAATTGAGCAATCTGAGTCTCTCCCATATGGTATGAACCGGATGGCTGAATCTGCGTCTGGCATTGACATCTCTACGTAGGCAATAATTTTCTATAAGACGAATATTTTCTTCATTTTTTGCAAATCAAGCAGATAGAATATTTAATCTTTGTTCAATAGGTTGCACTTTGGTAATCTGATACAGAAGTAGGTTAGGTGGGTTATGCAATGAATTATTAGGGTGTCTGATTTTGGTGATAGTTCTTAGGGAACTAGTTTCGGCCACTTTTAGTTTAGAAATGGCAGGATTTTTACAATTAAGAAACAGTATGTGTCCATATTCTATAATAGGTCTGCATATAAGTGTGTAGATTCTACAGGCTGTTGTTTTGTTAATTCCCATATTGTTGAAAGTGAGGCTTCTGAAATGTCTGGCTCTGGCTATTGTTTTTTTCTTGACTTGCATTGTGTGCATGTTAAAATTTATTTTATGATCAATTAGAATTCCCAAATATTTTGTATGTGTTTCTGGCTTAAGAATGTGGTTGTATAATGTTAACGAAGGAGATGAGTCAGTGGGTGAATGATTAAAAATGATAAGGTGGGATTTTGTGGGATTGGGAATGAGCCTCCATTTGTTGAACCAGATGGTAGTGGTGTCAATTAAATTTTGTAACTTCGTCATTACCGTTTCTAATTTGTTGCCGTGGGAAACCAAGGTGTTGTCATCAGCAAATTGTAGCATATAGGCATTAAAATTAAAATGATCATCGTTTTCTTCTACATGGTGGTATATATCATGACAGTACATATTATATAGGATGGGCGAAAGTGGAGATCCTTGTGGAAGGCCTTGTTCGGCTGTAAAGTCTGAAGAGTAGCTGCTTGAGCTTTTGACCCTAAGTTTTCGGTGTTCGAGTATTTGGATTATTAGGAATACTAGATATTTTGGGCAATTGAGTTTTACTAATTTGTATATTAATCCTTTATGCCAAACACTGTCAAAAGCCTTACTAATGTCCAAGAACACTGCTGCAGTTTTTTTGCCATTTAATTTGGCTGTTTCTATGTTATTTGTAAGAATAATAAGAGGGTGAAGTGTGGAGCTTTTTGGTTTAAATCCAAATTGGTAACCCGGGATACGATTTCCGATTTTATCCCAAATTCTGTTTTTAATGATTTTTTCAAAATTTTTTCCTATTACTGGTAGCAGTGTAATCGGTCTGTAGTTGTCAGTTTTGGTATGATCTGTATTTGGTTTTGGTAATGTGATGATTGTTCCCAGTTTCCATTCATCAGGTATATAGTGAAATTTCAGGCAGTATTCATAAATCTTTATAATATATAAGTGTACATCCATATTCAAAATTCTTAGTATGTTTTTAGTTACATAATCGTGACCAGGAGCTGTACTTTTGCCTTGGTTAATTATTTCAAAATACTCCTCCTCTTCTATTTTGAAATCTTCTATGGTGGGTTGCTCAATTATATAAGACTCATACCATTCGTTGACTTGCTCATAGAATTCATTATCGAAGTTTATGTCTTGTTTTTCCTTATAGATATTTTTAAAATGTTTGGCAAATATATTAGCTTTTTCTTCATTTGTTTCATACTTTTTTCCATTTTGTTCTATCACTGATTGTGTGCTGTTGATGTTTTTATATTTTGACATTTTTTTTATGTCTCTCCAGTAGGTTTGTCCCTTTTTTCGGTTAATTTCTTCGCATGTAGTGATCCATTTGTGTGTTCTATATTCTTTAATTAAATTCTGTATATTTTTGTTAAATTTATTTAAATCGGCCTTGGCTGTGGGGTCACCAGTATTTTTATATTCACGATACATTCGTCTTTTTCTTTTGATGAGTTGGATGATAAATGGAGGTAGTTCATGTGTATAGTGACGTACCTCAATTTTTGGTGTATTTTCGATTATCGTTTGGGAAAGTTTTGTATTAAAATTTGTAATCACCAGCGGGCTTATTTCCAAATTTTCTAATGTTGATACATAACTTGACATGGTTTCGTTAACTTTGTTTATGTTAGTTTTATTGAAATTATACATCAAGAGGCGATTGTATTTCACTGGTTTTTGTAGGTCAAAAGTGAATTTAATACTGAGATGGTCAGAGCATAAATCTGGTGTAACTTCTACGTTTGTAATGTTATTACTCAGGTTATTAGTGTGTAAAAATAAGTCGGGGGTTGTATCATTGTGTGACATTATAAACGTGGGCGGGGTCTCATATTTTACAAAATCTGTGTTCAAGATGAAGTTATTTAACTGTCTTTTTTTTACTCTATTATTGATGTTAAAGTCTCCTATTATTATACAGTATTTATATAGACTGGCTTTGACAAATATGTTTTCTTCAATCCTGGTGGTCGGATGAATATAGACTAGGAAAATGTGTATTTTGTCGTCTAGAAAGGGTATCGTAAAATGTAAGCATTCATTAAGAGGATTGTTTATTCTAGGATTATTTGCCTTTCCCATTTTTAAGTCAGGATGCACTTGGACTAAGCTGCCGCCTCTTGTATGATTATGAATCTGGTTGCCATTGTATTGAATAACATTCCAGTTGCGATATGCTGTGTTGGTTTCTTTTTTTGTTTTTGACTACAAACAAAGCACATTGTATATCATTGTTTTCTATGTAATTGTTGATAATATGTTTTTTCTTGTTGTAACTGTTTATGTTGGAGTATATTACATTAATTTGAGACATGAACGTGCTGAATATTAATAGGACTGTCTATAGGCTCTGTTGGTGATATATCTTGGGAGTCTAATTCAAACATTAAAATGTATACTCTATTACCTGAGAATACTGCCGTTGTATCGATACTATAATTGTTAATAAACTTTTTCCGGAGTTTAACTAATAATTCCTCTCTGTTAAAATTTCTGGGATCATTTAATTCATTGATGTAGGTATTTATCACTGTATCGTGGATAGTAATAGGAGCATGTATTCTTGATCTCTTTTTTTCCGATACTATTTCATGAGACTTTTTGTTCAGCGGTTTTATTTGTATGTTGGGTATTCCCTCTATAGGCTTTGTAGGTCTTTTTGGACATGATAGCGACCATGCTTGGTGATCTTCAGAGCCGCACCCTTTACACTTTGGAGGTAGGGTAGAAGTACATTTATTTTCGTGGTGAGTACCAAAGCATTTTTGGCATTTAAATGGGCTGTTACATTGTTCCGATGAATGATCAAATGATAGGCATTTTTTACATGGCTGTGGTAAAGGCGGTGGTGGCTTGCTGGGATACACCGGGTAGTGTCTATATTTAAAGTATAAACCCTGTGCTAATAGTGTTTTGAAAGTTTTTTCTGAACCTGTGATTATTCTTATAAGTGCTGTTGGTTTATTTGTTGTTTTAGAAATTATTCTTTTACAGTACCTGTGTTCAAGATTGAGGTTAATTAATTCCTGGCTGATTGTTTGGTCGTCATATTCAAGTTCCACTGAACCAATTACAACAGAATAGGTGGCGTTTTTGTGTGCTGAAACTGTATTTGAGTTTGTAGATGATTCTTTGAAACTAATGATATTTTTAGTTTCCACCAGTGTTTCAAGAGTTTCTATTATATTATCATTGTCCGTTTTTAAAATAAATCCTGTTTTTATTTTAATGATAACATCTTTTTGTTCTGGATGAAGTTTTTCCCATAAGGTGATGAATTGAGGTCTCGTATAATTTGCATCAGTTGTCATATAATACATATGTTTGTATTTTTTGTGTGTTATTTCTTTCATTTTAGGAGAGTAGTTTGAAATCGTTTTTTTGTTAGTGTTGTTATTTTGAATGTTATCAGAATTTTTTTGTGGATTGCTTATCTGTGTGGTTTTTGTATGACTTGATTGTGAATTCTCACTGCCAAGGATGATGTTCTGTATCTCTTTTTTAGATAGTTGTTTGTGTTTTTTTGGGGTATTTCCATTATCATTTTCCCTCGTTCTTTTTTTGGTTTTTGTCTTAGGCTGGATAAATTCCTCTTCTACAACCATTTCTATCTCACCATCACTGGTACTAGACATGTTTTTTTTAAATACACTAAATAATAGAAGTAAGAGCAAGTAAAAATACGTCTGTTCTCTATCACTACTACTTAATAACTGTCGATAAAACATTTTCACAAGTACCTTTACGGTCAAAAGTTTATATTACATACCGACCACGCAGCGCTGAAATGGTTATTACAATTTAAAAACCCTGAAGGACAGCTAGCGAGATGGATAGAAAGACTCCAGAGCTACGATTTTGAAATAATTCACCGTAAAGGAAAAATACATGGGAATGCTGATGCGCTATCTCGACGACCATGTAGCTCAGACTGTAAACACTCTATGAGAATAGAAGAGAAACAGGGAATAGTAGCTATTCAAGGAGTCACCGTGAAACCTAATGAAGGATGGAACCATCTGGAATTACAAGCTGCCCAACAAGAAGATAATGATATATCACCAATTCTCACCTGGAAAGATCATTTAGAACGGCCACAGTGGATGGAGATAGCGGACCAAAGCGAAATTTTAAAAAAGTTACTGGGCTCAATGGAATTCACTGCATATAGAAAATGGAATACTGATGAGGAAATGGGAAGCTGTGAATGGAAATTCTCATAGGATGCAGATAATTGTGCCTCGATCAAAGGTGGTAGAGGTCTTACAAGAAATTCATGATGGAGTCTCCGGAGGTCATCTAGGAATAAGTAAGACGTTATCAAAAGTCAGAGAAAAATTCTATTGGATTCATGGATATTAAAAGCTATGTTACAAATAGGTATCAGTGTGTTCACATTGATGGTAATATATCTACTTTAAAGCCGCTTCACTATGGTGTCCCCCAGGGATCAATACTAGGACCTATCCTATTTATAGTTTATGTAAATGACATAGCTGAATTTGTCACAGGCAAAACGGTAGGATATGCAGATGATATCACCCTATTATCAACCAACAAACCAGGAGACGAAAACTGTCGTGGAGCAAATTGTAATGAATTGGGTCAGTCGCTTTGGTGTTCCAAATGAACTTCATTCCGATTAAGGACGTTACTTCGAATCACAAGTTTTCCAAGGAGTGTGCAAATTGTTGGGAATACGCAAAACCAGAACAACGCCATTTCACCCCCAGTCGGGTGGCATGGTAGAACGATTTAATAGCACTTTGAATCAACATCTGGTGAAAGTTGTGGATGACCATCAACGGGATTGGGGCCAGCATATACCAATATTTCTAATGGCTTACAGGACAGCAATCCATGACTCAACAGGGCATACACCATCTCGGATTCTTTTTGGCCGAGATATTCGTCTGCCCAGTGATTTAATGTTTGGAACTCCAGTAGATAATAATAGTTCAGTAGAGGACTATGTGTCCGATCTTCGTAAGAAGTTATCTGATACTTATAAGATGACCGGGAGTAAAATAAAGGTTGCAAACGATCGTATGAAAACAAGATAAGAGCTAATAGTGCTGGATTTCAAGGTGATACAGTATGGCTATATAATATTCGACGCAAAAAGGGAAAGTCACCAAAACTCCAAAGACACTGGGAAGGCCCTTACCGAGTGGTTACTCGAATAAATGATGTAGTGTATAGAATTCAGAGACAATGACGAGGACAGCGGGGAAAAACGAAAATTGTGCACATTGACCGGTTGTCCCCATACAGTGGTACTAATGAAGGAATGTCTGCTATTCGAGACGAACAGCTCTAAGAGGGGGGCAGTGTTACGACGTCAACGGGACGACACCTGTTGACAATTTTTATGCCAGTGGGGAGGAGATAGGTGGCTAAAGTGACAGTGGTGACATAATGATATTTTTGATGATTGATGTAAAATTTACACTAAAATAGTAATTGTTATCTCGAAGACAGTTGTTTATTGAAATAAAGGTATTACAAGAAGACAGCGTATTTCTAAATCCCCGAACCCTTAGCTCGTAACAATAGGAACAACATAAATATAAGATTTTAAAGGCCCTATAAATATTAATCCAGTGGATTAAGGTCTATAAACAAGGTAGTCCTCCACAACCTATCCATTGATTGGAAGAAAGTTTCATTGAGGTACCCTCGTACGACCATGGGAACAATCTCCATTGGAAGTGGTAAATAGTCTAGAAGAAAATTGACTTAAGATTGTCAATTAATATTTTGGTGTAGAACAAATTGACCAATTTAAAAATCGTCGACAATACCACCCCAGGTACTAATTACAAAACGTTGTTGGTGCCTCGACTTAATTATTACGTGAGGATTTTCATCAGCCCATAATAGTTATTATGAAAATTTATATTGCCATCCTTATTAAATTCAGCCTCCCCCGTAAATAATAAAGAAGAATATTTAATTCTTCTTTATAGATTATAAAGATTTTGAGTAAATTGAATTTAAATAAGATACATGATTTTCCTGGATCCCCTTCTGAGTTTCACATCAAGCCGATTTTAAATGAGAAGAGTATCAAAAACTTGGCAACAACGCTGACGCAAAATTGATACAATAATGGTGGAAACTAGATAAAACTATACACTATGGACGCAATATTGATCTGCGAATATAAGTGTATACTGCTGGACGCAAAATAATTCCAATTGTGAAAGGATGTAAAATTGATACAAAAATATAAGCCCAATATACAGAAAAAAATAAAATTGAAAAACTTTAAATCTAAGAACGGATTCGCATTTAGCGGCTAGATGTTGGTCAATATACTCTGCAAGAACCTGCAAAAAGTCGTTAATTCTAGGAGACGCATTTCACACCACCTTTTGAAAGGACGCAAAATTGATACAAGAATGTATATATATATATATATATATATATATATATATATATATGTTATATTAGAATTATACTATGATATATAATATTATCGAGACAGGCTTAACCTTCTCAAACATATCGTATTACATACTGCGTAACAGCTCTTCTCAATAACCGCTCACGCTGCATGAGCATTGTATTTCAATTCTAAGTAATCCTGATTGTGCTGAATCAGCAACACTGTTTCCTTTGTTCACAAAACATTATAAATATTACCAACAACCTTTTTGTAATCAGTCTTATACTCACTTTCGATTAAACTACTTCTAAATTATTATTGTATTTTCTTAACGAGTCAACGTTGACTCCAGTGTAACAAATAAAGTTCCTTTTTAAAAAGTTATTCAAACAATCCACTATCTAACATTGGCGCAGTCGTGGCGGATCTGAAAAACACGCACAGTTCGGGAGCCTAACCAGTAGCAGATATATCCGAGGGAACAAGGAGTCCATCTGAAAAAGGTGCCTAACCGGACGAAAAGAGCTTCTGGAACAAGGAGAACTTCTTAGCTGTGGTGGTGGATCCCAATCCTTTGTTCAGAAGAACCTACATTATTCTCAAACGCACAGAAGCGAAACAATAATAATTATCAAGAAATACAAGCAACAAAGCAACATTTCAAATCAACACGATTCAACAATTAGCAAGTAAGAATTTCATCCCGTCCCATCGTTGGTGTCTTCGGCATCAAAGGCAACCCTGTGGAAGGAACACCCAGTGACGCCCCTGGCAGAGAGAGACCTTTGGTGAAGCTAAGCTCACGAAGTCGCATTCAACTGGACCACGAGGAATGAAAAATTTAGGGTAAGTCATTTTTGAATCATCTCGCAAACATTTATTTGCAAACAACGACATAATTTTACATTTTATTTTATCAAAATACATTGCATTGCTACATACAGTTCTAATATCTAAGGTAGTAATTTTATTTAAACTTGAAACAAAATATCTTGATTATAATTTGTGTGACCTATATAAATAACCGTAATCATACACTGTTCCTATCGTAACATTATTTTTATGGTAATATCATATGCTCTTTAAGTGCGAATTTTTCTAATTAACTATAATCACATACCATTTTTATCTTAACATTATTTTTATCATAATATCATATATCATATAAAGGTTAAGTTTACGCCTTACTTGACTGTGAAATAAAATAAAACCCACATGTTCTATACTGTTTAAATGCACATTAGTATATAAAATTTCAGTGACATTATTCCCAACTAAAAACACTTTTTAAATTAATCCAATTATCCTTGTATTTAAATTTTGAAATATTATAAAATAAACAGCACATTGTTTTACATATAATAAAAGAAATTGCCAATTATCAGTAGCGTACTAGCTCAAATTGAAAAAGTGTTTTAAGTTATTCGATTATCTAAATAATATAAATAAAATGGCTACAAACGTAAGCAATTCCAATGCAAACAATTCAATCACGGCGAACGAAACAATAAATATTGAACCTTATAGGTTAAGCGAAATATTTTCCATAGTGCCCGAATTTGACGGCAACCCCATATTCTTGCAAACATTTATTTCAGCCTGTATAACCGCTCAGGGGATCGCTGTTGATGATCAGCGCGTCTTATTAACGCTTCACATAAAAAATAAATTACGCGGAAAAGCCGCAGAATTAATAAATTCCCGAAACCCTGCTACATGGGCAGAAATCAAAAGCTTACTTGAAGCTCATTTTGGCGACTCTCGCGACCTGACAGCTTTGATTCAGGATCTGCAGAGGATTCGTCAGTTACCCAACGAAACCGCACTAATATTTGTATCAAGACTACAAACGCACAACGCGAAAATGCACGCAGCAGTGCAAAAGCAGACTCTAACACTAGAGGAAAAAACTGCTCAATGTAACCTCATTGAAAATATGACATTGACTACTTTATTAACCGGATTAGAACCCAAATTAGGTCAAATCATTAGGGCTGGTAACCCTGGCGACATGTTAGACGCAATAAACCGCATTAAACGTGAATTGCAATTATCCTATTTTGAATCACAAAAATTTTCTAATAGAGTTCCAAATAAAAATCTCATTCAAAACCCACAAAGACGTCCAAACTCCCCACAATTTTGCACCTTCTGCAAAAGAAACGGACACCATGTTAACGAATGCCGCACAAGGCAAAATTATCAGTCCCCATCTCCCAATTTCACACCAAATGCTTATTCTAATCAAGCACAGCCTCCAAGGCCACATTTCCAAAGTACATATAATCATAGACCACAAAACTTCTCCAACCAGCAACAAAATTATTCTCAACAGAACAGGCCCTCAGCTATCAGGCCAAATCCCAACTTCCACCAGCAGAGACCTTCTGCCATACAACCGAACCCGAATTTTAATCGATTCAATCAACAAAAGACACATCACCTAAATCAAGAATCTTATGATAACTACACTGATAGCCCAAACCAATATGAAAATTATCCTGTAAATTATTCTACCAATTATTCTCCCAATTATTCTAACGAAAATGATTATGATTACGATTTTGGAACCCAACAATGTGAGAATTATACTGCTAATTCTCAACCCCAACAGTACGAGAATTATACTGCTAATTCTCAACCTCAACAGCACGAGGATTATACTGCTAATCCTCCGGATTTTTGCATAGGCCCGGAGTATTCCACGAATACTCCAACACAACAAACGGACGAAATAGACCAAATTTCTCGCCAAGTCCAAGCGATAACCCTCAAGGACAATTCCGACCCACATTCGAATCCTCAAGAGCAATGTTTCATGTAAATTCACCATCTAACCCTCCATTTCAAGTAAGTTCAGCAAACCTGTATTTCATGAAAGATCCAACAAACAAATTTAATATTTTAATCAACACAGGTGCAGATATTTCCATTTTCAAACCCAAAACAACAGAAAATTATAATCTAAGACACCCCGAAAATTTAAATATACAAGTAACAAGTCAAAAAATTAATACCACCGAATCTGTTCTTATACCATTCAATTTTAACGATCCACAAAAAGTTTATGTATACGATTTAGATACAGACTTTGATGGCTTTGTAGGTAACGACTTTCTACAACATTATAAATGTAGGATAGATTTCGGAAATAATCAATTAATTACCAATTTTGAAACTATACCTCTATTTGAAGTTAACGATTATTTACCCGTACAACCAGTTACAAATTGAAACAAAAATATTAACAATCACATTTCAGGTAACACCATTAATAAAAATCCTATGTTTTTCGAACCAGACACTGAAGAAATATTTGAATTTT
This sequence comes from Leptura quadrifasciata, assembly GCA_963675555.1. Lineage (NCBI taxonomy): Eukaryota > Metazoa > Arthropoda > Insecta > Coleoptera > Cerambycidae > Leptura > Leptura quadrifasciata. Next base: position 34,788,781 of record OY776682.1, read on the forward strand.
ATTGTGACACTGACGCTATACCGCTAGCTCAGGAACAAGAAAAAATACGCCTACCTAACACCTCTGCAAAGACAAACGTAAAAAGCGAATTTTTTGAGACAACATCTAATGTAAATTATCAAAAATCAGACACCTATCAAATAGACAAAAGTTCTAAACTTTTAGACATGTCCTGTGAAAACAAAAATCAAAATTCTACTTTTACCGAACCACGTATCAAAAAAATATTTAAAAGTAAAGTACAAGAAACAGAAAAAACTTCAAATGTAACCCCTAACGTTAACCCACAAAAAATAAACCTTTCGAAAACAAAATCATGCCGTATAGATAAATCTAAATTGGTAAAGTTAAATTTAAACATTTCAAAAAATAATTCGAAACAGATAAAACCAAAAACATTAAACAAAAAAATATCTATTTCGCAAACATTATTTAAAATTAGTAATAAAATACTCAGGAAATCTAAAATTCGAAAGACAAACAAGGTAAAGAACAATTCAAGAAACACGCATACAATCCTGCGTAATCAAAACAATAGAAAAATCTATACACCCCACACAATCAGGAAAATGTACCGACAAAATCCATTTGTGTCTCCTGAAAAAACAATTCCAAAAATCGTTGAATTTTCAAACTTAAAATTTGAACCAGTTCAAAAATTCAAATCTATATTTAAACTTAATTGATAACGATAACACCGATTCTCGTCTCAACCATATGCCGACCCTGCGAAATAAAACACTTACACAAAAACTTGCCACCCAAAATAATTTTCAAAATTATCTCACAAATTTTTAGTCACCTAATCGAAATCTTTTACAATATTATTACCTAAAATTAACAGTTTATATTAAAGATATTCTCCACTTTTCTCAAATTTTTCCAAATTAATATTACTAGAAAATCTTTAAAAAATAATTGTACGATATATCAACTAACTGCATAGATCAATTATTGATCAAAAACACTTCTTATGTAAATAATTTTATTCCTTTCCTCTATTACTAGGATATTTCGACATTTCTTCTCCTGTAATAAATTCTACAAAACCTTAATCATAAGGAAATACTTTTGTTCATTTAAATAAATGCACATAAAATATTTACATTTAATTCGAAGAAATTCATAATAATAGTACTACTTTGATAACAGTGTCTTGAACTTTTGCACAAAAGCACGTCTTGTATGTTTATGTACTTAAACATTTTAAAAAGAAATGCCTGATATCCAACACCTCAATATTGCATTGTACTCATTATGATATTTCATTACACCAACATAAACGCTTTACAAGCACAAGTAATAACAGCTGTTAATTAATAGCAAGGGCAGAAATTTAAATAATATACATTTAGAAATTTTCAGACTTTAAATTAGAACCTAAATTCAGAACATACCTTTTCAAATTAAAAAAATTGAATCACTCGAAAATCCTGAAAATTCACAAACATACAAAAGAAATTTCAGGAACTGAAAAATCAATCCTTCTTCAAAAATGTTCAGAATTAAATTTGTAAGAAGTACAAACGAACAAATTGTCCAAGAATTTTACACATTTTCTTGACTTTACAAAACGATATCTTTAATAGATTACTCTAAAATACAAATTACAAACAAACCCTACACCTTACACCATTTGACAACTTTTATACTTACACGAGACAAAACTTCTAGTAGATTACGAAAACAAAACGTAAAACTACAAATTTCACACAACTACTATATCGAAAAATTGTGAACTTACTTCCACACAATAATTTCACTAAAACATCTCCCTATAAAAAGAAAACTACGAAATTATTCTGTAGTTTAGTAACAACAAAACCAACATTAACTCAAAAAAAAAACACAGACGGACAGAATTATTTCTCTTTAGGATCAATGTTAAGACATTTATTCTCAACATTATTTTAAAAATCAAAACAATTTAGGGATTTCAAAAGAAAGACATGTTGAAAACAATACCTCAAAATTTCCAAAACTTATGTTAGACCAATATACAAAATTTATCATACTTCAACTACTAATCAGAACCTAACAAGAACCCCTGATAAATAAGGTTCCGTTTATAAAAATAGGTTACATCAAAAACAAATATAATTGGCAAGAACTAACAAACCACGCCAAGTTTTATAAAAAAAAAAAATGCAAAACTTGTCGAAAACCAAATCGCAAGGATCCTAACAATCCTTTGGTAATCACCAAAACCCCAAAAAGCACCGTTCGACAAATCAATATCGACCCATTTCAATTCTCACACAAAACATACACTGACACCTACAAAAATTGACAAATTCACACAGCTTACACTGTCCTACACAAGATTGCAAAATCAATCGTAAACATCCTTATGTTACAATTTCGACACTATAATCATGCAACAGGAACATTTACATTCTCTCATTCCCTGACCAACTTCTTAAAATAAAAAGAAATTATTTTCTCGTAACATTTACATAGAATTATTTTTCCGAAACGTACCCTAATTCTGACAAGTAGTAACCATTTCACGAATCTAATTTCAAACAATTATTCCTTCAAAATTCTCATTTATAATTTTCCGAATAATTCCATCAGTCAATCTCTTCATTACCTCGGAAATATAATGCGCATAGACTTATGACAATCATTTATGTTCGCATTATAAACTAATAAGTGAATCCTCTTATTCTTATATTGACAACTCCATATCAAATGAACACGCGGTAACTACCCATCTTTAACGCTACTCCAGAAATTGAAATTCTGTAAGTTTAATTTTCCCACTCAGAAAAATTTGTCACGCAAGAAAAAATATCCCGAAGTTTTCTAACATTCAGATAAGTTCAGTCCACCCTATGAAACTCAATCTAAAGCCCTATGTAATCAAGAGAAATGAATACATAATTAAATATGATATTAACGATAAATGACAGTAATAAAATCGATAATAATTCATTTTTCTCAACCCACACATTATTCTAGCAATACCATTCTACGCTGTGTTTCACAACAGCAACCCCTCATGGTTATTTTCCAAGTGTACAACCCTGTTAAAACTATTCCACATATGAATAGCAACTATTGTGACATACATTCGAAACGAAATATTAAAATATTGCGATAATACATTATAAATATGATTATTGTCCCAATAAGTTATATACCCGACTACATGACGATCATACAGGAAACTAAATACATGATTGGTACACTATTTTACCAAATAGCGTGTATTAATTAGCGTCCGAGACCAAAACAAAAGAAAAATTAAAAATCATTTTGATAACCACGTTTCAAAGGGATGAACAAATATCACATTAACAATAAAATTTATTTCTAAAAATAATATCAGATGACATAATAAATTGAAAAACAATTTAATGATAACGACACTTTCAAAAGAAAGTAATGTTCTTTTCAAAATTAATTATTTCAATCAACTCGAAAATTTAATCAAAAATCAAATATCTGTCACAACTTCAGTAATAATAAATACATTTTTCAATCTAACTATTCAAAAACTACAAGTTGACAAATATTAAAGAAATCGAAACTTCAATTTTAGACATTACTAAAGACAGAAAATATCCATGCAACATTAAAATTTATAGAAATCTGCGAACAACTTATGGCAAGTTATTTATTTATCGAGGATAACCTAAATGACATCCTAAATTCCATCACTTTCGCGAGGCTTAAAATAATTCACACGTCAATTATAAATCCAAGAGACTTAGTAAATTCTCTACAGGAAATTTCGCAAAACCTACAAAGGAACAATTTACCGCTTCCAATCAAACTATCAAAGGTTGCACAGTACTTAGACATTATAGAACTAAAAGCTTTTCAAACAAATTCGGATCTAATATTTGTGTTAGACATACCTTTAATAGACCCTCAAACATATTCAGTATTTCAATTATACCCTATTCCTATTTTGGATAATAGAACTGGTTTATATCATGTATTATCAACTTCTCAAAAACATATCGCGAGAGATGATGATTCATTAATGTACATACCTATCTCGAACCTTGAAGAATGCAAACCACTTTATTTCAACACCAAATTATGTCTAAATTTATTTGCATTACCTATTGACAACAATGCCATATGCGAAGCCCGTCTCTTCAAGAACCTCAAAACTCTGCCAGAAAACTGCCAGACGTCATTTATCATCAGCCAAGGCTACAACGTCCAAAAAATAGACGAAAACACATGGTTAGTTATTAACGCGGAACCTCTACAAACAACCATCAACTGTCCAGAAAGAAATTCAAAAACTGAAGTCATCTACAAAAATTCAATAGTAAAATTACAACCAAATTGTTACGCCTTCATAGGCATCACAAAAATTCAAGCCAGTACCAATGAAGTAACCAATGTAAAAGACGACACTCATCCAATCCAAATTCCATTTGAATGTTGTAAACATATTCCAGACAAAATCCGAGCTCCAAATCTTAAACCACTAAAATTAAACAATCTCAATACGGAAGACCTCGAAGTTGCCAAACACAAGTTGGACCAATACTCCAGAGATTTAGATGATTTGATCAACGAACCCTTTATAACAAAACACATATCCTGGTTCACCTATTTTATCATTGTGGTAATATTTGGACTGTTATTTCTGTACCTATTTTGTAAGTGCAGAACAAAAAGACGAAGACTAGCCATCGATGTTTCTGCATCACCCCCATCTCCACCGAGGCCTAGCAAACCCTACAGGACATTTGCTAACCTATTTCCTTCACGAAGACGACCTACCTTAAGAAGAGAAGACAACGAAGCCGAAGACATAGAACTTACATAAAGACAAACTGTTTTGTGCCTTTTTACTGACTTTTAGTGCTGGACTCTTCAGTGAATTTTATTTCATTTGTTTAATCATTATATTTCATTATTTTTCTATCATTTGTTAATTTCAATTTTATTAACATTTTTACGTCATTTTCATTCAAACCCATCATGCTTATATTTTATGCTTTCACAGTAAAGCTATATTTTAACCTTGGGAATATTTTATCCCATTTTACAATTCAAACCTAGTATGTTTGTATTTTACGCTTTCTTGCCAAAGCTATATTTTAACTCTAACATTTATATGTTATTTTATTTTTATGAATCAAGCTTATTGTGCTTGCATTTCATATTTTAGACGCTAAGGTTATATTCTCTATTTTAAACCTTACGATTTAACATTTTTGTACTCTTTATATTTTTCCAAATTGCACCATTACCTTTTATAGACATTTTATATTCATTTCAAAAGTTGCTGCATAAAACACCAACTTTTTTTATAAGGGGGAAGCTGTTATATTAGAATTATACTATGATATATAATATTATCGAGACAGGCTTAACCTTCTCAAACATATCGTATTACATACTGCGTAACAGCTCTTCTCAATAACCGCTCACGCTGCATGAGCATTGTATTTCAATTCTAAGTAATCCTGATTGTGCTGAATCAGCAACACTGTTTCCTTTGTTCACAAAACATTATAAATATTACCAACAACCTTTTTGTAATCAGTCTTATACTCACTTTCGAATAAACCTCATCTAAATTATTATTGTATTTTTCTAAAGAGTCAACGTAGACTCCAGTGTAACAAATAAAGTTCCTTTTTAAAAAGTTATTCAAACAATCCACTATCTAACATATATTGTTATTATATATGACTTGCAGGAAACAACTACTCAGCGGGCAAATACCCCGACCTGCATTGAATTATACCTTACAAATCATGAAAGATTGGTAGCCAATGTCATTTGTCAATTCCCCGACCAGACATGGACCGGTTTCGAACTTATTAATTCTCATCAGTATGCCATAGGTCATGGAACAGACAAATGACAGTGGCCAACCTGTTAGTTTTATACAAACTTAAGTAAATGGTGTACCGGTGAGAGGTAAGTGAATACCCTCATGTGGTCAAATGCTACTATACACCAGACATCATAGATGTCTCCATGGTGTATAGCGACTTGCTATTTTGCAAGTACCGAGAGCGGTGACCTTTAGCCCTTGGTGCACTTAACCCATATACTGTTATTATATATAACTTGCAGGAAACAACTACTCAGCGGGCAAATACCCCGACCTGCATTGAATTATACCTTACAAATCATGAAAGATTGGTAGCCAATGTCATTTGTCAATTCCCCGACCAGACATAGACCGGTTTCGAACTTATTAGTTCTCATCAGTATGCCATAGGTCATGGAACAGACAAATGACAGTGGCCAACCTGTTAGTTTTATACAAACTTAAGTAAATGGTGTACCGGTGAGAGGTAAGTGAATACCCTCATGTGGTCAAATGCTACTATACACCAGACATCATAGATGTCTCCATGGTGTATAGCGACTTGCTATTTTGCAAGTACCGAGAGCGGTGACCTTTAGCCCTTGGTGGACTTAATCCATATACTGTTATTATATATGACTTGCAGGAAACAACTACTCAGCGGGCAAATACCCCGACCTGCATTGAATTATACCTTACAAATCATGAAAGATTGGTAGCCAATGTCATATATATATATATATAAATTTACAGAGCTCTCAATACAATATTATAAAAAATAATTTATAATATATGTGTTATTTACATTTTAATGTTAAAATAATAACAATAATTTGGAATTTGACTGATAATTAGTTATTGTTGGCTAGTTCTTGTAGATTCTCTAGGAGCGTGTGTTCCGGGTGCTTACATGTGGTTCTGATTCCTGGTTTTCGTCATCTCGTCTGATACAATATTTCTCAATTATCTCCAAATTTAGTGGTCTCAGGGAGAATCTTTTAGACAGAATTAAACAATCTTCTATCGGCATTATGTTGGTGAGCTGGCATAAGAGGGGGTTCGGAGGGTTATGTAGAGGGTTGAGAGAATGTCGAATTTTTGTGATACTTCTTATTGAGGAAGTTTCTGCCACTTTTAATTTTTTCAATGCTGGCTTTTTACAGTTTAAAAATAAGACGTGTCCATATTCAATCATCGGTCTGCAGATCAGCTTATAAATTCTGCTTGCTGTTTCAACATTGATACCCTTCCTGTTATATGTTAGATTTCGGAAATGTTTAGCCCTAGAAATCACATTCCTCTTTTTAAGCTCAACATGAGCATTGAAGTTAATTTTGTTGTCTAAGTTTATTCCGAGGTAGTTGACAGTAGTTTCAGGATGTAGGGTATGTTGGTACATATTCAGTGATGGTGAAGTTTCTGATGGGTGGTGGTTGAATAAAATAAAATGTGTTTTGCCGGGTTTGGTTGAAGCCTCTATTTGTTAAATCACCTACATGTTGAGTTCACCAATGCTTGTAGGTTTTCTGCAACTTTGGTGATAGTTTTATCGTGCGATATTAGAGCCGTGTCGTCCGCAAATTGTAGGATGTATCCATTGTGGCCAAAGTGTTCAGGATTCTCATATTGATAATTATAAATATCAGAACAGTAAATGTTTTAAAGTATTGGTGACAGTGGTGAACCTTGCGGTAGTCCTTGTTCGGGGGTGAATTCAGCTGAGTGACTATTTAGAATCTTTATTTTCAATGATCTATTAGAAAGTAGGCTTTTAATAAGAAAGATGATATATTTTGGACATCCTAAAACATGTAGTTTAAATAACATACCCTCATGCCACACATTATCAAAGGCTTTATTGATATCGAGGAATACCGCTCCAGACTTAGACCTGTTAAGTTTGCTCGCTTCTATGTTATTGGTTAAAATTGAAAGAGGATGCATTGTTGAATGACCAGTCTTAAATCCAAATTGGTATCCTGGAATTTGATTTCCTATTATCAAAAATAGGTAGTGTAATTGGCCTGTAACTATTTGTTTTAGAATGATCTAGGTTCGGCTTAGGAAGAGTGATTATAGTCCCAGTTTTCCACTCGGTAGGTATATAGCGGGTTCTTAAACAGAATTCATAAATTTTTTTTGATATACAGATGTATTTTTTTATCCAGTCTCCTTAGTAAATTTTTAGTAATGTAGTCGTGGCCTGGTGCTGTGCTTTTACCTTGGTGTATTATATCAAAATATTCTTCCTCTGTTATAATATGTTCTTCCATTAGTGGGATCTCCGAGAAATATGTCTCATACCACTAGGTAACATTGTCATGATGAAGGTTGTCAAAATTGTTATCTTCATTTCTTTTGTACACTTTTTCATAATGTCTGGCAAAGATATCTGCTTTTTCTGCAGCTGTCTCATACCTCACCCCATTCTCCTCTATGATGTGCTTATTACCCATTTTATTTTTATATTTTGATAGTTTTTTGATCTCCTGCCAATACGTTTTTCCTTTTTTGTTGTTAATATTTTCACATGCCCTTATCCATTTGTGTGTTCTGAATTGTTGGATTAATTCTTGTATATTTTTATTAAATCTATTTATTTCAGTTTTCATCTCTGGCTCTCTGTTGGCTTTATATTCCCTGTACATTTGTCTTTTCTTCTTTATAAGGCTTAAGATATAAGGTGGGAGTTCGTGGTGTAGTTCACATTTTTCATAATATTCAAAAATACGCCTTGGTTAAAACTGCTAGTTCTGAACACCATGCTTTCCAATCCTTCATTATATTACTTAGCAACTCCTTACCCCGCCTAATTTCAACTTCCAAATAGCCTGCATCATAATTTTTGGCTTTATGATGAACAGTCCCAAAATTCCCAAAGGGTCAAAGATACTGGATACGGTTCTTAAAACTTGTAGCTTCGTTATATGATCATTGTTATTTCTCATTGTAGAACTCAGATCCATTGTTAGTTCATCAGTAACCAATATCCACTTTATGCCTAGAATTCATGCATTAACTTCTCACCGTTAGAACACCATTTTCTAATATTCATATTTGCTTTATTTAGTAATTCAATGGTTTCATTGTAAACTCTACTTGCTTGTTCTTTTGTCTGCAATGAAACGATCAAATCGCCAACATAAAAGAATTTTTTCAAAATGTCAGCCGTTTCCTCCCTGTGACTGCTCAGTTAAATGTTTCTTTATTGTGGCCGCCAGTAAAAATGGGCTATGGGTTACACCAAACCTTACTCGTTTCATACGATATTACTTGTTATCAGGAAGTGCATCATTTTTATTTATAGGGCTTGCATACCACAGAAACTTGTGCGAATTTCGTTCATTTTCACTTAATTCGATTTGCCGAAAAGCTTTTTCTATATCTGCCGTTAAGCCAATTTCCCCTACTCGAAAATTCAACACTACACTCAACAAATATGGAACTAAATTTTCTCCAGCATACAGCTGATCGTTAAGAGACAGTAAACCTGGCACATGCACCGAGGCATCGTACACATTACGCAGTTTGGTAGCTTCTTTGTCATCTCTGCAAACTGGTTTGTGAGGCATAAAATATGTTTTACTATTGCTACTGGTAATGTTTGCGACTTCTCCACAATCGGTTTCTAAATACTGCCATATTGCTTTGTCGTATGCTTCAATTTGGAATTTTGTATTAATATGTTCGTTAAAGCTTTTAGGCAATATGAGGCTCCGATATAGTTACTATCCAGATTGATATTCTCGTCTTTCCATGGTAACTGAACCTCATATCTCTCTCCATTATATTTTATTATGTATATTATTATTTTATTTATCAGTAAGCGGTTCAAAAAATGAATAAGGAATTAGACAATTTAAAAAATATTTTAATGTCAATAAATTGCCCAAGCAGCACATCAATATTGATCCAATATTGACCCAATATAGTAGATATATTGGGCCAAATTAGTTTATACATATTGGGCCAATAAAAAATGTTGACTTTTTGGAATATTGGTTCAATATTGTTTTCCAATATTGGACCAACAAGTTATAAAAATATTGCCCCAACTAAAAATAGAATATTAGGCCAATATTCACACTCGTTATTATACCAGTATTTGAAATTCATCTCTCCCCCTAACCCCCCCCCCCCCCCCCCCTCAGGCTCCAGCACCATCTGTTTTTTAATGATGCATGAAATTGTGCCAGTAACAAGTTACTTACCGTGAACTATAAAAACGAATTCCTCAAATCATTCATAAATAAATAAAGTTAAAAAATGTAGTGCTCACTTTAGAGATTCACTGTTTACCTTCTTCATAATTTTGATATAATATTACTGTAGGATAAAAAGTAAAACAAAATATATGAGGTTGACGATACTCTATTACAATTTTAGTACAATAAGTTTCGTACCCACAAAATGAATGTTAAGTAGCTTTATCGATAATTGGATAAAAATAAAAAAGAAAGCAAAGGTAAACTTTATTTCCTCTTAAGTCGACATTTCAACAATTTTTGTTTTCTTCAGGACTAATGAGGTGAAAAGTTATCAGTCATTAAAATGTGAGCTCTATTGGCCTGAGCTCGTCTATTTATATGCATCGTAGGAGGCGTGGCTTCGTTCCAGTGATGTCGCATGGTAAGTGGACCAGAACATTGGTCTTCATGTCAACGATAGCTGTAGTCCGGTGTCACGGTTGAAATTATTTTTGTGTATTTCTATGGCTTCTCTGTATCTTCTGGGCCAGTAGTGTCTCGTACTTGCCAATCTTTTGGTCTCATTAAATTTTATCCAGTGGCCGGTGTCCATCGAGTCATCCGCAACTGCAGACTTAGTGATATGTTTTCCTTCTTTGTGTGCCCGATTGTTCTTTAAGCCTGGTACTAATATGTCTCTTGGTTTCTCCTATGTAAACTTCTCCACACGAACATGGAATGCTATAAAGTCATGGTGAGCCGAGCTCTTCTGGTGGCTCGTATTTACGAAATTGTTGTCTGATTTTTTGTTTCGCGTTGTAGATCACTTTGATGTTTTTTGCTAGCACTCTTCCAATCCTGTCCGTACAATCTTGTATTACCTACCATATATACAATGTTGTACGGACAGAATTGGAAGAGTGCTAGCAAAGAATAACATCAAAGTGATCTACAACGCAAAACAAAAAACTAGCAAGTTCCTAAATACGAGCCACCAGAAGAGCTCGACTCACCAGAAGTTTATAAATTTGACGAGACCAAAAAAGATTGGCGAGCACGAGACACTACTGGCCTAGAATATACAGAGAAGCCATAGAAATACACAAAAATCAAAATAATTTCAACCGTGATGCCGGACTACACCTATCATTGACATGGAAATCAATGTTTACGGTAAACTTACCGTGCGACATCACTGGAACCAAGCCACGCCTCCTGATGATGCATATAAATAGGGGGGCCCAGGCCAGCACAGCTCACTTCGCTTCAGAAGAAGACCACGACAAGATGGTCGAAACGTCAAGTATTCAAAACTATCAACGCGGAAGGGAACCCAGAAACCTAAGTATGGATCATCATCATTACTAGTTTAAGGTGGGCATATCCAAGAGAAAGAGAGAGAGAGATCCGATAAGCAAATATTTATCATTTTTGGCCATAATTTTTTTAAATACATATATTAGTAAAGAAAAGTAAGACTACCTAAGTAGGACTATGGTAGGTGTAGTGATATGAATTTTCGCTCAATAATTTCAGTTGTTTGCAAAATTAGTTAATTTAAAACTATAAAGATATGAAGATTGGCACTATTTTTTAATTTAAATTAACTAACTAATTTTGCAAACAACTGAAATTATTGAGGGAAAATTCATATCACTACACCTCTCATGCATAGTTCTACTTAGGTAATCTTATACGTTTTTTTTTAATATATGTATTAAGAAAAAAGTTATGGCCTAAAATAATAAATATTTCCCTATCGGATCTCTCTCTCTCTCTCTTGGTTATGCCCACCTTAACATAGAAACATAAATATATCCAATAGCAAAACTTACTTTACCAATTTCTTCTCCAATATGTTATTAGTTTGGTTATTTGAAATAATTTTTCTTCTTTTTATCCAATTACCGACTAAAGATCTATTTAACACTCAATTACAATACGTATTCTCTATTACAATATTACAAATATATGAAGTAAAGGTATTTCACACATTTCGGTTTGGTTTTTCAGCTAAAAAAAAAAAATAAACGACTTTAGATGACATTGCCTATAAGATTTTAGTAATCACAAACCTCTAAGTTGTCTTCCGCCATATCGGTCTCCAGTTGTTGCTAAAGAAATGTCAATATATTGTTATTTCTAAATCGGTTGCATCCGAAAAACTATCTTTAACAGCTTCTAAAAACAGAAAAGGTAGTTTATTAATTTAGCGGTTCAACAGGAAGTTAATAACATCTGTTTTGCCTAAATTACTAATAGCACCTTATTGCTAACTTACCCTAAGACAGCTGTATATAGATATAGCTTCTTTTTGTTTTTCCCTCTAGCCGAATATTTCAGACTCAGTCCTCTATTCATTATTTTTTTCATTATAAAATGTACATTTTTTTAAATAGTATCTCCACCAACATGTGAAAGAACGTTTACCTACAATAAGAAAAAAATGCACAAACTGAGAAACTGCGAAAAAAATGATTTACCAGGTTTTGTAGATCGGTAGCATTTTTAATTTTGTTTTCCAATTCCTGTAATTCCTCTGACGTTGTCATCGGCAAAATTTTGATTCAGATTATGTAACGTATTCGAGTTGCAGATATAATCTAATTCTAGAGTTTTAGTAGTACTAGATTCTGAATTTTCAGAATGAAAACTAATGGGACTATCATCTACTCCATTAACCTCGCCATTTACACCTGTGTGATCTGATAAACTGCACTCAACACTGCACTCATCTTTATCATTAAGAAATTTTTTGACAAACACATATTTCCTCGACTTTTTTGACATATTTCCTAAAAACGAAAAATTCTGGTTCATTTAAATCACTATCTTTCTATCTACAACCATCACTTAACGATCAATAATGTTTAACGGTTTGCTCGACTACTTAATATACTGAACTAAAAATAAATAAACTATTGCCGTGTTACAGAGAACAAAGAAAATAACTACTTACTTTTGTTAAAAAAATTTAGACACCCTGTGTAAAGTTAAAACCCTCAGTTGATATGTAATAAATATCCTCGAAAATTATAAACAAGTGATTCCAAAATGGCAATCTTTTCCAGTTGTTCACTGGCGTGCACCTACAAAAATTTGCATGATAAGCGCTTCATATTTTTTCTATACTTAGCTATACAATATCACTTCAAAGTTATTACTACTTTTAATTTAATACCTTAATAAAACCAATCGAGTAGCGTTATATGTTAAAATAATTTAGATGTTATGTCTAATCTTGACAACTTTCATTTATAATTATAATACTTCGCAACATCGACTGTTGTTTAGGTATCTGCTTTGAGATTAAATACTTACCCAGCAGCTTTATTTTCACTTTTGAATACAAAACCCAAAGAAATTCTCCGTTGAGTTGAAATAACTGTTGATCGCATAAACAAACCAGAAATCAGACAAATGACAAATCTATGCTTGTAAAAATGCCGACTGCCGAGCCACGTTGCCAGGTTGTAATTGCACATCTAAAAATTTCAACTAATGTGACTAGTTATTTTTGTTTGATTTAACAAAAAATAATATGCATCAGGTTTTCAGTGATCATAGAAGTTTGTTGAAAATAGTCTAGGACAACAAAATTTGGTGTAATTGTTTTAATTCTCAAACTTAGAGCATCATTATCTATAACTAAAATATTTTACGTACGAGTTGGCAATGGGAATGTGTCAATGACATCTGATAGTTTACGCATGCGACCGCACTGCCGCACAGAGGCGCCACGGTAATTGTAGCGCGTTTATTTGAAAATTGAAGAGAATGATTGGTCTCACGGCACAAATAATAGATTGTTATAATTCTCAACAACTGAACATCCTTTTAAAGAAATAAAATTCCGTTTATTGAAGTTATTATATAATTGTTGCACATTTTGTTAGATACTTTTCACAGTTTATTAAAAGTGAATATAATTCACATTTTTAATGTTAATAATAGTATTCTAATGATGCCAGTTTGGTGTGCGAAATTCTTAATTTTATATATATATATATAGAGTTCGCTCTAAGGAGTAGGCAGGTTGAGGCCTTAGATACGGATCGTGGTGACATCTGGGGAGTAGGCAGATTGAGACCCCGGAATCGAACCAGTTCCGCGAACTCCTAGCATTATTTTCTTTGACAATTTTTACTTGACCCACTTTTTCTCTTGAAAACGGCTCCAAAACGGGAGCCGAAACGTCGAGACATTAACAATCTCAGACGCGGTTCAACCCGAGAACCTAGTATTTTTCATATATATATATATATATATAAAGAAGAAAGGTAGTCTTGACTGACTAGTTAAGAAAACCAAAATTAAACACACGTAGTGTATCTTGAGGTTACAGTCAGAGGTAAAAAGTTTACGGCCACAAAACAGAAAAAGAAAAACTCTTTTGTTACTTTGTCAAGCTTTCGGAAATTATTTATTCCCTTTATCAAGACATCTATAAATAAAATTATTATTTAATAAGAGTCATATAATATAGTTCGCTAAAATACTTACTAACTTGAGGTTAAAAGTTAAGGTCACATGTATTATAAAATAGTCGCATTTTTTTTTAACTTAATGTAGACAAATTCATACACAAATTCCTTTGCAGGTACACAATTTAAGGTAAACAATTACTGATTATTTAAAATTAAGGATTAAAACCATGATTAAAATAGATATAACAAAATGAACATGAATAACTATCACATGTGAGTATAGAACTAAATTTCTTTATCAAACTGTATACAAAAATTTTTTTAAAATGACAGAAAGGTATTACAATTGGCTGGCTTGTACTAGGAATTAAGTTAGGAACATTAATTCCAACATGACTGTTACCAACAGTGATCCAGCGGGAGGTTTGAATTTTGAAAAATGCGAAAATTCTCTTTTTCTAATTTGAGGATGTATGTATAAATCTTACTTAAATTATCGATATCAGATTTTTTATTTAAGCTATTTGTCTCATTATTAACTGACTGCAACCTCAAGATACACTACGTGTGTTTAATTTTGGTTTTTTATATATATATATATATAATTACATAATGTAATTTTTTTTCTTACTATGTTGGGACCTTATGAAAAGTTGCAACACTGTTCCTATCCAATTTTTTAATTTAACGTGTACAATAATTTGTACATTTACCAATTGATCCTTTTAAAAAATAACAGGGATTTTCCCTGAGTTAACACTAAACTTCTCACAGATACATAACAGGCGAACAGTCGCCGGATAGGCGTTTTGAAAGTTGTTCAAAATTCGATTAAAAACACAGTGATACTCTGCGAGTAATATTTATATACGATTTTAAAAACACATGTCGACCAAATAATGTAATATAGTTTTCGTATCATATTTTCGAAGAGAACCTATAATAAAGAAATTCAAGGAATATACTATTGAATAGTTATGCATTACACATTACACTACTACAAACTGTTTTAATGTAATAGAGATGCACCCCGAGATTGTCCCAATATTTGCTAAAAATATGGGCCCTATAGTGAACAAATAATATTGGAGATGTATGTGAATGCCAATACTAACCTGCAATATAAATAGCATATAGGGCCAATGTTGTAATAAAATATTGTAAATAGCAATAATGGGCCAATATTGATAAATTTCAATAATGGTCGAAACTAGTCAACCAATATTGAGATAATATTTGTCGCCAACATAACATTTATAGAACAAAAAACAATGTTGAACTAATATTGGCACAATATTGATTTATCAATAGAAATGAATCAACATTGTGCCAATATATAAACAATGGCCGGCCAATATTTTGTGCTACTTAATTGGGTGGTTCTTAATGTGAATAAGACTAAGGCTATGATAATAACACCATATAAATATTCAAACATTAACATTAGCAGTATTAAGATACATATTAACAACAAATCAATCGAAATTGTTAAGGAATGTAAATATTAAGGATTTATTATTGATAACGAGATCTTATATTCAAAAATTATTTTCAGTATATTCAAAGAAAAATTAGGAAAAAATTATTATTTTTTTACAGAATATCAGCTAACTTGTAGATTATTAGTTTAGATAAAAATAGCCAAGCGGCATTACAAAAACTTCAAAACCGTGGCATGAGAACCAATGCAACAGATATACACCAATAAATTCAATGCTTGCAGTACTTCAATGGCACTCAGTCGAAAAAAGATTGTTTTATTTCACAATGATATTCATATATAAAATATTGATGGGCTTGCTACCTTCCTATTTACAGTCCTGTATAACCTTTAACAATGAAATTCACAACTATAACACGAGAAATCAACTTAATATGCACATAGGAAGAACTAATTTAAAGTTATGGACTCTCTTTTTTTTTAAAGGGCTCATTGAATATAATTCGTTACCGTATGATATTAAAGGAGCAAATAATTTGTATAGGTTTAAACGTGCGGTAATTTTGTATTTAAATACGTTGTAGTGTATATATATATATATATATATATATATATATATATATATATATATATATATACATCCCACCATCAATCAGACGTCCATACAAAGAACAGTCTATATCGATTTATCAAGTTCTCATTGGTGGAGAGAGCGGTTCAGAATTCTGTTTTATGAAATTTTAAATTTTCATTTCTTTTTCACAAAACAGCTTCTCAACGTCCGTATGTTTTGCATGTAATAGAACATTCATATATACGTTTTTATGCTGTTTGCATGTAAACCTGCGTCACTGCTACGTTGCCATATTTATTAGACAAAGAAAACATTTATAGAACTTGTCTTCTCTTTCCAAAAACTATTTGTCATGAATACTTGCTTTGATTTAGTTATGAAAATCACAGTACATTAATAATTATTATTTTCCATTATTAAGTGAATACAAAGATAAGGCAATTATCATTTAAAATGATCCAATTAATGGGAAAATGTCGAATATCAGATGGTAGTACGTGATACTACCCCTAACTAGAGATTTTAATTTAGAAAGATGGCCATATTATGAATTTAATATCTTTTTGCTGTTCAGCGGCACTAGGAGTTAGATATTTTCATGGATTTTTATTCTATATCGTTCCCAGATACTGAATGCAATTTTTTTAGCCCGAAAAAACCTACAAATTCTCTAGAATTGATATAGAACGTAAAATTCAATAATTGTCGTAAATGACTGAATTTCAATAAATGCTTTAAAATGCAAGGAATTCTATCAATAATTCAATACTTCTTCAGTATTAGCTAGAGGAGCAGTTGTTTTGATTGGTTCTCCAATAATGAGTGTTTTAAAGTAGGTACTTACCTGACTAGTTTAGTACATTAACGTGCCCACTGCCCAGATTACGGCAACAATAGAAAATCAGAAAATAGGTAATTTTATAGTAAATAAAAAATTGTTTAAGTTATGATTTGCTTAATACATAAATAATAATGTCTAGTTGAAAGCAATGTTTAGGAAAAATACGTGTATAGGTGTGTGTATATATGTGACCGTCCTAGCGCTGAAATCAATTCAGCGATCTCGGTTAAATTCGATATCTTGAATCTTTTACAAACTTTCCTACGAGTTTATTTCATTATTTACATACTCTTAAAATTCAGGGTCGTTTATTGATGCTAAAATACCGAAAATTTCGATATTTTCAAAACGGTTGTACCGACTTGGCTTACACTTTTTACTTTAATAATACATTAAAAACCTAACCCCATGCCGTCAGTTATTTTTACTGAAAAGTTCACGAGGGCAGTTTACTGATGCGAATAGAAAATCTCCAATTTCGTCGAAAATCGCCTAACTATTTTGTTTTCATTTTGTGCCTTATTAGTATATTACAAACCTAACTATATTATTCGCCGTTTTCTTAGAAAATTTACATAAGGGTAGTTCACTCATGTCAAAATATCGAAAATTTCGGTTTTCTCGAAAACAGCTCAAACGATTTTACTGAAACTTCATAAGTTAATAGTACATTATAAGTCTAATAATATGGCGTAGTTTTTTCCTAAAAAAAAAAAAACACTGAAAGGTAGTATATTATCACGCAAACAGCGTGGCGGTACCATTAATCAGTTTTTTTTTAAATTTAATTGACATGCACCGATAACCGTTTCTATATTATGAGAGAACTTGCCATTTTATAGGGGTGGATGCTACCCCTCAGGGATGGCAGAAAACCCAGAAGATCAAGCTGAGGAGTATATTCTTTGTAAAATTTTGTATATAAATTTATAGTTAAATAATATTGATGGAAATCATACTGTTTGTGGAGTACATAAAAGAAGAGTTAAGTAGAAGAAAAATAAATACATATTATTTGACAATGCTCTATTTAAACTGAAAAGTTTCTCTAAAAAGACAAAAAAAAATATAAATCTGTTTATACAGGTAACAAAACTAAAAACGTCTGATGTTCCGAGATTTAAGTGAAACATACGGGGTGTCCCCGGATGAGGTTACCTATACCACACATATGGACCTAAATCTTAATTTTTAGACAAAAAGGTACTTAAAAAAAATTGCTTGTTAGAAAAATAAAATTTGTGTGATGAACAACGTAGAAAACTACCCCCTCTTCGTTGCTGTCTGTCCTAGGCATGCGGGAATTCATCGGATCGGGATTTTTATGGGAATATCAGGGGGAAACTAACCATTACTAAACCTCAGTTGACCTAAGTAACCCCCTAGGGTTGAAACTACCCTAGCCGCAACACCGAAAATCACTCGGAATTACGATGGTGGTGCTATTTTCACACCACCCTCTCGTAACTACCCCCAAATCTAAATACATAAGTATTATAATGAGATCTGGAACTAGATTATGTTTTGATCGAATTGCGTTGAAGGGTTCCGGGGTAAATGGGGTAAATAAGGGTAAATAGGCAAAGCAAGCAGGTAAGATAAAATTACAATTTAGGGCATGTACGAAAAGTCAAGGGCTAGACATTTTTTCTAGCATCAGCCACCCCTCACTATCACCCCCAATACCATCCGCCATACTATTATGAAAGGGAGTAACAAAAATTAAAATGTGATTTAGTGTATAAAAGAACGAAACTTGTCAAAAAAATTTTTTTGGCGTTAGCTACCCCCTCTACCACACCCATTGCCACCCCCACCCTATTATTGAAGGGACTAAAAAGTTAAATTGGGATTTAGTATGTTTACGAGAACCAATAAGGGGCTCTAAAATTCATTTTGGCATTAGCTACTCCCTCTACCACCTCCATTGCCACCCACGCCCTATTGTTTAAGGCAATAAAAAATTAAATTGGTATTTAATGTGTGTATGAGAACAAATAAGGGCCTCTAAAAAATTTTTGACATTAGCCACCCCCTTTACCACCCCACCCTATTATTAAAGGGAGTAAAATGTTACATTGGGATTTAATGTATATAAGACTTATTGACTGAAATGGATAATTCATTTTTTGTTATCAGTTTTATTTGTGCCCGAGCATATACCTATATGTACCGGGTGTAATAGGATCATGGTACAACTCCTTTTTCCTTTTGTTTTGAGGATAAATAATTAAAATTTGGAACATCCTGTATACTTAATAAACGTAATTTTTTGACAAATGATATTTTTTCACATCCGGTTTCACCAGAAGTGACACTAAGTTTTTATTTTCAAATGGAACATTCTATATATTATTGAATTCTACATAATTTTCTGAATCCAATGGTACCACATAAGTGATATTTCAAACGTCAATATTTATTTTAATTTAATTTTTAGTTATCCATTTAAGTGTGCCATACCTATTCCGATTTATTCTAATTGGTCAGTGTAATGCTAGAAAAATCCAAATCCCGTCTAAAGTACTAAATTATGTGATTTATGATTAAATAAAATTCATCCAAACGGACAAAACACATTTTTTTCAAATGGAACCATATTGGTACCGTAGTACCATTTATTACTATTATTAATAAGGAATTCATTCATATACTTTCTTAAAATGTGCAATAAATACAGTAAAGCCGCTGCCCAAGAAATTACTACTTCCACATCCAGATTTTGTATCCAAGTCTTATGCACAATAAATCCCAATGTAATATTTTATTCCCTTTAATAATAGAGTGGGGGTGGTAGAGGGGGTGGCTAATGTAAAAAAAAAATTTAGAAGGCCTTGGTTCTCGTATACACACTAAATCCCAATTTAATCTTTTATTCCTTTAAACAATAGGGTGGGGGTGGCAATGGAGGTGGTAAAGGAGGTAACTAATGCCAAAATAAATTTTAGAGACCCTTGGTTCTCGTACACACATTAAATCCCAATTTAATTTTTACTCCCTTTAATAATAGGGTGGGGGTGGCCATGGGGGGTGGTAGACGGTTTAGCTAACGCCAACAAATTTTTTTTAGACGTTTCGCTCTTGTATACGCACTAAATCACATTTTATTTCTTTTACCTATTTTAATAATAGGGTGGGGGTGGCAATGGTGCTGGTAGAGGGGGTAGCTAACGCCAAAAAAAATTTTTTAGACGTTTCGTTCTTGTATACCCACTAAATCACATTTTTATTTTTTTAACCCTTTATTTATTTATTTATTTATTTATTTTTATTTATTAAATAGGAATCTCCTAATATACAAAGTATTTTATAAATTGCAATAAACAAGTATCAGGTATAGATAGATTTATAAAGTATTCATCAAATAAATATATATATCTACATAAAACTAATATAAATACAAACAAAAATAAACATATATAAATACGAACATTTAAATTACTCTCAAGTCCCCAATCATTTTTAGCAGGTGTTTTTTAAAAACACATACACTACTACTATTTTTTCCTAAGGCTGGTAGTTTATTAAATTCATTTAAACCTTTAAAAAAAATGGAGTTCATTGCTTGCCTGTTCATAGTTCTGTTTATGTGGAAATTATCATTATTTCTTGTATTATAATCGTGTATAATATCATTGTAAACAATAAATTCATCAAAATAGGATGGCAACATATTTGTTTTAATTTTAAATACAAAAATCATAGTTAATAAATACAATCTATTCTCTACGTATAAATAATTTAATGAATCGTGCATAGTTCTGATTGCTGTAAACCTATTACATTTTAATATAATTCTGAGCCCCCTATTTTGAAGTTTTTGAAGAGACTGCATTCTGTTTTTATCAAAAAGGTATAAGAGCGTAGCACAATAATCGAAGTGTGGTTGAATAATTGTTTGATAAATAGTTCTCCGTGCAAAAAATGAGATATCGGTAGAAATTCTTGTAAAGAAATACAGTTTAGTAGAAATTTTTTTGTAAATATATTCAAAATGTGCTTTTAGATCTAAACACTCATCAATAATTATGCCTAAATATTTTATTTCAGTTACCCATTCAATATTTTCATTATCAATCTTCAACTGAAAGTCTGTAACATTAATATTTTTTAATTTATATTTTGTCCCTAGAATCATACCTTTCGTTTTTGTTACATTTAACTTAAGTTTATTTACATTTAGGAACTTTTCTAATTTAACTAATACAGAGTTCATTCTATGTACTATCATATTTATATCTTTACCCCAACAAGCAACCAGTGTGTCGTCAGCAAATAAATTTGTAAAGTCACAGCCATCAATGTGATTTATATCATGTACACTATGAATAATAAAGGACCCAGGATACTTCCTTGAGGTACAGCTATTTTATTGTTTAATGAATTTGAAATTGAGTTACCAATCTTTGTGACTTGATGTCTATCTATAATATATTGTTGGAACCATTTCAAAACAGTACCATTGATACCATAGTGCTTCAACTTATTTATAAATATTTCCCTGTCGATGGTCTCGAATGCTCTTTTAAAATCAATAAAAACAGCTACAATAAAATTACCCTCATCTATAGTTTGGTTCCATTTAGATATTGTTAACTGAACTGCTGTTTCGCATGAATGTTTTTTTACGAAATCCAGATTGGTTACCTACAAATAAATTATTCATCTGAAAATAGTCCATAACCTGATCATATACAGACAGTTCTAATAGTTTTTCAATATCAGGAAGTGTGTTGATAGGACGATAATCACTCATTTCAGTTGCATTTTGAATTTTGGGTATAGGGACTATAGTACTTACTTTTAATTCAGTTGGAAAATTTCCGTATTGAAGTGAAGTATTAATAAAATTAAGGAGTACAAAACCTAGGCTATCAATGGTATTTTTTATGAATTTAGATGTTAAAATATCATTTACATTATTTCTTACCTTGAGTAGGGAAACCTTTCGCCTCAAATCGCTCATGGTTAACAGTTTAAAGTCAGTCAAACTAGTGTTTATAATATCACATTGTGTAGGCGACCAACTAGATGTATGCTCAATACTATTGGAAATATCAACAATACTGCTGACAAAAAATTTATTAAATTTATTAGCTGCTTCAATTTCATTTGAGATATATGTAATATTGTTATTATCATAAAATTTTATATTTCTAAAATTTAATGTATTTTCATCTCCTTTAATAATAGTTTTGATAGTTTTCCACATTCCTTTTGGATCATTTTTATTCATTTTTATTATATATAGGGTGGGAGTGGCAATAGGGGTAGTAGAGGGGGTAACTAATGCCAAAATAAATTTTACAGGCCCTTGATTCTCGTACACACTAAACCCCAATTTAATTTTTTATTCCCTTTAGTAATAGCGTGGGGATGGTAGAGGGGGTAGCTAACGCCAAAAAAAAATTTTTAAGACGTTTCGTTTTTGTATACACACTAAATCACATTTAATTTTTTTCGCTCCCTTTCATAATAGTGTGGGGGTGGTATTGGGGGTGATAGTAGGGGGAGGGGTGGCTGATGTCAAAAAAAAATTTGAGACATTGACTTTTCGTACATGCCCTAAATTTCAATTTTATGGACTCTTACCTGCTTGTTTTGTCTATTTACCCTTATTTACCCCATTTACCCCCCAACCCATCAACGGATTAGATCAAAATATAATCTAGTTCCAGATTTCGTTACAATACATAAGTGTAGCAAATATCAAGTCTACATCATAAACAGTTCCAGACTAAACGTGTGCACAAAAAAAGTTACAGACAGACAGACCGACAGACAGGAAATTTGTTTTCGCTCAAATTTAAAATCTCGACGTTTCAAGATATTTTAAGCCTATTTCAACAAAAAAAAAATATTTTTTTTTTGCATTGCTATACTTCCACTGGACGTGGAAGTAAAATTACACCTAATAAAATAAATTGTATTTTCTTATTTTCTCTTAGCTTATAATTTTGATGCATTTATCTCACATTTTAATAAGGCATATAAATTAATTCCTTACTAATAGTAATAATAAATTGTATGATGATATCAATCGATGCAGGATTCGACACTCTATTAGATTCCATGAAAATATACAGGGTTTCCATTTAAAAAAAAAAAAATAAAAATTAACGTTTAAACTAAAACAATGTTCCACTGCAAAAATAAAATAATCTGTATAATATTGTAATAAAATTTTTTAATCGGCTATATGATGAGATCGACTTTTTTTTCAAGAAAGTCTCCAAAAATGTTAATTATTTCGAAAACTGCTAAGTTTAATAAGTATGTTATGGTACATAAGCTCAAGCTAAAATTTTGAGAAATTCAAATATACAATAATATGTAGGATGTTTCATTTAAAACAACAAAGTTAGATGATACATCCTATATAAGTGGAAGTAACACAAAATATTTTCGTTAGGTTCGCCATATCCAAAAAATTCCTTATACCAATTTTCACATTTCTAAACTCGACAGATCCCAAGAAACGTCTAATACCCGCTTTCCGTAAATACTCTTGTAGGTATTATAAGACCTTACAGTTACAGATGATTGATGTTTTCCCTGTTTTGTTGAAATTTATTAATTGTTTTCGAAAGAAAAATAATTTTATAATAACAACTGCAGTTAATTCTAGTTTATGCACATTTGTTCAACTCATAACGAACATTTTCCTATTTTTGTTGGTTCTCATAGGAGAAACAGCAGTGTAGCATCCTAATTAAATTTATCTTCTCTCTATTGTTAACCTATATGCGGCGTTGTCAGATTTGCGGTCGTCTGATGAAAGGAAATTATCAAGACCGCGTATAGCAACATGATATACTCCAGAACGCCGATAGCGCCACGGTCGTAGGAAGTTCGAACTATAAATGTATATAAATTTTGATTTGGGTGTAATATGACGCTAGTCTAAATTAAAGGTCACGGCACCGTTATGAGTCACAGATGCCAGAAAAAATTTCTTGCAGTGTTGTAATACGACGTCCGAATATCGGATGTGCGATAACTACCGGACGTCAAATTAAATGTAAATGCATAATGTATGGACGTCTGATTAATGGTGGGATATATATATATCTATCGTATTACAACACTGCAAGAAATTTTTTCTGGCATCTGTGACTCATAATGGTGCCGTGACCTTTAATTTAGACTAGCGTCATATTACACCCAAATCAAAATTTATATACATTTATAGTTCGAACTTCCTACGACCGTGGCGCTATCGGCGTTCTGGAGTATATCATGTTGCTATACGCGGTCTTGACAATTTGCTTTCATCAGACGACCGCAAATCTGACAACGCCGCATATAGGTTAACAATAGAGAGAAGATAAATTTAATTAAAATGCTACATTGCTGTTTCTCCTATGAGAACCAACAAAAATAGGAAAATGTTCGTTATGAGTTGAACAAATGTGCATAAACTAGAATTAACTGCAGTTGTTATTATAAAATTATTTTTCTTTCGAAAACAATTAATAAATTTCAACAAAACAGGGAAAACATCAATCATCTGTAACTGTAAGGTCTTATAATACCTACAAGAGTATTTACGGAAAGCGGGTATTAGACGTTTCTTGGGATCTGTCGAGTTTAGAAATGTGAAAATTGGTATAAGGAATTTTTTGGATATGGCGAACCTAACGAAAATA
This sequence comes from Leptura quadrifasciata, assembly GCA_963675555.1. NCBI lineage: Eukaryota > Metazoa > Arthropoda > Insecta > Coleoptera > Cerambycidae > Leptura > Leptura quadrifasciata. The sequence continues at coordinate 34,813,697 of OY776682.1, forward strand.
TTTTGTGTTACTTCCACTTATATAGGATGTATCATCTAACTTTGTTGTTTTAAATGAAACATCCTACATATTATTGTATATTTGAATTTCTCAAAATTTTAGCTTGAGCTTATGTACCATAACATACTTATTAAACTTAGCAGTTTTCGAAATAATTAACATTTTTGGAGACTTTCTTGAAAAAAAAAATCGATCTCATCATATAGCCGATTAAAAAAATTTATTACAATATTATACAGATTATTTTATTTTTACAGTGGAACATTGTTTTAGTTTAAACGTTAATCTTTTTTTTTTTTTTGAAAATGGAAACCCTGTATATTTTCATAGAATCTAATAGTGTCGAATTCTGCATCGATTGATATCATCATACAATTTATTATTACTATTAGTAAGGAATTAATTTATATGCCTTAATAAAATGTGAGATAAATGCGTCAAAATTATAAGCTAAGAGAAAATAAGAAAATACAATTTATTTTCTTAGGTGTAATTTTACTTCCACGTCCAGTGGAAGTATAGCAATGCAAAAAAAAAATTATTTTTTTTTTTGTTGAAATAGGCTTAAAATATCTTGAAACGTCGAGATTTTAAATTTGAGCGAAAAAAAATTTCCTGTCTGTCTGGCCAAGCTCTCCAGATGTTCCCGGTTAGACGTAGGGTGCCCACCTGTCGCTGGGCTCAGTCTGTCTGTCTGTAACTTTTTTTGTGCACACGCTTAGTCTGGAACCATTTATGATGTTGACTTGATATTTGCTACACTTATGTATTGTAACGAAATCTGGAACTAGATTATATTTTGATCTAATCCGTTGATGGGTTGGGGGGTAAATGGGGTAAATAAGGGTAAATAGACAAAACAAGCAGGTAAGAGTCCATAAAATTGAAATTTAGGGCATGTACGAAAAGTCAATGTCTCAAATTTTTTTTTGACATCAGCCACCCCTCCCCCTACTATCACCCCCAATACCACCCCCACACTATTATGAAAGGGAGCGAAAAAAATTAAATGTGATTTAGTGTGTATACAAAAACGAAACGTCTTAAAAAAAATTTTTTTTGGCGTTAGCTACCCCCTCTACCATCCCCACGCTATTACTAAAGGGAATAAAAAATTAAATTGGGGTATGTGATTTAGTGCGTATACAAGAGCGAAACGTCTAAAAAAAATTTGTTGGCGTTAGCTAAACCGTCTACCACCCCCCATGGCCACCCCCACCCTATTATTAAAGGGAGTAGAAAATTAAATTGGGATTTAATGTGTGTACGAGAACCAAGGGTCTCTAAAATTTATTTTGGCATTAGTTACCTCCTTTACCACCTCCATTGCCACCCCCACCCTATTGTTTAAGGGAATAAAAGATTAAATTGGGATTTAGTGTGTATACGAAAGCTCAAAATTTGGTTTGAGAAGAATGGACTGTATGTCTGTATATATATTTGCAAAATAAATAAAATTGTGTTGCAACTCTCTATAGCAAATAAAAGGAAAATTGGAGGCACAAGACGACTTACCCTTGTGATGGTTTGGTGGTCTTCTCAAGGGTTGATCGTTGACGAAAAGGCCTTTTCTGCTGAAAAACCCTTATTGTCTTCTTTTCTCCCACAATATTTATATTGATCCACAACACCAGTGATAATATTTAAACAACTCTCAACTTATGAAAAGGGCCCAAAATAAAGGATTTCAATTAGGAAATTTTAACAATTAGCTACAATATTAATATTAATGCGATGCGAAAATTACACACAACCGCGTGGTTAATAACTCCATAAAGTTATATGTCAGTATTATAAAAAGAAGTGTTCTTTTTGCTTGAAATAAAAAAAGGCTTGTAAAAGCCGTCTAGTGCCAGCATTTAAATGAATCCTAAATGTACTCAACCAGCAATACACGACATTCTGCCCGGCCAAAATGCATGTTAAGACATGTATTTTGTACACTAAATTAGCAAGACAAAAAAAAATAAAAGCGTAATTAAGAAAAAAAGAAATGAAAATGTTAAACTTATAATTTGAGGTAATATCAATATAGTGGTTAGAAAATTACAAATAGCGAATAATATGCAATCTTGTAATGACAAATACAAGATGAAAAAGAAAGAGAAAAAAAATTAAGATACTGGTAAAGGGCACAGTTTTACCAGAGGACGAGTTAAAGTGCCATTAGCGGTTTTTACTGAGGCGACACGTACTACACCGTCTAAACCAGGACTTAGAGATATGATGCGACCTAGGAGCCACTGGCTTGGAGGCAAATTTTCGTTTGTAATTAATACAAGAGTACCCACGTTAGGTGTACACGAAGGGTCAAGCCACTTACTCCTCTGCTGTAGTGTATGCAAGTACTCTTTATGCCAGCGTTTCCAAAACTCCTGATGTAGGCGCTGCAGCAACTGCCATCGTGACAAACGGTTTAGGGGTGTTGTGATCATGAACAAGAGGGCATGAATTAAGAATAGATTCTATTAACGTGAGAACAGTATAAAGCTCCTCATAACTTAAAATTTGTTGTCCTATAACACGCGTTAAATGGGATTTTACAGATTTAATCCCAGCTTCGAACAAACCCCCAAAATGAGGCGCAGAGGGAGGATTAAAGAGCCATTCAATTTGCTCTTGAGTGGCGGCAGTTTTCATCATATTTAGAAGAATTTTATTTGCCCCAACAAAATTTGTTCCGCAATCGCTATATAAACATTTACAGCGACCACGACGAGCTATAAATCTTTGTAAAGCAGCTAAGAACGTTTCGGAAGAGAGATCGCTGGCGAGCTCGAGGTGAATAGCTTTGGTAGAGTGACAAACAAACAAACAAATATATGCTTTACTGGTCCTTACTCCTCGGTGTCGACTCATAGTTATAAAAAAGGGACTGCCAAAATCAACCCCAGAATGGGAAAATGGCTTTAAACTTGAAACTCGCGAGGTTGGAAGATTTCCCATCGGCGGTTGATAATTTTTAGGATTTGTTTTCCAACAAGTTACACATTTTGATAGTACAGAGCGAATAGATCTTTTAAAAGATGATATCCAAAACTGTTGCGCAAGTAAAAACTCTAATGTATGTAAACCAGCGTGAAAGTATTTTTTGTGGTAATATTCTATGAGCAAAATAGTCAAATTGCTTTGACGCGGTAACAAAATAGGGTGTTTTCTGTCATATGGTAAGTAGGAATATTTTAAGCGCCCTCCTACGCGTAAAATTCCTTTATCGTCAATAAAAGCATTTAATTTTCGAAGAGGCTTAGAAAAAACTTTGCGATTAAACTCATCTTCGAAAGCTACACCTTGCGTACGTTTTACTAATTCTAATAACGAATTATGTAATTCGGAATGTGTAAGTGGTCCGGATTTTCTATTGTGCGGGTTTGTAAAATTAAAAATAAATCGAATACAATATGCGAGGGTGCGTTGAAGTGACAAAAACGATGAAAATTTATTTAATAGTAAATCTAAAATATTTTCTTCTTGAGGAATAATAAACAAAGCTACCTTTTTCTCTTCATCAGAGACATTATCAATAAATTCATACGTAAATGATTGAGGAGATTCTTGATCTAATAAAAATGATGGACCGTTAAACCAAAGCGAATGTGACAAGAGACCAGAGGGAAGTAATCCACGAGAACCTACATCTGCGGGATTATGTCGACTTTCAATGTAAAACCAAGATGACGGGGATATTTTTTCTTGAATGTATGCAACTCTGTTAGAAACAAACGTTTTCCACCTATGGGGTGAAGACTTAATCCATGATAAAACAATTTGCGAATCTGACCAGGCATAAATACAATTAAAAGTTATGTGATTGTAGGTTTTCATAACAAAGGACATTAATTTTGTCAATAGAACTGCAGCACTAAGCTCTAAGCGGGGTATAGTGATGCGTTTAAGAGGTGCAACTTTGGTTTTAGCACAAATAAAATTAACCAACATGGAATTATCTTTGTGGAATATTTTCGAAAAAATAACTGCAGCATAACCTTTTTCAGAAGCGTTGCAAAAACCGTGTAGTTCATAACACATGGCATCCTCAGAAATTAATTTTCGAGGTATTTGTAATTTAGAAAGTAATGGTAATTCCGATTTGTATTGATTCCATACATGAATAATCTCATTAGTTGGTTCGTCATCCCACTGAATCCCTAAGGTCCACAATTTTTGTATTAAGTGTTTCGTAAAGAAAGTTACAGGAGCCAAAAACCCTACAGGGTCAAAGACTCTGGCTAATTCTGATAACATATTGCGCTTAGTACAAGGGCGATCGAAAGGATAAACAGAAAATAAAAAACAATCTTGCACAGGGTTCCACTGTAACCCCAGAATTTTTATTAAGGCATTCTCTTGGTCAGAATCAAAAGTGCGCGGATGTTTAGACAGATGCGAAGCTGGAAGTTGGGAAAGTAAAGCAGAATCATTACTTGCCCATTTGCGTAATTGAAAACCGCCTTTATTCATGATAGGTATAAGTTGTTTTTGTAGATTTTGCGCCTTCTCGAATGTCGAACACCCCGTTACAACATCGTCTACATACGTATCATATTTTACAGCATCAGCAGCAAGAGGAAAATGTTGCTCTTCTTCGGTAGCCAACTGAAGAAGAGTGCGTATAGCTAAATAAGGAGCAGAAGATACCCCATATGTAACTGTATTTAAACGATAATCATGTGGTGGTTTGTGGATATTAAATAGCCAAATTATGCGTTGAAAATCGCGATGTGCGGGAGTAATTAAAATCATGCGATACATTTGTTTTATGTCTGCGCATAAAACGTATGTGTGTAATCTAAATTTTAATAAAAGCGAGTAAGTAAGTAAGTTTATTGAATAGGACAAACCTAATATACATATTAAAGATGTTTCTTCTTATAAATACATTAATAACAAATAAAAATAAGATATAATATTATATACACAAATACAAACAACTACTCATACTTAAGTACATGTGGCCCAAGTGGCATAAAAACAAGTAAACTATGATTATATAACGAGTTTAGTTATTTTAAATATTCATTTAAAGCAGTTTTAAATGTATTAATATTGCTACATTCTTTTACACTATTTGGCAAATTATTAAATTCCCGTATAAATAGTGTATTCATCTATATTTCATATATTTCCTGTAGTTTCTATTTTGTACATGTAGATCATCGCGTCTTCTTGTTAAATGATTGTGAACTTGGTTATTGAACACTATATACTGATTAAAATATGATGGGAGTAGTCCTTTTATAATTTTGAAAACAAAAATCAACATAAAATATCTCAAACGAGTTCTGACATTAAACCAATTTAACACCTCCAACATTACAGCAATTGATGTTACTCTACTACATTTTAATATAATTCGCATGCCCCTATTTTGTAACTTCTGTAATGCAGCTACACTGTTATTATCTAAAAAATATAGAATGCTTGAGCAATAGTCAAAGTGAGGCTGAATAATTGTTTTAAAAACTATAATATTAGTATTAATTGAAAGAAAGTTAGCCACCCTAGAGAAAAAGAATATTTTTTTTGATATTTTCTTTTGCATATAAATAAAATGATGTTTCAGTGAGAGATTATTGTCAATAATAAAGCCTAGATATTTTATTTCAGTAACTATTTCTATTTTTAAATTTTCAAAGTTTAAATTAACATTATCAATATTTATCTTAGAGTGGTTATATGGTTTAGTGATAATCATGCCTTTAGTTTTATTTAAATTTAGTTTCAATTTGTTAGTATTAAGGTATGCAGATAATTTTACTAGTTCTTCATTCATCCTTTCAATTGCTACATCAACATCACTATGACATATTGCAATAAGTGTATCATCTGCAAATAAATTCACAAAATCACACGACAGAGAATAACTTATGTCATTTAAATAAATTATGAATAACAATGGGCCCAAGACACTTCAAAAATGCCGCGTTGTAATTTAGGGCCTGTTAGTAAATGATCATTAAGTGAAGTCTGATTTGGCGTTTTAGCCGAAGCATTAAAAACGACTCTAAGTTTTGTGGTGCTACTGTCAGGTTTCAGCACACAATGATGTGGGATATAATAGGTATGCGGTGAAATAGTATTTGACGAAATATCATCAGGCGAAATTAAATCCATATGACCGAGTTCTAAATATTCTTTCATAAACTCGCAATATTTTTTTTTTTATACATTTATTTAACGTCGGCCTATTTCCGCTACTGAGGCCTAACACCGACGCCTGTAGACGAGCTACCCCCAACCAGGAATTTTGCCGAACCTCTTCCCGTAAGAAGAGTAGGGATCTTTTACTTGCCTAACATTTAATAGACAAGGGACCGACGGCTTTACATCCCCTCCGAAGGATGGTATATCTCCTATACAACCCTCGCCTAAGGTTGTATAGCTACCGCGCATACACTGATATACAAGCCGCTGGAAGATGTGTGAGGCGAGAACGCGGTTTCCGTTGGAATGGTCACCATCCAAGTACTAACTGCGCCTGTCGTTGCTTTACATCGCATACCGAAGTATGTACATAGTAAAGACGCACCTACGCTCGCCCCCAACTCGCAATATTGTAAGTACAGGGACGGTTGTTTTAAAAGACGGCGTTCAAGCGAATAAAATCGCTGCAAAGCTAAATCGCGCATACCTGAAAAAACAGGAAGTACAGAATTCCGGAAAGGAAGTGATACAATAAATTTCCCAGTATTATCGCGCATATGTGATGTCAAAAATATTTGTTCACACAATTCATCTTCAGGTGAAGATGAGGTAAGTGTTGGAACTGTTTCGATTGCCCAAAATGTTTTTAAAGTATTGTTTAATGAATCTAATGAATTTTCCATAGTATTACAAAAAAATGAAGAAATTGGTGAACCGTTGCAATTTAATTTTCCCATTAAAACGTATCCAAATATAGTATTTAATGCATCTGGTTCGCCATCTTTGCCGGCAACTCGTCCATTTAAAATTAATTTTGAAATAACATCAGCGCCTAATAAAATATCTATAGTACCCGGACTATAAAATTTCGGATCGGCTAATTTTAAATTAGATATATGTGACCAGGTCTGAAAAGGAATATGCGAGGATGGTAAATTATCGCAAATTTTGTTTAATATAATGGCATCTGTACTTAAAATTGGCAATGGTTGATCTAAGGGTTTAAAAGAAATAGTAACGCGACCCTGTGATACGTATGTTTGCATATCACCTAATCCTTTTACTTCAGTAATAAATTTATCATTAGATAACCCTAAACGATTAACAGCTTTTTGTGTAATAAATGAACTCATACTTCCAGGGTCTAAAAGACACCTCAAAATTTGGAAATTATTACTGTTATCTTTAATTTCTATCAAAGCGGTAGATAATAAAACAATTTGATTTATTGCTAACATACCAGCCGCTGAAGAAACAGGATTGTTGACTGACGGTTCAGAAGAACTTGAAGCAACATTTTCCTGTGAGGTAGGCGGTTGCGTAGAACAATTATTTTCAATCGAGAAAACATTATTAGTGGTATGTTTTTCAAAATGTAATAAAGTGTGGTGCTTTTTATTGCATCGTCGACATGTAGATAAAGATCTACAGGTCCGAATATCATGCACATTGCTTAAGCAGTTGAAACATAAATGTGAACTCTTACAAAAAATGTAACGTTCGTTAGGCGTTTTACTTAAAAAAGTTGGGCAGGTAGATAATGAATGACCTTCCTTGCATAAAAGACATTTTGAAGAATTCGATTTGTTCACTAAAAATGATGTTGTGCGATTAACTGAATGCGGTAATTTTGACTTAACTACATTTGGTTTTTTAGAGAGCTCGGAAGGAGAGGTGAAATTAAGTGTGTCGTAAGCAACACATTGTTTATTTAAAAATTTAGTAAGCGAAGTGTAACATGGAACATCAGACGATCCATGTTCTAACTCAAATCTAGTTATTGTGGCATTATCTAAGCGTTTTAATAACATCATTACCAAAATAAAGTCCCAATTGTCTACAGGAAAATTTAAAGTTTTAAGTGCGGCTAAATTTTCAGAAAATGTGTCCAATAATTTTCGTAAAGCGGTTGAATTGTGAGCACTAATTTTTGTAGTACTCTCTATTGCAGACCAATGCATTTGTGCACGTATGCGTTTGTTTGAATATCTCTCCACCAAAGTGTCATAAGCAGTTTGATAATTCTCAGCTGTCATTGGTAACGTACGTACCAAAGATAAATGTTGACCTTCTAATGATGAAATTAAATAATTAAATTTTTCAATAGGAGAAAGAGTAGTGTTATGTACTAATGCATCAAAAAGATCTAAAAATGTTACAAACGACTTATAATCACCATTAAATTTAGGTATTTCTAATTTCGGTAACCTAGCATGCGAATTCTGTTGGTTGGTATCTATATTATTACTAAAATTTTGAGTTAAACGTCGAGTATCTTCAATTTCAAACAGTTCTATATAAACAGTTTTAACAACGAAAAAGTCATTTAAAAACCCTTCGCGGATGGTTTCTTCTTGAGTCAAATCAGCGTCCTGTTCAGTTAATAATAAAGACAGAACGTTTTGATGATGCTTGAGAAAGTCTTCTCGTAAAATGTCAATTTCAGAATAACGAACTTTAAATAAAGTACGAACAGATTTGTCTGTTTTCGCGCGTTCTGCTAAGGTATGTAAAATTGACATTTCATTTAAACAAGAGTTCCTCGAAGTTTTAAACTTTTTCAAACGAATGTCTGCCATTGCGAATTCTAATAAAGAATGAAAATGTAAATATCGACGGTGCAAGTTTACCTGTTCCCTAAAAATCTGAAATGACCACCGCGCTATCACTCAGCGCAGATGCGCACGCTAATTAGTCCAAACTCGACTTTAAGAAACGAGCACGTGTCCTGGCTCCCGTGTAGGAAATAAAAATGGTTATAATATAAGTAGAACAGAATATTATTAACAGATGCGAGCAAAATTGCAAAATTACTGAAAATATATGATTTGATTCAAATCTGTTGAAAAGAACAGCCAGATTGCGGAGAAATTAGCACAGACCACTATTTTGCTAGTTACCTCAAATGTTGTGTAACTTTAGAATTGCGTAAATTAAACTGAAAAAAATATATTTTTAATACGGAAGTGTAAAAAAATAGCTCAACATCCGGATGTAGAAGGGCCAAAATGTAACGTACGAAAGCTCAAAATTTAGTTTGAGAAGAATGGACTGTATGTCTGTATATATATTTGCAAAATAAATAAAATTGTGTTGCAACTCTCTATAGCAAATAAAAGGAAAATTGGAGGCACAAGACGACTTACCCTTGTGATGGTTTGGTGGTCTTCTTAAGGGTTGATCGTTGACGAAAAGGCCTTTTCTGCTGAAAAACCCTTATTGTCTTCTTTTCTCCCACAATATTTATATTGATCCACAACACCAGTGATAATATTTAAACAACTCTCAACTTATGAAAAGGGCCCAAAATAAAGGATTTCAATTAGGAAATTTTAACAATTAGCTACAATATTAATATTAATGCGATGCGAAAATTACACACAACCGCGTGGTTAATAACTCCATAAAATTATATGTCAGTATTATAAAAAGAAGTGTTCTTTTTGCTTGAAATAAAAAAAGGCTTGTAAAAGCCGTCTAGTGCCAGCATTTAAATGAATCCTAAATGTACTCAACCAGCAATACACGACAAGAACCAAGGCCTTCTAAATTTTTTTTTACATTAGCCACCCCCTCTACCACCCCCACTCTATTATTAAAGGGAATAAAATATTACATTGGGATTTATTGTGCATAAGACTTGGATACAAAATCTGGATGTGGAAGTAGTAATTTCTTGGGCAGCGGCTTTACTGTATTTATTGCACATTTTAAGAAAGTATATGAATGAATTCCTTATTAATAATAGTAATAAATGGTACTACGGTACCAATATGATTCCATTTGAAAAAAATGTGTTTTGTCCGTTTGGATGAATTTTATTTAATCATAAATCACATAATTTAGTACTTTAGACGGGATTTGGATTTTTCTAGCATTACACTGACCAATTAGAATAAATCGGAATAGGTATGGCACACTTAAATGGATAACTAAAAATTAAATTAAAATAAATATTGACGTTTGAAATATCACTTATGTGGTACCATTGGATTCAGAAAATTATGTAGAATTCAATAATATATAGAATGTTCCATTTGAAAATAAAAACTTAGTGTCACTTCTGGTGAAACCGGATGTGAAAAAATATCATTTGTCAAAAAATTACGTTTATTAAGTATACAGGATGTTCCAAATTTTAATTATTTATCCTCAAAACAAAAGGAAAAAGGAGTTGTACCATGATCCTATTACACCCGGTACATATAGGTATATGCTCGGGCACAAATAAAACAAAAAATGAATTATCCATTTCAGTCAATAAGTCTTATATACATTAAATCCCAATGTAACATTTTACTCCCTTTAATAATAGTAAAGGTAAAGGAGGTGGCCAATGTCAAAAATTTTTTAGAGGCCCTTATTTGTTATCATACACACACTAAATACCAATTTAACTTTTTAGTCCCTTCAATAATAGGGTGGGGGTGGCAATGGAGGTGGTAGAGGGAGTAGCTAATGCCAAAAAATTTTTTTGACATGTTTCATTCTTTTATATACTAAATCACATTTTAATTTTTGTTACTCCCTTTCATAATAGTATGGGGGATGGTATTGGGGGTGATAGTGAGGGGTGGCTGATGCTAGAAAAAATGTCTAGCCCTTGACTTTTCGTACATGCCCTAAATTGTAATTTTATCTTACCTGCTTGCTTTGCCTATTTACCCTTATTTACCCCATTTACCCCCGAACCCTTCAACGGAATTAGATCAAAACATAATCTAGTTCCAGATCTCGTTATAATACTTATGTATTTAGATTTGGGGGTAGTTACGAGAGGGTGGTGTGAAAATAGCACCACCATCGTAATTCCGAGTGATTTTCGGTGTTGCGGCTAGGGTAGTTTCAACGCTAGGGGGTTGCTTAGGTCAACTGAGGTTTAGTAATGGTTAGTTTCCCTGATATTCCCATAAAAATCCCGATCCGACGAATTCCCGCATGCCTAGGACAGACAGCAGGGAAGAGGGGGTAGTTTTCCACGTTGATCATCACACAAATTTTATTTTTCTAACAAGCAATTTTTTTTAAGTACCTTTTTGTCTAAAAATTAAGATTTAGGTCCATATTTGTGGTATAGGTAACCTCATCCGGGGACACCCCGTATGTTTCACTTAAATCTTGGAACATCAGACGTTTTTAGTTTTGTTACCTGTATAAACAGATTTATATTTTTTTTGTCTTTTTAGAGAAACTTTTCAGTTTAAATAAATCATTGTCAAAAAATATGTATTTATTTTTCTTCTACTTAACTATTCTTTTATGTACTCCACAAACAGTATGATTTCCATCAATATTATTTAACTATAAATTTATATAGAAAATTTTATAAAGAATATACTCCTCAGCTTGATCTTCTGGGTTTTCTGCCATCCCTGAAGGGTAGCGTCCACCCCTATAAAATGGCAAGTTCTCTCATAATATAGAAACGGTTATCGGTGCATGTCAATTAAATTTAAAAAAAAAACTGATTCACGCTGTTCGCGTGATAATATACTACCTTTCTGTGTTTGTTTTTTTTAGGAAAAAACTACGCCATATTATTAGACTTATAATAATAAATAATAATAATAATAAAAATCTTTATTGTGTTAAGTACAGATATGTAAATATGCATACAGAACACAAAGGGCACACTGTTCGTTATAAACGTTCTTCCACAGGACCAGACAGAGATATAATATCTATATAAAATATAAAAAATCTAACTTACATATACAATAATTTCTTAAGTATACTACTATAAAAACACTTCTGATAAGTCATTGAATACTTAAAATATTAAAAAACACGCAAGGTAAATAGTCACGTAAAAATAAAAATACAAATACACATAAATTGCAATCTAATGTGAATCACTGACTTGCTGAGATGTTATCACCTGTCTGTATTTAGCTTTAAAAATATGTGGTGCATTATAACTAGCTAGTAGATTTGAGTATATGGGATTATTTAAACAATCAACTGAAACATAACTAAAGGAACATTTAAATTTGGAAGTTTTGTGTTGGTATATGTTAAATAAGGCATTATTTCTTAAATTTAAACTATGTATGTTTCTTCTAGGGATTAACAACTCATATAAGTATTCTGGGCATTTATATAGAAAGATTTTCATAAGAAACACTCCAAGTAAATAACGGTATCTATACTCAACTTTCAGATGCTTATGATCATTATATAAGGGTGTTATGTGGTCATATTTTTTTGTCTGGTATACAAAACGCATACATGCGTTTTGAGCCACTTATAGTTTGTGCTCATAGTTTGAGCATAAAAAGTTATAGTACATTGGTAAGCAATAATCAAACTGTGGGAAGATTAAGGACTCGATTAGCCTATATTTAACATCTGCAGGGAGTAGGCATTTAAATGAATACAAAGATTTTAGTTTTATATAACATGCCTTTAACTGATGTGAAATGTGCTGCTCGAAATTTATCTGACTGTCAAATGTAACTCCTAAGTTTCTAACGTGGTCTTTGATAGGTATTTCTACATTGTCTATATGCACAGTTGAAAAATTAAATTGTGCGACTTTACATAATATTCGTTGATTACCCGCAAATAGTACACCGCTTTTATTGGCATTAAGCACCATAGCATGATCCTGTGACCAGTTCAGTATTCTGTGTAAATCCTCATTTAGATGTCGCAATGCAATATTTGTGTCCGAGGGATCAAATGACGTCATCAGTTGTACATCGTCGGCATAAAGATGAACATTACAGTACAGTATTACCTTTGGTAGATCCGAAGTATATATGGTGAATAGGATGGCACCTAAGATGCTTCCTTGAGGAACCCCTATGTCGATTGATATTTTGTTAGGTGACCTACTGCCATCAATATCTACAATTAGAGACCTGTTCCTTAGGTAATCTTCAAACCAGCAGCAGAACAATGGGTCTAGTCCTATGTAATGTAATTTTGCTAGTAGCATATTATGGTTTATTAAATCAAATGCTTTGCTGTAATCTAGCAGGACTAGACATGACGCCTTTGACTGATCCATAGCTGCTGTTAAATCATTAGTTACCTTGGTAAGTGCAGAGCAAGTGCTATAGTGTGGTCTAAAGCCAGATTGTATTTTTGGCAAGATATTACGACTATTTATGTATGTTAACAGCATTTTGCATACTATTTTTTCAGCAATTTTTGAGAGGATAGGTATTAAGTGAATTAATCTCAAATCATTATATGTCACCGGGTTTGGCTTTTTAGGCAATGGCTTTACTATTGAAGTTTTCCATATGGATGGGAATATACCTAGTTGCATAGAATCATTTATTGTTTTTGTAACTACGCCAATGATGAATGGCAGAATAAATTCAACCATTGTCATACTGATGTTGTCAACGCCCATTGCTCTGGATTTTATTTCCCTTACGGCAGTTCGAACGTCTTCCTCTTGTGCTACAGTAAAAGTTGATGGGTGGTCTTCGGAAATTGTATTATGCTCATAAAATAATAGTAAATCATTGTTAATTGGCTGCATATATTGATTCATATCACTAGCTGCTTTAACTAACTCATTTATATCTTTTAAATGATTAGGAAGGTCCATGTTTCCCTTGTTACAAATACCCCACTGCCTAAATCTGTTCCACATTTGTTTAGAATCATTATTTAATTTTTTTAGTTCAAATTTCATGTACGCCTTTTTCTCGTTTTTAATTACAATGGACAGGTAATTTTTTAAATCCAGGTAGAAGTTCTTGTCTACTTCGTTTTTTGTTCGCTTAAATTTGTTAAATGCATTTCGCTTTAGTTTTATGATCTCTTTTATAGTGTATGTAATGTATGGCCGATAAGGGTGTTTTAGACTCACTGTTTTTAGAGGTGCATGTTTGTCAAACACATTAATAACCAGTTCATTGAGAACTTCAGTGCGCTCATTAATATCGATGATATTATTTAGTGCATTCCACTGAATTTGTTGCATATCCGATTCAAAGTCACGGATGTTAAAAACTGAGTAATCTCTATAAGTAATACATTTATTTTCTGGCTTTTCGATGTTTAGTGAAATGTCACAGTGAACTAGTCTGTGGTCAGTGAGGTCGTACATATCCATAGTATTTGATTCGGAGACCTCCAAGTTAGTGTCTACAGCGATTATATCTATTAGCGTGCTACTGTTTGGGGTTATTCTGGTTGGATCAGTTATTACCTGCTTTAGATTAAATGTGCTAAATATATCTAAAATGTATAATGTTTCACAATTATTCACAAGCAAGTTGATATTTAGGTCACCTAATATAACAGTAAAGTTATACTGGGGCGAGACAATGGCTAAGATGTTTTCAATCACTTTCAGGTCTGAATAAGGAACAGCAGGTGGCCTATATATTATACCTAGTAGTATTTTATTTGTTTTGTAACGTAAGCCTAACCACATGTGTTCAATCTGTGTATTATTTATATTTTCTACGTATGACAAATCTACCAAAGAATATTCCAGTACATTACTCACATAAACGCCAATACCACCTCCTCTTGTTAATGTACTATTAACTTATGAAGTTTCAGTAAAATCGTTTGAGCTGTTTTCGAGAAAACCGAAATTTTCGATATTTTGACATGAGTGAACTACCCTTATGTGAATTTTCTAAGAAAACGGCGAATAATATAGTTAGGTTTGTAATATACTAATAAGGCACAAAATGAAAACAAAATAGTTAGGCGATTTTCGACGAAATTGGAGATTTTCTGTTTGCATCAGTAAACTGCCCTCGTGAATTTTTCAGTAAAAATAACTGACGGCATGGGGTTAGGTTTTTAATGTACTATTAAAGTAAAAAGTGTAAGCCAAGTCGGTACAGCCGTTTTGAAAATATCGAAATTTTCGGTATTTTAGCATCAATAAACGACCCTGAATTTTAAGAGTATGTGAATAATGAAATAAACTCGTAGGAAAGTTTGTAAAAGATTCAAGATATCGAATTTAACCGAGATCGCTGAATTGATTTCAGCGCTAGGACGGTCACATATATACACACACCTATACACGTATTTTTCCTAAACATTGCTTTCAACTAGACATTATTATTTATGTATTAAGCAAATCATAACTTAAACAATTTTTTATTTACTATAAAATTACCTATTTTCTGGTTTTCTATTGTTGCCGTAATCTGGGCAGTGGGCACGTTAATGTACTAAACTAGTCAGGTAAGTACCTACTTTAAAACACTCATTATTGGAGAACCAATCAAAACAACTGCTCCTCTAGCTAATACTGAAGAAGTATTGAATTATTGATAGAATTCCTTGCATTTTAAAGCATTTATTGAAATTCAGTCATTTACGACAATTATTAAATTTTACGTTCTATATCAACTCTAGAGAATTTGTAGGTTTTTTTTGGGCTAAAAAATTGCATTCAGTATCTGGGAACGATATAGAATAAAAATCCATGAAAATATCTAACTCCTATTGCCGCTGAACAGCAAAAAGATATTAAATTCATAATATGGCCATGTTTCTAAATTAAAATCTCTAGTTAGGGGTAGTATCACGTACTACCATCTGATATTCGGCATTTTCCCATTAATAAATAAATAATAATAAAATAATAAATATGGCAACATAGCAGTGACGCAGGTTTACATGCAAGCAGCATAAAAACGTATATATGAATGTTCTATTACATGCAAAACATACGGACGTCGAGAAGCTGTTTTGTGAAAATGAAATGAAAATTTAAAATTTCATAAAACAGAATTCTGAACCGCTCTCTCCACCAATGAGAACTTGATAAATCGATATACACAGCTTAAAATGCTATATACACGCAAATTCACTCGGATCTCAAAAGGCTGTTCTTTGTATGGACGTCTGATTGATGGTGGGATTTGAAGTGGATGTCAAAATACAGTCATTTCAAAATGGAATTGTTTAATTAGTTCCAGCGTATAATGCATAGACGGCGCGCATGAGAGCGTCAACGGTTCATGTGACGTCCAAGTTTTCAGAGTGGATATTCTATCTCATATGCTGCACTTTGTGACATCTAAAAATTGGCAACAGTGTTACTTTAAATAGATTGATGTTTCTTGTAGATAAGTAAGAAATAGTTATTTGTAAAACTAATATCTAGAGTAAAACCTTACTGCAGGGAAAAGTTGTGTATGATAGAGTTTGTATTTCGTTTTGGTGGTTGGTTAATATATGTGGCTATCATGTCGAGACAGTGCTGTTTCGTGGTTTGCAGCACTGCCTCATTGAGTCTTAAGTAGGCGGCTAATCGACGCACTTTAGGCGTTGGCCGCCATATAGTCCATCACACATTGGATACGGGATGCGTGTTGCGTCGCCGACAGGATCTTGACTTCCATCTTTTGTATGTGTCGCTCCGCTCCGTGTGGTGAAGCAGTGTTTGGCCCCTCCACCCGAGAAAAGCGTTTAGCAGCAGCATACATGGCACAATTTATGTGCCAGAGGTCAGCCCATTCTGGTAGCACTGCATGAAGTTCTTCATCCACTCTGGCCAGGTCTTGTGGCCCGGGGGTTATGTGGTGTAACCCTCGTCTGGTACTGAGGCCCTCTGATCTTGGCGGAATGAGGAGAACCACGCCCTCAACCGGTGAATGCGGCGGTCCTTCGGGCACCTCATTCACTGGTCCAGGAGCAGTTCTCACGTAGCCCCTACTACGAAGGTGGGATACATAGTCACGCAGATTTTGTGACGTGAAGGCCCTATGCTCTGGTAACCTCTCACACCATAGAGCATGCATCCCCGCCATGTATCCCCTCTGCACGGGCTCACTGCTTTCATAGCAATGCAGAAGTTCATCCCTCAGTTCATCTGTCCACTCAAAGCGTTCTTGGACATTGCCAATTTCGTCAACAGGCGGTCCGTCCGGTTGGGACCCATCACCTTGTCCTTGACCCCTATCCATATGGGGTCGATCGTGAGGGCCCTGTCTGCGGCCTGCTGGAACTAAAGTTTAGGACCTGTGGTGGTTAGACCAGCTGCCGGTTCGGTTTTTATTATTATTGGTATTATTTGTACTAATTATGTTATTATCAGCTATATAATAACATAATTGTTTTTCTTTTTTGTAAAATGCTCAGCTTGTAATTAAGAGTATCAATGGGTATTACCCATAAATAAATAAATAAATACCAAGGAAATTCGCTGATTCCATTGTGGTTCTGCCTCTCACTTAATCCGCTTTCAGGCATATTGAATGACACCATCTACAGTTTTTGACTAAATTCCAAGCAACGAAACTCAAACCTTAGCCATTTGCTATTTATGGACGATATCAAGCTATACGCTGATAACCCAAAACAACTCAAGTTACTTGTCTCTAACATCAAAACATTCAGTGATGACATACAAATGGAATTTGGGTTCGATAAATGCACCATCCAAGTGCATTTGAAAGACTATATATGCCGCGCACACAAGGAGGCCGGGGACTAATCAGTATTTAGAAGATGTGTAATACACAAGAAAAAACGTGCGATCCTTTTTCTATAAATCTGATAGGTTTCTCATTAGGCAAATCGTGGAATGTAACAACAAATACTCACCACTAAATCTTAAAGACTGACAGCATACTGTGGTAATCCGTACAAATGAGGACATTCCAGACATCGTGGCAAGACAAAGTGCTCCATGGAAAGTACCCCAAGGCTTTGAATAATCCAGAGGTTGACAAGGGAACCTCACTGTTATAGCTAAAGGAAGGCAGACTACATCCGGAAACAGAGGGATTTATAACAGCTATCCAGGACAAGGTCATCCATACCAGGAACTACGAAAAACATATTCTGAAAGCCCCCGAAGTGAATGAAAGATATTTGCAGGAAATGCAAAGTACCGGGCGCAACTATCGAACACATAATAGGAGGCTGCCCTACTATGGCCACAGGAATATATTTAGGAAGACATAATGAGATGGCAAAGATTATACATAGAGAATTAGCCATGAAATTCAGACTTCTTACCAATCCACCGTCCTTCTATAAATACACACCTCTATCTGTTTTAGAAGACGAGGAAACAGTGCTGTACTGGGATAGACCAATCCAGTCCGATAGAATTTTAGATCACAACTGCCCTGATATCCTGGTGATCAAAAAGAAAGATAAGAAGGCCACCATAATTGATATAGGATGCCCCCTAACCAGCAACCTGCAGAAAACGGAGATGGAAAAGAGGAATAAATATCAAAACTTGGCTATCGAACTTAAACACGTATTGAGATTAGACTAAGTTCAAACTATCCCAGTCCTAATATCGACTACCGACATAGTGACGAAGAGGTTCTTGAAATATATAGAGTAACTTAACCTACCTAGAGGACTCCGAAAGATTATCCAGAGGATGGTAATTCTCCAAACATGCCAAATTACGAGGAAATTTCTAAATGATGAAGGATAGACCATCGAAACATCCAGCAGACTAATGGGACATGATAAACTTCACCCCCATTAACCGAGCTGATTCCCAACAGCAATGGGCTGCCCGGGCTCCCACAGAGCCGAATCCCAAAGCCACATACGAGGGGTCTTTGAATTTTTTTTCCGGCCTCGGCCGAGAAAGTAAACTGCTTAAGTCGATAATAATAATACTACAAATTTACTCTATGCAAATTTCTAATAGTAAAAATTATAATGCACATGAGAATATCCACTCAAATATAAAAAAGTAACAAAAACTCCTAGTTCATTGAATGAAAACAAAGAACAAAAAATAACAGATAAAACACTAGAAATACGAAAAAACTAGTCTGTAATTGTCTCAACCACTACTACTTTCCTCCAAAATGGAAACATGGAATTTTAATTACCATCCCCAAACCCAACACCGATCATACAAATGTTAACAACTATCGTCCCATTACGTTACTATCTGTTGTAGAAAAAAACTTCGAAAAAATTATCAAAACTATATTGCACAGCGAAGTAGGACATGTTATTCCAAGTTATCAGTTCGGATTCCAAGAAAAGTGTTCCACTGTCCATCCTTTAACAATGATGACTTCTAATATACAGACAGCAAAACTTAGTGGTCAGTGCAGCGCTGCCATCATTCTAGACATACATAAAGCTTTTGACAGTGTTTGGCATCATGGCTTACTATATAAACTAATGGTGATCAACTGCCCCAAATATTTACTTTTCCTTCTCAAAGACTTCTTAAATGGAAGGACTGTCCAAGTTAAAATTGACAATATTTTTTCACAAAACGTTACAATTCAGCAAGGTGTCCCGCAAGGCTCTTCACTCTCGCCCCTGCTCTACAATATATATTGTTATGACATATATAACTATAATGTGGATCCCGAATATTTAAACCTCGACTCATATATCCTACAATATACCGATGATACCGCTCTCGTAAGTCACAATAAGAATATCCCTAAGACAGTGGGGACACTACAGCAGCTGATGGACAGAACAATAACATGGTTCAACAAATGGCGAATGAAACCAAATCCTCTAAAATCACAATACATAGTGTTCAACCATAATGCATCCCCAAGCACCCCAACAATGACTATAGGCAATAACGCAATATATTGCCAAACTGAGGTAAAATATCTTTGGATCACAATAGACAATAAGCTTAATTTTAACAAACATGTTAAAATAATTGAGAAAAAATTCATTACAAGAAGCAGACATTTCCGCAGCTTAACATATTATTTATTTTTTATTTATTTATTTAAATAGGAACTCCTAATATACATACGGATAAGTTGACACAAATTTACAATAAAACATATACACCAAATATACATCAAAGAATTAATCAAAGAAAACTTAGCAACAGTAGTGTAAACAGATATAAAAATACAATAATAAAAATAAAAAAATACAATAAAAGTACTAGGCAAGTTACATACTTCGGTATGCGATGTAAAGCAACGACAGGCGCAGTTATACTTGGATGGGTGACCATTCCAACGGAAACCGCATCCTCGCCTTACACATCTTCCAGCGGCTTGTATATCAGTGTATGCGCAGAAGCTATACAACCTTAGGCGAGGGTTGTATAGGAGATATAACATCCTTCGGAGGGGATGTAAAGCCGTCGGTCCTTTGTCTATTAAATGTTAGGCAAGTAAAAGATCCCTACTTTTCTTAAGGGAAGAGGTTCGGCAAAATTCCTGATTGGGGATAGCTCGTCTACAGGCGTCGGTGTTAGGCCTCAGTAGCGGAAATAGGCCGAAGTTAAATAAATGTATAAAAAAAAAAAATACTAGGCAAGTTCAACATCTGCATGTATCTCAAATATATCTCAAAATTTGCAGTTACTTAGACTTAATAAAAATGGTTAGTTGTTTCTTGAATTGTCTAACACTATTTATATTTTTTATCTCGTATGGAAGAGCATTAAAATTGATTAAGCCATTATGAAAAATTTAATTCATTGTACATGAGAATTTGTTCTGGTAACATGAAAGTCATTTATTCTTCTTGTGGGATAATTATGAATTTGATTGTTAAAGGCAATAAATTGGTCAAAGTATTTGGGAGCATTTCCTGATATTTTATATATAAATATCATAGAGAACAAAAACAATCTATCCTTTACTGAATGCCAATCTAGAGTGGAAAGCATTAACGTAATGGGTGTATATCTGTTACACTTAAGTATAATTCTCATCCCCCTGTTTTGGAGCTTTTGCAAAGAACCAATACTATTAGAGTTTAGTAAAGCTAAGAAGCTTGAGCAATAGTCAAAATGAGGTTGTATAATTGTTTTATAGACTGTAAGTGATGTTTTTAGACTAAGCTTATTGCAAACGCAACTGAAAAAAAAATAATTTTTTAGAAATTTTATTATATAATAATATATACACACTGAAAATGTTGTTTAAGACTTAACGTATTATCGACTATAAAACCTAGATATTTAATATCTTCAACCAAAATAATGTTTTCATTATTAATTTGGACATTAATAGTATTTTTGTCAATTAGATTGTATTTATAACTAGTGGTAATTATCATGGCCTTTGTTTTTTATATATTTACTTTAAGCTTATTTATATTTAGAAATTGCGAAATTTTTTCAAGCGAACGGTTGACTTTACTAACAGCATTTTCCAAATTATAATCACTAGCGGCAATTAGTGTGTCATCAGCAATAAATAAAAATTAAATAAAATAACAATCTATTACACTACAGTTGCCACTTTATTACACAATGAAAAATAAACAAGTTAACATTAATCTAACCAGTTTGAAGAGTCAAATCTAACTGCCTAACTCACTATATTCATTTTTATATCAATGCTTTATTATGTTTTCATATCCTAAGCACACACGGGTTGCTCCTAGCCATAAATAAATATTTCTCCGTAATTTGACCGGGGCTTACTCAGCATGCTGTTTCAGTCGGCCATGCTACTACTTTTCCGTCCTGGAAAAACCTCGTATAACTTCGCCCTGAAATTAACAGATAAACATACTTATTATTTTATACAATAATTTCCAATCAAATATTGAACAAATTGAATCTGGTGTTCCACAGGGGTCACTGTTAGGACCTCTGCTTTTTCTAATATATATAAATGACATAAGTTCTATTATACCAGTCATAAAAACAATACTGTATGCAGACGACACAAACTTTTCTGACTCCTATGTAGATTACGATATAGCAAAAATAAAAAACCGAATTGAGGAGAATCTATTAAAATATAATGAATGGTTTGTTTGTAATAAACTATCGTTAAACAATAATAAAACTGTTAACATTACCTTTAGCAGGAGATATCTGGATAACCTAAATAACCCAGAAGTAGTCAAATTCTTGGGTATATATCTGGATCCAAAATTAAAATTTGAAAATCACATTGCTCATTTGGCGACCAGGTTATCAAAAAATATATTTGTATTAAAGAATCTTAGTAAAATAGTGTTATGTGCTGCCCTCTAACGAGGAAAGATGTGATTAAGTTCCTGTTCAAGATGAAAGGAAACCTGTATGGTGGCGCCATCTATGAGCCAATTGACGAACAGTCATCTAGTACATAGTAGAAAACTATGGAGAATTCTAGAAAAGAGTTCTGGAAGGAATCCAAGTGTGTATATAAAGAGGTGAATCCAGCGGATGGGGGAACAGTTCAGTTGAGTGAAGTATGCAGTTTAGTGAAGTAAACAGACAAGAGAGTTTTTAGGTTAGACAAGAGTTGACAAGTTTAAGTAGAAAAGTAAAGTACATAGTGTTTTTAAAGTAGTGAATTTATATTAGATTAAGTTATTATTAGTTGTGTGATTTTTAAATATTTCCTAGTGTAATTTTAGTGATTAAATAAATCAGTGGTTTGTGAAAATTCTTGTTGCAAGTTATTCGAATCCACAAAGTGTTTACTGAAAATTGTAAGCACGTAACAATTGGTGTCAGAAGCGGAATTGCAACAGAATTTCTGAAGAATTCGACAAAGTTCCATAGTGTTCTATTTGGAAACCACTGGAGATAGTGAAGTGAGTTGAACTGGAAAGTGATATAGACTTTAAATAAGACTTGTTAGTGTTGTTTGTTAGTCTTTGAATGGAAACAAGAAGCATGGCTGCTGAAAAACAAATGCAAGACATGTTAGCTGCATTTAGCAAAATGATGCTAGAAGAACAAGAGAAACGTGAAGAAGAAAAAGAAAGACGACGTCAGAAAGAAAAACTAGATGAAAAAGAAGAACAAGAAAGACAACGTCGGGAAGAAAAGGAAGAACATGAAAAACGACGTCTAGAAGAGAAAGAAGAATTAAGGAAAATTATACAAGGGCAACAAGATTCTATCCTGTCAGCCACTAATGAGGTCAAGGAAAAAGTAGATAAAGTTGAACAAAAAGTGACTGGCGTCGAAGGAAAAGTGACTGTTGTCGAAGAAGAAGTAAGTGATGTCAAAGGAAAAGTAAATAAGGTTGAAGAGGAAGTAACTGAAGTCAAAGGAAAAGTTACTGGCGTCGAAGGGAAAGTTACCGATATAGAAGGAAAATTTCGTGCAGTTGAAGGAGAGGTAGAGCGACTTAAGCGACTGTTAAGAGAACAAGGAGGCCAGCTGGTATTATCATCATCAGGTCCTCGATTACAACCGCCTTCCTTTGATGGTCAAACTTCTTGGTCAACCTATAAAAGACAATTTGAGGCAGCGGCATACGCAAACAATTGGAGTAATGAAGACAAAGCTATGGCATTGGTGCTAGCATTAAGGGGCCAAGCCTCAGAGTTGCTTCAGAGTATCCCAGTGACGCAGCAACGGGATTTTAAAGTTTTGGAAGCTGCACTAGATCTAAGATATGGCGACCAACACCTCGCCCAAGTATACAGGACTCAACTCAAATCACGCACACAAAAGACTGGGGAAAGTTTACAAGATTTTGAAGCAGCTGTTGAGCGACTGACATACCTGGCTTACCCGGATGCACCCAAAGAATTCCAGGAACAATTAACAGTTGGTACTTTCATCGATGGCATAAGAGATGAGGAGATCAGGCGAGTCCTTAGATTATCTCGAGCTAAGACTGGTAGCGAAGCCTTGGTCCATGCCCTCGAAGTTGAAGCCGCTTATGAAGAGACTCTACATCCGAGAGTACGAGCCATGAAAGTAGAAGAAGGGAACCATTTAGAAATATCAAATATGGAATCTTTGATGGCTGACATGCACAAAATGATAAGCCAGTTGATGACCAAACCAGATGCTCCAAGGTAGCAGGAAAGAGAACAGAGCGATGGACAGCCAAGGAAGGTGATTCGGTGTTATCAGTGCAGCAAACCAGGACATATGATGCGGCAGTGTCGAGAACGGAATCCTGGGGAAGTAAACACTGCAAAGAAAGAGGAAGTTCGCTCTGATAAGATGAGATTGATTGTTATGTTAACAGACATACAGAAAATGGTCGCACAATTACTAAACGAATTAAGTTCGCGACCGGAGCTGAAACAGGAACCGCAACCGCCGAAACAGGAGCCGAAGCAGCAGCGAAGTGCTGGAGGTCCGACAAAAGTAATCCGCTGTTATAATTACGGCAAATTGGGGCATGTCAAGAGGTACTGTCGCCAGAGGAGCCCTAAGGAAGTGAATGCCGAGAATGTAAAAACGCAGCAGGATATAGCAGAAGTGAAGGCAGTTAAGATAGAGGTTCCAGATGATTGGACAAAGGAAGTTCTAAGACGAGAACAAATGGATGACAGCGTAATTGGTCCTATATTAAGGGCCAAAGAAAAAGGAATGCGACCGGAATGGAAGGATGTCTCGGACAAAAGTGTGGAGCTGAAGGCATTGTGGGCACAATGGGACTCCCTTAAGGTTGTAGATGGACTATTAAAGAGAGCATGGGAAAGTCCAGATGGGAAGGAAGTTACCATGCGTCTAGTGATACCCAGCTGTCGGATCCCAAAAGTACTTCAGGAAATACATGATGGAGTGTCCGGGGGACATTTTGGTATGAATAAGACACTGGCTAAAGTACGGGAACGATTTTATTGGATCAATAGCCGTCGAGATGTGGAGGCTTGGTGCCGCAAATGCAAGGCTTGTGCAGCCACCAAAGGGCCACAGACGAAGAGCAGGGGCCAAATGAAGCAATATAACGTCGGAGCTCCTTTTGAGAGGATTGCTATAGATGTAGCGGGCCCATTCCCAGTGACAGATGATGGGAATAAATACATCCTGGTCGCTATGGACTATTTTAGTAAATGGCCGGAAGCCTATGCCATTCCGAATCAGGAAGCAGTTACTATTGCTCGAGTTCTGGTGGATAACCTTGTATGCCGATTTGGTGTACCCCTGGAGCTACATTCCGATCAAGGGAGAAACTTTGAGTCGGGGGTATTTCAGAAAATTTGTGAGTTGCTGGGCATTCACAAGACTCGGACAACCCCTCTTCATCCCCAGTCAGATGGAATGGTGGAACGACATAATAAAACTATGAAGGAACATCTTTCTAAGGTAGTTCACAAGAACCAGCGAGATTGGGATCGACATATACCATTTTTCTTAATGGCATACAGGGCTGCCATTCATGAGACTACTAAACAGACACCGGCTCGTGTAATATTTGGGCACGAGATCAGACTGCCATGTGATTTGATGTTTGGTACACCAGATAAGAAGCCACTGTCGGTGAATGACTATGCAGACGAAGTTAGTCAACAGCTGAGGAATGTCCACGAATTGGTTCGAAACCAAGTTAGCATAGCTAGTGACAGAATGAAGGCTCGCTATGACCGGAAGGGAACGTCAGCAGGATTCAAGGAGGGTGATCTGGTTTGGCTATGTAACCCACAGCGAAAGAAGGGAAGATCTCCAAAGCTTCACGCACCCCGGGAAGGACCGTATTCAGTCATCACTCGGATCAATGACGTTGTTTACCGAATTCAACGTAGTAAGAAGTCCAAGATGAAGATCGTGCACTTGGATAGGTTAGCGAAGTATGAAGTATGTTGGGGAATCTGAGTTGCCTGACCGGGACGTTCAGGCTTAAGGAGGGGGCAGTGTTATGTGCTGCCCTCTAACGAGGAAAGATGTGATTAAGTTCCTGTTCAAGATGAAAGGAAACCTGTATGGTGGCGCCATCTATGAGCCAATTGACGAACAGTCATCTAGTACATAGTAGAAAACTATGGAGAATTCTAGAAAAGAGTTCTGGAAGGAATCCAAGTGTGTATATAAAGAGGTGAATCCAGCAGATGGGGGAACAGTTCAGTTGAGTGAAGTATGCAGTTTAGTGAAGTAAACAGACAAGAGAGTTTTTAGGTTAGACAAGAGTTGACAAGTTTAAGAAGAAAAGTAAAGTACATAGTGTTTTTAAAGTAGTGAATTTAGATTAAGATTAAGTTATTATTAGTTGTGTGATTTTTAAATATTTCCTAGTATAATTTTAGTGATTAAATAAATCAGTGGTTTGTGAAAATTCTTGTTGCAAGTTATTCGAATCCACAAAGTGTTTACTGAAAATTGTAAGCACGTAACAATAGTACCAAAAAATGTCCGTATGCAGGCGTAACATAGTCTATTTCAGTCTATCTGCTGTTACGCAATTATGGCATCGGGGCACTCTTGTCATGCAAACAGAATGTTTGCTCTGCAGAGAAGAGCTGTAAGGATAATTGCTGGCTTAGGATACAGAGAAGATGTAAAAAACACCTTTATTCAATCCAATATATTAACACTTCCATGTAAATACATTTTTGAATGCTTGGTCTATGCACATAAAAACTTAAATAAATATTCGACTAATGGTTGTTTTCATGAGTATAATACCAGAACAAAAAATGATATTCGAGTTGATTACTTTCGATTAGAAAAATCCCGAATTTCAGTAAATTATTACTGTCCTTTATTTCTGAACAAAATTCCTCCGTGTATAAAGTCATTACCATTTAAAAAATATAAAATTAAGATTAAAAATATGCTAATAGCTGAAGCTTTTTACAGCATTAATGAATTTTTACAATGTGACAACATAATCTTTGGGCATGTTTCAAATACCTAAAGATCTTTTAATTATTTCGACATTATTTTTCTTTTCAATCATGTCTAAATCTGTTTGTGTCTTATTGTTTTATTGTTTGTGTCTTACTGTTTTATGGATTTTAATTTATTTATTATATTACTATTCTAAATATATTATTATACTTAAGGTCAAATAATTTTTATGCAAATTTTAATTTTAGTAATAAGTAAGTTAATCTTAATAATTAATTAATGTGAATATGTAATGTAACATCTTTTGATGATGTATATAATTACTCTCTTTTGACCTGTGAAATGATCTTTAATGTATCAAATGCACCAATAAATTACTACTACTACTGCTACTACTACTACTACTATTACAACATGAGAAGGAGGTAAAAGCTAAAGATGATGTAGGCGTTGGCCAGACACCCACTACATCCGTAACCTCTCCGCAAGTTTCTCAAAAAATTTTTTTAAAACGAATACTTTTACTCAGAAAAAGTTGTCTTTTCTAACGAGTACTACTATTCCTCAGAATAGTCGTCTTTTACTTAGTAACAATTTCATTCTCAGCGTCTGACTCTGAGTCTGTACTACTGCTTTCACAAGCAGCCGTGAATGGCTTCATCCGGTCGACCGAACTGATACCTCGATATTTCTTACGTGCACGTCGTGAACCAGGTAAGTCTTCTACTACATACCTGTCGTGTTTAAGTACCTCTTTTATTACATATGGGCCATTGTACTTAGGCACCAATTTGGTACTCTTGCCGTCGTTTGCAAGATTTGACTGTCGTAAGACTACAAGGTCTCCCACTTTGTATTCATATCGCGTCTTTCTTTTCTCATCAAAATAAGCCTTTTGCCTATCTTGAGCCTTCTGTATTCGTTTTCCAGCTTCCTCCCTTGTCTTGTGGATATCGTTTTCCACCTGATCATCGCCTACAGCCCCACTTAAGAATGAGTCGTGCATTCCTCTAGGCTTGTATCCGAAAAGGAGCTTGTAGGGACTTTTCCCCGTCCCATTATTTATCAAGGAATTTATACTAAAAACAACAGATCTTATCACGTTATCCCATTTCCTCTCGTCCTCGTGAGTGGCTGAAATTGAGGACAATATGGTCCGATTATATCGTTCTACTTGGCCGTTAGCCCATGGTGTTGCGGTAGCATTGAATATAACTTTGATACCAAGATCTTTTGTAAATTTCTCAAAACTTTTGCCCGTAAAAGAAGATCCTCTGTCGCAGATAATTCGCCTAGGCACTCCAAATGTCTGGAATATGTTTTCCAAGAATGGTTTTACTGGCTGGGCCTTGGCGCTTTTCGCTGGTCTTGCTAACAAAAATTTCGTAAAAGCATCTATTGCCATAATTAGATAGATGTTGTCTCGTGAACTTTCCACAAAGGGTCCCAAATGATCCAAGTGGATTGTGTCCATGGGAATTGTCACTTTTGGGATCGGATGCAGAAAACCTTCCTTCTTCCCACTTGGTGCTTTGTTATATGCACATGCTAAACAAGCTGAGATATAGCGGCTTACATATTTTCTCATCCTAGGAAACCAATAGTTATTTCCTATATTTGTTAAAATTCTTTCAATTGCAAAATGTCCCGCATTATCGTGGTGATACATGGTGACTGCACGTCGAGCAGCTTTAGGGACATACCACTTGAGCCCACTTGTCGTTTTCTTGTACAATCTGTTATTCTTTAGTTCAAAATCTCTATAAATTTTCCGTTTCTCGTGA